>JAJHZJ010000080.1:3569816-4169816 GCA_023548195.1 Bettongia penicillata ogilbyi | reverse complement strand
GGGCCTTCTCCAGGGCATCATGAGAAGAGAGAACTGAGGTGCCTGGGAGTAAGGCTAATGCAATTTCTCAGTTGTGATCCAGGCCAGACAGGCAGTTCTACTTTCCCCCAGAAAGGGGAGAGTGAGGGAGGCTGGGCTGGCTGGGACTGGAGGTCAAAAACCACCACGGGATGAGTAATATTAGAGAGTGGCTACGGTTTTTTCAGACTGATTTAGAGGTCAGCTGTCTACTCTCCATTGGTCAATCCAGGTAGGTTTTATGGTGGAAATGGAATTCCAGAAGCCATTTGAATTATAGCTTAGAGGGGATGGAAGGGGGAAAAGGTGTTCTGAGTATTAAAGTGATTTAGATAAAGCTCAGTAGTGGGAGTGGGCTGCACAGACAGGGAGCCCTTGCTCTACTTGTCACCATCATAACTCAAATATACAGGGGCTTAGGCATGGAGGGCAGAAATGAAATCATGTGAGCTTAGCTAGGCTGTATAATTTATAACAACATATCTGAGGAGAATCAAATTATCTTAGATCTCAGAGACTATCTAGCCTGGCCTCCTCATTTTTATTCTTTCATTTGAGGCTAGTTTGGGGATATTGTTATCACCACTTGAACAACTGACTAACCTGAGACCTATGAACAAGGTAAGTTGCTCAGAGTAACACAGTGGGTCAATGGCAGAGCTGAGACTACATGCTAGGTTTCAGGACTCATCTTCTGGTGCTACTCTTTGAACTTAGGGAAGTTACTTTCTCACCCTGAAGCCTCAGCATATTTGCAATAATAATTCACATTGAAATCTTAATGCTTTAAGATTTACAAAGTACTCCCTTGACAACAAACCTATAAAATGAGGAGTACAGGCTCCATTCTATAGATGTGGAAAGCTTAGATGAAGTGACTTGCCTAGGGACATATAGCTATTAAGATTCAGAGCTAGGGTGTAAGCAGTCTTTTGGACTCTATGAGTAGTGTTCATTCCATGACACCATACTCTAATGGAAAAAAGTAGTTGGCTTAGCTCTCTACAATTCCTTTTAACTAGGAAGTTCTGAAATCTTCAAGTTCATTCTTTTTTTTTTGGAGGGGGGAAAGCAAGGAAATTGGAGTTAAGGGACTTGCCCAGGGTCACACAGCTAGTAAGTATCAAGTGTCTGAGGCCAAATTTGAACTCAGGTCCTCCTGACTCAAGAGCCTGATTGTGCCACCTAAGCTGCCCCAAATTCATTCTTTCCACTTGAAACTGGCAGCTTTAGGTACCAGTTGTGGTCATGGGAAAAAGAGAGGGACAACCAGGGGTTTCCTCTAGTCCACCGAAGAGGAATGACTTTTGTTCCTCTATCCCAGGTTTGTGAATGTCTTCATTCCTCCTGTGAGTGATGAAGTATAGAAATTCAGGTGGTATCCTCTTGTACAAGTGTAGATGCTGAAATTTTAGTGGGGGCAGTAACTAGAATGCTTGAGTTTGGATGAAGTTGGTGAAATTTACAATTTTTCATTGGAAAACCGGGCAGTTCTGTTTTATGCACTTCATTTCCTGCTGCTTTTATGGAAAGGCCTCTGGGCTCTTGAATCCGCACTCTTTAGAGCAGCAGAGATGGTGAAATTGAATTAGTCTGCACATTTGGGCTGCTGATAGGTTTAGTTGCAGTCATTTCACTCTCTCATCTTTAATCTCTTCTTCTCATTTTTAAACATCTGGATTCCAAGTGTAGGCTTAAGTATATATTCTGGGGACACTGCTTTTATGCTCCTCCTTCCTGCTCCCTTGAAAGTTCCTCTTTGGTGCTTGGGGAGGAGAGAAATCATCCTAGGACTTACAGTGAGAAGTAACTCAAGAAAATCTAGTCCACACCATGGTTGACAGAGAAATGATAGAACAGCTCTGTATATATGTTCTCCACCTCCACCCCCAACTAAAGAGGGCAGGTCCAACCCAGTTAAGTGATTGGTTAGCTAATCTTATAAAGTAATCCATAATAAGGTATTAATCATGGGTAATGGTTTGATGTATCCCCTAATACAGCAACACACATGTATTTGAACAGAGCATTTCAATATCTGAACCCAGAAGGTTGTTTTCAAGTTATCTGATGACTGTTATATGGAAGAATTTTGTTCAATGTCAGTCAACAAGCATTTAATAAAACTTTCCTGTATGTCAGGCACTGTGCCCAGCACTGGGGATACAAAATACAAGCAAAAAGAAAGACATTTCCTGCTCTTAAGGAACATATACTCTAGAGAGGGCAGACACCACATAAAAGAAAGTCCAGACTCTGGAGAGGAATGAAGGAATGAACATGGGGAGCCTTGGCATTATCCTTATGATGGAGGTTCTGGGAGGAACTGACCAATCAGAGGAAGTAGCCAAAGGGCTGACATGGTCATCCAAAGTGAGAAGGCCACAGGGGAGGAGAAGGATACAGAGGAAATAGTGAAATTCTAGGATGAGAAGGCTAGAAAGAAGTGACTCCAGAGGGAAGAACTTGGGAAAACTAGGTCGAACTCCCAAGGAGCTAGCATTTAGCTCAGTACGAGGAAGAACTACTTAACATTAGCTGTCTGCGCTTAGAATGGACCACTTCATTAGGTAGTGAGTTCCCTATAACCTGAAGTGCTTGAATAAAGCTGATTAATTTTTAACTGGAGATGTTTTAAAGGAGATTCCTTCTTGGGGTGGAAAGTTAGACTACAGAAGGGGTCATCCAACTATGGCCTATGGGCCAAATCTGGTCTTCTACCTGTTTTTGTATGGCCTGCAGGCTAAGAATTATTTCTACATTTTAAAATACAACTTTATTTTAAAATGTAAAAACCATTCTTAGCTTGTGGACTGCACAGTCTGTGGGATGGCTTTGGCCCTTCAGACCATAGTTTGATGACCCTTGGAAAAGAGAACCTCTAAGGTGCCTTTTAGCTCTTGAGATTCTACGGCTATCTAAGTGATAGATAGTAGGAATTTCTAGCACTGGCGGAACTCTTGAATTTATCCAAATAGCTTTATCTCTACACATACACTCTGTGTAGTCAGGAATCTTTTTCTCTATATTTACTTCACATACTATGTTATGATGCAGAAATCCTTAGAGTGGTGAACTTTGTTCACCTGAGACAGTATGCAGCACTGCATAAAATAAAGCCTGGAATATATGTGAGGAAAACATATTGTTGGGATGGGTGAAAATATTCTTGAACAGATTGACAGACTGAATGCCAGGGCTTAGCTAGAGGAAAAATTGGACAAAGAGCTGGTGTTTGAGATGAGAATTACTAAGAGACTACCTTAAACCCAAATAGCTCCCTCAATGACCCTGCTACAATTCCTAAAGTCTATGCATTATTACTCTGTGGGTTTTTAATATATACTTTGTATTTATAAAGATGTCTCTTTCTCCAGAAGAATATTAATTCCTTGTAGGAAAGGTTGACTTTGTTTTTGTTACTGTTTTCTTTGGCTCTGCACATAGTAGGAATATAATATTTGTTGAACTGATCAAATTATTGATGTCATGGTACAACATAAAGAGTCCTGGTTCTGGAGTAAGAGGACCTGGGTTCAAATGCTGCCTCATACTCCCTATGTGACCCTGGGCAAATCTCTTACACTCCCTGGGCTCAGCTTCTTCATATATGAATTGAGGGGGTCCTTCCCAGTTTTATGATCTTATATTACCCCATTTGTTATCCAGTGATTTTTGAGTACCCACAGTATGTAAAGATCTCTGCAAGGCATTAGAGAGAGATACAGAATTTGAATAAGACTCAGTCTTTGCCCTCGAGGAGTTATAGTCAAATATAGTCACCATTATCAGTTATAATTCAATTCACTTAGTAGGACTCAAAGTATTAGATTTAGGGATAAGTCTGGACCTGGGTTAGCAATATATGGATTAGAATGGGATTTATTGGGTAGAGCTGGAGGTAAGAGGGAACAAAGTTAAAGAGAGGCACCGTGACCCCCATTTAAACAGAAAAGGGTATCCCATGATACCTGTATCATGCCAGGTATATAGTAGGTGTTTAATAAAAGTTTAATGATTGCTTAATATATCTTCAAAATCAGAAGTTATAGCAGGCTCTGCAAAGAGTATGAGATAAATCAAGGATCTAAGTAGTATGTGGGTTAGAAATCTCACTCAGAAGTCGAGGATGACTCATCAGTTTGA
Source organism: Bettongia penicillata ogilbyi (assembly GCA_023548195.1). Taxonomy (NCBI): domain Eukaryota; kingdom Metazoa; phylum Chordata; class Mammalia; order Diprotodontia; family Potoroidae; genus Bettongia; species Bettongia penicillata. The sequence goes on along the minus strand of JAJHZJ010000080.1, from coordinate 4,165,652 downwards.
AATACTGAGGAGGAGCATGTCAGAATTGGCTATTATCTGAACCTGGGATGGACCACATAAAATCTGGGAATTATTCATCAGCCCCCAAGCCCTCTTTGGTCAACACTTTTTATCTTGCAAATAAGATGTCAAGTCTCAAGAGATTTAATTCTATTTCTGCTTACACAATTTGTGGGTCTCTATATAATGAATTACCATTAAATAGCCTCTTTTCACAAATTTACACCTTTATTGGCTCTGTCTTAGGGAATCATGGATGTCTTTTTATGTCAGTGGAAGCGATGACAGAGGTTTTCCATGAAGAAACATGACTATTAAAGTGCTATTAAAGGAATCGATCTATGTTTATGGCACATGTTTAGAATTAATTCTACTTTTTAAAAGCCAGAGATGGCACCTAATAAAAGAAGGTTCATTTAGAAAGTGATATCCCTTGATTTAAAAATTGATAAGTGTCAAGGTAATGGAACTGAAAATAAGCTGGCATCTTAAACATGAGAAACTAACATTTTTCCCTGTGTCCAGGCCTCCAAGAGCAGGATGAAGAGACAATAACCCATCAATGGAGATCTTTAACTGAGGCTATGGCTGCTGCCGTTATTCAGTCATGTCTGACTCTTCATGTCCCCTTTTGGGGTTTTCTTGCAAAGATACTGGAATAGCTTGCCATTTCCTTCTCATTTTACAGATGAGGAAACTGAGGCAAACAGCGTGAAGGGACTTGTCCAGTGTCGCACAGCCAGTGAGTGTCTGAGGCTGGACTTGAACTCAGGAAGATGAGTTTTCTTGACTCCAGACTCAGTGCTCTATGCATTGTGCCACCTAGCTCCCCAATGGATGACCACTATTGCCAGTGCTGTTAGAATCATAGAACTACAGAGTTAAGGCTGAAGCTGGAAGGATCTTAAGAGGTCATCTAGTCAGACTTCCCCTCATCTTACAGACAAGGAAAGCTATGCACTAAGAAAAGACCTATCTTTTTTTATTATTATTTTATTTGTTTTAAGTTTTCTACAATCACTTCCATATACCTTAGATTTTTTCCCCTCCCTCACCCCTCCCTCCCCAAGATGGCATGCAATCTTATATAGGTTCTACACATACATTCCTATTAAATACATTTTCACCTTAGTCATGTTGCATAGAAGAATTAAAATGAATGGGAGAAACAATAAAACAAAACAGAACATAACAGAAAATGGTCTGCTTCATTCTGCGATCCAATTCCATAGTTCTTTCTCTGGATGTGGAAGGCATTTTGACTCCAGAAGACCTATCTTGCCTAAGGTCACAGAGGGGTTAAGTATCAGAGCTGGTATTTGAACCCATGTCCTTGGATTCAAAATGCAGTGTTCTTTCCCTATGCTACAGCTTGTGAGGTCCTTAAAACTCTGAGATTCTTAGATTAGATAAGCAAGAGAGGGTTTGAGAAATTGTGCCCTCTGACTGCAATCTCTACTAATGGCCTCCAGATCAATTTTTCCTATTTTACAGCATGAGCCAGGGGAGGTTTGGCTCTCTTGTTATTTTGTTTCAGTCATTTTTCAATTGTGCCCGACTCTTTGTGACTCCATTTGGGGTTTTCTTGGCAAAGATACTGGAGTGGTTTGCCATTTTATCCTTCAGCTCATTTTACAAATGAGCAAACTGAGGCAAACAGGGTTAAGTGACTTGCCCAGAGTCACACAGCTAGTGAATGTCTGAGGTCACATTTGAACTCAAGTCTTTTTGACACTGGGCCTGGTACTCTATCCACTGTGCCAACTAGCTGCCCCCCATTTTTTGCTTATACTCATGAAAAATGAGATTCTTCATTTTGAAACAGCCTCTTTCTATAGTGACAGAGGGAAACATCTCCTAAAAACTCTCTCCCCCCCAGCTGGGTTGCAACTGAATAGAAAGTGGCAGGCTCCTGTGTTTCACGCCATGTTTTCACCTTTTAATAGATGGGGCTATTTTTAACCAGACTGTCAACACCTCTGTAATATTTTATTTTTCACATTGAAATCTGACAGGGATGCTACATCTGAAGAGACATAAAAGCCTCTTCCCTCCAAAACAATCTTAGGGGTTAGCATTTCTGAAGGGAGCCCCTCCAACACTGTGCCTTTGATACCAAACCGCTGCATTCCCGAGGAGCCGATTTCAGCATTACGTCCTGTCATTTTGCCACCTAGACTGCAAGAATCAGCATTAATATCACAAGGGGGAGGCTTTGTCATCTCTCATTCGCTGCCGTAAAACAAAATTCAGAGAGGCGAGATGAGGACGGAGTCACTCTCTGGAATCTCCATTCCCGGGGTAGGTGAAGGCAGGACATGTGAGTGAGTCAGCCATCATTCATTCCATAAACATTTCTTGTGAACCTACTGTGTGCAGAGCCCTGAGGGAGAGACAAAGATAAAAGGGACACATCTATGAAGAAGCTCATATTCTCATAGGAGAAATAAGATAGGACTCCAATAACTACAATACAAACTAGAAATCTAAGTACACATGAGAGTACAACAAAGAAAGAGACCAGAGAAGGTGTTTAAGCTGGAAATTAAAGGAGATGTTAAATGTTTATAATCTATGCTCTGCATATTGATAATGGCAGTGGGGAGGAGGCCATGGTATTCAGACTGCTGATTTCATCAGTGCTAGAAAAAATCCCAGTAAAAAAAACTATATGCATGGGCAACTCATCTGTAACTTATTAATAAAAGGACCAACAAACATTAGTTGAACATCAACCATGTGCCAGGCACTATGCCTGCTATACTGAGGCTGCAAATACAATGAATGAAATGAACGGTACAGAGCTTTCTCTCTAAGGGGAAAAATGATGAATACATGAGAGAATAGCAAAATAGCTGAGACCTGTGATGTCATTGGCACAAGGAACTCCCACGTGAGGAAATTCCTTCTACCAATGCAAGTAGTTTGGGGGAACTGGAAAGACTTTGTATAGAAGGTAGAGTATTTGTATCATCCTGATGAAGGAGAGGAATTCTCTGTGAAAAAGGTAAGAAGGGGGTGAATTCTAATATCAGAGGGTAATCAAGTCAAATGCATGGAAATGGGTGATGGAGTATCATGCACGAAAGAAAGAGGGAAGATCAATCTGTCTGGACCAGAGAGTGTGAGGAGGGAGTAATGTCCAATGAGGTTGGAAGGAGGGGTTGGGGCTATATTGCAAAGGGTTTTAAAAATTAAACAACGGAGATCATATTTGATCCTAGCAGCAATGAGTCATAGGAGTTGTTGATTAACTAGAATTGATGCAGACCAAGATTAGAAGGAAAGCAAAAAACTGGAAAACAATCTTTACAGCAAATGTCTCTGATAAAGGCCTCATTTCTCAAATATATAGAGAACTAAATCAAATTTATAAGAATAAAAATTGTCCCCCAACTGATAAATGGTCAAAGGATGTGAACAAGCACTTTTCAGATGAAGATATCAAAACTATCTACAGTTACATGAAAAAAATGTTCTAAATCAGCATTGATTAGAGAAATGCAAACTAAAACAAGTCTGAGGCATTACCTCATACCTATAAGATTGGCTAATATGATAGAAAAGGAAAATGATGAATGTTGGAGAAGACGTGGGAAAATTGCGACTCTAATGCATTGTTAGTAGAATTGTGAACTGATCCAACTGTTGTGGAGAGCAATTTGGAACGATGCCCAAAGGACAATCGAACTATGCATACCCTTTGATCCAGCAATCTACTACTAGACCTGTATTCCAAAGAGATCATAAAAAGGGTAAAAAGACCTGCATGACCAAAAATATTTATAGTAGCTCTTTTCGTATTGGCAAAAAAATTGGAAATTGAGAGAATGCCCATCAATTGGGAAATGGCTGAATAAATCGACGTATATGAATGTAATGGAATATTATTGTTCCATAAGAAATGATGAACAGGTGGATTTCAGAAAAAAACCTGGAAACACTTATATGGACTGAAGGTACATGAGGTGAGCAGAAGCAGGAGAACATTGTATGCAGTAACAGCAACATTGTGCGATGATTAACTATGAGCGACTCAGCTTTTCTCAGTAATACGATGAATCAATATAGTTCCAAAAGACTCGTGATTGAAAATGCTATCCACATCCAGAAAAAGAACTGATAAAGCCTGAATGAAGATTATACTATTTTAATTTTTTTGTGGATTTTTTCCCTTTGTTCTGTTTCTTTTTTCACAACATTACTATGTGGAAATATGTTTTACGTGGATTGTACATATATAATCTATATCAGATGGCTTGCCATTTTGGACAGGGGGAAAAGGGAAAAAGGAAGGGAGAAAATTTTGGAACTCAAAATCTTTCAAAAATGTGAAAGCTGAAACTTGTCTTTGCATGTAATTGGAAAAAATAAAATACTATTAAATTTAAAAAAGTGAGACAGATTGGCATTTTAAAAAATCATTTTGGCAATAGTCTACTAGAGTAGATTTGAGGCAGAAAGATCGATGAGGAGGCTGAATCAATAATCTAAATTAGAAGTATTGAGGGCCTGGACTAATGTCCAAGCTCTCTGAGTAGAAAGAAGGAATTGGATACAAGAGATGTTGTGGGGAACAGAGACAAGATGACATAGCAACTGATTGGATATATGGGGTGAAGGAGGGCAAGGAGTGAAGGATAATGCCAAAATTACTAACTTGGGACAATATCAGCAAGGTGGCAACTTCAATAGATATAGTAAAGTTTGGGAGAGGGAAATTTTTTAGAGAAAATGGTGAGTTCATGAGTTCATGGACATGTTCAGTTTATGATGTCTCTGGGACATCTTTTTTTTTGAAAGGTCTAAGAGACAGTGACATGATACTTAAGCTCAAGTGGGGGGCTGAGGCTGGATGTATAGATCTATGAGTCATCTATATAGAGTTGATAGTTATACCCATAGGAATTTATAAGGTCATCAAGAGAGAGAGCATAGAGGGAGTTATTGTGCAAACAAAACCAATGCAGCCAAAACTAGAAGAAAAGCAGGAAATTAGAAAAATTATACCAAGTTTCTGTGATAAAGGTTTCATTTTTCAAATATATAGAGAACTGAGCCTACTTTATAAAAAACAGGAGTCATTCCTCAACTGATAAATGATCAGAAGATATGAACAGGCAGTCTTCAGAGGAAGAAACTGAAGCTGTCATTAATCATAAGAAAAATGCTCAGAATTGCCAATAATCATAAAAATGCAAATTAAAACAACTCTGAGGTACCACCTCACACTCATCAGATTGTCAAGATGTCAGAAAATAAAAATGGCAAATGCTGGATGGAATGTGGGAAAATAGGCACATTAATGCTCATTTGGTGGAGCTGTAAACTAGTCCAAACACAGTAGAGAACTGATGGTCTCAGAGTACAGATTGAAGCATATTTTTATTTCCTTTGTGTTCCTTGCATTTTGGAGGACAATTATGTCTAATATTTTGCATGACTTCATATGTATAATATCGTATTTCTTATCTTCAAAATGAGTAAGGGAGGGGGTAGAGCAAAGAAGGAAATTTGCAACTGAAAAAAATTTAAAGAATGAGTTGGGAAGTGATTGAAGTTTCAGTTTCTTTGACAGAACTTGAATGGATGGAATGAAGAGTGCTTGTAAAGGGGTTAACTTTGACAAGAAGAAGGACCACCACTTTGTTTGAGGCTGGGGAAAAGGAACAAAGAACAGTGGGTGACAGCAAGGGGTTTTGAGATGAAGAGAAAGGGAGAAGGAGTTAACTTTGAATGACTTCAGTTTTCTTAATGGAGCAAGAGACAAGGTTCTCAGTTTGTGGGAGGTTGGAGGGAGCATGGAATGGGAGAGGAATGGAAAGTTTGAAAGGGAAAGATAAGGTTTAAAATGGCTTCTGTGCAGTGTGAGATAAGGAGTCAATTAGGGAGGAATCAAAGAATTTCCTTGTTCCGGTGAGGGCCCAATGGAAGTAAGATAACATGAATTTGTAATGTACTGAATCAGCACAGTTGTGAGATTTACTCTAGCTCTAATTTAAGTAGTGAGATAGTTGCCTAGGGTACTGAGGAGTTAAATGACTTGCCTGTGGTCACAGAAGTTAGCATTGGTTGCAGGAGAACGTTAATCCATGTTCTTCCTAAATCTAAATCTAACACACTCTATCCACTTCGGCATATTGCCCCAATGGCAGAAACTAATAACGTAAGAAGAAGAGGTTTGTCATGCCTTTTGGCTTGTCTGCTACTGGAGTTGTACTAAAGATTCTTTCAATGAGCCTATTAGAAGCTGAGCTTGCATCTCCAATTGTTTTGTTCAATTACAAAAAGTAGTAATTTGCCCATTTATGTATGTGTCCATACACAGTAAATAAGAAAGAATCATAATGGGATAGTAACTTGTCCCAGGACTATTTTTGTCTGAATGCCATTGAAAAGAAGATGATGCCCTATCAAAATGGGAAGAATGAAATAATTAAAAACTCTGCATTGAAGTTAGCCAAAAAATGTTGACAAAGAAGCATCACTTAAATGGCTGAACAAATTTACATGGAATTTTTTTGTGTGTGGAAATAAATGGAGCGATTTATGAAGATAATTTAGAACCAGGTTGCTACACCAGAAATTACAGAAGGGTAATCCTTAAGGAGCCTGTCCTTGGGAATCAATACAGATTATGGAAGGAAACAGAAGAAACTGTTGTAGTCTACAGACAATTGCCACCTACAGAATACCTAGTAAGATAAGACGTGGGGGTTGGAATTATATATCAAAAATTTATTGCCTTTCACAGTCTGACAGTGAAAAATCCCCTTACGACAGATACAGACCTCAAAATAAACTTTGAGAATTTAGCTGATAAACTCTACTGGAATTATACCTTTATTACCCACAAAATTATTTTCCAAATCATCCAGACATGACACTACAACATAAAAACTTAAGAACATTTATAGTAGCTGACACCATACCAAATGTGTATAATCTCCAAACTTCATGAAACAGTTTTCAAAATATAGAGACCTAAAAGAAGTCAAAGTAATGTGGCAACCAGATAGAATTTCTTCCATGCTGCTTGTTACTGGAGTTAATACTTAGAATACTTCCAGAGAACCATCAAAAGATGAGCTTGCATTTTAATATTTTTATCCCACTACAAAAGCAGTATTTCATACAATATTTCAGAGAACATTAAATTTAAAAAGAATAATAGCATGGTAGGAACTTGTCCCAGGACCATTTCTACTTGTTCTTCATCAAGCAAGGTGAGAAGACTTTCACATGATGGTGATTTTCATATTAATTTCATAATAATTCATAATAACAAAGCATTCATTAAGTACCTATTAATGTTGGGCACTTTTGAAGAGACACGGAAAGACACATAAACAGAATGAAGTAAGCAGATCGGAATAACAATTTATGCAATAACAATAGCTGTAAAAAACCAATAACTTTAAAAACTGTAAGGACTATGACTAATACAAAGACCATTCATGATTCCAAAGAATTTATGATGAAATGTATTATTCATCGCAGACAGGTGATTGGTTTAGGTTGGCGGCATCCAACTCTGCAGACTACATATTGACTTAGAAAATCACAAACTAAAATGATCTATGTTAAGTTTTATTTTTGTTAATTTGTGAAATATTTCTCAATTACACTTTTATCTGGTGCTGTTGTTGCGTTTGTCATTCGTTCCTGAAGAGGCCCAAGGCATCAAGACGATGATGTGACTTGCAGTTGACTTGGATTTGAGTGAGGGAGGGCTATGCAAGGTCACCAACCTCACTTTCTCCTCCTGAGCCATCTGGGTCCAGTGACCAGATATTCATCAGGATGCCTGGAGATGACCCAGGATGAAATGTGAGACCCTGGCCCTTTCAGGCTAAGGTCTTATAACATTCTAATTTTGCAGCCCATTAACACCTCTGATTTATAGTACCGAATTATTATACATATATATGTACATATATGTATATGTATATATTATACATATATATGTATATGTAGTTATTATACATATATACACATAAGTATACATATATGTACCCATACACATGCATATATATAATGTGTGTGCCTACATGCATATAGACACAAATATAATAGCATATAATATATATGCAAAATATCTGTCTCTATATATCATCTATGTCTAACTATATTCATCTTTCTATCTTTATAGCTATATAGATAGATATAGATGCTTATATCTTTATATAGTACGCAATGAAATAATGTGTTTTGTTTGACAATCCATATAGGTTACCTGATAAAACATTAATCCATACAAGTTTAAGAGATGATTAAGTTTAAAAGAGATGTCACTATGCCGATAATCATTATTTCCAAACTACTTGAAATAAGAAGTTTTCAAAATATAGAGACTCAACCAAAGAAGTCAACACCTTGAGGGAAAAAGATGAAAGAAATATCATCCTACGGGCTACTGGTTGGGTCAAAAAAATGCTTCCTTTCAGTGAATCTGCAGAAGATGACCTTATATTCACATACACTTCAATTACTTTTTTTTTTAAAAAAAGAAGTCATTTAACCCATCTGTTCAATAGTCCACAGAACCTTAAATATAAAAGAATATTAGCAGTTTATTCATCTGTATCAGGACCATTTCTTTTTGAATTCCATGACAGATCATACAAATACCTGACATTTTTATAGCAAGGTAAGGTTTGCAAAGCACTCTATTCATTTGATCAGAAAAATAAGGTAGAGTAAAAGGTCAAAGGTAGAGGAATATGAGTGAACCATGGTATCTGGGTAAGGCATGTTGTCACAGTCTTCAGAAACAAAAGAAAGTTCATCTACATAAATGGGTAACTAAATTGGCACCTCCTTGAGGACAGGAACCATCATTTCTGCTCCTGATTTATGCACTATATATGAGAGTGAGGTCAGGGTTGGGATAGGAATTGGGGAGGGCATGGGATAATGATCTCTCCCCCATTCTTTGGCCACAGACTACCACCCTGCACCTCTTGTGTGACATATATATCCCAACTGCATACTTCTCTCCTTCCCTACTCCATCCTTAAGTCCTGGATCAGCATTTGTTATTGGCTGTGAGAAGGATACTCTGAAAAAGCAGGCTGGGTTCAAGGCAATGTGTGCACACTGCTAGAGGCACAGCTTAGGATTTCACAGGTTTAGTCACTTTCATATATGAAGGGCCAAATTTTTAATAATTCCTAACTATTAGAGGAGCTCTGAATGTTTGGAACTAGAATCAATGCTGGGTGGAAAATATAATTTAGCTCACACAAGGGGTAGCATGTGAAAGAGCTATAATAAGAAAGAAAGGAAAAGAGCCTAGAAGAAACAAGAGGAGGAGAAATGTGGGGGAAAAAAAAAGAAAAAAAATTAGTCCTGAGAAATGTAGTGATGTCCTACATAATTCATGTGTTTCTGCAAAGTGCTTTCTTCTTCAAAGTGTACCATGCCCAAAGCTATTTAACAGGAAGAAAGACAATGCCAGGTCATGCTGCACCCTGTCCAGTGTGGTGGCTGCAGTAGGCACTTAATTGTGCTTTTTTAGTTTTCATATTTAGGAGACAACCAACCAGACAACGTTTCAGTTGTTGAAAGGTTCTTGTTATCATTTTTCTTCCAAGCCCATCAGCTTCAGAGACTCATTTGCAGGCTAGCTATAACTGACCAAGACATACACCTATTAAATTATTCCACAGTAACAATTTGTAGAAAAAAAGCTTTAAAAAAGCCTTATTGTATCAGAATGCACAGTGTTTCAGGGTGGGGGGAAGGGAGAGATGGGGAGAAAATTTGAAACTCAAAATCTTGTGGAAATAAATGTTGAAAACTAAAAATAAATAAATAAATTGAAAATAAAATAGGAACTAAAAAAAAAAGTCTTATTGGTGCCTTTGGTGATTTATATTTCCCAATGTCCCCTTTCTCAACATTCCTCTGCAGAAATCTGCCTTTTTGAGAAAGAAAAGCAGTTAAATAGAACTAAGCATCACAAATGACCCTAGCATACATGTGTGTATTACCTTTCTTCTTGTCTTTGACTTCTGAATGTACAAATGCCACAAAGATATACATATACATGCACATGTCTTGAAGAACATGATTACTAGTGGGATCTTAGAGTTGATGAGAATGAACAGTAAATTATTTTTCTTAAATAATTTCAAATTATTGCCAAGGAAGCTATGCGGGGGAGACCTGGCTCTGGCACCCCCATCTCCCAGGGTTACTATGAAGATAAAATGAGATAATATTTGTAAAGCACTTTCAAACCTCACAACTCTGCATAAATGCTAACTGCCATTGTAATTATTATTAGTACCTGGGCGATTTACTATCTGTATGGTCATGGCCTCAGTTGTTTGGACTGTAAAGTGAGAGGTATGGACCAGATGGACCCTTAGGTTCCCTTTGGAGTCATGAGCGATGATCTCACATCGTTCAGAATGATTGAACAAATTCACAGTTCCATCAACAGTATATTAGGGTGGGCTTGTCTTCCTGAAAGCGCTCCAACATTAACTGTTCCCATCTATTTTCTTTGAAGGGGCTGTTAAAAGCACATGTTATCAGGTTTTGTTTCTTTGTCTTTAAGCTTGAACAATTAAATGTGTGAGACAGGGAGTAGGAGGAGAATTCCAGGCCAGAAAGGGGGCATCTGGCGACTCCTAAATGATGGCAGATACCAGAGGTATTATGTCCTTTTAAATAAAATAGATGCTTTATTATGCTTAAATTAAATGCACATTTAGGGTGGCTCATTAAAAACCATTTCCAACCTAATGAGCAAAGCCTTAAGCTCTGGGGCATTATTGTTGATCCAAAAAAAGAGTTTCAGTTGATGATACTTGCACATTTGAATCATTCCTGATAAATGGCTCTGAGGAAACATTACTGACCTTCTGAAGGCAAAGCCAGTGATGAGGGAGTAATGATGAATGACTAAAGAAAGGATTGCTTAATTCCCGAGTATCACTTGTCATTCTTAGGTCATCAGATGGCCATTATGCCAGGGACTGAGGACTCACCATGTTATTTCCTACTTTTGCCTATCAGAGATCTAGGTTTGGAAGAGATCTCAAGAGAATATCTAGTCTCACCTACTTATCTTAAGTTAAGTGATTGCCCCCCTCTCTGTCTCTCTGCCAAAATCACACAGATTGTGTTAAAGACTGGATTTAACACTGGACCATGTTGTCTCCATTCAGTCAATATTTTGCCAAAATTGCTTCGGCTTTCAACTGTGTCCCAACTGGGAACTTCAAGCAACTCTCTTGCTTTGGGAGAGGGCTATATCTATTTGTAATGGAAGATGTGAGACAAAAGCAGACATTAAGGAAGTCATCCAAATTAGAATCCAGTCTGAAGACGATAAGCTCAGTAGGTGGAGTATGAATGGAGTAAAGACCAAAGATGTCATCCCCAATATGGACAAATTGGCTTTGTTCTGCTTCCCAACTACAGGATTGTTATTATGATTTCCTGGCCCTAAGGAAGAAGGGGTCATTCTGTGACTAGTCAGTCCCAGCAGTCCCAGTCTGTCATTCCACAAATTCATGGAGGTGAAGTGGGGGTGAGAGAGAGAGAGAGAGAGAGACAGAGAGACAGACAGAGACACAGAGATAGAGACAGACAGAGAGGTGGAAAGAAACAGAGAGAAAGGCACAGAGATAGAGACACAGAGAGAGGGAGAGAGACAGAGATAGAGGAAGAGATAGAGAGAGAGACAAAAAGAAAGAGACACCCAAAGACAGAGACACACAGAGAGACAGAGACAGACATAGAGAGAATAATGAATGGCCCAGTGCTTCCTTTCCTTGTGGTATTATCCACAGCTAATCAAAATCCTTTCTATTACAGTTACATTGCTAAATAATCCTGACCATTGATTTCCTCTTGAAATGCATTGCTTTGCTCTGTATCCTCTTTTATTGAAGTCTTCCTTATCACCCTATCATGATGCAGAGGTGATTCTGAGTTCTCAAAGCCTATGCCAGGGGTATGTAAATTCAGACTGATCCTACCACACTGGGAAGTCTTCAAGTACAGTCTGATGACAGGCTATTTGTTGTCTGATACCCAGCCAAACTAAGTGCCATCATAGGATTATAGGATCTAGAGTTGGAAGGGGTCACTAAGGATAGCCCAATCTATTACGTTTACACATAAGAAAACTGAGGCCCAGGTAATTTAAGTGACTTGCCTTAAAGTTATGTAGGACCAGAGTTTAGATTCAAAACCAGGCCTTCCGGCTTCAAAGCCATCACTCTTTCCATGGTATCACATGTTCTTTATGCCATGTAGGTAAACCTAGTCTCCCCAACTAAACTGGAGTGTCCTTGAGAGGAAAAGCCATCCCTTTTCCCTTACTTACACACTGTTTACCAGAGCTTGAGCACTAGAGCTTGTCAGAGCATGATCGCTGTCTATTAAGCCACACTCAGGCATGCACTGAAGAGATGCCATTACTGTTTCCAGTAAGAAAGGATACTCTTCTTGGTTGATGAGCCTCTCAGAAGGAGGTAAGATACAGAACACTTTGACTCCACCACTTCTATAGTTAGGTGCTCTGAGTAGAGCACCTACTCTAGCACTGCCTAGAGGTGAGTAGACAGAGCAACCTGGTTCAGTAGGAGGAAAAGACAGGTAAAATAAGGCTATATCCAACAGGTGAGATAGTGTCATATCACAAGTTAGAATGAAGACCTAAAAATCCTTGTTTATTTTTAAAACTGGGGAGTGAATGATTTACTGATGTTAACAGAGAAAAGGAGAGCCAGTATGGTGTAGGGGAGTCAGGAAGACAGGAAGATTTTGTGTCCCAGTCCAACTCTGACCATATGCACTGGTTGTGTGACCCTGGGCAAGTCATTTCAACCTGTCAGTAACCTAGGCCAGTAGTGTCAAATTAAAAAAGAAACAAGGGCCACTAAATCATATATAAGGATCTGTGCTAGTTGCATGTTGACTTTTCTGCATTTTCACATTACTTATTTATTTTGTTAAATATTTCCCAATTACATTTTAATCTAGTTCTGGCTGCACCTGAGAGTGTTATACCCACATGTTTGACACTTCTGGCTCAGACAACTCTCCAAGACTCTAAAATGCAGAGAAGGTGCCAACCTAAAGCAATAGAAGGGTTCCCTCATTTCAGGTTCCATATATCAAGGAAAACCTCAGATCCAGACCCTCCCCCTAACCAGAAAATGAAACAAAACAGCTAAAAGACAATTTCCAATTCCCTCTCTCCTACTCCCTCATATCTCTTCCTACCAAATGTGGGGGTGGGGGCTGTGCTCTGGTTCCTGGTCAGTTTCAGCCCCTTGATGAAAGGTCCCATTTAAGCAGTCCTTATATACCTGGAGGACTGAGGCACACACACAATGGTTAGCTACCAGGTGATGAGATACTTCGCTTATGGTGACACATGAAGGGATCGTGATTTGTGTTGAGAGGTGGGAAGGAGGCCGGGGGTACCCCTCCCCTGAGAAACAAAGTCTCTAGCTACCCCCAAAAGTGAACACAATAAGAAAAGATATTCTGTTTTCTTCCCACCACTTTTTTAAGGGAGTATAGGCTGAAATTTTCATTTCTCTTTTCATTGTTTGTAAATAGCCAGGGAGAGCATCCTATATGTTAGGAACAGATGTTACCCTGATGTTGTCAGAAAGAGATTGTTCTGCATCTACTCTTTCTTCACTCTCTTGTCATTTGTTGGTGACTCCTCTTGCTTCCAGCTGGGTACATGATAAAAGACCCAAAAACATGATTTCCCAAGCCCTTTGGAGTGAGGGGAAGGGGTAGTACCTGTAGTTCCTACTTCAGGTTGGTTGTGAAGGTGAAATGAGTTAGTATACACAAAGCACTTGGTAAACCTGGTAAATGAGCTTACTCTTTGGGATTTGTTTCATTTCTCAGGTATTGTTTTCCTATTATTTTGATGGTTCATTTGATTTCATTGGTAGAGGATTCCTCTGCCCTTCAACTTACAGAGTTGTCCAAGACACTTTAAGTGACTTGTCCACTGTCACATAATCAGTTTGTGTCAGGATTTCTACCCATATTACCCTGTTTGAGATCAGTCTCATTGACTCACATTGCCTCTTGTATACTAGTTACTACTATTAATGATTAATATCAGTACTAATTACTATTATTAATTAGGAACATAAATGATTTTATTATAATTCAACAATATAAACAATTTATTAATTAACAATGAATTTCACTGCAATTTTGTTCTTCTTAAATGTTTCTAAATTTCAGGTTGTTGGGTAATTTACCCAACAGTTAGTCTCAGCATCGCAGCAAGAGCTCTGAATTTGATGCCAGAGGGTTTGGGTTCAAATTTCAGATCTACTCCCAACCTCTTGTGTGACCCTGGCCAAGTCATGTAACCTCTCTGGGTTTTAGTATCCTTGTCTGTAAAATGAGAGATTGTAGCTTGAGGATTTTCTTGGGTACTAGATCCTAAGTTCTCTCTCTTCTTTCCCACCTACTCTGAGCCATCAGCACAAAGCTATTTTAAATCACAAGACACTCCTAAACCAAAATCTTTGGAATTACAATCACTGCTGTCCCCAATACCCTCACTTTCCTCCCATTTTGACAGCAATAAAAGTAACAAGGAAAATTATTTCACCATCTGCTGTAAAATATGTTCTATGTTCCCTAGACCTGCTATTTTCAAAGGTGATTGGTTTACTTTTGAGATGGTTTTTTATAAATGACAACCTGGCAGATCTCTTTGCATGCAAAAGATGACAAAAACCTCCTGTTTATAGGGCAATGCTGAGTCTCTTCCTCTCCACCCTCCACTGGTAAGGATGGTTTTCATTGAACCATCCCTAACCTTTCATGTACTCCTTGTGCACTGCTGTAGTAGAGGTATAATTTGTGGCCACGGAAGAAAGATGTGGAAAGGCAACTGAGGTGGTGCTCCAGAAACCTAAGTTCTATCACTAATTTCCTCTTTCTGGTCTTCAGTTTCCTCATCTACTAAATGAAAAGAGGAGATCATGTGATGCTTAAAATCCACGTGGGACAGCTAGATGACTCCATAGTGCTTAAATCGATGGGCCTGGAATCAGCAAGAATCCTCTCTCAGAGTTCAAATCTGGCCTCAGGCACTTATTAGCTGTGGGACCCTGGGCAAATCATTTAAGCCTGTTTGCCTCAGCTTCCTCATATGTAAAATGAGCTAGAGAAGAAAATGGCAAACTGCTCCAGTATCTATGCCAAGAAAGTCCCAAATGGGGTCATGAAGGGTTGGATGTAACTGAAATGACTGAACAAAAACTTGTTTTACCCAGGCGAATTTGGTCCAGAGGACTGGGGCTTGAACAACTGGCATCGTTTCTTCATCTCCTGGGGCATAAACAGTCCAACCTGCAGAGAGCTGGGGTACTAGAGGATTTGCAGAACTTCCACTGCGGGGATGCCTTTCTGACTCATTCACCCTCTACTGGGGTGAATGTGAAGGCAGAGTGCCTAATTGTTTGGGCAGGCTTATTCATGCCAACAACCCTTCCTAAGCCTCTCTAATCCAATTTTACCCAATAAACATTTATTAAGCCCCTACTATGTGCCAGAAACTATGCTAAGAACCTGGGGCCATCAGCAAGCTCCTAGCTAGAGGGCCATTAACTTGAGGTGCTCTAGATGAAGCATTTGTGATATGCCAATTCAATCAGCTAGAGGTCCCAATGAGAGACTGTCCTTTGTCCCTTTTTAAGTGGCAAAGATAACACTTTCTATGCACCTGGTCCTCATGCACCTGGTCCTCTGAAGATGAATGTCCTCTGCAGATCTGGATTTATACTCCCTGCTGTCCTCAGCCTCCCTCCTTTATGACCCCTATGACCAGTCTGTGTCAGGATCAATTCAATCTTGCTTTCTGGGCAAAGCCCCATCTGAGTAACAACAGGCTTTAACTATGTATGTCCCAGTCATGCAACAGGCCTGGGCAGACCAACTAGTGGACACTCTGCCTAGTTTCCACTCCACAGAATCAGATGTCTCCCAGTGTCTCTCCCCCCCACCCCCAGTTTTGGGTTGTCTCTTCCCTGTTCTAATACACACCCTCTTTGTTTTTCTTGACTTGGCATATTTGTTGAAAGAGTTCTGCTTTTCCCTTACTTTTTCAGTATGTGTGTGGAGAGGGGAGTGAGAAAGGGATTAAATAAATGCTTATTAGTTGAAACAAAATTTAATTAAAAAAGAATGCTCTCACTGATCATTTTTTTTTGGGACTCAGATTTCCATGTCAACTTCTGCAACCTTCTAAGTTCTTTGGTATGAAAATTCACCCACTCTTTGACTTCTCTACCATAAAATTGCTATGTGATCTCAGGCAAATCATTTACCTCCAGGACATTAGTTTTATCATCTCTAATATGAAGGGGGGTGTCCTAAGTGGTATCCATGGTACCTCTCAGCTTTGACATTCTGAGTTCCTCTGAGTCAACCTCATACCAGGCCCTGCTACCTCTGTCTAATTATTTTCTTTCATTTTACTGGAAGCATCAAAACGTTGACATCATATCTTGAGCACTTCTACTCTCTGAAATATAAACACACAAGAGACATCTGAGACAGGTCTATGCAACTTCAACCCAAATCCCAGAGCTGGAGGTGGGACCGTAAGAGTGGAGAAAGGCCAAAGATCCCCAGTGCCTTATTGGAGGACCCAAGAAAGTCTCAGGCAAACTTTGGGTTTCTGAATTCAGGGCCCTACACATTTCTTCTCTGATCGTCCTTCAGTTCCAGGGGCAACTGGGCAGATTCTTCTCAAGTGAACTTGGTAAGATGGATTGGTCCAATTTTGAAACCAGCAGTAATCACAAGGTCATGACCCCCAAGAGATTTCAACGGCTGTGCTTTTTGTGCCAACTAACTCATTCACATTAAACAAATACTCTCAGCTGGAACCTGGGGGAATATCAGCTTAGGAACTTGTCTGGGCTCCCCATAACGTCCAGCTTAGGTTCTCTCCACAGTTCCATTAAGCTTTAAGGATGTGGCTTCTGTGCCTTCTCTAACACCAGACCCCAGATCTTTTCCAACACTTACGTCAGATTGGTTTTGGTTTTTTTGGTCTGTTTTTCTATTACTAGGCCTTCCTTCCACCTTATTGGCATCACCCAGACTTGATTTACAACAATAATAATATATAGCTCCTGTGGATTTATCTAATGTCTTATACATAATGAAATCTCATCACATCATTATTAGGCAAGTACCATGGTACCGAGGAAAGAATACTATGCTTAGAGTCTAATGAGCTGAATTTGACTACTGCTTCTAATTCTTCAAACTGAGCTCAAATCAATATTAATTCAAAATCACAAGATCTCAGAGTTGGAAGAGACCTCAGAGGCAGTCTAGTGCCACTGATACCTGAATAAGATTCGTCATAATTCCTCATAAAGACAATGAATAACAATGATAGATTGCACTTATGTAACGTGTTAAAGTTTGCAAAGTCCTTTACAAATATATTTTTCATGTTATTCTCACAACAACTCTGAGATAGATGATATGTTTATCCCCACTTTACAGTTGAGGAAACTGAGGCACAGAAAAGCTGACTTCCACAGGGTTACACAGCCAATAAGTGTCCAAGTTCAAATTTGAACTCAGGTCTTCCTAACTTTGGGTCCAGTGCTGATTGAACCATGTAGATACCTCTGTAAGTATATAAATTGTTCCAACAACTTTTGCTTGAAGATCTAGAATAAGGGGGCTGTCTATTCTATATCTGGACAGATCTCATCATCAAGTTTTTCTTTACTTTAACCCTATCTGCCATTTCTACTTTGATGTTGCCCTCTAGGACTAACTAGAAGAGTCTTTTCTACACGAGAGCCCTTCAGACTTGGAAACAGGTATCAAAGGATTGTCTTCCAGTTCCTTCAACCGATCCTAATATGGTGTGAACTTGGGCCCCTGCATAGTTTTGGCTGACCTCCTTTGAATTCTCTCCAGTTTATCAGCGTCATTCTTAAGATGTGGTCTCCAGACCTGAACATAATACTGCAGGCATTGCACGATCAGGGTAGAGTACAGTTTTCCATGTCCCTATTTTTGGACAATATGGTTTTCCCATATTAGCTTTTTCGGCTTTATCACATTAAAAACTACTAACCCTCTACTAAGTGTAAAGTAAAATGAAAGCCATGGCACAGTGGATAAAGAGTTGGATTTGGAGCCAGAAAGACCTAGGTTCAAGTCTTGCCTCTGACACATAACTAAGTGACCCTAGACAAGTCATTCACCTCTCTTTGTTCTAGTCAACTCTCTAAAACTCAAAGGTGCTGATCTTCACTAGTAGAAGGAATTTCTTACCCTAGGATTTCCTTATATCAATGAAATTACAGATCCACTCCCTATCTCTTATTGCAAGGAACTTCTCTGCTAGGCACTGAGGGTACAAAGAATAACTCCTGCTCCCAAGAAGTTTATGTTCTACTGAAAGTGGCTCCAATATGTACTCAGAGAAATAAATACAAAGTAATTTCAAGAGGGAGTATGAATAAATGGGGGAATCAAGAAAGGCTGTATGTCAACTCCAAAGGATTCATGATATAAAATGCTATCCACCTCCAGAGAGAGAGAACTGATGGACTGAGAGAACAGATTGAAACATTTTTCCTGCTTCCTTTATTTTTCTTGCCTTTTTGTTTCTTTGTTTTCGGAACATGGCGAATGTGGAAATGTGTTTGGCATGACTGTATATGTATAATGAGTATCATATTTTTGTTTTCTTGATGGGGAGGGGTTGGAGGGAGGGAGAGAACGTAGAAATAAAAATAAAAATAAAATTAATTTAAAAGGAAGGCTGTAGTGGTACATTGTTTGAGCTTTGAAGGAAACTAGGGATTTTATGCAGCAGAAGAGAGGGGGTATGCATCCTAGACGTTGGGGAATTCTTCTGCAGTGGTTTATAGGTGGAAAATAGAATGTTATATACAGAGAACAGCTAAGAGGCCAGTCTGGCTGGAAAGGAGAATGCATGAAAGGAAGTAATATGAAATAAGGCTCAAAGAAATAGGAGGGAGTCATATTGTACAGGGCTTTAAATGCCAGACTTAAAATTTCATATTTAACTTTTGAGGCAATGGGGAACCAAAAAAGATTTTTGAGTGTTGTAATGGGCATCTAGGCACCACTGTGGAAAGAGCAGGGGCCTTGGATTCAGGAAGACTCATTTTTGTGAATTCAAATCTAGCCTCAGACACTTCCTACTTGTGTGACCCTGGGCAAGTCACTTAACCATGCCTACCTTGGTTTCCTCCTCTGTAAAATGAGCTGGAGAAGAAAATGGCAAAGTGCTCCAGTATCTTTGCCAAGAAAACCTCAGATGGGGTCACAAAGGGTTAGGTTAGAAATGATTGAACAACAGTATTGGATTGAATTGGTGGTAAGAAATGATCCTATCTTTGTTTTAGATATGACTATCATTTAGATATGGACATCAATTTAGATAAGATCATCAATTTGTGTGAAGATGGATTGGAGAGGGGAGAGACAGAAAGTTTACTGCCTATGTGACTTTTTAACAAATCATAGCTTATCTGGACCCCAGTTTCCTTACCTGTAAGATGGAGTTAGACTAGATAATCTTCAATGTCTCTTCTGTTTTAAAATTTATAATTTTCTGACTGAATCTGTTATTCTATCTAATGCTCTTCCTTATCATATATAGACCTGCTGTGGTTAATGACTATTTAACTGGTCTGTGATCTCATGGTATTGCCTTGATCCATGAAGATCATCATCCACTTATGCCTTCTCATTCTGTACAATTCTTATGCCTCTTTTCTCATAGATGCTCTACAGAGGGTCAGCTCAATGATGCGCAAGAAGATATCCTCTAGGTCTTTTTGCATTTTATGGATACCTGTTTATTACTCAGGTTGTCCATCAGTCATACTTTATTTGCTACAGGACCAGCCCATTTCATTTTCCAACCATGCATTTTCTTCATGATATTCTCTATGCTCGAAGAGGCAGTGTAGTGGAGTGGATGAAAATTGGTCTTGGATTCAAGAAGACCTGAGTGTAAGTCCTACCTCTGACACAAACTGATAACGTGACCCTGAGCAAGCCAGTCACAGACCCTCCCAGGGCTCTAAACAACCTTCTAAGATCATGCATAACAGAGCAGGTGCCAATTAGCATTGGTGCAAGGGACTCTTGTACCAAAGAAAGGACAAGTTCACTAAAAAGAAAGTAAACTAACAAACCCAACTTGCAACTACAAAAAAAACCAAACTTTTTTTCTATGCCACTTCATCTGATTGTGGGAGATATAGTATTGCCTACTTACACCCAACATTCACACCTGTAATTGACTCATTTGTTCAAGGGAAGAAGAGTACTGACTTTCTTATCTTTGCAAAATGTTTATAGCAATGATGTGCATATATATCTTAGGAATTATCATGCCCCCAAATTTTTGGTGCCTCCATAAGCCTTTGAGATAAAATGAAAACTCCTCAGCATGGCTTTTGAAACCTTCTAGAGTCTGGATTACCCAGATCTTTGTATCACCTCCCTCTTCATTCCTACAGCTTCTCCCTGAATCTGACATTCCCCCTCCTGTCTCTCTGTGTCTACTCCAGCTGATCTCTCTGCCCTGCACATATGCCTTACTCTCCTCTGATTCTTAAATTCTTAGCATATTTTGGGGCTCAGATTAAGTGCCAAGCAATCAACTAATCATGACGCACTTATCATGAATTTATGATGTGCTGGGCACTGTACTAAATATGGGAGATAGGAAGACAAAAATTAAATAGTCCTTGCCCTCAGGAAGCTTAACATTCTAACATAGGGAGACAACAGATACCTATGGAAGTACATACACAGAATCACAGAATTTGTGAGATGAAAGTAACTTCAGCAGCTACTTAGCCCAACCCCTACTCCAAAGGAATCCCCATGATAATATACCTGATGTGTTGTTAGCCATTCTTTGCTTGAAGATATTCAAGGTGGGGGGCCCCTGCAACCCCTGATCCATTCTATGTAATATATGCAAAACAAATGCACACTAATTTGGGGGGGAAGGCACTAGAAACTTAAGTGATCAGGGAAGGCTTCCTGGAGGAGGTGACTATTGAGCTTTTCCTGATCCTCTGGGTTGGTGGTGCTTGCCCTCTACTAACTCCAATCACTTTGTATTTACTTATCTTTTTTTTAGCCCAGCAGAAAGTGAGCTCCCTTAGGACAAGAGCTTTTATTTGTCTTCACATTCCCAGGATCTATCACAGTACTTTTAATATGTTAGGTATTTAATTATACAATACTATTTAGTGATGATAATATTTATTATATTAGATATTTAATCAATATGTAACATTGAATTGAACCCAAGGCATTTTTGATAGAAATTTGAAAAGGAAGAAGGCGGACATTAACAGAGGATTTTCTGTAATGTAATCTATCTTTTTAGGCACATTATGGATGATAAAAAAGCAATTGACTCAGTAGAATAAAATGTAGCTTCAAATGTCTCTTCTTTTCCTCAAGAAGTATCTTGTATACATGTTAAGATCATATGAGATTGTTTGATAAATGCAGACAGTTCTTGATAATGGAACAAAGAACTCTGGTATAAAACACTTGGCTTTGTAATAAGTGACACAAGGAACAAAGTATTTGTTTATTATTGTAATGGAGGCTGTCCTGTGCAAAGTCAAATGAAAGAAAGATTTCCGACAGAAAAGCAGGTCCTAAAAATGCTTCTGTTTGAAAATGATATTGGGCTAATTGCATTAACCTCAGATCATTATAGGAACTCCTCAATAAGGTTCATGATTACTCCAAAGAATGGAGACTAACAATCCTTGCAGAAAAAACTAAATGAATGAAAAATGCATAGTTTTCTAGCTGCAACATGCAGGCATTTAAATGGCCAATTCATTGAGCTAGGTGGCACACTGGATAGAGTGCTAGATCTTGAGTCAGGAAGACTGAGTTCAAATTTGACTTCAGGCACTTACCAGCTACATGACCATGGACAAGTCACTTAACCACTGTTTGCCTCAGGTTTCTCATCTTTAAAATGGGGATAATAATTGCACTTATTTCACAGGATCCTTGTGAGAATTAAATAGAATAATAATTATAAAGTACTTAAGTACTATATCATCATTAGCTATTACTGAGTTGAATTTATTTGCATAAAAATACACTTGGGCATTCTGTGAAATACTTCCATGGAGGGTCCACTATGGTTTATAAAGATCATAACTCCTTCAAGACTGTCTTACACCTCAGACCATCTGCTAAGGGCATCAATGAAATCTCAACTTCTCAGGATGGGACACATAGAGAAACTTATGTTCATGACAAGATAAGTTTGTTGTCAGAATGCACTGAGAAGCTCAGGCCCAGACCAGCTTTCTCAGAAGGTGAGAGAAGATGTCCTGCTCGGTGACCCTTCCTTGAATGATAGTGGACCCCAACAGCAAAGGAGAATGAAGCCTGCTTGCTGGGTATCAGTGATCTGCCCTTTTCTGATATTGATGAGGCTTTATATGCTCAGTAGGCTTAGATGGAGATATATTAGCAGTGTGAGTGCAATTCTTCCTGGGGGCTTTCATGCTTTTTATCTCTCAGCAGAACCTTTTGCCAAGCCCCTAAGCAAGAGGTTTAAGACAAGAGGATAGTATTTTGTAGGAGAGGAGTGCATAAGCAGAAGAGCTCAGGAACCTACATCTGCCCCACTAGTGATTATGGTACAGGAATACTGTCCTCCACAGTACTTATAGGAACAGTTTAATGTGCTGCTGTGGCCAAACCCCTCCTTCCCTCTCACCCCAAAAACCCCAAAGCCCCATCATCTTAAAGTCAATCTTCTGATAATGAATCTGCTTAAAATTAGCTAGTTTTGCAAAGAAGCATAGAATGTTAAAGCAGAAGGGACCCTTATAGGTCATCATTTAGTCCAGGAGTGGGAAACCTGCAGCCTTGAGGCCACAAGAAGCCCTCTAGGTCCTCTATGCCGCCTTTTGATTGAGTCCAGGTTTTACAGAACAAATCCTTTTATTAAGGGGATTTATTCTGTGAAATTTGAATTCAAAGGGCTCCACTTGAGCACCTAGAGGGCCATTGGTTCCCCACCCCTGGTTTAGTCCAACGCTTTCATTTTACTGACCATGCCCAGCTGCTTCTCATTCCTATCTAAATGCCTTTATACAATGGTACCTGTACCTCTTCCTCATAGAATTCCTATTCTTTTTCAATTGTGTCCAAATCTTTGTGACCCCATGTGGGGTTTTCTTGGCAAAGACACTGGAGTGCTTTGCTATTTCCTTCTTGAATGGATCAAGACAAATAAATGTTAAATGTCTTGCCCAAGGTCACGCAGCTAGCAAGTGTCTAAGGTCAAATTTGAACTCAGATCTTCAGATTTCAGGCTCAGAACTCTATCCACTTGATCCATCAAGCTATCCCTACTTATCTGCAAAATATGCCTCAGAAAGCCACAGAGTCTTGTGAAATATAAATTACTGAAAGGGAAAAAAATCAACTACTTCATACCCATATAGGCATTTAAGCAATAAGTTTTCTCTGTATTGTGAGTTTCTGGTGAGTTAATGTCATTCTAAGTCCCAAGATGATAAAATGTAGAACAAGAAGGGAATTTATGCTTCATCTAGTCTGTTCCTACACCCTTACTTAAAAATGAGGAAAACTGAGGCACAGAGATATTAAATGGTTGCACATAAGCAAGTAGCAACACAACTGGGATTTGAAACCAAGTCTTCTGACTCCAAATTTATCATTTTACTATAGCATTTTGCTTATTAAGAAAACCATCCAGAAGCTTTAGAACTCAGCCACCAGATCTAACAGAGACTATTTCTTGGAGAGAGATTTCTGATAACAACAATGACAACAGCAGCGGCATCAACCTTAATATTTATCTGGTGGTCTAAGTTTTATAAAGTACTTTCCTCCCAGCAAACCTCCAAAGAAGTAATGCAAATATAACACGTCCATTTTACAGATGTTGAAACTGAGGTGTAGAGAGGTTAAATAGTCACATATTTTATTCTAATTAATTGATAAATATTTATTAAATGTTTACTGTGTGTAAGACACGGGGAATACAAAGATAAATTTTCAGGTTTCTAAAAAGTCCCTTCCCTCTAGGGGATATAGTATATGCACAGATCTAAGAAAATACCTACAAGCCTATTCATTGAATGGATGTATCTCACTCCAGGTGAGAATCTTGATAAGACCTTAGCCTAAAATGGCCAAGGTCTCCCATTGCATCCTGGGCCATCTCCAGTCATTCTGATGAACGTCTGGTCACTTGACTCAGATGGCTCAGAAGGAGAAAGTGAGGCTGGTGACCTTGCACAGCCCTCCCTCACTCAAGTCAAAGTCAAGTGCAAATCATGTCATCATATTGACATCATGGTCCTCTTCCAGGAAGTAGGGCAAACACAAAAACAACTGCCCCTTAACTGTGGCTCTCTGGCCACTTAACTCCCTCCCATTGTCTGCACCTGACCCACCCCAGCCTAATTCTCAGTCCATCTCATCTAGACCCCTTTCTCTGTTACTTCCAGACTACCCCAGGTTACTTCTCACTCCTTAATCCCATCCAGATTTTCCCACAGTCATTCTGCATAAAACATTAATCTTTCTCCCATTAAATTGCCCAGATTCTTAACATCTGGCCTCTTGCTTTGGTGTCACAAATAGTGCAGACTCACTAGGAATCTCGTCCACATCAAGTAATAGTTTAATAAAGTACTTGCTCTGAAATAAAAACAAAAAAGAATGCTAGGGATTAGATGAAGTAGAGGTAAGGATGGAGTGCATTCCACATGGGGAACTGCAAAGGCATGGAGGTGAGAGATGGAATTTTGTGTATTGAGAATATCTGGTAAGGCCAATTAGACTGAAAGAGAGAATGTAGGAAAAGTAGTCATATAGAGTAAGACTAAAAAGGTAAGGTGAGAGTTAGAATGTGGATGGCTTTAAAAACTATCAACTAATTCCTATGTCATTCTAGAGACACCAAGACACCAAAAGCTTTTGAGTTGGAAGGAGGGAGTGACATGGTCAGATATATGCTTTAGACATGTCAACTTCCAGAAGGTAAAATAGAAATTGAAATAATCTACCACTTTCTGAAAGAGATTCCAAAAGGAAAACTAGACATATTGTAGCCAAATTCTAGAGTTCCCAGGCCAAGGAGACATGTCAACTTGATGACTATGTGAGAAAAGGATTGGAGTTGGGAGAGAATGGAGGCAGGGAGACCAATTTGGAGGCTGTTATAGTAGTCTAGGTGAGAGGTGATGGGGGGCCTGCACTAGGGTAGAGGCTGTGGGAGAAGTGATGGATGCAAGAGATGCTGTAGAAGAAAGGTATTGACTATGCAACACTCCTGACCGTGGTCTGAACCAGATTAAAATGCAACTGGGAAATATTTAACAAAATGGCAGAGTAGAAAGATGCACATACTCTAGCTCTTCCCCCATAGCCCATAAAATACCTGTAAAGACAGACTCTCAACAAATTCTAGAGCAGCAGAAGCCACAGAACAATGTATTGGAGATTTCCAACCCAAGCTGACCCGGAAGATTGATGGGAAAGGTCTTTTGCACTGGACTCCAAGTGGAGCACAGCCCGGCCTGGGTCACATGGTGCCAGGAGGAGCAGGGGGACTGAAGCAGGCCCTGGGGGCACAATACCCAGCAGCAGCAGCAGCAGCAGAGGTTCACAGATCCCTCAATGCACAGGTGACAAAGACACTTCAAAGGCCAGGGAAAGGACTTTTTCACCTCCTGACAAGGGAGTAGGGTCCTCCCCTAACCCCGGCCCCAGGTAGTGGTGGTGGTGGCAACAGCAGTGGGTGGCAGTGGCAGCACCAGCAGCAGTGGAGGATTGAAGATCCTTCAACCCACAGGCGCCAAAGGCAGCTTCAAAGGTCAGTGAGAGGGCTTTTCCAGCTTAGTGAGAAGGGAGCAGGGTTCTCCCCTAGTTCTGACCTCAGGCTGTGGCAGCAGAGGCAGCAGCAGCTGGGTCCATTGTTCCATTGTTGGAGACCTCAGCTTAAAGCCCCTGAGGAACTGAGCAGCTGATCTGAATCTCAACTGGGAGCCTGGTCAGGGAGTAAACCTATTTGCTTTGATTGTGCCATCTTGGAGGAACTGAGATCTTACAGGTCCCCAGAGTATACTCTACTCTTGACAAAGGACCCAAAAGTCAAGTAATTGGTCGGGAAAATGCCCAAAAAAAGGGGAAAAAATAAGGCTATAGAAAGTTACTTTCTTCGTGAACAAGTATTCTCTCCCATCCTTTCTGATTAGGAAGAATAATGTTTACCATCAGGGGAAGACATAAAAGTGAAGGCTTCTGCATCCAAAACTTCCAAAATAAACATGCAATAGTTCCAGGTCATGGAAAGAGTTAAAAAAGGATTTTGAAAATCAAGTAAGAGAGATGGAGGAAAAATTGGGAAGAAAAATGAGAGAGATGCAAGAAAAGCATGAAAAGCAGGTCAACACCTTGCTAAAGGAGACCCAAAAAAATGCTGAAGAAAATAACACCTTTAAAAATAGGCTAACTCAATTGGCAAAAGAAGTCCAAAAAGCCAATGAGGAGAAGAATGATTTAAAACCAAAATTAGCCAAATAGAAAAGGAGGTTCAAAAACTTACTAAAGAAAATAGTTCTTTAAAAATTAGAATGCAACAGATGGAAGCTAATGACTTTATGAGAAACAAAGAAATTACAAAACAAAACCAAAAGAATGAAAAACTGGAAGATAATGTGAAATATCTCATTAGAAAAACAATTGACCTGGAAAACAGATCCAAGAGAGACAATTTAAAAATTATGGGACTATCTGAAATCCATGATCAAAAAAAGAGCCTAGACATTATCTTCCATGAAATTATCAAGGAAAACTCTCCTGATATTCCAGAACCAGAGGGCAAAATAAATATTGAAAGAATCCACCAATCACCTCCTGAAAGAGATCCAAAAAGAGAAACTCCTAGCAATATTGTAGCCAAATTCCAGAGTTCCCAGGTCAAGGAGAAAATATTGCAAGCAGCTAGAAAGAAACAATTCAAGTACTGTGGAAATACCATCAGGATAACACAAGATCTAGGACCTTCTATGTTAAGGGATTGAAGGGCTTGGAATATGATATTCCAGAAGTCAAAGGAACTAAGATTAAAACCACCTACCCAGAAAAACTGAGTATAATACTTCAGGGGAAAAAAACTGTCATTCAATGAAATAGAGGACTTTCAAGCATTCTTGATGAAAAGACTAGAGCTGAAAAGAAAATTTGACTTTAAAACTCAACAATCAAGAGAAGCATGAAAAGGTAAACAGGAAAGAGAATTCACAAGGGACTTACTAGAGTTGAACTGTTTACATTCCTACATGGAAGGATAATATTTCTAACTCGTGAAACCTTTTTCAGAATCTGGATAATTGGTGGGATTATACACACACATACATAGACACACACACACACATACACACACATAAATATATATATAAAGAGAGAGAGAGAGAAAGAGAGAGAGAGCACAGGGTGAGTTGAACAGGAAGGGATCATATCTAAAAAAATAAAATGAAGGAGTGAGAGAGGAATATATTGGGAGGAGAAAGGAAGAAATGGAATGGGACAAATCATCTCTCATAGAAGAGGCAAGCAAAAGCTTTTCCAATGGAGGGGAAAAGGGGGGAGGTGAGAGGGAAAAAGTGAAGCTTACTCTTACCACATCTGGCTCAAGGAAGGAATAACAGACATACCCAATTTGGTATGAAAATCTATCTTACACTACAGGAAAATAGGGGAGAAAGGGATAAGCAGAGTGGGGGGAGGATGGAAGGGAAGGCAAATGGGAAGAGGGAGCAATTAGAAGTAAACACTCTTAGGGATGGACAAGGTCAAAAGAGAGAACAGAAGAAATGGGGGGCAGGATAGGATGGAGGGAAACAATAGTTAGTCCCATACAACATGACTACTATGGAAGTCATTTGCAAAACTACACATATATGACCTATATTGAATTGTTTGCCTTCTCAGTGGGGATGGCTGGGAAGGGAAGAAGGGAGAGAAGTTGGAACTCGAAGTTTTATGAACAAATGTTGATAATTGTTTTTGTATACAACTGGGAAATAAGAAATACAGGTAATGGGGTATAGAAATTTATCTTGCCCTACAGGACAAGAGAGAAGATGGGGACAAAGGAAGGCAGGGATGTTAGAAGGGAGAGCACATTGGTGGAAGGGGCAATAAGAATGCAAGGTGTTTGGGGATGGGGGAGGGGAGAGATGGGGAGAAAATTTGGAACTCAAAATTTTGTGGAAATGAATGTTGAAAATTTAAAAAAAAAATTTAAAATAAAAAAACCCAATAAAACATAGATAACATTACATTTTAAAACTATGTCACTGTGTGGCCTTCAGGGTTTTTTATGTTCAATATAGTGGCCCCATCTCCTTTTGAGTTTGGCACCATTACTATGGAAAAAGATTTGACAAGACAACAATTGATTAGATACAGGGGCTGAGGACAAGGTCAAAAGTCGCTCCAAGGTTATAAACCTTGGGGACTGGAAGAAAGTGATGCCATCAACACAAAGAGAGATGTTTTGAGGATGGATTATTTGGGGAGAACTACAATGAATTCCATCTGAAACAAATTGAGCCTGTGATGCTTATGGGATACACATAGATTAGTTGGTGATACATGTCAGGGGAGTGGGAGTGAGATCAGGGCTGGATATGCAGATCTGAGGACCTTCTTCATGGATATGATAATTAAATTCACAGAAGTGAATGACATCACCCAGGGAGAGCATATATAAGAGAGAAGAGAAGCAGGACCTGAGCCTCTGTCTCCTCATTCCAAGATGCAGTGTTGTTTCTATCACGCCCAGCTCCAGGCTGATAAACCTCTTCTATGACAATACTTAAGAGCACTGTTGTCCCGATCATTTCTCTTCTTGGAGATAGCCTTTAAAAATCAAGCCAAAAGGCAGTGATCATGTCCACAGGTTTCTGAACTCCAGCCAAACATCAAAACAATTAGCACCAAGTAATCCCAGGAAGACCATCCTCCTGAGCCCTCCCAGCCTGAAGCACAATGCAGAGTGGATAATTGTCTGCTAGAGCCAAGTTGTATCTGATCCCACACCTTCCCTGTGTCATCACCTTGAGTTGACAAAAACCAGATGGCCAAAACCCTGGGCCCTTCCAAGGACATGGTTACTTCAGTTCAAGGAATAAATATATTAAAACGAAGAGCACATGTGAACAATCTTTGCAGTCCCCATGTGCCTGCCCACACCTCTCTCCTTGATTACAGTTTTGTCCGTTTCTGGTTCCTTGGAGACCAAGAGACCAGGTGTTGAACTAAAGGAGGAGGAAGGTAAGAATCATGCCTTGGTGGAAAGAGTATTGGTTCCTAGAGTTGGAGGACTTGGGTTCTAACTCAGCCTCTAAAGCTTACTATCTGTGTGATCTTAGGTCAGTCACCTTGCCCTCCCTTGAACTTAGTTTCCTCTTCCATAAAATGAGAGGGTAGATTCTACGATTCCCTGATCCTTTACACCCTTATTCATGCCTAAAATATCCCCCATATTTTTCTTCACTTCTTGAGTTTCTATCCCTCCCTTAAAGCTACCATCTTCTGGACGGAGCCTGATCTGATTCCCCAGGTGGGGCGGCTGTCCTTCAGATCTTACCTAGGGAGCATCTCCCCAACATACTTAGTTGTATACTGTTCATTATAAGATCTCCACTTGATGTCTTATGCTTCTACAGTTTCTAAGTTCCATGACTGCAAGTCATGTGCCTGCTCTGCACTTATCACCTGTCCTCCTTCCTGCCTTTGCACCACATCAGGGATGTAATGGTAACTATTTAACAAGCAGCTCTCTGAAAAGCAGGACTTACTTTAAAGTTTAATCCACATTGTTAACACTTTCTCCATCATTGTCTTCGGTATAGAAATCAATAAAACAATAAATGAGGGTCTGATTTGTAGTGTTTGACCATTTCCAAAGTATGAACGTTCACACTGAAAATTTAACGTGAGTCAGTGCCAGCTGGCTCCAGCATACTCCTAGATGTCCTCTGTGACTGTCATGTACTCCCTCCTCTCCTCCACCTTCTCAAATCTCTAGTCCAGGGATGGGGAACCTGTGGCCTCGAGGCCACCTCTGGCCTTAATCAAAGGGCTGTCCTTGAAGATCTAGACGGCCATAGGTTCCCCACCCCTGCTCCAGTCTCTTTCAAAGCCTATTTCACCCCTGCTTCTCATGAGGTCTTTCCTAATACTTCTAGCTGCCAGAGTTTCCACTTGCTCACTAACTTGTATTAATTTTCCATATATCTTATAAATACCTATATTTGTTGTCATTCAGCTGTTTTTCAGTTGTGTCTGACTCTTCATGACCCCATTTGGGGTTTTCTTGGCAAAGATACTGGACTGGTTTTGCCATATCCTTCTCTAGTTTATTTTACAGATGGGCAAACAGGAAAACAAACAAGGTCAAGTGACTTGCCCAGGGTCACACTGCTAGATAGTAAGTGTCTGAGGCTGGATTTGAACTCACTGAGTTTTCCTGACACTGGGTCCTGTGCTCTATCTCTGCATCGCCTAGCTGCCTCTGTATACCTATATATGTTTGTTTTCTCCCCTGATAGAATCTAAGCTCTTGGAGGGTAAAGACTGTTTCATTTTAAATATGTACATATACATATACATGTGTGTGTGTGTATATATATATATATGCATTTCTAGGTGCTTAATGAATGCTTACTCATTGGTAGATAACCTAAATTTAGAATATCTTTCCAGCACCTAAAACAGTGCTCTGCACACATTGAACAATAAGTGTTTATGTGTCCTGTTCCACTATAGGGGTGAAAGTGGGGTAAAGATGAGGGTAGTGTTGAGATTGCCCCAGTTTCCCTTGTTGAAGAGCTGATTGTCCTTCCTGTTTTCTTACCGACTCATCAGGGCAATAAGAGCACTTCATTAAGAACAACATGAGCATTCTGAGCTCAGTTCCCCTCCCCCTACATGCATAGGAAGAGAAAAACCATCATTGAGGACTGAGAGCAAATGCCATTTAGATGCATTATCGTTTGCAGGATAATTATTCAAACAATTACTCAAGCTACCTTATTAACTCAGTTGTGGGGAGGGAGTGGAGCTCAAAATGGACCAGAAAATCCTAGCTCATTCATCAAACAGCCAAGGGGGAGGCAGGTAACCCTGTTTAAGCCTCTTGGCAGATTTTAAATGGGTGCTCCCAATTTACTTTTAGACTATGGATATGGAGAAAAATCCAGGCCTCTGGCCCTGATCCCTGAGGGGTGTAGAAAGGCCATCCATTTTATGTCATTTCTTTAAAACTTTTGAAATTCTGCCCCCTTAATCATGGTGAAAAGAGGCCTGTGCTGGGAGTCAGGATTCTGACCTTATAGTTCCAGGTTTTCTACAAATTTTCTGTGGAACTGCAAGTAATTTGCTTCCCCTCTCTAAGCTTCAGTTTCCCCATCTGTGAAATGAAGGACTAGATATTCTTTGAGAGACCTCTCAGCTCTGACATTGTATGTTTTAAGACTGCTTCTAACTCTCCACGTTCTGTAAATCTCTGGCTCTAGTCATCCTTTCACTCAGCAAGTACCTAAATTACTCTTGTGTATCCCTCACAAACTAGGGAAGATACAAGAAAGAGTGAATGAAAAGCATTAAATAAATATTTACTATATTCTTGGCATTGTTCTATGCTCTAGAGCAGGAGTAGAAAACCTGTAGCCTTGAGGCCACATATGTTCCTGTAGGTCCTCAAGTGTGGCCCTTTGACTGAATCCAAACTTAACATAGGATTCAGTAAAAGCACCGCATTTGAGCACTTAGAGAGCCATATGTGGCCTGGAGGCCTCAGGTTCCCCACTCCTGCTCTAGAGATATAGATACAAAACACAGTTCCTGCCTTCAAGGAAGTAATAATAAAGTTGTGGCCAAGGAAGGATGAAATCTAAGGAATGGTCATTGGAACCATAGGTAATCAATTGAATAATGTGCTTTTCCAGAAGCAATGAATGAATTTGATTGGAATTTTCAGATCAGGAGGTGGGAGAAGGGGTTGTGAGGTAGGGCACGTGAGCATAACAGAAAGATAGCAGGTATTCAGGGGGTGGGGGATGGCTGAAAGTAATAGGCTCCCCCAAATCAGCAGGGCCTCAGGGCAGGAGCTAGAGGTTCCACTGGGATGGTGCACTAAGAGGCACACTGAAAACAGCTAACGACAACAATATCCATAAATGCTTTTGGATTTGTATGTCATGCTTCAGTTACAATAATAATTCACATTTCTAGAACTCTTTGGTTTATAACAACTTGCTGAATTAGGTGATAGGAATATTAACCTCAATTTATAGATAAGGAAATTGAGGCCCAGAAGTATCCAGAGCCTCGCCCATGGGTACGCAGTTAGCGTATGATGTAAGATTTATGCCTAGTTCTCTCCTGTCTCCAGGTTTGTACATTGCACCTGTACCATGATAATTATGAAATTTTAAAGCTGAATGAGATTGTAAAGGTCACTTAGTTTAACTTCCTTCATTTTGCAGATGAGGAAACTGAAGGTGAAAGGAAAAGTGACATGTACAAGATTATACGGTGGTTTAGTAGCAGAGCTGGGATTAGAACACAGGTATCCTGGCTCATGCACCTTCCACTGCTCCATGCTGCCCCTGAGGTCACTGGACAGCAATCAAAACAGCCGAAGAGCGGGTGTGTTGGCTGAGATACTCTCTTCGGAGGCGTGTCAAAGAAAACGTGTTGCCGACAGATTCTTTAGAGACCTTTAAGACTGAGTTTGGAACAGCTTTTGCCCCTGGAATGCCATGTGAGAAACAGAGCAAAATTGAAATGTAGTGGTCAAGTCAACCTGCCCTTCCTCAGAATTCTTTTAGTATTGATGATGGCAATCTGAACCATACTCGCAGAGAACAGTGCAGAGGAATTTATAACCAAATATATTGGTCTTGGTTTCCCAGCTAGACTATAAACTTGTCCAGGGCAGAAGAATCATAGATGGAAAATCAGTGGATATGGTCCAAATCTAGCTCCATTGCTGTATGATTCTGAATAGGTCATTTCCTTTTTCTGGGCCTCAGTTTACACATTTATAAAATTAAAGATTGGATCAGATGATTGCTCAGTTCTCTAAATCTGATGAGTCAATCATTTTTACTTTCTCTTGAGGGCTTTCACTCCAGCTGCTGCACCCCATTTGGGGTTTTCTTGGCAAAGATAAGGGAGTGGTTTGCTGTTTGCTTCTCCAGCTCATTTTATGGATGAGGAAACTGAGGCAAATGGGGTTAAGTGCCTTGCCCAGAGTCACACCACTAGTAAGGAGGTGAGGCCAGATTTAAACCCATAAAGGTAAGTCTTCAGACTCCAGGTCCAGTGCCCTATCCACTGCACTGCCTAGTTGCCCAACAAGTGCCTACTGAGTGCCAAATATTCTGAAAAGCAGTGGGAATACAAAGACAAAATTGAAAAATTGAGATTACAGCTTATTGAGGGGAGACAACATGTACCTAACTTAGGAAGGAAGGCACTAAGAAGAGGTCCTTGAGCTGAATCTTGATGCAAACCAAGGATTCTAAAAGGTGAAGGTGAGACAGGAGAATATTCCAGGCATGGGGGAAAGTCAGTGCAAAGAACTAGCATGTCATGTGGAGAGAACAGTAAGAAGGTCCATTTGGCTGGACTATAGTCTTTGTGAAGGAAGTAATGGATAAAAAGCCTAGAAAGGTAGGATGGAGTCAGGTAGGATGGAGTGAAGGACTTTAAATGCTGAGTAGAGGAGATTACACTTGATCATAGATGTAATAGGGGGCCATTAGAATTTACTGAGGAGAACACAGGGCTGTGCTTTAGGAAAATCCTGTGGGCAGCAATGAAGATGATGGATTGAAATAAGAAGAAATCTGAGGCAGGGAAAACAGGAGGCAACTGTTGGGGTCTGGACTAGGTTGGTGGACATGTGAGTGGAGAAAACTGAACAAATACCAGAGTCACTGTTGTGATAGAACTGGCAAGATTTGACAACTGACTGGATAAGTTATAGAAAGAATGCTGGACTGCAGCTAGGTGGTGCAGTGGAAGAGACTGACCCTAGAGTCAGGAGGACCTGAGTTCAAATCTATCCTCAGACATTTATTAGCTGTGTGATCCCACTTAACCCGATGGCCTCCAAAAATAAAAGAAAAATGAAAGACTGGTATTAGAATCCTTCCTCCTACAGCTATGGTATGACCACTGGCAAGTCCCAGTAGATCTGGACTTCGGTTTCCTCATCTACAAAATGGTAACAATACTACTTGTAGTAGCTACCCCATGGGGCTTTTGGGAGGATATTTTCTTTTGGGACAGGATGAGGATGATACCTATGATTTCACTATTATAGGGAACTACAGTTGAAGAAATTTCTTCTTTCATGGAAGGTCAGCACCTCTCTGACCTTTGTCTTAGGGAATCCAAGATGCCACATCTAGCATGATATGACTTGAACCTAAACGTTACCATCCTTGAGACTGGCTCTCTATCCTCTGGGTCATGTGGCCCCTCTGAAGGTAACATGAAATAATATAGGGTGTTCTAAAAGTCTTAGAGCAGCTTATATTGGTAAATGGATTGCAAATCTTCAAGCTCTCATAAATGTCAGTTCGTTGGTAATTCTAGTTCTGATGCTTCACCTTTTATGTTTGTGGGTTTCTTTCAGCTCTTACATTTTAACTTTGAAGGCCCTCCTTACAGCTCTAATATTCTATGTGCTTCTTACTGGTTTTATACACTGCATTCTATTTCCTGTTTCTTTTGCACTGTCTGTCCCCCATGCCTGGAATATTCTCCCTTCTCACCTTCATCTGTTAGTATCCCTGGCTTGTTTCAAGACTCAGAGCAAGGACCTCTTTCTACATGAAACTTTTGCTAATATTCTCAGTTTCTAGTGCCTTCCTCCCCAAATTATCTTGCATATGCCTAAATATGTATAAGCCCCTATATTTTACTTACAGAGGATAGGAGTTCCACTCTCTCCTAAATTCAACCCATATTTCCATATGAAACTTTTTCGAAAGCTCTAGGAAATGTTAACATTTAGGTTACTTTTCATAATATAAAAATTTACATACTGGGGAAAAAACTATCTGATATTTAGGCAGTGACTAAGGATCCTTGATTCCAACCCCAGATATTGCCCCTCATCCTCATAGAGCTACCTGGTGTTGCCTGGCACACAGTAAACACTTAATAAATGTGTTTTCGTTCATTTATCCCTCCATGCAGTCATCCATCCATCCATCCATCTATGTATTCATTCATCCATCCATGCATGCATGCATTCATCCATCCATTCGTCCATCCATGTCTCCATCCATGCAATAATTCTACTCATTACCAATGTTTAGTCACCAAACTTTGCTTGTCAAAATTCTCCTGTTTCTTTGAAAATATTACCTGGGTTCAGGCTAAGAAGGCAGGCATAGTAATCCATGCCCTAATCCTTTGCTCTTATTCTCAAGGGTTTCCCTCTTCCCCTATTTGCACCCCAATGATTGTCAGCCTTTGGGGCAGATTGTATAGTAGGTAATATTTTCCGGAAATGAGGAGTGAGAGGCCTTTCGATTTGGAAGATTTATGAGCTCTGTCTCTCGGCAGGAACCAACGCTCTATCACTTTAGGCAAGGTGCCTCGTCACTACCAGTGCACAAAGCCCCCTCTCCAGCCCCTGAGTGACCCCTGATATTTAAAACCCTGGCTTCTAGGTAACAATGATAGATTGCTTCAGCCACTTCAGCAGTTCCAGCCACAGCTGCTGACAGAGGAGAGGAGGGAATGAAACCAATTGAAAAACACAGGGCAAAGGCCCCTGCTGTCCCTGCCAGCCTGAGCAGGGTCACATTGGAAGGGGAGAATTTATGGTGTTCTTTGGAGTTCAGTTTATTATAGTGTTTCATACATCAGGCACACTTTTATAAGGCTGTTTTCAAAAGATGAGGAAATATTAATATGAGAGACTTAGATTCTCTCAGGCTCATTACTAAATCAATTAATTCAGTTTTGAGATTAAGTGATCATTGTGTGAAGGCACTGTGCCAGGTGGACAAGATAAAAAGACAAAACTGCAACGGTTTCTGCCTTCAAAGAACTTAAAATTCTGTTGGAAACTTTCTAATCATTCTATTAATCAAATCTTTATTGAGCTCCCAGAAAAAGAAAAGGAACATATGTTTTAAGCTTGTTCTCAAGGACATTAGAATCTAGTTGGGAGTGGGGGGAGGAATACCTGAAATGGTATTTCAGAGGCACATGATTTACTTACAATAACCTGAATCTACATACAGTTGAGCAAAGTGTGTTTTAACAGGAAATTTTCTGCCTTAAACACTGTCAGAAAAGGAATCAAAATCAAGAGAAGAGATCTACCGAGAGAGAACTGAGGAAAATGGCCAACTCTAGTTGGCCGTGCTTTTTGAACCCACCCCCAGTCATGGTTACACAGTCAATTAAGAGACTGACATTTGTCTTAGCAGACCAGAATCAATCATAACATGTCTGTCTACACATGCTCCACAGTCTCTCCAGGATATTTCCATTATGCATAATCCCAACTAAAAACAGTCTCCCCAGTCTATTTCATATGGAGAGGAGGATCAGATATGCTTTAGTCATGCACTAGTCCCTTCTTATTATTGACCAATCAGGGAGGGCCAGAGTGATTTGGGTTTAAAGGCCTCCAGGGCCATCACCACTTTGTCCTGATCTGTCTTGCCATTGGACTCCAATGACTGCAGGAGTGAGGCTGATGTCTTTGCACAGATACGCCTCGCTGAAATCCAACTCACTTGCAAGTCTAGGCTTCACTCTCCTGATGTCACTGGTCCTCTTTGAGAATGACGGACAAACAATTCCCTTCTTACGCTGGCATCCATAATTCCTTGTAATACAACGATATTCCATCATAGTCATTCTCTGTAAACTTACTTATTCCCCAGTTGATCAACTAGATTATAAACTTATTAAGAGCTTACTTTCACTTTTTTATCCTTTGCATTTAGCCTCGTGCCTCTCACATAATACATGCTTCATAAATGCTTATTCGCTGATTGATGGGCACCCACATTATTTACAATTCTTTGTCACCATAAAAAAAGCTACTATGAATATTTTGATATATGTAGTATCTTTCTTTATGTCCTTGATCTCCATGGGGTATATGTCCAGCAAAGAGCCATTCTTTTTTTTTTTAAAAAAAAATATTAAACAGTGCTAGACATTAGCATGGGGCACCAAGGGCCAGCAGACAGAATAGGCCACGGTGCAGGTTAAATACCATCATCAACATTCCTTTATCTGATTGGATAGGCAAACTTCCCCCACGTGGCTCTGACCAGCTTCCAAAAATGTACTTTTATAGGGTTGTTTTCAGTTCTAGGTCAGTGCTTAGGTAGGCCAGACATGACTGACTGCTTCTGGTCTAGCCTGTGAGGACAGGGAGGCAGTTTTTCAGCTCAAAATAGAGAACTTCCTAAAAATTAGACCTTCTCAACAATGGGAAGGGCTATCTTGGGAGTTAGCTCATCCTGACCGTCAACATTTAATGACTCCTTAGGAAATGTTATCAAACATCTCACTCAAGTGTTCATTCAGAGGCTGACTGACCATCTGTCAGGGATGAATATAGTAGAGATTCTTACATTAGGTGGGTAAGTTGAACTGCATGGCATCTTGGGTCATTTCCAACTCTGCAGTTCTGTGAGTCAGATTCCATTGTGCTCTGGGCTGAAGACATGGGTTTGAATCCAGCCTCAGACACTTGCTAGCTATGTGTCTCTGGGTGAATCATTTAACCTCCATCTGCCTCAGTTTCCTCACTTGTAAAAAAGGGATAATGATACCTATGTCACTCACCCAACAAGATGTTGTCAGAGCCAAAAGAGATAATGCATGTAAAGGATTCTGCAAACTTTAAAGCTACGTATAACTGTGAGTGATGATGCTGATGAATTCTGGGCTCTTTTTATTTCCAGAGGGAGTAGAATTTAAAATTTTTTAATTGCCTAGAATTTGGTCCTGACTCCATGGATTTATGAAAACAAACTTCATGGGCTTGAGCCTGACCACTTTGAGTCAGAGAATTGCAAAGATAAAAGAAGTTTAGTAACCAACTTATCCAATTCACACCAGAGAAAAGAACCTCTGCAATATAGGTGTATGTATGTTTATGTATGTGTGTTTGTATACATATATATGTGTATATATGTATATGTATACACACACATATAACCTGCTCCTTCCCAAGCCAGCTCATTCTGCAATTAGTTGGCTGTAACTAGGAGAAAGCTTTTCCTCAACTCAAAGCTAAGTGGGTCTCATAATTTCTATTCAATATTCCTGATCTGTCCTCTGGAGCCAAGCAGAACAAGTCCAATGCCCTTTTCAAATACTTGAAGACAGATACCATGTCCTGCCTCACTCTTCTTTTCTTCAGGCTAAGCAGCCTAATTCCTTAAATTAATCCTTATATGGCATAAACTCAGCTGTTGCCCAATTTAGCAATGAACTTCTGAAATGTGACACAGAAATCCACAGTACTCTAGGTCAAATTGGGGAAGATTACAGCAGGATAATTATGTATTCATGTATGTTTGTATGTATGTATGTCCATGTGTGTATGAACATGTATAGATAATATAGAAACCCGTTGTGTGTATATACATCTTTATATGTTTACATGCTTATATATATAAGATGCAGTCCATGTATATTTTTACATGCATTATTTTGCATATATGTGCAAAGCAATCATGCATACGTACAACCATGTGTGTATGTGTAACACACTTACATATGTACATGTACACACATCTATTTACATATGTCTATCTGTGTATAGGCATATACCCATAGTTGTATACATATGTACATATATACATATGCAAATACACATTAATATACATATATACACATACACATACATATACACACATGAATATATATGCAAGGTATTCCAAAAGTCTTAGCACATTTTTAAGCTTAAACTTATAAAAGCTTAAAAGACTTTTGGGACAAGATGGCAGAGTAGAGGCAGCAACCCAGTTGAATTATCCCAACATTCTCCTCCAAACAACTTTAAAGAAACACATCAAATCAGATGCTGGTGTGGTAGAGCCAATAAAGGGTCAAGGTGAGAATTTTTCCAGTCCAAGATAATTTAAGAGATTGGTAGAAGGGATCTGTGACACCAGGGTGGGGGGCAGTGGGAGTGCATTTAGTGACAAGAGTACTGATGGGCTTTGGTGGTGGCAGCAGCAGCAGCTTTAGGAGCTCTCAGTTTTGAGATAGTAAGGGGGTCAGAAATTGATTACAGGGGACACTTTGCTGGCACTGGGTGCAGGACCAGGCACTGTTTGGCAACTCCATTGCCCATACACAGTTCTGGGTCTTAGTTCCAGAGTGGAGAAGAGTGCTCATGGTCAGTCACAAGGGATCAGGTGCCCTGGTTGCAGTTTCAGGGCAGAGAGAAACACTAGCACTTGTGGTTGTAGGGTAGCAGGACCTTATCTCAGTGTAAGAGCAGAGAGGAGTACTAGAGTTTTTGGCTGCAGGAGCCCTTCCTGGTAAAGGCTAGAGCACAGACCAGGCAACCAATGACAACATCTCTCCCAGGGTAATGCCACCATGGAAGCACCAGAAACTTGCAGACTCCCACAACTAGTTCTGAAAATAGTAGCATGTAAAGGGCTGAAGATTGGCCTCCCCACCCCAAGGTGAGCACAGCCAACTTTAACATAAAGTTGAAAGTCAAGAAATGGGCTAGAAAAATGAGCAAACAAACAACAAAAAGAACTCAACTATATAATGATCTGGAGTATAGTGGAGTTCTATGTCACATTTTTGAATTTTATTGCTAAATTGGGGAATGGCTGAGTTTATGCCATATAAGAATCAGCTGAAGGAATTAGGCTGCTTAGCCTGGAAAAGAGAAGAGTGAGGTAGAACATGGTAGCTATCTTCAAGCATTTCAAAAGGGTATTAAACATTGTTGTTGTTGACCCTCTGTTCTTGAAGAGGACAAATGACAGCATGAGAGTGATGTCTTGACTTGCATGTGAATTGAACTTAAGTGAGGAAGAGCTATGAAGCCTCAGACTTACTCTATCCTCCAGAGTCATCAAAGTCCCGGAGCAAGGCAAAAATCAAGATGACTGGTGATGGCCCAGGATTCAGTAGGTGACCTTGGTTCCTCAGACGAACTGAGACCTGGGATAAAAATTTATTATAGTGGCAGGGAAGATCAAGGCACTAACTCAAAAGAAGACAACAATATTAAGAGAAATATAAGGAAAGCCTCAAAAATACGAATTAGACACAAGCCCAATAAGAATTCCTGGAAGAGTTAAAGAAAGAGATGAGTGGCAGAAGAAAAATTGGAAAAAGTAATGAGAGTGATTCAAGAAAATTATGAAATGAGAATCAGCAACTTGGTAAATGAGGCATAGAATAATACCTTAAAAAAAAAAGAATTAGCCAAATATTAAAGAGGCACACTGATAAAAAGAACTCTTTAAAAAGCAGAATTGACCAAATGGAAAAAGAAGTAAAACTGCTTATTGAATAAAATAATTTCTTAAAAGTTAGAATAGCAAAACCAGAAGCCAATGATTCCATGAGACATCAAGAAACAATAAGACAAAGTCAAAAGAGTGAAAAAAAATTTTAAAAAGTGCAATACCTCATTGGGAAAAACAACTGACCTTGAAAATGGATTGAGGAAAGATAACTTAAGAATTATTAAACTACCTGAAATCCATGATCATAAAAAGAACTTAGATATCCTATTTCAATAAATCATAAAAGAAAATTGTCCTGATATCTTAGATCCAGAGAGTGAAATAAAAATGGAAAGAATCCACCAATTACTTCCTGAAAGATTCCAAAATGAAAACTTCCAGGAATATTATAGACAAATTTCAGAGTGGCAGAAACCGCTGTAATATTGTGAAGTCACAGTCAGGATCAGATAAGACTTAGCAGCTTCCATACTAAAGGAGTGGAGGACTTGGAATATAATATTCTGGAAGGCAAATGAGCTAGGATTATAACAGAGAATAATCTACTCAGGAAACTGAATATAATCCTTCAGGGGAAAAATGGACATTTAATTAAATAGGAGACTTTCTTTTTTGATACAGTAGTTTATTATTTCCCAATTACATGTAAAGACAATTTTCACATTTAGTTCTAAAAAACTGAGTTCCAAATTTTCTCCCTCCCCCCTCAGCTTCTTTTTCCCTAAGATGGTAAACAATTTTATACATATATATATATGCAATCATGAAGAACATATTTCCATGCTAGTTATGCTGTGAAAGAAAAAACAGACAAAAAGGAAAAAAAGACCTTGAAAAAAGTGAAAATAATATGTTTCAATCTGTATTCAGCCTCCATCAAGTCTTTCTTTGGATGTGGATAGCATTTTAAATCATAAGTCTTTTGGAACTGTCTTGATTCATTGTATTGCTGATAGTAGCTAAGTCATTCATAGTCAATCATTCTACAATATTGCTATTACTGTGTACAATATTCTCCTGTTTCTGTTTACTTTGCTTTGTATCAGTTCATATAAGTCTTCCCAGGAAGACTTCTTTGAAATAGAAGACTTTCAACCATTCCTGATAAAAAGACCATAGCTGAATGTAAATTTTACTTTCCAATAAAAGACTCAAGGGAAGCATTAAAGGTAAATATGAAGTCATAAGGGATTTAATAATTTAATAAGTTATACTGCTTACATTCCTATATAGGAAGATAATACACATAAACCCTAAGAACTTCATCATGATTAGGACAGTTAGAAGGAGTGTGAGTTGATTATGTTGAGATCATCTCCAAAAATAAATGAAGAAGTGAGTAAGGAGGAAGACGGAAAATTGGGAATATTATTTCACAAAAAGAGGAACACACAAAAGAGCTTTTACAGTGGAGAGGTAAAGGTGATAGGGAGGAAGGTGCCATGCCTGAACCTCCCCAGCTGGAATTGGTTCAAAAAGGGAAGATTATATATATACATTCAGTTGGTATAGAAATCTATTTTACAAACAGAGAAGTGGAAGGGAAAGGGGGAGATGATAAAAGGGAGGTTGGGTTAAGAGTAGCAGGGTCAGAAGCAAAAGAGATTTTTGAGGAGGGACAGGGTAAAAAAGAGAAAAATAAACAGGAGAAAATAGAATGGAAGGAAATACACAGTTACTAAACATAAGTGTGACTGGGAATGAGATGAACTGACATATAAACAGAATCTAACAATATGTTGTTTACAAGAAAAAAACTTGAAACAAAGACATACACAGAGCAAAAATAAAGGACTAAAGCAGAATCTATTACGCTTCAACTGAGGTTAAAAAAGATAGGGGTAACAATCATGATTTCATGCAAAGCAAAAGCAAAAATAGGCCTAATCAAAAGAGATAATCAGGGAAACTACATATTGCTATAGACAATAAAGTAACATAAAAAATTTTATAGCAAGTTTCTCTGATAAAGGTCTCACTTCTCAAATATATAGGGAACTCAGTTAAATTTATAAAAATAAGATCCATTCACCAATCAATAAATAATAAAAGGATATGAACAGGTAGTTTTTAGAGGGAAAAAAATCAAACTTATCTATAGTTCTAAGAAGAAATGCTCTACCATTTGATTAGAAAAAATGAGATAGCAGCTCATACCTATTAAATTTACTAACATGACAGAAAAGGAAAGTGACAAATGCTAGAAGGGATATGGAAAAATAGGGACACTAAAGCATTGTTGGTGGAATTGAGAACTGGTTCAACCCTTCTGCAGACCGGTTTGGAACTATGCCCAAAGGTCTATATTACTGTACAGATCCTTGGAAATTGAGGTGATACCTATCATTGTGAGAATGGCTAACCAAATTATGGTATATGGTTGTGATGAAATACTATTTTACTATAAGAAAGGACAAGGAAGATGGCTTCATGAGGGAAAAAAAAACCTGGGAAAATCTATATAAATAAATACAGGGTGAAATGAGCAGCATCAGATCAATACAATGATCCAAGATAATTCTGAAAGCCTCATAATGAAAAATACTATCCACTTTCAGAGAAAGAACATATGAGCTCTGAGTGAAAATTGAAGTGTAGGGTCAGAGCCAAGATGGCAGAGTAGAATAGAGGCTTGCTAGAGAGACTTACTAGAGTTTTTCCCCCAAGCCCAGATAAATACCTGTAAAAAATGACTCTAAACAAATTCTGGAGCTGCAGAACTCACAAAATGATGAGTGAAGAAAATCTCCAGTCCAAGACATCCTGGAAGGTTGACAGAAAGCATCTATCAGGCTGGGTTGGGAGGAGAACCCACTCCAGTGTGGGCCATGCTGGCACAAACAAGACCTGAGAAGGCCTCCAGGGGAATGATTCTCTGGCACCTGTGGCAGTTTCTAGACTTCAAACCCCAAAACACTGAGGACAAATTGGAAGGTCAGTGGAAAAAACCTATGGGACCTGTGTGAGAGAGTAGAGTGGTTAGATCCCAACCTCAGGGCAATGGAGGGGATGGAGGAGCCTGCAGCAGCTACAACAGGGGCAGAGGCAGGGGCTGTTTCTGGAGTTCAAGGCCCACAGGTTGGGGAGGGGGGGTATTGAGCGGCTGACGGTACACCTTCCCAACTCAACTGGAAGCAGAGAACTCTCTTGACAAAGAGCTCAGAAGTCAAGCAGAAGTCAAGATGGGTAGGGAAATGAGCAAAAACTGGAAAAAGGATAAGACTATAGAACGTTACTTTGGTGACAAGGGAGACCAAAATATACAAGCAGAAGAAGACAACTCCTCCATTCAAAGCCTCCAAGAAAAATATGAATTGGTCTCAGGCCACAGAAGAGCTCAAAAAGGATTTTGAAAATCAAGTAAGAGAAGCAGAGAGAAATTTGGAAGAGAAATGAGAGTGATGCAAGAAAATAATGAAAAACAAGTAAACTGCTTGCTAAAGGGGACCCAAAAATGCTGAAGAAAACAACATCTTAACAGACTAACTCATATGGCAAAAGAGATCTAAAAACCCAATGAGAAGAATGTTGTAAAAAGCAGAATTGCTCAGATGGAAAAGGGGGTTCAAAAGCTCACTGAAGAAAATAATTCCTTAAAGATTAGAATGCAGCAGATGGAAGCTAATGACTTTATGAAAAATCATGAAATTATAAAACAAAACCAAAGGAATGAAAAAATAGCAATGTGAAATATCTCCTTGGAAAAACAACTGACTTGGAAAATAGATTCAATTTAAAAATTATTGGACTATCTGAAAGCCATGATAAAGAAAAAAGAGCCTAGACATCATCTTTCAAGAAATTATCAAAGAAAACTGCCCTGATAGTCTAGAACCAGAGAGTAAAATAGATATTGAAAGAATTCACTGATCACACCCTGAAAGAGATCCTAAAAAGGAAAACTCCTGGGAATATTGTAGCCAAATTCCAGAGCTCCCAGG
Organism: Bettongia penicillata ogilbyi; assembly: GCA_023548195.1. NCBI lineage: Eukaryota > Metazoa > Chordata > Mammalia > Diprotodontia > Potoroidae > Bettongia > Bettongia penicillata. The sequence continues at coordinate 4,121,074 of JAJHZJ010000080.1, read as the reverse complement.
TCAAGGAGAAAATATTGCAAGCAACCAGAAAGAAACAATTCGAGTATTTCTGGAAATACAATCAGGATAACATAAGATCTAGCAACTTCTACATTAAAGGATTGGAGGACCTGGAATATAATATTCCAGAGGACCAAAGAGGTGGGATTAAAACCAAGAATCACCTACCTAGCAAAACTGAGTATAATACTTCAGAGGGAAAAATGGTCTTTTGATGAAATAGAGGACTTTCATACATTCGTGATAAAAAGATCAAAGCTGAATAGAAAATTTGACTTTCAAACATGATACTCAAGAGAAGTATGAAAAGGCAAACAAGAAAGAGACATCATAAGGGACTTACTAAAGTTGAACTGTTTACATTCTTACATGGAAAAATAATATTTGTAACTCGAGACTTTTCTCAGTATTAGGATAGTTGGAGGGATTATACATACATACATACATATATATATATATATATATATATATATATACACACACATATACATATATAGACAGAGGGCACAAGGTGAGTTGAATATGAAGGGATGGTATCTAAAAAAATGAACTTAAGGGGTGAAAGAGGAATATAATGGGAGAAGGAGAAAGGGAGAAATAGAATGAGGCAAATTATCTCTCACATAAAAGAAGCAAGAAAAAGTTTTTTCAATGGAGGGCAAGAGGGAGGTGGTGAGATGGAAAGAGTGAACTTTACTCTCATCACATTTGGTTTAAGGAGGGAATAACATGCACATTCAATTTGGTATGAAAATCTATCTTACACTACAGGAAAGTAGAGGGTAAGGGGATAAGTGGGGAATAGTAGGGGTGACAGAAGGAAGGGCAAATGGGAAGAAGGGATAATTAGAAGTAAATACTTTTGAGGAGGGACAGGGCCAAAAGAGAGAATAGAATAAATGGGGGGCAGGATAGGATGGAGGGAAATATAGATAGTCTTTCACATCATGACTGTTATAGAAGTGTTTTGCATGACTACACATGTATATCCCATATGAATTCCTTGCCTTCTCAGTGGGGATGGGTGGGAAGGGCAGAAGGAAGAGAAGTTGGAACTCAAAGCTTTAAAAACAAATGTTAAAAATTGTTTTTACATGCAACTGGGAAATAAGCATACAGGCAATGGAGTATAGAAATCTATTTTGCCCTATAAGAAGATAGAGGGGAAGGGGATAAGAGAAGGGAGAGGTGTGATAGAAGGGAGGGCAGTTTGGGGTAAGAGCTAATTGGAATGCATGATCTCTTGGGTGGGCAGAGGGTACAGATGTGGAGAAAATTTGGAACTCAAAATCTTGTGGAAGTGAATGTTGAAAACTAAAAATAAATAAATTTTAAAAAAGAGAATTGAAATGTACATTTTGATTTTATTTTTCTTTCTTTTTTGTGACATGGAAATATTTTGCATTCTTTTACATACATAATTGATAGGGAGGAAGAAAAGTTGGAACTAATGTTTTTTCCAAAAAAAACCTGCTAAAAATAAATAAATAAATAAATTTAAGATAATAAAAAAAGACCTTTTGAGACACCACCCTGCATGTCTATGCTACTGGTTGTGGAGGTATATTCCTGTAATCTCTGCTTCTGTGGAGGTTAGAGCTGGTGACTTGCAGGAGCTTGGGAGTTCTCAGTTATGGCACAGCTGAACTATAGAGTGTCCACACCAAATCTAGCACTTATATGGTGAGACCCTGGGAGCCAACAGGCTGTCCAAGTCAGAAGTGGAGTAGGACAAAATCTCTGTTCTTGTCAACAGTGGGATGAGGCCCATGGATAGCTATCCACTTTGGAGATCTCAGGAGACTTGGTCTCAAAAAACAAAATTAAAAAAATATATACGTATATGCTGTCTTCTTCATTAGATTGTAAGCTTTTTGAGAGCAGGGTCTAATTTTTTTGGCATCTGTAGTGCTTCGCATTGTGCCTAGCATATATGGCTAATAAATGCTCATTGATTGATTGATTGGTTATTACCTCTGTTTTCCTGGATACTTTGACCCTCCTGATGTGGTTCAAGGTCACACTAGTTTCCTATCCACACGGGAAGTTTAGACTAAACAACTTCTGTCCCCTCCATCTCTGGCTCTCTTCTCTCAGTATGAACTATCTCTTTAGAGACAGGAAGAAAAGGTCAGTTTCTTGTTTCCTTAATTTCCACATGCTGCCAGTAGTCATATAGCCTGTTCAAGAAAAGAGATATTTCCACGACTATTCCATTGTGGTTGCTCTTAATATATTGGAGCAAAGTCTATTTCCTGTAGTCATTCTTCACCATGCTAGCTCCTACTATGCTTATCTCTCTTCACAATTTTATGCCCTAGTTAGCATCTAGAAATCAAGGGAAGTCATTCTTTGGGCAGGAGATAAGAATCAGTCCTTGTGCTTATTAACAGAACTGTTTTATTTAAGAAGGAGAGAAAAACTCACCAAGAACTTAGACTGAGCTAGACAGGGGGCAATAGGGTGGAAGGGAAAAATGATGCCCATTAAAAGAAAATGAATTTGTTTGGAAAGCTAACACCTCTCTGATCGGCCCTGGCAGCTCTGATGTTAAGGAACTCTTTGCAGAGAGATGGGACTCCTTTGCTGCCTTAGGTACATTATCTCATATACACAGTGAGGACAGAACTTGTGAATAGCAAGAGTCAAAAGTCTTAGCCAGGAATTTTATTTCTGAGTTAGAAAAGACCTTAAAGAAGGATATAAAAATATAGAATATCAGAGTTGGAAGGGACCTCAGAACACAGAATGTCAGAACTGGGAGAGAACTTAGAACACAGAATGTCAGAGCTGGAAAGATCCTCAGAACACATCAGAACTGGGAGGGATGTTAGAATATAGAATGCTCGAGATGGAAGGGACCTCAGAATATAGAATGTCAGAATTGGGAGGGACCTTAGAACACAGAATGTTGGAGCTGGGAGAGGTCTTAGAACACAGAATGCCAGAGGTGGCAGGGACCTTAGAACACAGAATGTTAGAGCTAGAGGGATCATAAGACACAGAATATCAGAGCTGAGAGAGACCATAGAACCTAAAATGCCAGCCTTGGAAGGTACCCTTGGAACAGAATTTTAGAAATTAAAGACCTTTTAGAGCATAGAATGTTAAGCCTAGAGAGAACCTCAGAGATCATCTGATACAATCTTTTTCATTTTTCAGGTTGAGAAATTGAGGCCCAGAGAGCTGAAATAATCTGACCCAGGTTAAACAAAGAGTAGGAGGGTCTGGACTAGAATCTAGGTCTCCTAACCCAGCCTAGAGTTCTCTATCATAACCCATATTGCCCTGCTCACCCTAGTAGAATGACTATTAACATGAATGACATAATGTCTCAGTATTTTGCCCTACATTGAAGAAAGTGGCTAAACTCCTATCTCCCTTCCCTATTAAATGAGCAGACTTAGCAGGCTCTATGCTGTAGCCCCTTCCCATAGGACTGAAAGCTTGGCAGAGTTTATAAACAGAATTCTTGATTTTTAGACTTGTAGTTAACAGAAGGGGAAAAAGAAAAGGCTTTTCAGAAGGAACATAATTTGAAAAGGAGATAGCTCCAAGGTTTCTCCCCCTCCCCTAACAAACAGCATTTTTAATTGTTTTTACCCTGAAGGACAAACATTATTTGGTGATTTGGATGTCTGACAGCTTGCTAGAGTCTGAAACATTTCTGTAATGTAAAAGGTCTTGGTTTTGTGAGCATCTCACATCTGTGTTTCTGCCAACCAATCTCCAGCTGAGGTTGTGGGACTAGTAAGGCTGCAATCTTGCAAGATGTCCTTAATCATTCCTCTTCAAGAACATACTCCTGCTCCATTGGGACCATTATATTAATACCTTTCCTTGTCCACTACCCTTCTTTACCTCCCACTCCAATCCACCTTCAGATTAATCTTCTTGAAACACCACTTTCATCCTATTTTTTTTTCCCTACTAGAGAACCTACAATGGCTCCCTATTGCTTACCACATCATGGTTCAAACTACTTGACTTTATGTAAATGGGTCTATGATTCAATGATCCAACATTCCTTTGAGTCTGAGGTAGAGATGATGAAGAGTTTCAGTGAGAGTCAGAACAGTTAGATCTGTCAAAGGGCCTGGGTTTGAATTCTGTCTTTTATATGACATGTGTGACCTTGGCAAGTTAATTACAAAGTAATTGGGGGTTGGATGAGATGATTTCTAAGGTACATTCTAGCCAATCCTATGATCTTGAGGAGGAGGAGCCAAGATGGCGGAGTAGAAAGACTCACGTATGCTAGCTCTGAATCCACAGCCCATAAATTTCCTGTAAAAAGAACTCCCCACAAATTCTGGATCACTACAAGCTGTGCAGAAACACAGTGGAAGAGATTTCCATTCCAGAGAGCCCTGGAAAGCCGTCCCCAGGGGTCCATCGTGCCCCAGAAAGCAGAACCCACCCCTGCGCTGCCTTGGCTGCATGGCCCCAGAGGAGCAGATCCAAGCAGGCTTCAGGGATGGAATCTCTGGTGGCTGCGAAGGTCCCTCCACCCACAGGTGCTCCAGGTCAGTGAGAGAGATTTCTGGGCTGGCTGAGAGGGAAGCGGGGTATCTCTGTGACTCGGGCCCCCTCGAGAGGCAGCAGCAGAGGCAGCGGCCCGGTACTCCCAGAGCAGCAGGCAGGAGCTCAGGGCCATTAGCTAAAGTCTCTGCATAAATCCCCTGAGGGAACTGAGCCTGGGAGGCAGCCCTGCCCCCACCCAAGCACCAGAACTTAAGCTCACATTGAATAGCAGCCACTCCCGCCCCAGAAAGCCCTGAGGCTGGGAAGCAGCATTTGAATCTCAGACCCCAAGTACTAGCTGGGTGGATCTAGGTGGAGGTGCAGAGGAATCTCAGAAGTCAAGTAACTGGCTGGGAAAATGCCCAGAAAAAGGAAGCAAAATAAGACCATAGAGAGCTACTTTCTTGGGCAAGAGATGTTCCTTCCTTCATTTCTGATGAGGAAGTACAATGCTTCCCATCAGGGAACGACATGGAGGTTGGGGCCTCTCTATCCCAGACATCCGAGGTGGATGTCTGGTGGGCTCAGGCCATGGAGGAGCTCACAAAGGATTTTGAAAATCAAGTTAGACAGGTGGAGGAAAAACTGGGAAGAGAAATGAGAGAGATGCAAGAAAAGCATGAAAAGCAGGTCAACACCTTGCTAAAGGAGACCCAAAAAAATGCTGAAGAAAATAACACCTTAAAAAATAGACTCACTCAATTGGCAAAAGAGGTTCAAAAAGCCAATGAGGAGAAGAATGCTTTCAAAAGTAAAATTAGCCAAATGGAAAAAGAGGTTCAAAAGCTCACTGAAGAAAATAGTTCTCTCAAGATTAGAATGGAACAGATGGAATCTAATGACTTTCTGAGAAACCAAGAAATCATAAAACAAAACCAAAAGAATGAAAAAATGGAAGAGAATGTGAAATATCTCATTGGAAAAACAACTGACCTGGAAAATAGATCCAGGAGAGACAATTTAAAAATTATGGGACTACCTGAAAGTCATGATCAAAAAAAGAGCTTAGCCATCATCTTTCATGAAATTATCAAGGAAAACTGCCCTGAGATTCTAGAACCAGAAGGCAAAATAAGTATTGAAGGAATCTATTGATCACCGCCTGAAAAAGATCCAAAAAGAGAAACTCCTAGGAACATTGTGGCCAAATTCCAGAATTCCCAGGTCAAGGAGAAAATCTTGCAAGCAGCTAGAAAGAAACAATTCCAGTATTGTGGAAATACAATCAGGATAACACAAGATCTAGCAGCTTCTACATTAAGGGATCAAAGGGATTGGAATAGGATATTCCAGAAGGCAAAGGAACTAGGACTCAAACCAAGAATCACCTACCCAGCAAAACTGAGTGTAATACTTCAGGGGAAAATATGGTCTTTCATTGAAACAGAGGACTTTCAAGAATTCTTGATGAAAAGACCAGAGCTGAAAAGAAAATTTGACTTTGAAACACAAGAATGAGAAGAAGCATGAAAAAGTAAACAACAAAGAGAAGTCATATAAGGGACTTACCAAAAGTGAACTGTTTACATTCCTACATGGAAAGACAATATTTGTAGCTCTTAAAACTTTTCAGTATCTGGGTAGTTGGTGGGACCACACACAGATGTACACACACACACACGTACGCACACACACACGTACATTCGTGCATGCACACACACATACACACATGCACACACACAGAGAGACAGAGAACACAGAGTGAATTGAATAGGATGGAACCATATCTTAAAAGAAATTAAGGTAAATGGTGAGAGAGAAATGTAGTGGGAGGAAAGAGGGTGAAATGGAGTGGGGTAAATTATATCTCATTCAAGAGGCAAGCAGGAGACTTTTTAGTGGAGGGAAAAGGAGGAGAGCTGAGAAGAAAAAAAAACAAGAAGTTTACCCTCATCACATTCGACTAAAGGAAGGAGTAAAATGCACACTCATTTTGGTATGAAAACCTATCTTACAGTACAGAAAAGTGGGGGAGAAGGAGATAAGCAGGGAGGGAGGGATGATGGAAGGGAGGGAAATGGAAGAAAGGAGCAATTTGAAGTCAACACTCTTGGGGAGGGACAGGATCAAAAGAGAGAATAGAAACAATGGGGGGCAGAATATGATGGAGGGAAATAGAGTTAGTCTTACACAGCATGACTATTATCGAAGTCATTTGCAAAACTACACAGATATGGCCTATATTGAATTGCCTGCCTTCCCAAAGGGAACAGGTGGGGAGGGAGGGATGGGGAGAATTTGGAACTCAAAGTTTTAGGAACAACTGTTGAGTATTGTTCTTGCTACTAGGAAATAAGAAATACAGTCAATGATGAATAGAAAGTCATCTGGCCCTGCAGAACAAAAGAGAAGATGGGGACAAGAGGAGGGTGGGATGATAGAAGAGAGGGCAGATTGGTGATAGGGAAAATTAGAATGCATGGTGCATTGGGGTGGGGGGAGGGGATAAATGGGGAGAAAATTTGGAACCCAAAATTTTGTGAAAATGAATGTAAAAAGTTAAATTTATATTTAAAAAAATCCTATGATCTTATGAACTCACTATATATAGTATCTATCTATCTATCTATCTATCTATCTATCTATCTATCTATCTATCTCACATGGTCCCAATCATTTATGGTGAATTATGGTGATCATGACCAAGTCATTGTGTTACATTCTGGGGATACAAAAATTTTAAAAATACTCCTCAAGGAGTATACATTCTACTGAAAAAAAGCAATATATAATAATAGTATGTATAGAATACTTTTAAGATTTGAGGTAGAGTGGGCAGTAAGGACTTGGGGAAGAGATTAAGAAAGGCTTTGTATAGTAATTAGTACTTGAGCTGAGTCTTAAAGAAAGCTAGGGACCATATGGAGCATAGGTGAGGAAGGGAGGTGTTTCAGAGAATGACAGTCTATGATGGCTGTTGGGAATAGGCTGTCATATATAGGCCAATTTGGCTGGAATGTAGACTATGTGATAGGCAGCAACATGCAATGAATTCAGGAAAAAATAGGCTTAAACTAGACAATGAAGAGCTTTACATGTGAAATAGAATAGTTTGCATTTTCATCTAAAAGCAATGGGGAGCCACTGAGGTTTCTTAAGCAGGGAGTGACATGAACAGACCTGTACTTTAAGAATACCAACATGGCAACTTGATCGAGGGCAAATTGGAGAAGGGGATGATGAGTCAGGAAGATCAAATAGAAACCTATCACAACACTCTAGATATGGGCTATTGAAGAACTATGCTAGGGTGGGCCATTTATGGACTAGATTAGCACTTAAACTAAGGGTTGTGATGCCATATGGAGTTGTGTAACTGAATGTGGGGGTCGTGAAAAATCTGGCAACAGTAGAAGGTTTCTGAATGCACAACAACCAAAAATTAATTCAAAATCAAATGCATAATGAATCCGAGGTGTTTCTGGCAGCACTTGCCCATGTTGCGCTGTGCAACTTCACTGCAGCCTTGGTTCTGAACACACAACATGCGCATTTTGTACTGAGTATGCCATCATGCCATAGAACACCAACCGACGCTGCCAGAAACACCTCAGCTCAGATCTAAGATTATTGTATGTTATGAATTACAGTGTTTTTACTGTATATACACAATTGTTAAATGAATTTTGGCTTAGGATTAGGACAGAATTTCCAACAATTTCTGAAATAGCCTCAAACATAGTTCTGCCATTTTGTACTATGTATTTATGCAAAGTGGTGTTCTCAGCACTAATTATAAAATCAAAATATCGATCAACTCTGAAAAACATTGAAGATGCTCTACATTCTGCAGAATCAAATATTCTACCAAGATTTAATTCTTTATTTAAAATTAAACAAGCACATCATCTCATTTGTATGAAAATTTGCTTTTGTCTTTAATGAACAGTAAAATTATATGTAAACCAAAGTATTGTTTCAAAATAAATTTCTTTATGGCTTATTATCAGTAAATGTTTGATTTGCCTATCTATTTTATATAACTACATACCCGGGGTCACATAAAAATCTCTCATGTGGAAAGGGGTTACATGTGGAAAAAAATTTAAGAAGCCCTAGAGTAGTTGAGAAAAATGCTGTGGAGGAAGAATGAACATATATATATATATATATATATATATATATATATATATATATAATACATATTACATACACACACAGAAAGAGAGAAGAAAGATGTGTGTGTGTTTGTGTGTGTGTGAGAGAGAGAATGAGAGCGAGAGAGAGAGAGCAAGAGAGAGAGAGAGACAGAGAGACAGAGAGAGCTTGTTTCTACCTAGTTATTTATATTTTGTTGCCTCCATTAGATTGTGAGCTCCTTGGAAACAGAGGCAGTCTTTTATCTTTCTTTGTGTCCCCAGTACTTAGCATAGTGCCTGGCACATAGTAGGTACTTAATAAATGTTTATTGAATAACACTTAGCCACTAGAAGAGTTGAGAATTATTCAAAGGTTTCAAACCTAGGTAACTAAAAGAAATACATCACCCTGGCCAAAATAGGAAAATTAGGAAGGGATGTAAACTTTTGGGGAAAGATTATGAACTCCATTATTGATGTGTTGAATTTAAGGTACCCAGAGGATATCTGTTTGGAGATGTTTGACAGATAGCTGATGATGAAGGACCAGAATCAAACAGAGAAAGTAGGGCTGGATATAAAAACTGGAAACAATCTACAAAGAGATTGTCATTGGAGCCATGAGAGATGATGAGATCACTGAGACAGAACAGAGCATAGACTGGGGGAAGAAGAGGGCATATGACATAGCTTTGGGAAAATCCAAAGTTAAAGGTCAAGACAATGATGACCCAGTAAAGAAGACAAACAGGATCAGGCAGACAGGAAAAGAGAGGAACCAGAGGAGAGAAACATCATGAGGCCTCCGGGATGAGAGCATATTCATGAGGAAGGAATGTTCAAGGATATCAAATGCTTCAAAGAGGTCAAGAGGGATGAAGTCCAAGAGAAATGCATTGAATCTGGCCATTAATAGATCAATGATAGTTTTGGAAAAAGCAGTTTCAGTTGAGTGATGAGGCTGGAAGACAAATTGAAATAGGTTAAGGAATAAGTGAGAAGAGGAGATGTTGAGTATAGTCATCTTTTTCTAGGAAGTTGGTTGGGAAAGGGAGAAGAGATAGAAGATGATAGACTGAGGATCAAGTGAAGCTTCTTACAGATGGGGAGACCTGGGCATGTTTAGAGTTAGTAGAGAAAGAACTATTGGATAGACACTGCAAAGTGGCTAAAGGAGACCATAGCAGATGGGGTTAGGGATATACTAGAGGCCTTGAAAGGGAGAAGTATCACCTTTTAATGAGAGAATAAAAGAGGTGAAAAGGAGGCATGAGTCAAGGGATTTTTAACGAAAGCTGTTACCCAGAACATAGTGCTCCTAGAGTGACAAAGATACCAGAATCTGTTCCACTATATGCATTTTTTCATATAATCAAAGACTGAGAGGTAGAAGGGGCCCTAAGTCCCTTATTTTACAGAAGAGGTAACTGACACCCAGGGAGGTAAATTTCTGGGTCCAAGGTCATATAGGTAGCAAGTGACAGAGGTATGATTTGGACCTAGGTCCTAGGTGGTGGAATGGAGACATTTACTAGCTGTGTGAACCTGGGCAAGTCACTTAACCCTGCTTGCCTCACTTTCCTCATCTATAAAATGAGCTTGAGAAAGAAATGGAAAACCACTCCAGTATTTTTGCCAAGAAAACCACAAATGGAATCATGAAGAGTCACATGCGACTGAAGTGACTGAATAACAACAAAACCCTAATTCCATTTCTCTTCATTAAGCAGTGAGCCTTCAGCAAATGTATTAGGTTCCTACCATGTGTGAGGCACTGTGCAAAATGTTAGGGACAAAAAGATAACAACCAAATAATCCTTGCTACACCATATCTGCCCAACAAGGACTGATCTAGTACTTTACATGACCACAAAGAAGACAAGTACATCTTGGAACTGTTTTATTTCCTTTTCAAAGTTCCTCTCTTGTCTTTCCCTGTAAGAAATAATTGATTGGTTTCTGATAGTCTGGATCCTCCCAAAACCTAAGAAGGAGACCCAGGTTAACCTTACCCTCATTCCCCACCAGGCTGCACTGCTGACTGAACATCTACACATCAGCAAACTGGATACCTTCACCACCCCACTGCCCTTACCACCTATCTACTTTTCAGCTCCTTATCCTATATATTGTATTTCCACATTAGAATGTAATGCTTTTGAGAGTAAGACTATCTTTCTTTCTGCTTATATTTGTATCTTAATGTTTAGCACAATGCCTGGAACATAGTAAGCACTTAAATAAATGTTTGTTGACTCTTCGTTGACTGACAAACTCAAGTCCAGTGACAGAATGGTAGGGGAAATATTTTTGGGGAAGGGAGCTTTCCACTGCTCCTTAAAACTTACTATGTGGAGACTAGGCCAGAAGATGGTGGAGTAGAAAGATGCACAAACACTAGCTCTTCTCCCACAGCCCATAAAATACCTGTAAAGAAAGACTCTTAACAAATTCTAGAATAGGAGAAGCCACAAGAACAATGGAGTGAAGAAGATTTCTAGCCCAGGGTGACCAGAAAGGCCAACAGGAAAAGTCTGTCACACCAGACAAGGAATGGAGCCCATTCCAGTCTTGGCCAGGCAGCACTGGGAGGAGCAGGACCGAGCAGGCTTCAGGGACAGAATCCCCAGCAGCAGGGAAGATCACCCAACCCACAGGCACCAAAGGTCAGTAAGAGGGTTTTTTCAGCTGGTGGAAAAGGGAGCAGGGTGTCCCCATAGCTCTGGCCTCAGGCAGCAGCAACAGAGGCAGAAGCGGGCAGGGGCTGCCAAGGTAAGCAGCAGCCCTTATCAACTGTTGAAGCCCTCATCATTAAGCCCCTGGGGGAATTAAGCATCTGATCCTCACTTCAGCCCTGTGTGGTGTCACTGTCCCCACCTAAAACTCCTAGGGGAATTGAGCAACTGATCTGAATCTCAGCCCTGAGTGGCAGCCCTGCCTCTACCTAAAACCCCTGGGGTAATTGAGCAGCTCATCTGAATCTCAGCCCCCAGTGTTGGCCTGGCAGAACTGGAGGTGAGGTGGTTGCGAAGAGGAAACTCTACTACTCGCAGATTCTGGGCAGAAAATTTTCTGATTGCTCCCAGACCAGTGTACAGGTTTGATTGTGCCACCTTGAAGGAACTGAGATCTTACATATCCCCAGAGTATACCCTACTCTTGACAAAGGACCCAAAAGTCAAGTAACTGGTTGGGAAAATGTTCAAAAAAGGAAGAAAATATAAGACTACAGAAGGTTATTTTCTTGGTGAACAGATAGATATCTTCTCCTATCCTTTCAGATGAGGAAGAACAATGCTTACCATCAGAGAAAGACATAAAAGTCAAGGTTTCTGTATCCCACACATCCAAAATAAATATTCACTGGTCTCAGGTCATAGAAGAGCTCAAAAAGAATTTTGAAAATCAAGTAAGAGAGGTGGAGGAAAAATTGGGAAGAGAAATGAGACAGATGCAAGAAAATCATGAAAAGCGAGTCAACAACTCGGTAAAGGAGACCCAAAAAATTCTGAAGAAAATTACATCTTTAAAAGTTGGCTAACTCAATTGGCAGAAGAGGTTCAAAAATCCAATGAGGAGAGGAATGTTTAAAAAAGCAGAATTAGCCAAATGGAAAGGGAGGTTCAAAAGCTCACTGAAGATAACAGTTCTTTAAAAATTAGAGTGGAACAGATGGAGGCTAATGACTTTATGAGAAACCAAGAAATCACAAAACAAAACTAAAAGAATGAAAAAATGGAAGATAATATGAAATATCTCACTGGAAAAACAACTGACCTGGAAAATAGATCCAGGAGAGACAGTTTAAAAATTATGGGCATATCCAAAAGCTATGATCAAAAAAAGAGCCTAGACAACATCTTTCATGAAATTATCAAGGAAAACTGCCCTCATACTCTAGAACCAGAGGGCAAAATAAATATTGAAAGAATCCACTGATCACCTCCTGAAAGAGATCCAAAAAGAGAAACTCCTAGGAACATTGTGGCCAAATTCCAGAGTTCCCAGGTCAAGGAGAAAATATTGCAAGCAGCTAGAAAGAAAAAAATTTGAGTATTGTGGAAATACAATCAGGATAACACAAGGTCTAGCAGCTTCTACATTAAGTTATTGAAGGGTTTGGAATATGATTTCAGAAGTCAAAGGAACTAGGATTAAAATCCAGAATCACCTACCCAGCAAAACTGTGTATAATACTTCAGGGGAAAAAATTATCATTCAATGAAATAGAGGACTTTCAAGCACTCTTGATGAAAATGCCAGAGCTGAAAAGAAAATTTGACTTTCAAACACAAGAATCAAGAGAAGCATGGAAAGGTAAACAAAAAAGAGAAATCATAAAAGACTTTCTAAAGTAGAACTGTTTATATTCCTACATGGAAAGATAATATTTGTACCTCTTGAAACTTTTTTTAGTATCTGGATAATTGGTGGGATTATACACACGCACACATAGATACACACACATACACATACACACACACATATATATACATATATATGTGTGTATGTGTGTATACATATATATATATACATATATACAGAGAGAGAGAAAGAGAGAGAGAGAGAGAGAGAGAGAGAGAGAGAGAGAGAGAGAGAGAGAGAGAGAGAGAGAGAGAGAGAGAGAGAGAGAGAGAGAGAGAGAGCACAGGGTGAGTTGAATAGGAAGGGATCATATCTAAAAAAATAAAATTAAGGGGTGAGAGAGGAATATATTGGTAGGAGAAAGGGAGAAATGGAATGGGGTAAATTATCTCTCAAAAAAGAGGCAAGAAAAAGATTTTTCAATGGAGGGAAAAAGGGGGAAGGTAAAAGTGAAAACGTGAAACTTACTATCATTACATTTGGCTCAAAGAAGAAATAAAATACATGCTCATTTTGGTATGAAAAACTATCTTCCAATACAGGAAAGTGAGGGAGAAAGGGATAAGCAGAGTGGGGGGATGATGGAAGGGAGGGCAATGGGAGGAGGGAGCAATTAGAAGTCAACACTCGTAGGGAGAGATGAGGTCAAAAGAGAGAATAGAAGAAATGGGGGGCAGGATAGGATAGAGGGAAATATAGTTAGTCTTATACAACATGACTATTATGGAAATAATTTGCAAAACTACACATATATAGCTTATATTGAATTGCTTATCTTCTCAATGGGTATGGGTAGGGAGTGAGGAAGGAAGAGAAGTTGAAACTCAGAGTTTTAGGAACAACTGTTGAGTATTGTTCTTGCATGCAACTAGAAAATAAGACGTACGGGTAATGGGGTACAGAAATTTATCTTGATCCACAGAGCAAAAGAGAAGATGGTGACAAGAGAAGGTAGGGACGTTAGAAGGGAGGGCAGATTGGTGGTAGGGGTAATTAGAATGCTCCCTCTTTTGGGGTGGGGAGAGAGGAGAGATGGGGAGAAAATTTGGAACTCAAAATTTTGTGGAAATAAATGTTGAAAACTTAAAATAAATAAACACATTTTTAAAAACATCTCACTATGTGATTGTTTATGGGTAAGGCTAGTACAATCTTTGGCCTGTTTGAATCTATGGAAAATTACAGATGCAGACACGGAGAACAAAAGCAAATTTATCAAAAACCTAATTACTGCTGGAATAACTTGGATTCAGCTTCTCTTGTGCTCCCCAGAGTTTGTGATTTTAGGGGGAAAAAGTATCTTATATCTTCTATTTCCAGATAGATTTTCTATTGAGATTCACAGTTTCTTCTTTGCGTAGAGAATGTCAAAAGGAGATTGATTAAAATTTAAGTGCCATGTAAGAATAGCCTCTGATTGAAGAATTCTCTCTACAGAACATTTCAATACCTACTGCAACTGTCTTGAGATACCAGCATCCCTGATCAATCCAAAATTTACAGTCTTCCTACTAAAATTTCCCTTCACAATCTATCATCTACTCAACAGATGGTGTTTCTTCAGGCTACCTTTAATAGCCAAAAAAAAAATTAAATCAGTAAAAAGTGAAAAACTTCTGTAATATTAAAAGTCATTAGTAGCTTCAGGAATCTGGTAAATTTCCATCAGCTGAAGAAATTCTTATGCAGAAAAGTTTTGGAACTGAGGTTTCTGTATTTAAACTGCAGCTCTCTGACCTCATGCCCTTGGACCAAACTTGGATGTCTTTTGGTCTCACTATCATTTTGCAGATGAGGAAACTGACATCTAGAACAATCAAGTGACTTTGTAAAGACAGTGAGTAGAAGATTCTAGGTCTGAAGACAATGACATGCTGAGTGACAGTTAGCTGAAACATAGCTAACATTCCTGGGCCTTGTTTTTACTGAACCTTACTGTATGGCCAGAACAGCTAGGTGGTGCAGCAGATAGAGTGCAGGGCCTGAAGTCAGGAAGACCCGAGTTCAAATCTGACCTCAAATACTTCCTAGCTGTATGACCCTCGGCAAGTCACTTCTCCCTGTTTGCCTCAGTTTCCTCATCTATAAAATAAACTGAAAAAAAAAATGATAAACCACTGCAAAATCTTTGCCAAGAAAACCCCAAATGTGGTCCTAAAGAGTTGGACATGACTGAAAAAACAACCAAACAATAGCAACAACAAACTGTCTGCCCAGCCATAACACAGACCCAGGAACACAGAACTGAAGAGTTGAAAGGGCCTTCAGTGGTCGTGCAGTTAAACCCATAAATGAAAGGAATGCCCAGTATAACACACCGAACAAGTCATCTTCCAGCCTCTTCTTGGAAGCCCCAAGGGAATGGGAACCCACCACTTCTTGGGACAGTCCATTCTCCTTTTGGATGCTCTAATTGTTAGGAAGTTTTATTTTTCTGACATCTAGCCTAAATTTACCTCCTTGCAAATTCTACCCTCTGAGGTCCAATAGAATGAGTCTAATGACTCCTCCATATGTCCGTCCTTCAGATACTTGAGTCTCCTCTTCTCTGGATTAGATATTCTCTCTTCTGCAATGAATTCATAGCTGCTTGGTTGACCTCCTCTAGACACTGTCTAGTTTATCAAGATCCTGCTTGAACTGTGGTTCAAACCCCAAACCAATCACAACACTTAGATGAGGCCTGAGAAAGTCAGAAAATAGTGTGGAGCTATCATCTCCCTGTAACTAGAAACTATGCCCCTCTTAATGCAGCCCAATATCACAGTACCTTGTTTTGAATACTGTACCACATTGCTAACTCACATGGAGACTGCAATCCACTAAAATTCTCAGATCTTTTCCAGAACCATGGATCTCCCACTTTGTATTTGTTAAGATTTTATTTTTGTACCCAAGTGCAAGACCTTACATTTATCAGTATTGAATTTTATCTTATTAGATTCAGCCCAATTCAGCTTTAGCCTGTCAAGATCCTTTTGGTTCCTGATTCCTATAATCCACTGTGTCAGTTACCCCCCTCAGCTTGCATCATCTGCAAATATGATGAGTACACGATCTGTGCCTTCATCCAAGTGATTGATAAAGACATTAAACAGCACAAGGCCAAGTATAGATCCTGAGTGCAGTCCACAGTGACACTGAGCAATCCATGACTATAATTTGAGTCTGGCTATCCAACTGATTTTGAATTTGTCTGACTTGTTATCGTTGAATACTTATCTCTCCATCTTCTTTGAAATGCATGCTAAAACTAGTAAACATTAGGCTTTCTTACAGCCAAAGAAAGCCTAATGTTTACTACTTTGGAAATCCTGTCCAAAAAGCAAATGAGGTTAGGCTAGCAAGATCTGTCTTTCATGAAGCTATGCTGTCTCTTTGTAACCACCTTTTTAGATGTTTAGCAACCATCTCTTTAATGATCTGTTTCAGAACTTTCTGAGGAATCAAAATCCAATTCACTGGCCTATAGTTTCCAGATTCTGTTATCTCCACTTCTTTAAAAATAAAGACCTCCTTTTCTCTTCTCCAATCTAGTGGTTGCTCTTATGTTTTCTATGATCTTTCAGGTATCACTGGCAGTGACTCAGAGATCATATCTGATGTTTTTAAGGAACTAAGGATGCAGTTCATGTGGGCCAGGTGATTTAAACTCACCAAGAGCAGTGTAGGTGTTTTCTTACTATCACCATACATATCCTAGCCATGAACTCACTGTTAGTCATTTTTGTTCTGCCACTTCAACACCATGAAGGTTGTTCTTCTTGGCAGAGAAGAAAGACATGAAATGGAAATTAAGCAGCTCATTTTTTCTCTGCTGTCAGTTATCATTGTTCCATCCACCCTAAGCAAAGGGTGATTCTTTGATCTTTGAACTTTCTTTTTCTCCCAATAAAGCTGAAAATGCCTCTTTTGTTGTCCTTAGTTTCTCTTGCCAGCTACAGCTCATTCTGAGCTTTAACATTCCTGCCCCCATTTTTTTAGGGCTATACTTTTATATTCACCTGTTATCTGGTCTTGCATTCTTCTGCACATTTCTTTTTGAAAATTTAAATTGGTTGCTCAGCTCTCTGTGCATCCACATTAGTCTTTAGAAAAAAAATCCCATTCTTCTTCTTTATTGGAATTCACTCCCTTCATAATTTTATTCTTGAGCATCTCTCATGCCTTCTGAGCTGACTTCTCATCAAGCTTTTTAGTTCTATGGGATCCTTGCTATCTTGTCTCTGAACCTTTGAAAATTGCTTTCCCAAAATGTAGAGAAATAAGACGTAGAATAGAATTTCCCCTTGTTGGTTCCTCCACTTTTCCAAGGGTGAAATCATCAATGAGGCATATCAAGAAGTTATTACCTACATGGACAAATCATTTTATTTAAAAAAAAGTTATTTGCTTTTGGCAGAGGAAAAACCCCAACAAATGCCTGGATAACTGACACTCCTCATGACTATATTATGCCCCTGTACTAGGCTTGTGATCCGTTTCCAAAACTTCTTATCTATTTCCTATTTCTGTGCAGATGGTCTATAGCAGCACATCTTAAACTGTGGTTCATAATCTCACATGGGGTTTAGAAAAATTTGATGACCAAAAAAGGTTTCTGAATGCATAACCACCAAAAATTAATTAAAAATCAAATACGTAATGACTCCGAGGGGTTTCTGGCAGCCCTTGCCCATACTGCATTTTACAACTTCACTGTATCCTTGGTTCTGAACAGAAACCTTGTGCACTTTGCACTGAGTGTGCCCTCAGGCCATGTAACACCAAAACACAAAAAGGGTCCAAGTGGAAAAAGTTTTTGTTTCTCATGCCTTTGATTTTCAACCAAATAATTTCTAGTAGTATATCATACAACCCACCATTCTTGTATTTCTTCACATAAGTATGCCTCTGAGGGCTTAACCTCAAAGACCAGATTGTCATGTGACTTCTAAGACTTGATTCAGTTTATCTCCACAAGCATTTATAAAGTACCGATTGTATTCTAGGCCTTATCCTAGCAAAGCCAAATCCTGGTCCGTTGTAGTGAGGGGAAGAAACATGTAAACAGATTAGTACAAACAAAATAGAATAGTACAAGGTAAGGGGTCTGGCCTGGATTTGTGGTTTCATTGCTATAAGAAACTCCCTCTACCAAGGCAGGTTGGTACCTTCTTTGTAACTTTTACTCTCAGACAGTGGAACACCGAGCATCCAGAGGTTACGTCATTGGCCTGGGGTCACAGTCAGTACAAACCAGAGGAAGGACTCAAACCCAGGTCTTTCTGGCTTCAAGGCTGGTTCTCTATCTGCTACGCCAGATTGACTCTCAGCCTGAACTTCCATACTCATGTGAAAACACTTGTTTGACACAATGGAGGTTTTCATGAGAATCATTCTTTCCTGTGCAGAGAGGCAACATGGCATGGGGGAGTCAGGAGGATGTGGGTTTGAATTCTAATTCTGAGCCATCCTAGCTATGTGACTGTAGACAAGTTACTTGTTCTCTCTGTTCTCTCTCTTTGTCTCAGTTTTCTCATTGGGGAAATGGGATAATAATATTTGTAGTACCTTCCCTGCATTCTGAGGGCTGTGTGTCCACCGGAAACAAACAAAAGACAAAACAACAACAGATCTAGAACATCATTATTAATCCAAAGTGGACCTTTCCCATAAGATTCATGTGGAGGGATATATGAGAACCTCACAGCATAAGAAGGTGTGGATAGGTGAGTGTGCGAGAGAGGCTAGGGGCAGAGGGAGAGAGACAAGGAGAGGGAAAGAGGGACAGAGGGAGAGAGAGAAGGAGAGAGGGACGGAGGGACAGATGGAGAGAGGGAGGGAGGGAGGGAGAGAGGGACAGAGGGAGAGAGGGAGGGAGGGGGGAGAGGGAGAGAGAGAGGGAGGTAGAGGGAGAGAGGGAGGGAGGGGGGGAGAGAGAGGGAGGGAGGGGGAAGAGAGAGGGAGGGAGGGGGGACAGAGACAGAGAGAGAGACAGAGAGAGAGAGAGAGAGAACTCCACTGAGAAAAACACAGAGCAAAAGCTGTCTTGCACTTGAGAATTTCACAATGGATAATGCACAGGTCATTCTAAAAATTAACCAATTATCTAAGCTAGGTCAAAAGACCTTCCTTCTTACTCTGTCTCCCAATTAAAACCAGTGACTGTCTCAGAGATGGGAATGCCCCTACCCATACCCATACCTACCCCTTCCCCTACAAAGACACAATGGTGAATGAAGGAAACATGGTATACTGGAAGCCTGAGAGTGACTACAAAGCAAGAGGCAAACATCCTAGAATTTGGGGTGGGGAACCTGCAGCCTTGAGGTCACACATGGCTTTCCAGGTCCTTGGGTGCGACCTTCTGACAGAGTCCAAATTTTATACAGAACAAATCCTTTCATTAAGGGGATTTGTTCTGTGAACTTTGGATTCAGTCAAAGGGCCACACTTGAGCATTTAGAGGGCCACATGTGGCCTTGAGGTCACAGGTTCCCCACCCCTGCAAGGTGTAACACCACTATCTCTTCCTTTCAGCAAAGCCAAAGCCACCTTGTAACATCATCAGTGCCAAGGGCGTATCAGAAACTCTTTCTTTCATTGCCCTGCTGTGTCTCACCTTGAAGTCTGTAGGTATCAAAGAGGAAAAGGTTCTAGGCTCGTTGAATACTCTTGCTTCTGGAATAGAAGAAAGCGAGTCCAAAAGACATGGACCTCCCACCTGGAGTTATTCACGACAGCATGTGGCTTTTTATAAGTACCATCTGTGCCTGGAACAAATGCCTGTCCAAATAAAGGGAAAGCTGTTTAAGGTTGTTAAAGTGATGAACAGCCCAAGAAGTAGGAAGGGGTGTGTGTGTGTGTGTGTGTGTAATCCCTCAGAAACTTTGCCCTCTCTATTCAGCATAGCACAATGGAACTAATGCTAACTTTGGCGTCAGAGGACCTGAGTTCATATTCTACCTTTGACGCTCACTATTTGTGTGACCTCGTGCAAGTCACTTAACTTTGCTGGATCTCAGTTCAGTTCTCTGTAAAATAAGGGGATGGATTTAGAGGTTCTTTCTGGCACTAGAGCCGTGATCTGATGCTTCTATGAATTGTTAGTCTAAGTTAAAAGGCAACCCATATGTAATATATCTCTTTTATTTGAGATATATTTGACATATGTTTGAGATAATTAAAAAAATTTCACAGTTCCAAGTTGAATTCCGAGTGGTATTTCCCTCCCCCTTACCACAGTGTTTTTGAAATTCTCTGCAATTTCTTAAAACACTAATTTGAAAAGTGGATCCTTAGAAAGAAAGTTGACTATTGCTTGCTTTTATTCTCCCCTGGGCATTCTTCAAGAGTTCAATTATTTTAATGATCCTTGATTTTGTCAGAGTGGGTCCTTGTTCCATCAATGCAGAATGTGACCGCATTGGACCTTAGGCAATCTTTGAAAGATCATCCTGTAACCAATATAGTAATGAATTCCTATGAGCGTAGATATCCTGGTCCTTAGAAACCAGGCATAATCCAGAGTTTTTTGAAGGTTTTCTTTTTTAGCTTGGCAAAATTTATCACCAGTTGTTTTCTGCTAATAAAATCTTTGACAAAAAATACCAGGTCATCTTTACGCCATAATTAGGCTTTGGAGAAAGATTTCTGTGGAGATAACACATAATAACTATAGCTTACATGTATACTGTTGTGTTCAGTCAGTTGTTTCAGTCATGTCTGATCCCATTTGGGGTTTTCTTGGCAGAGATATTGGAGTGGTTTGCCATTTCTTTCCCCAGGTCATTTTACAGGTGGGGAAACTGAGGCAAACACAATTAAGTGACTTGTCCAGGGTCAAACAGCTAGTAAGTGTCTGAGGCCAAATTTGAACTCACAAAGATGAGTCTGCCTGACTTCAGGCCTAGCACTCTATCCATAGTTCCTTGCTGCCCCTTACATGTATAGAGTGCTTTAAGTTACAAGACAATTGTGAGGGTGCCATAACTTCTCACTGCCAGAGTTCCATGACCTTTGACACAGACATGCACAAGAGAATGGCTCTAGAAGAGCTTTGAATGTATTGTCATGGATATAATTATCTCTGGTCTTGTGTGACATAGTGTCATCATCATCTGAATTAAGTACTCTGTGCTCAAGACCTTGGATAGATGGCAGCGTGACCCAGTAGACAAAACATCCCATTGGCAGATGGGCATCATCATCACCACCACCACCACCACCATCATCATCATTATCATCACAGCTGACCTTCATTGAGAATTTTGAGGTTTGCAAAGAGCTTTACTTAAAATATCTTACTTGATCCCTAAAAGAACCCTATGAGACAGGTTCAAATAGATCCCCCATTCTATAAATGAAGAAACTGAGTCAGAAAGAGGTTAAATAATTATCTCAGGGTCAAACATCATGGCACCATGGATAGAGATCTCCCCTTGAAGCCAGAAGACCTGCACTCAAGTCCTGTCTCTGAAAAATACAGACTGTGTAATACTGGGCAAGTTACTTAACCTCTCAATCCTCTAAGAATGATCAACTCTAAGAATATTAGTTGCTGAAAACATTCAGTCCTACATTCACAGGTAGATTTTTCCTCACCTGGTAATTCCCTGTACCAATGAAATCAAAGGTCTATTCCCTACCCTTATCTCATGCAGCTAACTGTGTGATCCTAGGCTAGTCACTTAACTTCCCTGGGGCTCAGTTTCCTCAACCATAAAAGAAAGTACTTATAATAGGTAGCTTCTGAGGTCCTCTTTCATAACATCTTATAATCCTAAGTGTGTAAGGCAAGGCTCAAGTCCAAGTTTTTCTGAAACTAAGTCCAGCATTCTATCTTCTATCCTACATTTCATCTAACATTTGGCAACCAAAACACAGGCACACAGGAAAAGAGTCCAAGGAACCCCACAATACCTCACTGTGCTGTTTTGAAGAGCTCTCTCTCCTGGTGTCTCTCTGTTTCTCTGTCTCCCTCTCTCTCTGTCTCTGTGTCTCTTTGTCTCCCTATGTCTCTTCTCTGTGTGTGTGTCTCTGTGTCTCTCTTTGTCTGTCTTCCAATTCAGACACAATCTGTTCTCTACATTTTGGTGTAATGGAACAACCACAAACACTTGTAGGTATCCCCAGAGTAAGTGAGATGCTGGTGGCCTCTTTGGGGTTATTGGCTAATGTTCCAATTTATTGACTCCATGTCTCAGCTGCCTTCTTTAATGTGGCAACAATGCCTTACTTATTTCAATTTATTTAATTTAATCCTTACAACAATCCTAGCTGGCAAAATCCACCCCGTTTTACAGATGAAAAAATGGAAGTGAAATGGCTTACCAAAGATTCTCATATAGACAGTAAGTGCTAGAGTTGGGACTTGAACCCAGATGTCTTAAGATAGTGTGGGTGAACTAGCCCAGAGGTATCACTCATTGGAACATGCGCAGATATTTTCTACCTGGTTCTCATCCACAGAAGAAGGTTTGGGGTGGGGGGTCGGTATTTTTGACCATTCACATGGCTGGAAGTAGGGTCCTTCAATTTTCTACTTGTTCAATTGGAACTAGGTAGGGGGGATCAGTGTATGCCCCAAGGAATGTCTCCTCTAGGCCAGTTCACCCACAACACAGTACTTAGTCAATTACTCTTTCTACTATACTACTTTGTCCCTCATACTTATCAAATATTGGTACCATTCTCTTGAGGAGTTCACTTTTGTGCATTGTTCCTTACATGACAGAGGCTGCCATATTTTTCTGACAAGGTCCAGTCCCACTATTTTCATCAGAAGAGAGGGATCTGTCTACTTTCCCAGTCATGTATATGTTCTTCTCCCTTTCCCCAGCCCATTACACAGTTTGATACTCCACCCATTAAAGAACCTAAGATCATGAGACCAGCAATACTTCAAGTCCAGCTCTCCCTTGTCTTTGGAAATCAGAAAGAGCTTCTTCCAACTTTGACCTCTGTTTACATCTCCTATAGCTCCTTTCTGTGGAGTCATATAATCCAATTCTCAAGTCCCATCTTGGTCCTTACCTGTCCCATTTATTCCATCTTCCTTAAGTGTTTTTGAGCACATGGCTGAAAAGACTAATTACTTTTACTAAGTGGGAAATTAGTCGCCCAGTTACTTCTATTATCAAGCAATTTGTTTTTCTGAAATCTAAAAGGCTCCAGATGATTTTTCTCCCCCACACCAAACAAAACCATTTCTTTCAAACCCACATGAAGTCTCCCCCCAGTTACTCCTCCCATGTTACTCCCCCCAGTCAGATTCTCTCTTTGGTATCTGGGATATTAGTTCATCAATTTCTTTACTTTCTTCTTTTTTCTCACTTCGTGTTGAGCCAACATCCCTGAGTTTACCAACAGCCCCATTTATGGCTAGAATTATTTGCTAAGCATAAATGCATCATTTCTCCCACTTGCAGCTTAGTGGGGTGTAATGTGCAAAGTTAATATTTTTATTGCATTATTAGTAAGTTCCAAAGCATTGGGGAAAATCAAAACTCTTCATTTCTTTTCAGGCAGTTTCCCCTCTCCAGTTCACCAAACCTTCTGTAGGTGCTAGTCCTTGCCCCTGTGCTTTCCTAGAGAACTTTCCCTGGGGTTTAAGAAGTCTTGTAATTTGGTCCACCTTCTCCATGACATACATCATTTCATTTCATCCCCATGCTACCTTTACTTAAGAAGAAAACTGAAGGAAACTCCATTTAAAACTCCAATTTCACCATCTTTAAAAAAATAGCACTTTCTCCTACAAATCCATTTCCATGCCCTGACATTCCTAAAGCACCTCTCTTAACACCCTCTTTAATATCACTCTGTACTCCCCAGTGCCAATTCAGGCATCTCAGCAGCCTGAGAATGAAAAGATGTCTCCAATTGGCATGCTAGGATTCGAATTAGAAGTGACAGTCTCACAAAGCTGTGCATGGCCTTCAGTTTGACTGACAACCCCACTCTGACTAGTAACTTGCTATGCAGAAGTCCATGGCCCATCCTGTTAGTAAAGGTGACCCTTTACTCATTTCTTTGCTAAAAAGCCCACTGTCTGCCCTGAGATGGCAGGCCAGAGGAATGCAAGGCAGGAAATCTTAGGTCTAGAATTTGAAACTGACACTCACTAGTTGTATGACTAGTAGTTGTATGATAAGCTGAATGGCATCTCAGAGCCTTAGTTTCCTCATCTGTCAAATGGGGATAACCCTGAGCACGAGAAAGATTTGCATCGGTTGACTTTTAAGAATGCAGAGTATCCATTTTTAAAGTAATTAACATAGAAGGCTATGGAGGTGGGGGGCTATAGTAGAAGAGGTTGATCCAGGCTCCACCAAGGCTCAGAGCCTATATGCCTTGGATACATTTTCTTTCGGTCTCCATTTTGTCATCTCTATAATACCCGTCTTGGTCACTACACAGGTCTTTTATGAGATATTGACAAAACGGATAAGCAAGAGCTCGTCTTTGGAGCAGGGAGGGATTTCAGAGATTATCTTTTACACCATATTTAGTTATTGCTTATATAGGCACATGTTGTACTTGACAGAACAGAAACCCCTTGAGGGAAGGGTCTGTTTTATTCTTGTTTTAGTATCAGTAAGACCTGCTACAGTACTTGGTACAGAGTATATGCTTAATAAATGCCTGTTTGATCTCATCAAATTTCTTCTTTATATATAAAGTTAAACTGAGACTCAGAGAGATGAATGAAATCAACAGACCTTAGAGCTAATCTTATCCAACTTTCTTTTATGTAAAAGCTCTTTGCAGAGAGTAAAGCATTATACAAATTTAAAGTGTTACTGTTATTATCATTAACTACTGACAAATTTTATTTTCCTAAACTATAGGCATCTAGTAGATACAGTGAATAGAGCACTGGACCTTAAGGTCAGAAAGACCTGGGTTCAAATCTAGCCTCAGATACTTCCTAATTCTGTGACCCTGGGCAAGTCACTTAACCTCTGCCTCCACTTCCTCAGCTATAAAATGGGCATCACAACACCTACCTGTGAAGCAACAACCCACCTGGGGCTGTTTTCAAGATCAAAAGAGATAATACTTGTAAAGTTCTTACCACAGTACCTGGGCAATGTAGGTACTTAATAAATCCTGATTCACTTCATCTTTATCACACTGTATTCTAAGAGTCACACCGGAATGTGTATAGTAACAGACTTCTGAAGGCCACACAAAACACTAACTAGCACGCTGTGATTGCTATTTTCATGTCTGACTCTGTGAACCTGTGCACCATATTGTCCACAGGGTTTTCTTAGCAAAGACACTGGAATGGTTTGCCATTTATTGCTCCAGCAGATTGAGGCAAACAGAGCTTAAGTGACTTGCTCAGGGTCACACAGCTAATTAAGTGTCTGAAACTGGATTTGAATTCAGGTTTTCCTGATTCCAGGCCCAGTGCTCTAACCACTGAACCAGAAAGCTGCCTAATTAGCACATTTGAGAAGCTTTATTTTACCATGCCATATCAATTCTCATATTATGTAGCCTGCCACCGGCAACAGCAACCAAGAACAAAAGTTAAAATAAGTAAAATGTAAACAATGCAGAACAGTGAGATGAAAAGAAGAAAGAACAGAAATGTTTTCCTTATTTGTGTTTTTACAAGCATTCAGTATCCTCAGAGGACAGGGGAAGTTTATCTGCGCCTTGCGTTCCTACTGAAAATCAAAGATCCAGTAAAATAAAAACAAACAAAATTCTCCTATATTCTCCTCCTCTTTCTAAGTTCCTTAGATGTATCTGGGGCAATGAAAATAGAAATGAACAAAAAAATATCATGAGTCCATACCTTATCCCTTTAAAGGGAGGTGAGCAAAACCTGTTAGAGGTGGAGGGGAAATTTTCCTTTTTCTGTGAAAGGCATCACTATACTTCTAGTTACCTCAGTTTGCAACCTTGGAGTCCTATCCTATCATGCCCCACATCTGTTAGTCACCAAGTCCTACTGATTTTACCCCCACATACCTCAAACCCATCCCCTACTCTCCCCAGATAGGACAACATTCCAAGCACAGGTCATTCTTATCTCTTCCCTAGACAATGCCAATAGCCTCCTCTTTGACCTCACTGCCTCCAGTCTCTTCCTTCTCCACAAAGGCACCAGGCTGCTATTCCTAAAGTACAGATTGGACCATTCTCCCCATCTCAGGAAGCTTTGGTCCCTCTTTATTGCTTCCAACACAAGATACAAATTCATCTATTTGGCATTTAAAGCCCTCTAGAATCTAGTTTCTCCTTATCTTTCCAGAATTATTACAAGCTACTCCTACCTTGCACCCTCCATTCCAGTCAAATAATACTGTCTCCTGTTCTTTACAAGGGTTTTCTAGAGCCAGATCAAACCAGTTCAACAGAGCTGATTGTTAAATTTTCAGCATTAGCATTTATACTTTAGAAATCAAGAAACACTAAAATTAAGTCATGATTTATTATTTTGCCAGTTTTCTAGACAATAAAGTAGTGGGGGAAACATGAATAATGGCAATTAAACTTAAAAACGTTGTGGACATATTTTGATGAGTGGAGAGGAAAGCTGGTTGTTAAATATTTACCAACACACTACTGTTTGCACACAACATCATCTCTCCCACCTTCATGCCTTTGAATGACCTGTCCACATTGTCTGAAATGCTCTTCCTCCTCCTATTTGCCTCTTGGGATCCTCAGCTTTCTTCAAGGCTCAGCTCAAGCACCGAAAGGCAATTCCTGATTCCCCCAGTTATTAGGGACCACCAAAATAAGTCTGAATTTATTTTTATATCTAACATTTATTTATTTCTCTACATGTTGTGGATACCGCTTCAGTAGAATGCAAACTCTTTTAGGTCAGGGACTATCATATTTTTGTTTTTGTATTTCTAAGACTCAGTACACACAGTAGGAATACAGTATGGCACATAGTAGGCCCCTAAGAAATATTTGCTAAATTGAACTGAGTTGAATTAATCATTACAATTGAAGGTAAGGTTTTCTGAAGAAAATAAGAATTAGGGACATAAACAACTGGTTAAAAAGATGGTTTCTGGCAATATGATTTGGGTTTCTGGACAATAGCTTAACAGGGGTGGGGAACCTGGAGCCCTGAGGCCATATTGAGTTTGACTAAATTCAAACTTCATAGAACAAATCCCTTTAATAAAAGGGTATGTTCTATAAAACTTGGACTCAGTCAAATGGCGTCACCCAAGGACCTAGAAGGCTACACATAGCCTTGAGGCTACAGGTTCCCCACCCTGGCTTAGGATATAGCAGTAATTGTGAACTCTTATTCTCTTTTTGCCTCTTTTTGCATCCTTAGCACTTAACATGGTGTCTAGCACGTGGAAGATGGTTAATAAATACTAATTGATTAAATGAATGAATAATAGATTCTTAATTAGGGGTGGACTTCATATATGTATATACACATACATATACATGCATATGTACACTTACATATAAGTGTATGTATCTGCATATATATGTGTGTGTGTTTGTGTATATGTATTCACACATATTTTTTGGAGCCTTAAGATGCTGATCCAAGAGAATATCTTTAAACTGAAAAGAAAGGAGATAGGGGAAAAAAAATAGGAGGTAGAGCCTCAGAAGAATAGCAGTGGAAAGGCCAAGCATTTCATTGAAAATATCCAAGAAGAAATTCATCAATAAATCCATTGGTAAAGCTAAGGGAGAAGTCTTAATAACCTTCATGGTCTTGTAGCGTCTGACCAAACTTTGCAGCCTCTAAACCTCAGTTGGAGAAAGCATGAGGTTAATGAGACCAAGGCCATAGATTTGCATTCTCTGATAGGACATCTGGCTTTGTTAGTTACTGTAACTGCACTGCCACACTTAGTATCAGACAGCTCTCTTCGAGGGAATGCCCCAAGCTTTGTGGGAAGCCATGTGGAAGAGTAGGTATGCCTCACTCCAGTCAATTCTCACACCTCTAAAAACAGCTCAGAATGCACTTGTGGTAAGTCATCTTCATTTAAGAAGGATGCCAAATTCATATAAGTAAAGGCCCAGTTTCAACCCGTGCTAACCTAAATGTATCACCACCTGTCAAAGATTCTGTAGAAGTGATTCATGCGTCAATTTCATGAGACACTTTTCAAAGTGTCTTGTGTTCTTAGATTCTATGGTCTTACAAACACGAGGAGTTCATGGCCCAAGGAGGAGCCAATTGTAGCCTGGAAGGTACAGAGTGGAATGAGGGCTAATAGCAGGAATAAGATAGCAAAGGCAGTCAATTAGATTTTAGATAAAGCCTTCCTGATAATCATATTTCTTCCTAGAGCTACGGCGATAGTGCAGAGGACAGCTGAGTGTGGATTCTGTTTTCATTAAACCAAAGCTCTGAATTTGTGACTTACCCATCAAAGACAGCAGAGGGAGCTAGTGTCATGTCCTAGGAAAAAGTGGTAAACCGACCCTCTGGAACAGAGAGTATTAAGACCAGAAAAGGTCAAAGTGACATCTAAAGTCTTCGCATAGGAAGAGGAGAGAAAGGGTATTTAATTAGACTTAATTAGATAAAGCCTTGTTGGTAACTGCATTTCTGCTTTATACCCTCCACAAAGGATTGCTGGGGGAAGCTTTGGCTTCCGTCAGAGCTTGGCAAGAATCCAATAATTACAAATTAAAGGTAGCTCAGCTCATCCTACATGTCAGGGAGAAAGATCATAATGTATAACTTAAGATGGGCACGGGAGCTCTTAGAGACTGAACAGAAACCTATCTCCCTTCTCCCCAGCCTCTCAGTTCACTATGAGAATTAGCCATGAGAGCTACCAACAAGAAAAATAGAGAACTGAGGTTATTGTTTCCAGTAAGTATGGAAGGCATGGTGAATTGTGCCATGACCTAAAGGGAATGTTTTGCTGTGTTCTTCACAATAGGTATGTATCCCAGGGCTCTGTCCTGGGTCCAATTCTCCTTTTTCTCTAAACTTTCTCTCTCCGTGAATTTAACTGTCACATTTATACAGTTGATTCCCAAATTGACAAATCAAGCCCTTGTCTCTTATCTTGATCTTCTGTCCCATATCTATAATTGTCTGCTTGACATCTTTGCCTGGGACAGGCATGTCACTTCTGAGTCACAAAGACATGGGTTGAAGTCTTGCTTTGATATTTACTATCTGTGTGACTGTGGGGAAGTCACTTAAGCTCTGTGTCCCAAAAAACTCTTCTAAGACTACAAGTTACCAAGAATGTGTCATATTTCTTTGGTAGAAGAACCTCGTCAGAAGCTATTTATATTGATTAAATTATAAATTTGTTTTTTTAAAAAAAACCTCTCACTCAATCCTCTCCTTTTCTTAACTTCAATCTTTCTGTCACAGTCAATTAAAAGAAATTAAATGAAAATCATAAGCACACATCCTCTTTCAAAAGGAGAGGAAGAGTAAAATCCATCTAGCATGGGGGGAAGAAAGAAATAAAAAAAAGAGATAGGCATTGCCTACATCTATCTGTCAATCTAGTTGAAAAGCTAGGAAGAACAGTTGTAGAAAGCACAAAAAACTTATAGAAGATAATAGATTTCTCAGGAAAACTTGGTCTCAGATAGAGATGTATAAATACATAAAAGATTACGATAAACAATGTAAACTTGAGATTGTAAAACATGGAAGCAAACTCAAATTCATTAAGTATCACTAATTTAGGGATTAGGTTGGGGGGATGGGAAACAGTGGTGAATATTTAGGAAGAAATAAATAAGTAAAATATTTTTATGGGAATACACTGTAGACCATCTGAATGGAAGGAAGCAATGGATGATGATTTCAAGATATGTATTTGAATACATGGATATGTAATATAGGATTGTGATTTCAACTACTCAAGCAACTGCTGGAGCTTTCTTCCTGGAAAAGATAGTGTATCTGTTACATTTATTATTTTTAATGATAATTTATGCTGGGGGTAATGAGGGAAACGGCTCTTCTGGACCTGATGCTGAATAATGAAGTGTGAAAGGTGCTAATGTAAAAATGATGAGAACCTTTTGGACAAAGCAATCATTCCACCTTACAATTTGTGATAAAGAGAGTAAAGACAGCTGGAAAAATTTTGATGTACACCCTAAATTTTTAGAAAGTAAATTTCAAAGAATTCAGAAAAAGGGTTGATTAGCTACCATGCCTCAAAATTCTGTAAAAGAACTTGACTCAAGAAGGATAGAAAGCTCTCAAAAATGAAATACTGAAGAAAAAACTAGAAATGATTCTGATGGGAAAGAAAAAGGAGAGCTGTCTAAAGAGACCGATGTTTATGTGCAGGGGACTCATCAACCACTTAGATTTTTAAAAGACATGTATAAAAGATGAAAGCAAGTGGAAGTAATAGGAGATGAATCCAAAAAGTGGCACCATCTTATAAGAATAGTGTCAGTATCACTAAAGCTCAGAAGGAACTGAACTTGGCCATGAACTCTAAGGAAAACAAAAAATGATTTTTTAAAATGACATGTTGAGAGTAGGAGGAAAAGCAAAGAAGGACAGGAAAGGACTGCTGCTAAGAGTGGATGGGGAGATGATAACAGATGATAGGGATATGGAAAGTAAGCGGTACTGTCCAATGCATCTGTTTTCTCTCTCATGGAATATACAGAACTAAATAGGGTGTTGAAATCCAAGATAAGTGAGAAGCTTGTTAAAAAAACCTATTTTTCCTGAATGAGTTCAAATCATCACCAATTATAGCCCAGGGTAATGAGGAAAAAATGAATAGATTTGATTGTTGAGTCTACATAAGCGATCCTTGAAAAATGGTAGAGAATGGAAGTGATATTGAAGGACTGGAGGAAGACTAATATCTCAGTTTTCAAAGGAGGGAAGTAGTAAGTAGATTCGACATTTAGGGCTAGTGTATTTCACTTTGATTCCTAGAAAAATTAATTATCATAATATATTGCTTTAAAACCTTCACGGTTCTTTCCATGTCTTATCTCATTTGGGCCTCATAACCACACTATGTGATAGGTACTACTGGTGTTATTGCTATTCCAATTATGAAGAGAAGGAAATTAAGACTCAGAGAGTCTTAATAACTTGCCCATAGTGACATATCTAGAGCCTCAGAGGTGAAATTGAACTCAGGTATTTTTAATTTCTAATTTGGCAGCTAAGTAGTGCAGTGGATGGAGTGCAGGGTCTGGAGTTAGGAAGACTTGAGTTCAAATCTGAACTCAGAAGCTGACCTAGCTGATGAAGCTAGGCAAGGTGCTTAATCCTGCTTGCCTCAGTTTCCTCACCTGTAAAATGAGCTGGAGAAGGAAATGTCAAACCACTCCAGTATCTTTGCCAAGAAAACCCTAAATGGGATCACAAAGAGTTGGACACAACTGAAACTATTGAATAACTAATAACATTCCTAATTTCAAGTCCAGTAAGCTATGCATTGTGCCATACTACCTCTATAAGGGTAGTTTGGAAATGAAAGATTTATAAATATTTAGAAATGCAAATAATCACTAAGAGTCAGCAGGGCTTTATCAAAAACAGATCATGACAGACTCATGGTGCCATTTGCTTTTTTGACTCTTGATAGACTGAGAAATAATATAGACTTAGTATCTAAAAGACTAAACATAGTAGTGTGTTATTTAGTAGATCCAGATAACAGAAAAGTATTTTTGGCAAAATATTTTATGATATCCATGTAGCACAGAGAGATGTGGGATCGAGGAGAACATTTTCAGTGGCCATTCCCAGTGGCCTCTGTCTCCTGCCCTCCCTGGCTTCCTTTGATTCTCAGCTAAAATTCCATCAGCTAAAATAGATTTTTGCATGTTTTCTCCCCATTAGACCCAGAACTCCTAGAGAGAAGGGGCTTTTGCCTTCATATCCTTAGCACTTAGCATAGTGCCTGGTGCTTAGGAGGGGGTTTAATAAATGCTGATCTACTGACTCATTGTACAATTTAGAGGATTCAGAACTGATTGAATGATGAAACCTGAAGAGTAAAAACTAATGATTTCATCTTAACTTGGATGCAGGTCACTTATATAGATCCCCAGGAATCTGCTCTTGGCCTTGTACTTCAATATTTTTAGCAGTGACTTAGATGAAAACACAACTATGAAGATGACATGTAAGCCAAAGTAGGATACCTAGCATGTTAGATACCAGGAACAAAATCCAAACACAGCTAGAACAATGGGTTGAATCTAAGAAGACAAAAGTTAGTAGAGATGACAATAAAATTCTATACCTAGGTTCAAAAAACAAACTCTAGTACAGAAATGAGAAGATATTGGCTAAATAAGAAAAAAGATCTAGTGATTTTAGTGAGCTGCAAGTTTCAGTTGAGTTAGCAGTGTACTACAGTACCCAAAAAAGTCAATGGGATCTCAATTATTATTAAGAAGAAAAAGTGTGCAGAACAAGTATGACATGCAAAGTAGTTATGATAACTGAAAATCCCATGTAGAAACTCCCTAGGATCATAGATTTAGAGCTGAAAGGGACCACTGACTCCAACCACTGAGGCCTAGAAAGGTTAAGGGATTTACCCAAAATTGCACAGATCATAAGTAGCAGAACCAGGATTTGTATGTAGGTCCCTGACCCCAGGTCCATTCTTTGCATATGGCCCTCTGCTGCCCAAGTAGATAAGTAGTTGCAGAGTGCAACCTTCTTTTTACATAGTAGGTAAGTCCTAGGGAGTTGTCTGAAGTACACAGAGGTTAAGTGATTCAACAAGGCAGCTAGGTGACACAGTGAATAGGGTGCTTGACCTAGAGACAGAAAGACCTGAGTTCATATTCAACCTCATATACTAATTGTTCTTCTCCATCAGTCTTTCAAATAAAAACTATGAATATAGCTACCACAGCCTCCCTAAGGTCTTCTCTAGGTCAAATATCCATAGTGCTTTCAACTGATTCCTATATGGCATAGTCTCCAATAGTCCTTTTACCTGGTCACCCTGCTCTAAATGCACTCCAGTAATCTGTAGAGTGGGAATACTAATAGCACTTATCTTCCAGAGTTATTATGAGGATAAAATGAGATAAAATGTGTAAGGTGCTTTGCAAACTTTAAAGCACTACATAAATGTTAAATTACTATTATTTTGCTCTAAGACCACATCTAATATATTGTATTCATTTCTGGGAATAGTTTAAGAAAGACATCGACAGGATGGAATACATTTAGAGCAGGGTGACCAGGTAAAGAGACTGGAAATCATGCCACATAGGCATGCTGAAGACATCAGGGATCTTTGGTCTAAGAAGAGAAGGCTTAAGGCTCAAGGATGGTAGCTATGTTCAATTTTGTATTTGAAAGATTGAAATGGAGAAGAGCAATGAGATTTGCTTTTTATTCTAGTAAGCAAAATTAGGAAAAAAAGTGGAAAGCGAAGGGATAAGGGATATATGCATATATATATATATAGAGAGAGAGAGAGATACAGATATATGTATGTGTGTACATGCATGTGTGTATATATGTATAAATACACACACATACACATATATACATGCACAAATATAGATAGATTACCATATCTATTTACACCTACAGTCATTGCTCAGTTGTATCCAACTCTTTGTGACCCCATTTGGGGTTTTCTTGGCAAAGATACTAGAGTAGTTTGCTATCTTATAGACGAGGAAACTGAGGCAAACAGGATTAAGTGATTTGCCCAGGGTCACACAGCTAGTAAGTAAGGCCGGATTTGAAACACACACATACACACATCGGTTGCCTTGAGTAATAGTGGGTTCTTCACTCACTGGAGGTCCCCAAACTGTCGCTAGATGCTAACTTTCATATTTGATGGCCTTTGAGATCCTTCCAACTGAGATTCTGCAGAGTAGAAATAGCCTTTTACTCAGCATCAGAAGGCCTGCTTTTAGGTACCAGCTTTGCCATCCACTAAGGGGAAAACCTTGGGCAAGTCCCCTCATTTCACTGAGCCTTGTAAGTCTAGTGAGAATATTAACACTTTCCATGCTGGCCTCACAAGGTGTTATGAGGATGGAATGAAATAAAATCTATAAAGCACTTTGTAAGGGGATAATGTTCTACAAGTTCTACAAGGGATTATTTTTATTTCTGTCCAAAAGTGATTTGATAATGATAAAGCTAACAAGAACAGCACCAATAATATATCCCTTTAAGGTCGGCAAAGTGCTTTATTTATGCCTTCTCTCATTTTCTTTTCAACAACCCTGTGGTAAAGGTGCTAGATTTATTCCCATCTCACAGATGAGAAAACTGAGACTGAAAGAGCTTGGGTACCTTGCCCAAGGTTTCCTAAGTTACAGTAGTGCCTGAGGTAAGATTTGACTTAGGACCTTCCTACTCCAAGTCCAAGTCCTCTATCCAATGTCCTTACCAATCTGCCTCCTTCACTGGGCTCTGGTCATTTGACACTACCCAAATTAAAGCCCGTCCTGCACAATTGTGTTCTTTCTTCACTTTACATGATTGTTCAGCATTTCCTTTTGCCAGTGGCTCTAACTCATGCTGTGTAGAGCGTAATTCATAGTACAGGCCAGGCTACAGAGACTACTTGCTTTGCAAATCCAATTAGGCCCCATTGGGGGAAAAAGATGTAACAATTTGAGCAATTTATCTCACTTTTAGCACGATAACACACCCATGATAGTGATATATAAATCTGAACCAAGACAAGATGCATGCACCAACCAGACAAGTCCATTAAGGGAGCCAATCTGAGTCAGTGTCCCCACAGATACTGGTTCTATCATCTTCATCCCATCACTAAGATGAATGATTTCTATTTTTGACTGAAATTGGGTAAGATGTATTAGAATAGTTCTTGGCCACTGGAAAAAATAAGTATTGCTATATATTTGTATCATCATCATAGGATTATAGGATCTTACACTAAGAATGAAAGGGACCTTAGAGGTCTCTAAAGAGTCCAAAGCTACATTTTTCAGATGGAGAAACTGAGATTCTGAGCAGTTATGTGACTTGCCCAAAGTCACAAAAATAGCAACAACATAGCATTGATGAATTGGAAGGGATGTCAGAAGTCATCTAGTTCAAGTACTACCTGAAATACAGAAGTTCTCCCTGGGATCCCTGACAAATAATGATGTAGTTTTTGCTTGAAGACCTCTACCCCTTGAGTCAGGTCCCTTCTACTGGACAATTCCAACTGTTTAGATGTTTTCCCTCATCCATTGGTTGTAGTTATATCTTTTGGAGAATATCAAAATAAGTCTTACTTTTCCATACAACTCTTCAAATATTTGATCACAGCTCATCCTTCCCCCAAGTCTTCTCTCCATCAGCCTCCTAGGTCATGGTTTTCAATCCTTTTATCATCGAAATAGTGGTCAGTGGGATATCTGCTTTCATTGTGCATTCAGTGTTAAGGATGGACAGCATGGAGCAATTTACATCTTGGCCCTAAGTCCAGCTGAGCACATTACAAGCAGCAGAGATCCAAAGAGCAGTCTAGGATCTATAGATTCATTTTAAATTTTATGATCTGATAGATTTCCATTTGTTACCCCAAATCTCATAAGCACTTAGAGATCCAAAGGTTTTCAGAAAAAAATAAGAATACTTACAGAATTATTCCTCTCTTCCTCCCTTGTTTCTGCTTAGGAAATTTCCTATCTGCAAATAATATCCCCCATTTTACATTTGAAGAAACTGAGGTCTAGAAAAGAAAAAATGACTTGTCACACAGCAAGCCAGTGGCAAAGCTGGGACTAGAAGCCAGGAATCCATTCATTCCACTGTATCAAATTATCAGAGATCTAATTGGTTACTTCTATTAAGACACTTTCTCCTTTAGTCCCTCACACCTATTGATTAGCACTTGACCTAAGGGAGAGTGATTGATCCTTGGCGAAAAAAGGCAACATAGCTGCAGCTAGCAGGGCAGATTCATTCCCACATAGTGCTCAGTGCCCCACACACATTACTCCCTCTGTCTCTATCCCCATATAAACTGCCTGCCTTTCTCTTATTTGCAGAATATTTGTCTCCCTCAGAGCAGTGTCTGCATGCACAGATCTAGAGGCTCACATCTGTC
Source organism: Bettongia penicillata ogilbyi (assembly GCA_023548195.1). Lineage (NCBI taxonomy): Eukaryota > Metazoa > Chordata > Mammalia > Diprotodontia > Potoroidae > Bettongia > Bettongia penicillata. The sequence goes on along the minus strand of JAJHZJ010000080.1, from coordinate 4,085,085 downwards.
TCTATCAAAATGCCCAAATCTATCTCCATTGCTATTGAAATCTGTATTTGGTTGCAGCAACCTCTCCTCCAGGATGGAAATGCATTAGCAACAGTACAGAGAGCTCCTGGTCTCCCAAATCAATCCCCTTTTGGGCTTAATTTAGGGCAGCAACACGCACATCTATTTGTATGACTGCTCACATTTTGTAAATGTAATAGCAGAGATGGGCAGAAAATCACCACCCAGAACCCCAGATGTTCTTCTGATAAATGGGGGCTTGCATCAGCTTGATTTCCCTGAACCTAATCTATGTATCCACATGCCATAATGCAGGGAAGCCTGGAGTACTACAATGCTTGCTGAGGAAATAATGAAGTATATCTTTCTTCCCAAGTAGTAGAAAGAGGAAAGAAAGTGGGAAACCATATGGGGTTTCTGGAGGGGAAAAGGACTAGATGGATCTGTTGAGAAAAGGGGACTGCCTGAATTTATTAGGGAATACATTTGCATCTCTCATTTCTCCCCCCACTCCCACCCCGACTTGGTACAGTAAAAAGAGTCTTTTAGAAAGTTGGCAAAAAATGCCTGGAGATCAGAAATTGAGCAGCCCAAGAATGAAGCATATGCCTCAATGAGGCCTGGGGCTGTTCACTTCACACATATCAAAGTGAGAGAACAAGGCTCAACTCAGGGATATCTAATGCAGCTCCCTCATTTTATGGAAGAGGAAGATAGAAGCCAGAGACATTAAATGATTTGCCCTAGATCACAGACAATGTAAGCATTGAACTTGAACTCTGATTCTACAGCCAGTGCTCTTTCCACTAAACCAATGATGCTTCCTTATAAAAGATCCTCTACAAAAATCAAAACAAATTTGAGGCTTTGCTTTATATTCAGCAAACTGTCCAAGATGACAAAAGATAGAAACAATGTTAGAATGGTTGTGGAAAGATGGGCATATGCACATGCATTGTTAGTGGAGTTGTGCGTTAGTCCAAACATTCTGAGAAAGCATTTTAGAATTATGCACAAAAGGTAAATAGAATATTTATAACTTTTTACCCAGAAATTCTACTTCTAAGTATATGCTCCCATAACATAAATGACCAAAAGAAATGTCCCATATTCAACAAAATAACTATAATAACTTTCCTTATAAGTAGTAAAGAACTGGAAATAAAATAGATGCCTGTCAATTAGGTAATGGCAAAAGAAGATTGCCAAATTTTAATAAGAGAATATTACTACAATGTAAGAAATGATGAATATGGTGAATAAAGAGAAGAGTGGAAAGTTTTATAATTACTGATATAAATAATGACTCCAACAATCTACAGGGAGCTCTTCTTCCATTTAGATCTTACATAAGACATTCTCAACAACACGAGCGGCATCTTTGGTGGACATCCACCTGTTTTATGCCTCATGATGTTAATAATCAAAGGGTCATTATCTCTGTGGTTGCATTTGTTAAAGGATCTTAATACAGACATGAAAGACTACTAGATTAGAGCATTTGAGGATATGGTTTTCTTTTATTGAGTCAAATACTGTTCTGTAATCAGCAAATAATAAACACAGCAGGGCATTGAATTTTCTGTACATTTTCATCAGTTGTGTGACTGTAAAGATGTGGTTTGCCATTAAGTACTATTTTTAAAAGCCTGCCTGTTCCTCCTCATATTTTCCTCAAGAATACTTCATCTATATGTAGCACATCCTTATAAAGACTTTATAAAGGTAAAAAGTAGATGCATGGATCAGGAGTTGTTAGAATGCTTTATATCCTCTTTCGGGGTATAATACCACCTATGAATTTTTGTATTCTTTTGGTATCTTCCCTCCTTGAGACAATTTCATGAAACAATCTCTGAATGTTGTTAAGACTTGTCTGCCTTAAGCATAGATTTCTTTTTTTTTCATTGATGGAAAAAATCTTTTTGATACTTGACATAGACAAGAAGATTAGGTACTTATAAACATCAGTTCTAAAATTATATTGATTTTTATACTTCTCTTTTATTGGCTGTGGCTTCTCCTTCCATTGGGGCAGATTGTATTGTAGCTGCAACCTTTCACCCTGTATAATCCCAAATCCCCATAACTCTTGTCCATTTCTTTCCATAATTTCTCATCTTTCTTCCTTATGTATTGATAGCCCAGGTATAGCAATGGTACATATAGATTGTTAGTTACATGACAGGTTTGCATCCATTTCTGATGATACAATTTTATATGATATAGTCTAATACACTCCTACCATGCAATTCTTTGTTGGTATTCTACAGTTGTCTACTCAAACATACCATGTATTTCTATATTGTACTTTGCTTGACTCTCAACTTCAGTTCTTCAGAGACTGTAGTATCCCATGACTTGTAACCATAGAGAACCATTAGAACACTGAAGTTAAATACATATATACACATATGTGTATGTATGAGTATATGTATATATATGTGTACATATAAATAAATATAAATATGTGTGTACACACATATATACATAAACATTCATATACATACACACACATATATATATGTGTGTATATATATATATACACATACATACACATATCCTTTTGTTTCAGGGAGACTAAGTTACTAAAATTATCACTGTAGATGAAAAATTTGTTACTGAAAATCTCATTGTAAATGCAATCGTTGTTATTGCTGTTCAGTTGTTTCAGTTATTTTGGACTCTTCATGACCCTATTTGGGGTATTCTTGGTAAAGGTACTGAAGTGGTTTGCCATTTCTTTCTCAAGCTCATTTTACATATGAGAAATTGTGGCAAATGGGGTTAAGTGACTTGCTAGGATCATACAGCTAGGCCAGATTTGAACTCAGGATGATGAGTCTTCCTGAAAGTAGGCCTGGTATTCTACCAAATATGCCACATTGTCACCTACATTGATATATGTATTGATGGACCAGTTCTATAAATTGTCTATCTAACTATTTCATATTATAATTGAAACAGGATTTCTTCATCCACTTGGTTTTCCCCCATGTCAAATTCTATTGAAGGATTATAGATCTCATATGGGAAACTGCAGACTTTTAGAGCTCAATGGAATCAGTAAATTGCCATCCACAAACAGAAACACCTAGAGACTCTCAGCAAAAAAAAGTTTCAGAAGTCATACTGTTGAACAACATCAATAAATTAACATCAACAAACATTTATTAACCACTTACTTAAGCCAAACACTGTCCTATCTTCTAGAGATACATGAAAAAGCATTAAATAGTCCCTACCCTCAAGGAGAGTACATTCTAAGGGGTCATTAGTAATGTATATTCTTGTAATAGCAAGCACCCTAACACACCCAGGATGACCTACTAGCACAGGTTCTTGGATATGCTTTTCTTAAAAGAAAGTACCTTTTAAGGGGTCAACAATCTTCTTTAATTACATTCGCTAGTTCAAGGAAAAAGTCAATACTGAACATCAGAGAAAATACAAGCAGAGAAAATACAAACAGAGAAAATACAAACAGAGTAATTACATAAAGATCAACAGACAGGGTTCTTCATGCCTAAATCACAGCAATATTGTTATATATTTTACATACACCATTGGATCGAGACAGCCTTTACATCTGAGCAATCAGGGGGTCGGAACATACAGCTACTCAGAATCTTGATCAGGAAATCAAATGATCCTTCTTATAAGCAAACCCCCAAAGCAAAATATCAACTCAGAGTATACATACCCTTCTCAGAGCCAGAAGGCATCATATCCCTTGTAACTCAGTGCCTAATCAACTTAGTACCAAAAGGCGTGAAAGCCTTCCTATAAACAAACCTCCCCCTAACCAAGGCAAGTCCCTGCCTCAATGGGCTCCATTTGAGGCCTATTGGAGGGGAAGATCTTATTATCCCATTAACATTACAATTCTCCACATGTATCATCTGCAAATGAACTCGTTTTATCTCTATGCTGTCAGTGGAAGAGGCATTATTAATGCCCTCAACTTGTAATTTATTATATCTCTAGAATGATTTCCTTAGTCCAATTGCTCTTCTCAACTTCATCTTTTAAGTGCCACTTTTACTTTTTTGTGTAGCACATTAGCATAGTGATTAATGTTTGTTAGGGTCCAAATGAACTATTTTCTCTTTTACCAATGATGACATTCAAATGTTATAGAAATATGACAAATTTGTGCTATTATCTCTCTCCTTCTTGTTTCCCTGCCAGGTTTATTGATGAATCCTCTTGAGATAGATAATGTGGCTTGTCTGTGTCTCTCACCACGATTTCCATAAACTTGTTTTGGTTTCCATTGATTTTCACTATTTTATAATGTGACACTACTTGTAATCTTCTGCCAGCTTTTTCTGGAGTGTTTTACAAATGAGTCTGAATTCTAAGTTGGTGTTGCCTTTGGCTGCTGTCCCTCTCTACCTGGCAAGGAAATCAAGCTTTTGCCGGTTAAGGTAGTTTCTGGGTCCCTTTTGTCTCTTAGTTGTAGTGACTGTTTTGTACTGATTACATTTTCCAAAAAAAAAGTGTTGATAAAGGTTTATTTTTCCATTTCCCATTTTTCAGTCTTGCTGACTCATTTGAATAAGTCAGATTGGAGCTATTTAGATTTTGTGAATCACATGACTATAGATTTAGAGGTAGAAAAGACCTTAGAAACCATCTGGTTCAACCATCTCATTTTACACATGAGTAAACTGAGGCCCAGAGGAGTTAAAGTGATTTACCTTAAATTCCACAGGTCATGAATGTTACAGGGCAGAGCCAAAATGGCAGAGTAGAAAGATGCACATATTCTACCTCTTCCCCCACAGTCCATAAAATACCTGTAAAAATGACTCTAAACAAAGTCTAGAGCAGCAGAAGCCACAAAACGCCAGAGTGAAAGAGTTTTCCAGCTCAAGGTCCCCTGGAAAGCTGACAGGAAAGGTCTATTGCAGGGGATACGGAGTAGATCACAGCCCACAGAGCCCAGCCTTGGCCACTGGGCACCAGCAGGAACAGAACCAGAACAAGCCTCAGTGACAGAATCCCCAGCAGCAGTGGTAGTTCTCAGATCCCTCAACCCACAAGCACCAAAGGAAGGTTCAAAGGTCAGCAAGAATGCTTTTTCATCTGGGAAAGGGAACATGGTCTGGGTCCGCTGGCAGCAACCAGTGCAGCAGCAGCATCCACTGTTGGAGCCCTCCCCCTAAAAAGCCCCTGGGAGAATTGAGCACCTGATCTGAATCTCAGCCCTGAGCCAGGCCCTGGGGTGAGGAGGAAAAGTACTGGCAGAGCTGGAGGAAGTTGTGGAGAGGGAATTCTATTACTTGCAGTTTCTGGGCAGAAGAGTTTTTGGTTGCTCCCAGGTGAGTGTGCAGGCCAGGAGAGGGGTAAACTCCTCTCCCTTGATTGTGCAACATTGGAGGAACTGAGAACTTTCAGGTCTCCAGACTATAGCCTCCTTTTGACAAAGGATTAAAAAGTTAAGTAACTGGCTGGGAAAATGCCCAAAAAAGGGGAAAAAAAATAAGACTATAGAAGTTACTTTCTTAGTGAACAGGTATTTTCTTCCATCCTTTCAGATGAGGAACAACAATGCATACTGTCAGAAGAAGGCAAGGCTTCTGCATCCAGTACCTCCAAAATAAATATGCAATTGTCTCAGGCCATGGAAGAGCTTGAAAAGTGAGTCAACAGCTTCCTAAAGGAGACTCAAAAAATGCTGAAGAAAATAACACCTTTAAAATAGGCTAACTCAATTGGCAAAAGAGGTCCAAAAAGCAGATGAAGAGAAGAATGCTTTAAAAAACAGAATTAGCCAAATGGAAAAGGAGGTTCAAAAGCTCACTGAAGAAAATAGTTCTTTAAAAATTAGAATGGACCAGTTAATGACTTTATGAGAAACAAAGAAATTATAAAACAAAACCAAAAGAATAAAAAAAAGGAAGATAATGTGAAATATCTCATTGGAAAAACAACTGACCTGGAAAATAGATCCAGGAAAAACAATTTAAAAATTATGGGACTACTTGAAAACCATGATAAAAAAAAAGAGCCTAGACATCATTTTTCATGAAATTATCAAGGAAAACTATCCTGATATCCTAGTACCAGAGGGAAAAATAAATATTGAAAGAATCCACTGATCACCTCCTGAAACAGACCTAAAAAAGAGAAACTCCTAGGAATGTTGTATCCAAATTCCAGAGTTCCCAGGTCAAGGAGAAAATATTGCAAGGAGCTAGAAAGAAGCAATTTGAGTAATGTGGAAATACAATCAGGATAACACAAGATCTAGCAGCTTCTACATTAAGGAATTGAAGGACTTGGAATATGATATTCTAGAAGTCAAAGGAACTAGGACTAAAACCAAGAATCACCTACCCAGTAAAACTGAGTATAATACTTCAGAGGAAAAAATGGTCATTCAATGAAATAGAAGACTTTCAAACATTCTTGATGAAAAGACCAGAACTGAATAGAAAATTTGACTTTCAAACACAAGAATCGAGAGAAACATGAAAAGATAAACAGGAAAGAGAAATCATAAAGGACTTTCTAAAACTGAACTGTTTACATTCCTACATGGAAAGATAATATTTGTAATTCTTGACACTGTTCTCAATATTTGGGTAGTTGGAGGGATTATACTTACACACACATATGTATTCATATATTATATATATAACATAATATATGTATTCATATATTATATATATACATATATATGTATATATATATGGAGAGAGAGAGAAAGAGAGAGAGAGAGAGAGAGAGAGAGAGAGAGAGAGAGAGAGAGAGAGAGAGAGAGAGAGAGACAGAGACAGAGAGAGAGACAGAGAAAATGAGCACAGGGTGAACTGAATAAGAAGGGATGATATGTAAAAAAATAAAATTAAAGGGTGAGAGAAGAATATAGTGGGAGGAGAAAGGGAGAAATGGAATGGGGCAAATTATCTCTCATAAAAGAAGCAAGAAGAAGCTTTTTCAATGGAGGAGAAAAGGGAGGTGAGAGGGAAAAAGTGAAGCTTACTCTCTTCACTTCTGGCTTAAGAAGGGAATAACATGCTCACTCAATTTGGTATGATAATCTACCAGTACAGGAAAGTAGGGGAGAACGGGACAAGTGGGGTGTGGGGATGATAGGAGGGAGGGCAAATGGGAGGAGGGAGTAATTAGAAGCAAACACTTTTAGGGAGGGGCAAGGTCAAAAGAGAGAATAGAATAAATGAGGAGCAGAATAAGATGGAGGGAAATATAGTTAGTCTTTCACAACATGACTGTAATGGAAGTCTTTTGCAAAACTACACATATATAGCCTATATTGAATTGCCTGCCTTCTCAGTAGGATGGATGGGGAGGGAGGAAGGGAGAGAAGTTGGAACTCAAAATTTTTGGAATGAATGTTGAGAATTATTTTTGCATATAACTGGGAAATAACAAATACATGTAATGGGGTATAGAAATCCATCTTGCCCTACAAGAAAAGAGAGAAGATGAAGATAAGGGAAGAGAGGGGTGTGATGGAAGGGAGGGCATATTGAAGGAAGGGGTAATCAGAATGCATGCCATCTTGGGATGGGGGAGGGGAGAGATGGGGAGAAAATTTGAAACTCAAAATTTTGTGGAAATGAATGTTAAAAACTAAAAACAAATAAATAAGCAGTAAAAAACATTAATGTCACAGCCAGGATTTGAACTCAGGTTCTTTGACTCAAAGTATGTCACCCTTTCCATTGGGCTATACATCTAATGGCTCAGTGGTTTCTCATTTACAGTTTTTGATAAGTGTGAGAAACTGTGCATCTTCTGTTCTTCAAAACTGAGCCATATTTTCCATATATAGTTTTTTACCATGCTCTTTATGCTTATCTTTGCATCAAAATGACTGCATTGAAAGGATGCAAAAACTTGACCTGGAGGATATTGTCAAGTTCTCCATAGGACCAGCCTCATTTTTCTCATCTGTAAAATGGGAATAATACTAGCACCAGCTTTCCAGCATTGTTGTAACAATCCAATGAGATAGTATTTGTAAAGCACTATATAAAATTTAGCTATTATTTCTTTCTCTATCTCTTCCCTTTTTTCAACAGTTGTGGTGCATAAGTTACAATTATGTACATGGTGATGTTTTTACTTATGTTCAACATAAGCACTACAATGTGAGACTATCTTGTGAAATGATATGTCTTGCTACCTTTGGGAATATAATGATACTAAATCCACCAACTCCTTTATATTTATCTCCTGAAAAAACCTGTGAAAAATTCTTCAATTTAGTTGCAACTTCTTTTTGTCTTTTGAGTTAGTTTATGTGAGAATGCGAGTATTGATGTGGTTCAACACTTCTGACTGTAACTCAGTCATTGGCTATTAGACAATGATCTCACATTTAGAGTATTTACAGTTAATATTTTAGGCACATTACAAAATGTCTGCCTTCCTCCCACCCCTTCAATTACTCTACTGTCACTAGAGAAAGAAAAGGGGGAATATCGCACTAAAAGACATTTTCCATTTTTATTTGTTTCATAGGTCTCTATGATCAAAAAATTCATCACCTAGTGGCTAGCTTCCTGGAAATGATATCCATTCTTAGCCAGATTGGTCTTTGGACAACAGACTCAGTATGTCACTGAAACTGTAATCAAAACTATTTGAGAGCAATAGAAATCGTGCCTAGACTTTGAGAACCCAGGGGACACCTGCACACTACAGTGTGACACTTAGAACTTCATGGGCATTTCATCATCAGTCAGCATTATACAGTAGGAAGAGCATTGCTCTGGAGGCAGAGGTTGCTGCTGCTCAGTCATTCAGTCACGTCCAACTCTTCATGACTCCATGAATCATAGCACACCAGGTCCTTTTATTCTCTGGGATCTTTTGAAGTCTGTCCAAGCTCATGTTTGTTGGTTCCATGACACTATCTATCCATCTCATCCTTTGCTATAGCCTTTTCCTTTTGTCTTCAATCTTCCCCAACATCAGGGTCTTTTTCAATGAGTCCCGTCTTCTCATTATGTAGCCAAAGTTTTTAACTTCAACTTCAGTATTCAACCTTCCAGTGAACAGCCTGAAGTAATTTAAGTATTGACTGATTTGATCACTTTGCTGTCCAAGGGACTCTCAAATGTCTTCTCCAGCATCACAATTCATGAGTTGTCTTCTGCTATGCTCCTATATATTGCTACTAGAAAAACCAGAACTTTGACTATATAGGTCTTTGTTGGCAAGGTGATGTCTCTGTTTTTTAGTGTGCTTTCTAGATTTGCCATAGATTTCCTTCCAAAGAACAAATATCTTTTAATCTCATGCTTAATTAGCCATTTGCAGTGGTCTATTTGAGACTAATTACATAAGATCTGACACTGCTTCCATTTCTTTTTCCCTATATTTGCCAGGACATGACAGGACCAGTTCCAAGGTCTTAGTTTTGTTTTTTTTTTGTATGTTAAGTTTCAAGCTAACTTTTATATTCTCCTCTTTCACCCTCATCAAGAGGTTTCTTAATGCTTCTTCACTTTTTGCCATCAGTCTGTATATCTGAAGCTGTTGATATTTTACCCAGACTGGCATTTTTCGTTATGTACTCTGCATATAATTTAAACAAATAAAGTGACAATATACAACCTTGTCACACTCCTTTTCTAACCTTAAACCAATTAGTTGACCCATGTTCAGTTCTAATTGTTGTTTTTTGGCCCAAATACAAATTCTTCAAGAGACAAATAAGATGGTCTGGTACTCCTATCTCTTTGAGGATTTGCCACATTTTATTGTGATCCATATAGTCAAAGGTTTCAGAGTAGTCAATGAAGCAAAAGATGTTTTTCTGGAACTCCCTTGTTTTTTTTTCCATAATCCAGTGAATGTTGGCAATTTGGTCTCTAGTTCCTCTGTCTCTTCAAAAACTAGTTGCTTTTCTGGTAATTCTTGGTTCAAATATTGCTGAAGCCTAGCTTGTAGAATCTATGTAGAAAGCATAATCTTGATGGCATGTGAAATGAGTGCAATTTATTAGTAATGAATATTTTTTTGGCATTGCCCTTCTTTAGGATTAGGACATAAACTGATCTTTTCCAAATCAGTAGCCACTGTTGAGTATTCCAAATTTGCTAACATATGTAGAACAGAAACTAGGTTCAAAACCTCCCTCTGGTTTCTGCTGTCTGTGTGACCTTGGAGAATCAATCAACAATCATTTATTAAATACTTATTATGTGCCTGGTAGAAGAAGCTAGGTGGCTCAGAGGATAAAGTGCTGGGACTGCAATCAGGAAGACTCATCTTCCTGAGTTCAAATCTGGCCTCAGCACTTACTAGCTGTGTGACCCTGAAAAGTCACTCAATCCTGTTTGCGTTAGTTTCCTCACCTGCAGAAAGAGCTGGAGAAGAAAATGATAAACCACTTTGCCAAGAAAACTCCAAATGGGGTCACAAAGAGTGGAGCTCAACTGAAAAATGACTGGACAACAAAAATGTGCTAGTCACTGGGAATATAAGTACAGAGAACAATACAATTCTTGCTCTCAAGGAACTTATATTCTTTTTCTTTTTTTTGGAGGCAATAGGAGTTAGGTGACTTGCCCAGGTTCATACAGCTAGTAAGTGTCTGAGTCTGGATGTGAATTCAGGTCCATCCTGACATCCAATTCTCCACCTAGCTACCCAAGGAATTTATATTGTAATGTAATGATGAAAACAAAAAGTAAATGATTGCGTGTATAAAGAATAAATACAAAGTAATTAAATGCAAAGTAGCTTAGGAAAGCAGGCAGTAGCCATTGGGAAATGAAGAGATTCCCATGTATAGAATGTGTGCTTGAGTTACGTCTTGAAGAAGGAGAGGCATGAAAGATGACATGTATAAAGATACAGAGTCAAGAGATAGAATATTATATGTGAGGAAGGGACAGAAGGCTATGATGACTGAATCCCCAAATAAAGGAGGGAGAGCAATGTCCAGTGAAACTGGAAAGATAGGTTGAGATCAGGTGGTGATGGGCTTGAAAAGCTCAACAGAGGAGTATATGTTTTATCCCAGAATCAATGGTGAGCTTGTGAATTGATTGAGTAGAGGAGTGACTCAGTTGGGCCTGTACTTAAGGAGAATTGCTTTGGCAGCAATGTATAGGGAGAACTGGAGTGGGGAGAGACTTGAGGCAGAGAGCTCAATTAGGAGACTTTCAGCAGTCTAGGTGAGAGGTGAGCAGAGCCTGAACTAAGGTGGCAGTCATGTGGGCAAAGAGAAGAAGGTAAATGTGAGAGATATTGTGAAGGAAGAAAAGGTAAGATTTGGCAACTGGTCAGATGTGTGGGGTAAGGAAGATTGAAGAGTTGAGGACAGAGTAAGTCTTTAAACCTAGGAGACTGAAAGGGTGCTAAGATCATTGACAGAAATTATGAAGTTTAGAAGAAAGGAGGGCTTTGTTAGGGAAAGATAATGATGTCACTTTGGGACATCTCAAAGGAGACAGTGGTGCTGGATATAGAGATCTGTGAGTCGTCTGTATAGAGATGACAATTCAACTCATGGGATTTGATGAAATTGCCAAGAAGGAAGAAAAGGGGATCAAGGAGACAGACCTTCTTTCATCCATAGTTTTGAGGTGTGATATGGATGATAAGCCAACGGAGGAGATGGAGAAGTAGCCAGACAGGTAAGAAGAGAACAGAGAAAGATCCGGGGGAAGGAAAAGAAAGGCATAAGCATTTTTATAGTACTTACTATGTGCCAGGCACTGTGCTAAGCACTTTTACAAATATTCTCTCATTTGGGAGGAGTTGTCATGAAAACCCAGGGAGGAAAGAGAATCCAGGAGGAGATGGTGGAAAACAGATGTAGCAGATCAGTCAAGAGGGGTGAAGGCAGAGAAAAGACCATCAAATATGGTAATTAAGGGATTACTGCTATCTTTGAAGTCAGCAGTTTTAGTTGGGTTGGAAGTCAGATTGCAAAGGATAAAGGAGTAAGTGAAAGGCGAAGTAGTGAAGATGGAGAGTGTAGACAGCTTTCTGGTAAGAAAGAGGGTGAGAGTTTGAGGGGACGGTAGGGCCAAGGCAAGATTTTTTAAAAATGGGGAGACTTGGGCATGTTTGAAGGTAGTAGGAAGGAACCAAGAAAAGCAAGATTGAATATTTGAGAGAACGGGGACTGTCTGAGATTTCAACCTACAGGTTCAAGACACTTTCCTCAGTTTCAGTTTCCTTGTCGATAAAATGAGCTTGAACTAGATGAGCTCTGAGATCCCTTACAACCCTCTATCTACGACCATCATCATCGCAAACATTTCTATAGAGCTCTAAGCCTTTGCAAGTGTTTTCCTTATGACAACCCTGTAAGATAGATGGAGAGTTCATATGTAATTACCCCCACTTTCTAGATTAGAAACTGAGGTTCAGTAATGGCGAATGATTTGCTTAGGATCACCAAGTTATATAAGAGCTAGGATTCGAATCCAGATGTCTCCTGGGTCTAAAACTGGTGTCTTCTCCATTAACTCTTGTTGCCTCACTGATATTTCCACCATATATTGCTTTGCAGTATCATTTATATACATGTATATATGTATATGGACAAGCACATATATATTACATATACATATAATAGAACCTATAATATACATAATTAATATACATGCATGTATTTATGTATAAATCTACATATATGTGTATATATACAGACCATATATACATCTACATTCCATCCATTCATACATATACATATATACATACACACATATGGAATAGCAAATATCTAAAACTCTAGGTTGTAAGACAGACACTGATCTTTTTGGGAAAGGGAGTTCCCTTATATCAGTGAAACCAAAGATTCACCCCAACTGAGAAAAACAGTTGCCTTGTATTATTACTTTGCTTTTCTTTGCTCTATCTCCTTAACTGGACTGTGGGTGGTTTAAGGGCAGTAACAGCACCTTCAATATCTGCGTACTTCCCCACAATGCCCAACATAGAGCTGATTAAAACATATGCTTTTGTTAAATTATTGCCATTCTTAAGGAGCCCCCAACTTTTAATTTCTGGTTGACATTATCTTTAAGGAACATTTACTAAGCATGAATAGTATGCATGTCCCTGTCCTAGGTACAGAGAAAAATACAAAGATGAATGATAATCTCTGCTCTCAAGGAGATCACAATCTTATCGAGGAAAGAGATCATGAACACAACTAATTCTAATATAAAATAGAATGCGATGAGTGTGTAAGTAGAGCCATCTTAGTGTTATGGGAGTTCTGAGAAAGGGGAGATCATTTCTTCATTGGGTTAGGGGTGGAGAATCAAGAAAGGCTGCAGGAAAAAAGGCATTTGAAGATGGGTGTGGCGGCACATGACTGTAGTCAGTTCCTGCTGCTGGGGGAGGCTGAGCTGCTGCACCCCCTTGAGCTTGGCAGTTCTGAGCTGTAGTAGGGCTAAAAACTAACTGGATGTCAGTACTCAGTTCAGTACCAGTACTAATCCCTGGGCATGGGGGTCACCCTATTGGTTAAGCAAGGGAGAATCAAACCAAGTCTGAAATGGAGTGGGTCGAAGCTCTGGAACCTATCAGTATTGGGATTGGGTCTGTGAGTTCTTGTAGTGGTGTTTCCAGACTGGGGAAGAAAGGGAGAACCCAGTTTTCAAAAAGAAAGCTATTTAATCTGGTCCTTGATGTCTCAGTAGGGTTTCTTTTTCTTCTTTTACATTTTTGTTGATACACTTTTGTTTTTACATCCCCTTTATTTTCCATTCTATCCCTCTTCCTCACCCACCCAGAAAGCCATCCCTTGTGACAAAGAATAAAACAGAAAAACCAAGAAAGCAATTCAGCAAAACTAGTCAACATGTCGACTAAGTCCAACAACGTATGCAAGTGTTCCACCCTGGGTAGGATTTCAACAGGCAAGCCATCCTCGCAGAGGGGATGCCTAGGTAGGAATTTAATTCAATTCAAGAAAAGGAGAATCAGTAAATACCTTTGCCTGGCCTAAAGCCAGAGTTAGGCTTTACTCCTCAGCTTTTCCCACACATTCATTAAAGAATCAATAAATGGCCATGCTAGACGCAGCCTGACAATATTTTGTAGCTAACCAAGTCTTGTAAAATTCCTTCCTCTCTCTCCCCCTTCCCTATTCCTTCACAAGGTGACCTGAAGAAACTCTCTAAAGGCATTTTGAAGAATTTAAAACCACAAACCCTCTCCCCTTTGCTCAAGTGCAAAATGCTGCTCATTTTAGAGCTATCAGAGGAGGAATCTATGCTACCTGGAGGGAATCACCCTTGGCATATTCAGGGCATGCCAATTAATATCTCTGAGGGGGGAGAGAGAGAGAGAGAGAGAGAGAGAGAGAGAGAGAGAGAGAGAGAGAGAGAGAGATAAAGAGAGAGAGAGAGAGACATACAGACAGACAGACAGACAGACATCTGGCTTTGTCACTCCACAGCAGAGTCACAGTGATAGTATCTAGGACTTTGGCCCATGTGGACCCAATTTTGAGGTCCCTGACATCCCTGTTCTGAGGCTTCCTTCCTTCCTTCCCTCTCCCCTCCCTTCCACACTGTACTCTAGGTGAGCTACCACCTTCCTGACTTCACCATATGACATAGCATTCTCATTGTGAGTCATGCTTTCTCCTTCTGGCTTCCTACCTCCTCTTCCCTGCCTTGCTACTACTTTCTTAGTCTTGGTCAGCCCTCTGGCAACTTAGAAACCAACTCAGAGTGTTCCATTGTGCACTTTCTTATCCAGGGAAGTCATCCCAATATCCTATTTTCTCCAAGAGAAAAAAATCCAAGTTACAGTTGTTTCCCTGCTCAAAAATCTTCAGTAGCTCCCTGTTGCCTCTGTCAAGGATAAGACCTAAAATCCTCCCACCTACCTTTCCAGACTTCTTTCACATTTCTACCCTTAGTGTTCTATGATGTGTTCCAATTAAACTAGCCTTCTGTCCACTCTGAGTGTTCAACTGAAGGAGCATCTCCATGCCATTGCAAAGATTACACCTTATTCTTGGGATGATCTCCTTCCTCTCCTCTTTGCCTCAGTTCAGGTATGACCACCTATTCAAAATCTTTCCTAATACTCACAATTTTCAGTTTCAATCAATTAATAAACATTTATTAAGTGCCCTCATAGGCACTGAGAATACAAATACAAAAATTAAACACTCCTTGGCTCCAGTGACCTTTCAGCCTATCAGGGGATTTACCACATACACACATACCTATTTATCTATGTACACCATATATACGTTATATATACACACATACATACACATGCATATACTAATATATAAAAGGTAAATTTGGAGATGGGGAGATAGGGCAGGGCTCTAGCATTTGGGCAAATCAGAAAAGGCTTCCTGGGGGAGGTGGCAAAGTTTTGAAGGAAGCAGGGATTTAAAGAGATGGAGATGAGGTGGGAGTGCATTTTAGGCACAGGGGGCATCCATCCATCCATCCATCCATTGCAAAAGTGGAGAATCAAGAGATAGAGTGTGAATAAAAAGAAGGCCAGTTGACTAGATGGTAGAAGTAAGAAGAGCAATCATATTTCATCTCTGCTGTAGCCTCCTGGAAGAATGTAAACTATGCAAGAACAGGGATTATTGCTCATTTAAGTCCAAAATAGGGACTTACCCATGAAAAGTACCTAATAAATGCCAGACAGGATGGAAGGGGATTCTACTTGGTAAACTTGGGCCAGGTGCAATAATGGCCCCTGTTTGCTAGTACAGCAAGTCCAAAGACTACAGGTCAAGAAAAAATGAACCTAGAAATCCTTTTGCCTGACATAAAGCTAAATTGGGATTTTCCTTCTTAGATTTCCTCACAGGTTAATTTCACTCATCCATCCATCCCTCTACCCATCCCTCCATCTATCCATCCATCCAATCCTTCATTCATTCATTCTCCGTGCTATATTTGGTGCAGAAGAGAAACAGATGACTAACACCCATTCTTGCCCTCAAGAAGCTTATAGTCAAAAGGAGAAAAGACAGGGACCCTGAATAAATAAAAAGAAAATTAGCACATGACAAGGATATAAGGGGAAGATAAAGTGCTATGAGATCAGATGATTATTGACCTGACTTTCTCAGGCCCTTGGGTCACCCTAACTACTGTACAGAGAGATTCCATTGTGTTGGTCTCCTCTCCTCCACTGCTCCATGTAGCTGAGCATAGCAGTGAGTAACATGTAATCTAGTTAAATAAAAAGGAACGAAATCATGAGCAAGTTCTTGGGTCACTTTCTTTTCTCAAGGCCACTAATCCCCATGGAGGAAATTGAAAGTCTAGAGGAGACTTTGAATAGGTAAAGTATTCAATAGGATTACTGTGAGCAGGGAGCAAGAGATTTCCTGCTGAAACCAAATTAATCTGTGCTTAAGGATTAGATTCCTACTAGAGTTGCATGAGGTTTTGCTAGTCAAGTGTCTGAGAGCACCTGGGCTCCCAGGAGAAAGGAGCGAGCTCAGGTCGGTTTTATCCCCAGTTCTGCACGGTATATGCTAAAATTCATATTCGGCTTCTATTGGTTTTAATCAGCATGTTTTTTTTTCTTAATCAGGTCATTCTGTAGTAGTTAAGGGTAAAACTGAGGCTTATGCAATAAATAAATGACATGACCCAAGAAGATGAGTAGAAACGTTTTCATGATGTTTACATTTAAATCAGAAAATCTACTGAGAGGCCTTGGGGAGAGGAGCAGGGAAGCATAACCGCACCAGGAGCACTCCTGCTGATCAACACAGGCAGAAAACCAGAAGCCAAAAGAGAATAGAATGCTTTCCATGACTTCCCTAGAATTTCTACAACACAGGTAGGTGATATACCAGAGGAGAAGGAATACTGGCTCTGAAATCAGAAGACCTGGGTTCAAAACTCCCCTCTGAAACTTCCTGCTTTAGGAAGGCCACTTCACCTAGCTGGGCCTCAGCTTTCTCCTTTGTGAAAGGGGTTTGGTCCCTTCCAGCTCAACATCTATGAGCCGATGAATAAAATGGTACCAAAGTGAAACCAATTTGAAGTAATATCCTTCCCATCTCTGAAAGTGAGATTTCATCCACTTGTCCCACCTGCAGATTATATCTCAATTGCTGGTTACTTTCTTGTGAATATCTAACCACTCTTTGTCATCGGACAATTGTGTAAATCCACCACGCTGAATTATCCTTAATTTTCCCGCTGTGAGTTTTTGATAGAATCTTTCATTTAGATAAGTTAAGGCAGCGCACCATAGTGAAACAGAGAGAGTTTGATCTTGGAGCCAGGGCAACCTGGGTTCAAACATGTACCAGCTATGTGAACCTAGGCAAATTACTTAAACCTTCAGTGCACTGAGTGATTAACACTTTAAGACTCTATGTTACAGAGTAGGTGCCAACTTGCCCTGGCAAAAAAAAAAAGGTGGCTTCCTTACCTAGTAGTAGTCTATACCTTTGAGATCACAGGTCCAGGCCCTACTGATATTTCTATCTCTTAGGAGTTGCAGCCAGCTTATGAATCCCACCCACAGACTTTTGGCCTTACAAAACCTATTAAAATGGCCATGTTCCTGGCATAACTCTGGGCCAGGGTGATCCAAGGGGAATTCCTAAAATGAACTCAGGTCTTTTTTTTGGGTGTGTGTGTGTGTGTGTGTGTGTGTGTGTGTGTGTGTGTGTGTGTGTGACCCTCCATCCCTCTATAGTTGTTTGTATTTGGGAGAACAGATAAAATCAAAGATTGTGGATCAATGAATGTTTACCCAAGGCTCTGCTTCAGTCTGGTTCCAGACCTCATCCTGGATCCCACTGGAAAGAAAACTATTCAAAAGGGAAAAGGGACTGAAATTAGCCTTTTCCCAGTCACTAATTTTTAAGCTCCTCTCTAAACATTGGGGAAAGAGGAGAAGGTCAGGAATGGCTGAGACATTCCACTACAACTCCGATTTCCTGGCTGTCTATTGATCTAAATAAGATGTAGTCTCCAAGCTCACTCCATTTATCAAGAGTTAAAATAATTGCAGGCCCTAGTCCTGGACATTGCAGTGAGAGGAGCTGGTCCCTTTATTATCATCTGTATTGGCAAAGTCTATTAGTGCCTAGTGAGTTTCCGTTAATTGCCTGAGTGATTAATGCTCATCTACCATTGGAGATAAATCAGTACCTTGTATGTGGGAGATTGGGGCAGTGAGGTATCAGAGTGGATATAACACCAGGTCTGAAATGGGGAGGACCTGAGTTCAAATTTAGCCTCAGATACTTACCAGCTGTGTGACCCTAAGCAAGTCACTCAATCCTATTTGTTCAGTTTCCTTATCTGTAAAATGAGCTGGAGAAGGAAATGGCAAACTGTTCCAGTATCTTTGTCTGACACATTTGAACAGCAACATTTGGGAAATAGGATCACGGATCATAAATTTATAGATTGACAGCAGGAAGGGATAGAAGAAGCTAAACTGAAGCTTAAAGAGTATGAGATTTGCCCAAGGTCACACAGGTAGCAAGTATCAGCCATGGAATTTGAGCCCTAGGGTACCTGACTCTCCTGTGAGTGTTCTTTACATTACAGTAGGACACAGGACCATAGCTCTCAAACTGGAAGGAACCTCAGAAGCCATCAAGTGCAATCCTCTCATTTTACAAATGAGGAAGGTGAAGCCCATGGAACTGAAGTGATTTGCCCAAGGTCACAAAGACAATAACTATCTAAGATAGGGCCCGTTCAAAAATTCATAGAGAAGGGACCTCTGAGGTCATGTAGCCCAACCCTCTTCTCTTATTTTATAACTGAGGAAACTGAGATCCAGAAAGGTTGATACTTATCTAAAAAGTCTCATAGAGAGTGAACCTCAGAGGCAGGATTTTAATTCGGGTCCTCATGGAAAGCTGACCTTAGAACCAGAATAGATCTGGGTTCAGGTCCTATTTCTGGCACATACTGGCTCTGTGATGTTGGGCTATTAACTTAAAGATTCAGTGTCCTCTCTAGTTCTCAAAAGCTCGAAACTTAACTGTGGAAAAAATGTCAACCTGAATTGACAGACCTTTCCTCACAAGTAGGTTCTTTATAGCAATGATACCAGAAGCCTAGTCCCTATGCCTCTGACTCCAGAGACAATGCTTTTTCTGCTAAGCTTACAAAGGGTATTGGAATATAGTAGTTTGCTTTAAACTTACTACAATTTAGAGCCAGAGGAGACTGTAGAAATTATCTCCTTCAACTCTCTTTTTATAGATGAGCAAAGTGAGGCCCAGAGATTAGGAGTGATACGAACAAGGTCATAGAGTGAGTGAGCAGTAGAGCCCAGGACCAAGACTCAAGCTCTCCATTCCCACTTTCCTCTTCCCCAACAGAAGTCTGGCCTCTTTTTCCCTTGGGCTCAGCAAAAAGTCACCAGCTTAGAAGTTCTCAGAGACACCATCTAATGTAAGTCACACAGAATCTGCCTTTCTCGGGCATCAATGAATTAGACCTCCCTCCTTTCCCGCCCCCAAGAGCCAAAATTCAACTCCTTGCTGTCAGCATAACCCACCATTTTCTTTTCCATATCCCAGAACACCTGGTGGCCAGCTGCTGAGTGATGCTAATTAGCATTAAAATTTCCCCAATTACTTTTTCATTCCCCACTCCCCATCCCACCTGGCAAATCTCCAGATTTTCTGCCTCATCAAATTACCTTCCTGTGGCTGACCAGACCACCTGGAAAGACCAGAGAAGAATGATTCACCTGGAAGGTGTAACTCTTACCAGGCCAGCCTTAATATGTTCCTGACCTTTGGTGTACCTGCCGAATGATTAGGCAGGGTTGGACCTCAGGTTGGGAGATTCAGACCTGTGTTGGGTTTAACACCAATAATCAACCAAATACTGTTCTTAACTCTTCTCTCCTTCTGTTTCTTCCTCCTCCTTCCTACCACCATATGTTACAATCTGTGTGTATGTGTTTATTTGTCCTTTGTAGCCAAAGAAGACCATGCCCTCAGATAAATGATGACATGACTTGCACTTGACTTTGTTTTGAGTGAGGGAGGGCCGTGCAGGTCATCAGCCTCACCTCTCCTCCAGAGCCATCTGAATCCAGTGATCCGATATTGATCAGGCTGACTGGAGATGACCCAGGATGAGGCTATTGGGGTTAAGTGACTTGTCCAAGATCACACAGCTAGTGAGTGTCAAGTGTCTGAGGTGAGATTTGAACTCAGATCCTCCTGACACCTGCACTGGTGCTCTATCCACTGTACCACCTACCTGCCCCTACAATCTGTAAAAGTTGATGGATGACTCCAAAGGACCATCTTCCTCTGTCTTTGTACTAAGGATCAAGGCAGGAGAATACAGGGCTTGACACTTTGTTACCTCCTGGCCAGGGTCCTTCTGGGTCTTACCAACTTCATAGGTTGTTGGGAGGAGTGGATGAGCTAATGAAGGGTTCACACTTTTAAAACTGACCCATCTTCACCTTCAGAAAATAAAAACACTGCCTATGTTATTATCTTTGATCCCTTCAGGCCTGGGATTAATGTAGGCAACTAGGTGGTTCAGTAAATAGAGTTTGGGCCTGGAGTTCATATTTGATCAAATACACATTAGCTATGCGAGCCACATGTAACCTGCGTTATCCTCCATCTCTTCAACTGTAAAATGGGGATAAAAAAATGTACCTGGGCTTATTGTACAGCTCAAATGACATAATATTTTATAAAACACTTTTGCGAGCCTTAAAGCATGATATGAATGCCAGTTAGTATAATCTGACCAGATGAGATAAAAGATAACACATTTAGAGCCGAAAGGGACATTAGAAGACTAGTCCTATCCCTCCTTTTACAAATGAGGAAACTGAAGCCTAGAGTAGTTCTAATAATAACTACCATGTTTTTTAGTGTATCAGAGCTTTACAAACATTATCTCATTTTTATCCTCACATTAACTCCTGGAATGTAAGTGTTATTATTATCCCCATTTATACACATGAGTAAACTGACACAAACAGGGTTAAGTGACTTGTCTAGGGTCACACAGCTAGTAACTATTTGATGCTGGATTTGAACTCAGGTCTTCCTGATTCCAGGCCAGGCACTTAGCTATCTAGGGTATGTGACTTAAAGAAGCTCACATAGCTAATGAAAGGCAGAACTGGGGCTCAAGCTCAGATTCTAGGATTTCAAGCTCTTTCCACTGAACTCCACTGCCTTGCCCAAGATGACACAATTAGTGAAATAGCAGAGGAAGAGATTTGAACCTGGTTTCTCTCATTTTGATTCCAGTGTTCTTTCACACTGTAGCATGGGAGGATCTTCATCCAAATACTATTTACGTGGGAGTTTTGTTGTTTTTACTATATGACTTGAGTAAATGAAACTCCCAGCACTTTGGATAGATTATCTATGGCGGATGTGACTAAAACCCTGGACTCCAAGTCAAAAGACTTGAGTGGCTGTGCCACTCACCATATTGAGACACTGAGCAAATCATTTAGCCTCTCTGGGCCTCAGTTTCCTCATCTATTAAAACAGCTGGAGGATGAGGGGGGCTGGACTAAAGGATCTGTAAGGTTCCTTCCAGTTCTTAATGCTCTGACTATATGATTTACAGAATGACAAACACATGAGATGAGAAGACAAGGAGGGTTCAGTACCTCCACCTCCTGCATGGTAGAGCCTTAAGAAACTGCATAAGCAAGCCTGCTGGCAGCCTTTTCTCCCCTTGATCGCCTTTGTTTTCAAGTAAAAGGGCACGATCTTCGACTCACTTTACATAGTTAGCGACGACAAAGTCATGGGGACAATAAAAGACAAATTCTGTCCTTTCTAGCCCCCTAAATCCATAGAATCAATTTTTCAGACTTCCTATACATTATTTAGCAAAGTCACTAGCCAAGGTCACACAGCCTGTTCAGCTCATTTAAACTAACTCTGAACCTTCTATTCATGGTAGAATGTCAGCTTCCTGAAGGCAGGCGTTATATCGCTTTCTCGCTTTTATAGCCATAGTGCCAAGGACAGCTCCTGGCCCATTCTAATTACTTCATAAATACTTGTTGATTGATTGAGGGTGATAGCATCTGAAAACTCTCTGCTAGGGAAACTGTCTTGCTCCCTCCCAGTCACCAGCCACATCCAAAATTGTGGCTAAAATAGAAATCCAGGTATTAAAAGGTGGTAAATTTAGAGCTTAGAGGGACCTTGGCTGTCATCTAGTCCCACCCCCTCCTCATTTTTTCTGATGAGAAAACTGAGGCCCAGGGACTTATTTCGGGTCACTTGGGGGCAGGGCTGGGATTCAAAGCCCACATCCTCTGGGTCTGACTAAAACTGGCATTCTCTTTCTGTTGTCTCAGGCTGCCTCTTTCTGTGCTTTTATTATATTTTTTGGTGCCTCTAAGTGAATTTAGAATTCATGAATGTATGGGAATAATTAGATTAGAAATCATTTCAATCAAGTGTCATGTGCTTTGTGCCAGTTTCTATTCCTCTGTGATAGGGGATTCATTGGAATGGTCACAGTAACTTCCTTTCACGACTTGTCCTAATAGCTCGTCTGTGACTACCAATATCATATCCTTGAAGCACAAGATCAAATGGGGACCCTGTTGAGAGCGGAGGAAAAGCCTCAAGTAACAGTTCTGTGTCCTTAATAAAAGAGACTTAGAACTTTCCGACTGTTCAGTAAGCAGTCGGCAGGGTCAAAGTAGAAAGACCCCATTACAGCTTAATTTATATTCTGGGATCCAGTTTTGAATTAAATCACAAGGAATAACATTTAGAATATGCCACTTCCAAACATCCCTGATGTTTATAATTCTTGGGTAAAATAGAATGAAATATTGAAATAGGAATCTCAGCTAAGTTTTATTAGCTTCTGCCTTTGTTCCAGCAGGGCTTCCTGAGAATACATGGGAATCGTGAAGAATCCTGTAGAGAGTCCAGGTGGTCGACAAAGGTTATCTTCCTACCCTGCTGTGTCTTCTGCAAAATCAGAAAACTCCTTCTCTATCACCTCTCCTTCTGATTGTGGCAGATGCCAACTATTTTCACAGAGTGGCTGAAATGAAGGTTGGGGGATGGAGAAGAGGATGACAATTGGAATTAGGTTGGAAGGAATCGGGAATGAGATTTAGAGGAAACAACTATCAGATAAGTCATCACATTAATGTCAGATCTGTAAGATCTGTTGATTCCAGCATCCTCATTTTATAGGTGGGGAAACTGAGGCACAGAGAGAACATGGCATGACCACAGTGAGACAATTGGAATTAGGAATCTGTCTCCTTATTCCCACTTTCCATTAGACCACAGCATTTCCTTCAATCAAGGATTTCTCTTGACTCTTCCTTTGGAGAAACTACTCAGATTCTTCTTTCTCTAATCAATGCACATATCTCTGCACTCAAGTAAGAAAGTGCTGCTTTTGCATTCCCTATTAATGTTCCACCTGGGAACTGAGCCCTTCTTGCTCACCTGCTGCAATTCATCTCTTCTTTACACACAAGCTGCCCTGCAAACCAAAGTTGGTAATTAGCTTCAATGCTTTCTTGACATTACTTAAAGCTTATTTCCTTTTGCAACCTGTGGCAGAAAAAAGGGGGGACTCAGCACTTTGTCTCACCTGGTTTTCTAAGTCCTTTGCATCTCTTTTATGCCCTTATGTTCTATTTTCTATTATAGTTATTGAGGAAGTCCCTAAACAACTTGATGATTTCATAGGGTGGCAAGCTTTTGTTTGCAATTTTGATTTTATCTTCCCATGGAGGGTAGGAACATATTCCTTGGCACCTCCTAGAGTAGGTATTTTACTGATAGGGAATGGAGTCTGTGAACTGATTGTCTCGGACTCTCGTGGGATGAGATAGCTTGTTATAATGGCCTATTAAAGGAAAATAAAAGACCTATGAGCCCTTTTTTTCATCCATTTCATATTATCAATGAGCTCCTGAGAGAGAAACAGCACTAAAAGGAATCTGGACCCAGAGATGTTGTAGAAGGAATTCACAATGGCTGCCTTGGAATTGAGGTACCAGGTTGAGACACACATACTTTTTTCTGTTCAGTTTAGGAGGAGAGTTCCTAGACTCCATGTCCCTGGCTTCAGCCTTAAATAGGTAGAGTTATCACCTCCCAGTCATGTGGCATCTAGGGAGATAGGGAACAAAATTTTTTTGTTTGTCTGAGAAATTTCAAGAGCTCTTGAATTCCAGACACCTAGAAAGGGGAGTTTCTGGACAGTACTGTGTTCCTAAAGACCAGAATCCAGAGTAGAGAAGGGTAGATTTCTTGGGCAGTACACTCTAAGAATCTAACATTCTAATGAGAGAAAGGGGATTTCCTGAGCATTACCAGTCTCTTAAAGACTGTGCACTTGGCCTCAGAAAACTGAAACAAGGTATTTGGTCTTTTCTCATTACTTTTGCCATGAATTATTTGAATGGAGCTGGTTTAATAGCAAGGGGATTGCCTCTCTAGGAAACCCAAGTTTGCTTTCTTTCTTGGGAAGTGCATTCCCCCAGGGTATATTACCAGAAGGCTGAATGCCAGTACAGCTCTTTGGGAGCTCATCAGAAAGTCAGTAGTAGGTTTCACTTTTCTAGCATCTGAAAATTCATTTCCAGCCCAAAGAGAATCCATAACACAGGATGGTACCATGAATTTTTTGGCATTTAGACCCTGAACAAAGATGAGATGCACCAAAGAGTGAGAATAGTCTTGATTGTTTATAAGTTACTGTATTATTTTTGTGGTTTTTTTTTAAATTGGAGTATAATAAAGGCTGTCCTCTACCTGATATATGCATTGTTACTTTAAGCACGTTTGGGATCTAGGGACCCTCTTAGCCATATCAATAGAGTTCTACAGGAAAATTATATTCTGAGAAATCCCAAAAAGAACTCTGAGTGTAGGCAACACAAGCCAAAAAAAGATTAGATTTGGAGAGTTGTCCTCCCCTGGTGCTGGTCCATAAGTTAAATAATCATTTAGTCTAATTAAATTTATAAAGCATTTATTAAGCACCTACAATATAAGGCACTATCCTAGGCACTGGGGATATGGTAAAAAATGAAACATTGTTTTCCTGCCCTCTAGTAGATAAATCCTATCAGGAGATACAATATGTACACAAATAAGTAAATACAAAAAGTGTCCAAAGCAAATGCATAGTAATTTCCATGCTATATTCCCCACACTACTCTCTAAGTTATAGGGAAACAAGAACTATGTCTTATTTATCTGGATATTCCTCAAGCACTGCATATAATGCCAACAATGTAATAATTTAGACCAAGTTCTAGTTAAGAAATTCAATGCAACAAATATTCTTATTCAGTTTCATCACATTCTTGGAGAGGGTTCTCCAAGTCCCTCCCCCCTCCCCCCCTCCCCCCACCCCTTGTGTACAGGTGAAATCTATATTTAACTAGACTATGATCTCCCTAAGGGCAGGGGCTGTGTCTTTGTTTTTCTTTCCCCCTCCCCCCACCCCCAGTCTCCAGTACTTATTAAGAAGAGGGAAATTGTCCCAGAGGCTTGTTGATGATAAGAAGGGTCTGGGTAGGATGGAGCAAATTTTAAAGGCAATATAGTGACTGAGTAATGGCACCGAAGGTTCAAGTCTAAAAGTGCCAGTAGGGAACCAGGAACATGCTAACTCCTTGTCCTGACCCTGTGTGTGTGAGGTTCTGGGAATAGAAGGCTATCTTGAAGACGGTGCCAACAGGTGTACTTTGCAGGAGAAATTAAGTTTCAGTGAACATCCAAAGATGGAAGGAATAGGAAAGGAAAAGGGCTAAGATGATAGGATCACAGATATAGAGCTGAGAGAAACTTCAGAGGTAACAGAATTCAGCACCCTCATTTTATGGCTGAGAAAATTGAGGTCTAGAAATGGAAGAGATGTGCCCAAGGTCATTCAGATAGAAAATAGGATATGAACTCAGCTCCTGTGACTCTAAAATAAGAGATCTTTTTTATTGCTCCCAAGCAGAAGAAAGCAATTGCCGGGCACCACGGAAAAGGGATTAGCAAAGGACTAAGTTTAATGAGAAAGGAGAGGAGGAAAGTCATCAAAGACAAGGTATTTTCACTAACAATCCCCTTCACTGAACCCACAGTGATTCTGGGCATCCCTCTTGGTGTGGATCCACAGGCCAGGCAGCTTACTGTGTTCGTCTGGGGTGAGGGGATAGTGCAGTTTGCCCACCCTACTGGGAAAGCATAGAGAGAGACGTGTGGCAGCTTCAAGAGCCCAGGTGGTTAGAGTTTGCAGGCTGAGAGGCAGTCCTTGTAAGCAGTCCAGCAGCTGGTGCTGAGAGGCAAGAAATGCCCTTCCCTAGGGGAATGAACAAAGTTCCCTAGTTAAGGATTCTAGTACCCGAGACATAGCACTGTTCACCTTATGCTAGTTCTGGCTCTGATCATTGAATTTCAGAGCTGGAAGGAATCTCAGAGGTGATCTAATCTAATACCTCACCTGTTTTAGGAATCCCTTTCACAGCACAGACAGGTGGTAATCCAGACTCCACTAAGGACATCTTAACAATTACAGCTACCCAATAATGAAATGATAGTGAGCCTATTACTAACAGGGTAGGTCTAATTGTTAAGGGGAGCTAGGTAGTGGAGTGGATACAGCATAGGGCCTGGAGTCTCAAAGACCTAAGGTTCAGATCTAGCCACAAACACTTATTAGTTATGTGACCCTGGGCGAGGGTCTTAGCTCTGTTTGCCTCAGTTTCCTTATCTGTAAAATGAGCTGGAAAAGGGAATAGCAGACCACTCCGGTATTTTTGCAAAGAAAACTCCAAATGGGATCACAAAGAATTAGATGTGACTAAAACAATAGAATAACAAAAAGTGCTTAAATATTTTATATGTATATATATTTATATATATATATGTGTATATATATACACCCCCCATATATATATATATATGTATATATATATATATATGTATATCATCAATTTGGAATTACATGGGACCTCAGAGTCATCTTATCTAACCCTTTTATTTTACAAAAGAGAAAACTGAGGGCCAGAGAGGTTTAAAAGTCACAGAGGTGAGTGGCCAATTCAAACCCAGATCTTCTGAATCCAACTCTCCTTCTTCCACACTGACTCTGAGCTTGAATGTCTCCACTGATAGGAACTTAAACCTAGGGGGTCATACTAATTGTTGGACAGCTCCAAGTATTAAAAAGTTCCTTGTATTGAGTAAAACTCTGTCTCCCAGCTCTCAGTCCTTGTTAAACCCTCTGGAATCACATTGTCTAACCTCTCATTCACATGATGGTCCTTCAGATATTATTGAAAGTAAATGAGAATGACATCCTCCAAGCCTAGCTGCATTTTTTAATGCCTATGAAAGGTGAGAGCATTCATTATCCATTTATCTTTTTAAGGAGACACAATGGGGATTATGTAATTAAACTGTGTACATTAAGTTGCCATAGCACTCTTGTCCAACTTAGGTACTCATCACCTGGCAAAAGTGGGTCACACACTTGACTCCCCCTAGTTTTTGAACTTTTGCAAAAAATCATGATTAATCTAGTCCAAGTGAGCTCAAGTAGCAATGCTGAGCTTTTTTCAGCTTTCTGATCAGCACATTTCTGTAACAAAATACAAACCTGGAGGAAGACAGTCCCTGTATTTTTCCTTGTCACTTTTGGACATCAAATTTCTATCTTCTGAATTCTGTCGATAGTTTGTTTGGTGGAGAACTTAGAATCATAGAATTATGTAATGTCACAACTAGATCACCTAGTTTAAACCTCTTATTTTACAGAGGAGGGAATTGAGGCCTAGATTAAGGGAAATGACTTCCCAAAGGTCACACAGTCCATGATATATAGGATTGGGACATAGGT
This sequence comes from Bettongia penicillata ogilbyi, assembly GCA_023548195.1. NCBI lineage: Eukaryota > Metazoa > Chordata > Mammalia > Diprotodontia > Potoroidae > Bettongia > Bettongia penicillata. Next base: position 4,057,270 of record JAJHZJ010000080.1, on the reverse strand, counting down.
CAATTTACTCCTGGTCCTCAGCTCTACTATGAATTAATGAATGGATGGAGACAGCATTTATTAAATTCTTACTATATCTTATTGTTATCTTATATATTATTATATTATATATATTAAGATATATTACTATATCTTATTATTAATATATCTTAATATATCTTATTTACTAAATTCTTACTATAAAGTGCTGTGCCTTTAAACATTGAGGATACAAATAAAAAAGCTAGACAGTCCCTGCTCTCAAGGGATATCTCCCCTTCTAATGGAGGAGATATCACTTAAATGTATTTTCATTTGCAAATGAAGGAGGGAGGCTCCACAGCCCTGGGGTGCCATGGTCAAGCAAATGGCATTTTCTTTAATGCATTTTCCATTGATAAAACCATAGCTGTTTCCACTGCTGAACCATTTTGTGTGCCAAGGATTTTGTCGATGGGAACTGTCTTTCCTGAGTCTTCAAGAGCTGTGGCTGCTGAGGAGGTTGGGACTGGAAGATGCACCTGAAGAAGCAGCTAGTTGTAAGAGCTGCTTTCCTGATGGATGAAGGCTTCAGGAGCTGGACTGGGCTGATGGCAGCAGCAGGACCAGTGTTCTGTGAAGTGCTGCTTTTCCAGGGCCATTGGTGCTGAGGTCCTGTCACTGGGGTCTGGTGGTAGTAGAAGTGATGGAATCTAACCTGCCTGGCACATACTCCCTCCTGTCTCTCCCTTCAGCTGACTTACTGCTTCAGCCAGGCTATCCTGTGTGCCCCATTGGTGACTGATGGTAGTGGGAGGGTGTTGTGGATGGAGTGAGAATGGTGGACTCCTCCATTCTGCCACCCTGTCTATCACCATGTAGAGGCTGTATGAAGCCCCTCCAATGAAGCGGTGTGGTAAAAGAACTATTGAAGCCCTAAAGGGTCTGGGAGTTCTAAGACAACATCCGAGGTGCCTTTTCTCTTCCACACCTCCTGAATCTGGGTGTAGAGGATGTCTTTAAGTCAGGATTTTTGCAAAAGTGGTTACATATGTTATCTCATTTAATCCTTACAACAATTCTGTGAGGCAGGTGCTATTATTATCCATGTTTTACAGATGAGTAAACTGAGGTACAGAAGGGTTAAATAATTTGCCCAGATAATAATAGTAGTAACAGGAAGAAGAAGTCAGTATTTGTGGGAAAATTTGAATCATAATTCCAACTCTAGAAGCCTCTGCATCCCTTGGGGCCTCTGTTGTCCAATGGTCTTCTGTGGTGGGAATTTTGAGGGTTGTGGAGAATCTGGGTCCAAATGCCTCTCAGTCTTGCCCCTCTCCCAATCAGATAGGCAGCAGGGAATGCCTTGGACTAGGACATATGATTACCTCTGTGTAGGGTGACTCTACCAAGGAGAAAAAAAATCAATACAGTCAGAGGAGACAGCATCTGCCTTAGAGCTCAGCGGTATTGAAAACATGCCAACCAAAGTCTTCTTAAGGAACACACAAGAGGCCTGCTATTGATTTCCCTTCCCTGCAATGTTCCCTGCCACACCACAATGGGACCCTGAGTCTCAGAGACGATAGGACCTGACATGATTCTTTTCATTCTCCTCCACATTGCATTGGAAGGTGGAGATCGGCCCTTTCTCTGTTCTGTTAACAAGCAGCTCAGGTGCTGCCTTGGCCTGGGAGAAGGACTGCTTTTCAGGGATAGAGATTGAATTAGCTCCTCTATTAACTCCAATGGGAATTCAATATCAAGTCCAGATTTTGGGTCTTCGAGGGATGAAGACCAAATGTGACCACTGGTGCTTTCTTGCTGTGAGCTTTCCCTTGGCCACCTCCCCAAGCTCTCAGCCCATTCTGCCATGGGACTTAGAGAAGGCAACAGCCCCCTAGGGGTTGCCATGTTTCCATTTGTCTGTTTCCACCTGGGCTTCTTTGGGTGGGGCCACTCCTCATCACTCAGGAGCAAGACATTTCAAAACCATACAGGAAATGAGGGCAATATTTTTTACCTCTCCACAAACAGTGCTTCTGGCATTGGTGACAATTTAGTAAACCCTTGTACTATCTCAAATAAATGGAACAGCTGAGTCATTTTGTGCATCCAAGCCCTGGGGACACAAACCAAGGTGGCCCTTTCAAAACCATGAAGGAGGCTTGCTTTCTCAAAACCTCAGGAGTGGTGCTCAAAGGACTCCCCAAGGAGTTAGAATAAAGCTTGGTCCCCACCTGTTGTCATGGCAATTGAGAACACAGCCTGTTCATCCTGCCCCAGGGCATCAGCAGAAGAAATGCAGCCTTTCTCTCTTACTTCTTCAGATCAGTTGAAAGGTGCCTCTCAGATTCTCCAACCCAGTATATCCCAAGGTGAAAATTGCTAGTTGCTGTCCCCAAATCCCTAAAATAGACTTGATGGAGAAGGGAAAATACCTCATCTTTGAGTCAATCAACTATTATTTATTGAACACACAGTAAGCAGAAAAAACCTTATCTTCTGCTCTCAGCTCTCTTCTTATCTTTTTTCATTCTCCCTTGGGACCTGTGATTTCAGTGGTGTAGAAGAATTCCCGGTTGAACACACTATCTACCAATGAAGATCATCAATTGCTCTTCAAATTAGTCTAATTGCCAGTTGTCTGGGGCACTGAGACAGAAATGACTAGCCCAGTATCCCAGTGGTAGCATGAGTCACAGATGGCAGTTGACCTTGGCCTTCATAACTCTCCTTTCAGCTCTGTGTCTTCAATGTGATGTTCCCACTCTCCCTGTTCTCATTCTGTGACCCCGAATAAGCCCAGTTATCACTCTGGGCATGAGGTCACTCACTGGTCCACAAAACGTCAGGCTTGGATTAAAATCACAGGCCATTAGCGTTGGAAGGGACCTTAGTGATGATCTGGTCTAATCCCTTCATTGATCTTATAACATTGATTGACTTATAAAATGGTTTAAAAATGGACAAAGTACTTTAATTACAGAACCTCACTTGAGTCTAGATGCAAAACTTTGAGTTTGCTACTGTTCTCCTTCCTGTTTTACAGGTGAGAAAATTAAGGCTCGGTACAATGAAGTGAATGGTCCAAGGTCTTAAGAAGTGTCCCAGGCAGGATCTGAAACCAGGGCTTCCTGACTCCAGCCTCAGCTCTCTAGCCACTCCACCACACATTGTCTCTCTCTTCTTACAGACTCTGTTCTTGGCAGCCCTTGGCTTGTTCCCCCTTCTGTCCTTATGCATTTCTTTCCCCTGCCCACCCCTCAGCCCCCTCATGCCCTATAATAACTTAATTAGATTCCATTTTCCTAAGCAGTCAAAGAGTGAATCAGCAACTTTCTTCAAGGCCTAAATTTGTCACAAACCCCCAGGTGGCTTTGTGCCTAATCCTTGGGGAAATTAGATTATGGGGTTAGAAAAGGAATCAGAAAAGTGACTTCTAGCTGTTCCCATCTTCCTGGAAAAGCATAGGGAGTCCTGGGTCCCTGCCAGACCCCCTATTCCCCTGGGCTGAAAGACACAGATGGTCTGATATTACTTCACCTTACTTCCCCTCCCTCTGGCATTCCCCAACACCCCTGCTGCCGGCTGTTAAAAAACAAGGTCACGGTCATGTTATTGATCGCCTTGAAGCAGGGATTGAAAGACCTCGAGGAGGTTTGGTCAGGTTTTTTAAGCAGGCAGGTGGTAGGAAAGGACAAGCAGAAGCTGGCAATTCAGCGTTTCCCTTTCCACACACCAGGGTTTCACCAGAGATCAATCAGGGCTTATGTTGCTACAACCTGTCAGGTGAAAGCCCAGGAAAGCAGATGAAGGGGATTCGGTGATTAATAAGAAGGGTGGATAGGGGAGGGGGAGAGGGAGAATTTTTCCTGAGGCAGCTACAGTATAGAGCACAAGCTGCTTGTACCTGGGCTGTTTCACCAAACCTCCAAGACACCCAGAAATTGGAGCAAAAGTGTGGCTCTAGGGTGAGAAGCTTGAGATTCTCTAGCTATTTGTCTCAGTTCTCTGTTGGGACAGAGGGGACCTGGATCACAGATTCTAGATGTCATCAAGTTCAAACACTTCAATTTGCAGGAAAGGAAATTGAAGTCTAGAAAAGTTAGGTGACTTGTCTAAGGTCACGCCAGGATTTAGACTCAAGGTATTTGCTTCCAAATCCAATATTTTTTCTATCATACCACACTGCCTCCCCAGATAGAGAGACCTGGGCTTAGTCATGGCCAGAAAAGCAAATCTTTTGATGTTTATCTAAGAAATACCCAACCAGGGGCTATACTATTCCCAACTAAAGAGCATGTTACATCCAAGGGGTTTGCAGTCTGTGAACTGCCATTCCTAGTCAAATGACTGAGGGCACCATGACCACTGAGGCAGAGACAGGTGGACAGGCCTATAGTTAAGAAATGTAGTGAAGTAGATTGACTTTTAGAGTTGGAGTTGAGGAGAGTTGGATTCAAATCCTTCCTCTGATACTGACTTACTGGGTAACTGGGCAATTTTCCTTGTTTTCCTCATCTGTAAAATGTGGATAATGACAGTACAGAACTATGTGCAGATTAAAGGAGATAATGTATGTAAGCACTGTGCAAACCTTAAAATACAATTTAAGGTCAGCTTTTTAAAAAGCTGGTATATTTATTATCACCACCATACCAGCTATACCCAGAGCTATAACTAGCTACTTTGGCACCTGGAGGAAACATACATTTTTAAGACAAATTTAATTTGTGAGAATATAGGAAGAAAGCACTGTTATTTTAAATAATTATGTTTTTTTACCTAGAGGCTAAACCTCAAGTGGTAGAAATATGTCTGCATTTTTGAAGGAATTCAAGTGCAATTAACATCTTCTAAATTTTGGTGCCCTTTCCCCAGCCTCAATACATCTTTGGCTATGTTGATGAATCATGAGCTTCAGTTAGCTAACTCACTGAGGCAAAAGAAACCAAAGCAGAAGAGCAATGAAAAGAGGTGTGTGTACCTTAGAGTTCATCTGGTCTAACTTCATTGATTTGTCAGCTGAAGAAACTGAGAGCCAAAGAGAAGTCCCTTGCTCAAGGACAGACAGCTAAGTGGTACAACCAGAAATCAAATCCAGCTCTTCCTTTTGTCATGTCACAATAATAACTAATATCTAGAATAGCTGAAGGACAACCAGGTGGCACAGTGGGTAGAGTCTCAGGCCTGGAGTTGAGAAAACTCATCTTCCTGAATTTAAATCTGGCCTCAGAGCCTTCCTCATCCGTAAAATGATCTGGAGAAGAGAATGGCAAACTACCCCAGGATCTTTGCCTAGAAAACCCCAAAACTCTACAGCACCTAGGGACATACAGTAGTCATTCAACAAATACTTGTGAATGGTTAGATAGATCCCACTCATTAACAGGATTCTCCATGGGAGCATTGTATAGAATATGATCTTTAAATATCTCAAGGTTTCTAAAGGAAGGAAGGAAGGGGAAAAAAGGAATGAACAAAGGAAAGAAGGCAGGGAAAAAGAAGGAATGAAAGAAACTAGTATTTATCAAGTACCTACTATGCACCAGGTGCTTGTATGAAGCACTTTATAAATATAATTTCATTTTATCCTCACACCCCTAGGAGGTAGATGCTACTATTATCCCCATTTTGCAGTTGAGGAAACTGAGGTAAACAGAGGTTAAGTGACTTACCTAGGGTCACAGAGCTAGCAAGTTATGCCAGGCCAGATTTTAACTCAGGTCTTCCTGACTCCACTGTGCCAACCAGCTGCCAGATCACCAATGTACAGGTGTTAATTTTGTGATCCTTCCTTGCAAAGCTATCTTATATGATAACAAGTAATAGCTTTGCTATGCTGTGGAAAATTGTTCCTTCCCCAATAGATCTCCTCCCCCATGGTTCTCTCCCTCCCTCTGACTGAAGAGGGGTCCCAGGAAGACATCTCATCATTTCCCAGCTGGCCTCAGCCTCCTGGGCCTCCACCCTCCCAGTTCCTTTTCATGGGCTGTCTTGATCCGTTAGATTGTGAGCTCCTTGAGGTAAGGAAATGTCATTTGCTTTTTCTTGTATCCTCAGTGCTTAGCCCAGTTCCTGGCACGAGAAGGTACTTGATAAATGTCTATTAATTGATCATTAATAAGGCAGAATAATGGGATCCTAATCATTTATAATAATGAGCTTAATGTCTAGGTTACAAAGAAAATCTTTCTAGGTGATAGAGATGTAGGGGTGGAGAATAAAGATTTTAGTGTAGCTAAAGGATCGTATGTCTTTAATGCCTTTGGAAAAGGCAATCTCATAAGTGAGATTCAACAGAGTTGTAAACCATAATATGAAAATATTAGAATTCTAGAGTCTTAAACTGTGAGATGGAAGAGATCTTAGAATGTCAGAGCTAGAAGGGGTATTAGAACATAGTAAACTAGAGGCAGAGGAAATTTCAGAATCTCTAATGTCAGAACTGGAAGAAAACTTAGAATCTAGATGGTCAGAGCTAGAAAGGGTCTTATAGACTCTTTAGTCCAGACCTGTCATTGTATAGATAGGGAAACTGAGTCAAAGGCACCTATACCTTGAGGAGTTATTCATTTTAAAAGCAAAATATCTATTAGCTTTTCATGATATGTTCTTACTTGTTTGCACATCTATAAAAGCTCATCATGGTTATGGTTGGACTTCTGTTTATGGTTAAAAAAAAGTTGATTTCTTTTCTACCCCTGACCCCCCTCAGAACCACAGGAGTAAGACAAACCATCTTGGAGCTGCGATTGAATCGGCAGAAGCTCTCTCATTACTAGCTTGCAAAACATAATTACGGATGTAGAATAAATTACATGTTAACATGGATGATTACTCCCTGTTTCTCCTGCTATCATTAAGCAGCTGAATAATATGGCCAGATGCTCTGAAACAGACTACTGACTTCAGAGCCGACAACACCAGAGTCATAATGGCTCTACATATTAGACACTGAAAGAAAAACAGAGGATTAATTTCAGCACTTAATTAGAGTACCTCTAATCTTTCCCCCTCCCAGAGCCTCTCCCTCTTCTCTCCTTAATTTTTCCCACATCTGCTTCCAGGATATATCTTTCTGGAAGGGGGTGGAAAGGGTGTGATATACGTCTGTATTTATTTCTGAGAGATGCCTTTTTTAGGTCCTTATCTCTGTTGGATGCCCCTCCCCGCCACATGCTACGCTTGTTGCTATGGAAGGAAATCATGCACATTTCTGCTCTCCCCTTCTCCCAAGTTAACTCCCATCTCTTTGCCCCAGTTTTACTTTCTTAGCTATTTGATATTTTTGTTTCCAGAGAAACAAAAGATGGATGTAGCCTGGATTTTTCAGTTAGCCCTTCTTTAGACTTTTGGAGATGGAAGGAACCTTAAACACCATCTTGCACAATGCTCTTATTTTACAGATGGGGAAACTGAGCCATGAAGAAGGGAAGTAATTTGCACAAAATCATATAACTGGCTAAATGGTGGCAGAACTGGATGAGAGCCCAGGTCTCTGACTCTCATCCTAGAGATCTTTCTACTGCATTGTATGACCTCTCAGAGACCAGGATGAGGGCTCCTAGATGTGATCCACACCAGCTAAGAATCTATCCCCCTGAACAAATGATTCCCAGAACAGGTGTGGGATCCAATAATTGTCAGTAGGGAAGTCTTAATGAGGTATAAGGGGGGGGGTTGATGCTGGCACAGAGGTGATCATCTAGTGGGAACAGCTGTCAGATTCAGTCCCCACTCTATAGCCCATTACAAGTGCATCCTTAGCTAAGTTCCTTAGTCCTTAAGTCTCTGAGTTTTTTCCAAATCTCATTTCTAGGGTCGCCTCCTACAAAAGACCTTTCCTGATTCCCCTAGCTGGTCTTATCTCCTATTCCCAATTCCTATGAATTTGCTTCATGTATATTTTGTATTTACTTATATGTGTATATGTTTTTTACCTTTATAGGATGCTAAACTCTGAGTCCAAAACTATTTCATTTTTGTTTGTGTGTTCTGGGCATCCACCACATTTTCAGTAGGTGCTTAATAAGTGTTTGTCAGCTGAGTGATGTCACAGGTGTCTGGAGAAATAAGGAAATAATATCCCATGCTCAAGAAGTAGAATAAGGAATTTTTTGGAGGGGAATGAGAAAGGGAGTCCAGACCTTGTAAAAAGAAGTCTCTCTATGGCAATTTCTTCCCCTGCTAAAGATGAGGAACTCATCTAAATTCATAGTCGCAAGAGAGTTACCCAGAGCATTGAGAGGTTAAATGTCATAGCCCATGGTTACACAGCTAATGAATGCCAGAGGCAGCCTTGATCTTAAATATTTCTGATTCCAAAACTGGCGCTCTAGTCACTAAACCATATTACCCCTCAGCATAAGGGATATAGATGGCCTCTACTATATTGGATGGATCCTCTGTGTAGGATCTATGGAAAACCATTACTAGGAAATAGATAGGATTCAGTGAGGTACAAACACATAAAGAAATTTGCGAATGTTAAAACACTATATAAATGCTAGCTATAATAATGATAGTGATTATTGCCATAATCATTATTATTAGAGAATGAGAAGATATGGCTGGGTTATCATCTACCTAGAGGAAGAGTATACACACAGTGAAGATATCAAGGGCCCATCATTCAACAGAAGAAACTGTAGTTCCAAGGATTACAGCAAAGGAAATAAAAGGTATGCTATTGATTCACCCTCCTCACTCCATTCCTTTTTATTTCCTCATATGTATAATGAGGGAGTTTTGCTATATCAGTGTTTCCCAACATCCAGAGTCCATAAACCAGCAGACATACCTACAGCAAATTTTTTTCAGTTCACAAAATGTCTATTACTTATAGCCCTCCTTAAAACTTACAAGCTCAAACAAATGGATTATTTCTTCTCCATACCCCTGACTATCCTCGGTTACCCATCCATGCTCCCTGAAACATTCAGAGACATGAATGGCATTGTAATTGGGGAGCACAGACTGGTTCAAGGTAGAGAATTTAAGAAGTTCACTTTACAATGTTATCTGAGTTAGGAAACCCTGGAATGGGCAACTTTTAACTTCCCTTTCAGCCCTTTCATTCCATGAATTTATACATAAACACATTTCAGTCAACAAAAAATTCTCTCCTAATATGTGTTCTCTGTATCTCTGTCTCTCTCTCATTGTCTGTCTTTGTCTATTTCTTTCTCTTTCTCCAACCCCAGTCTCTTCTGTCTATCTCTCTGTCTCTGTCTCTCTATCTCTGTCTCTTTCTCCATCCCCAATCTCTTCTGTATATCTGTCTGTCTCTCTCTACATGTGATTTATCAGTCCAAGAGGATCTATATCTTCCTCCAATCCAGATCAGCAAGTGTTATGAAACCTATAGAAAAATCAAGTGACTTTCCCAGGGTCTCATAGCCAGTATGTATCAGAGGTAGATCTTGAGGCCATGTCCTTAAGTTCCTGGCCTGGCTGGCTACTACAGCTAAGCCACCTTTCAGGATCATCATTGTTTTGTAAATGCTAAAGCACAAGACACACATGAGCTCTCCCCTGTTTGTGTCTTTAAGGTGACCAGGCCTGAAAGCTCAGAAAACAAAGCCAATCCCCTAAGTCACGCTAGTCTGCAGTGTGTGCAGTAGGCGGGCTTCTGCCTGAATTTAGAAGGCAATCAATTTATACTCCAAGGAGGAGGATCATCTCTCCTCTGAAACCTCTCCACTCATCTTTGTAAATGTTCACCAATTTTGTAATGGTTCTAGCAGCCAGTGTTTTCTATTTGCCATCCATTTTATGACTTGTTGAAGAAGGAGAAGGAACATGCATATTTCTCTCCCATAGGAAATCAACAACCCAGGCTCCTGCAATCAATTAAAAAAACATATTTTGCTGACTTTGAAAAACAAGCCAAGATGTCACTTTCAGAGGATTTTTTCCGTGGGAGTTCAGGGCTGGGTGCTCCAGCAGCCTGAAGAGATTTCCAATCAGTTTGCTGAGGGGTTGAGAAATGATGGCTGGCTGAGCACAAACAGATGGTCCCAGAGATGGGCTTTACTGCCTCTCCTTGTGGCACTGAGGAAATGATCAGGAGAATGCTAAGGATGCCTGCACCTTAAGGATAGTGTGTCTTACTGTTATACATTAGTGAAACACCACTATGAAAGAGGTGATGCACACAAATGGTTTAGCTTACATGTGGAACGAGAGGGAGCCAGGGTTAAACTACCTGTTGGATTATGGGTGTGACAATGACCGTGGGACCCTTCTGGGTTCTAATTGTAACAAGTTCTAATTAGTTGTGTAATTCTAATAGGTTGTACAAACTTGGGCAACTGCTTCCCCTTGTTTGAGTCTCAGTTTCCTTCTCTATAAAAATGGTACAATAATGCTTCTACTACCTAGCTGTTATTAGTTCAGGCTTATGAAAGAAACATCATCTATTAATACCATATTATGGGCAAGGTATTGTACTAGGCACTAAAGAAAGAAAGGCAGAAGGAGTCGCTTATGCTGGGCGAGCGTAGCACGTACAAAAATGTATAAAGCATTGTCAACTGACAACAGAAAAGGTTGAGGAAGGCTTCACGGAGGAGATGACACCTTAGCTGGGCATTGTAGGAAGAAAAGGAGTCTGAGAAGGGGAGATGAGAGAAGGTAACTTAAACATGGGGGGAGGAGGTGAGGTTGGGTCTTTGCATTTTTTATATGCCCAGTACTTAGCACTGTATCTGGCACATTGTTGCTGTGTATGTCCTTTGTTCTTGAAGAGGACCATGACATCAGGGAGATGATGACATGACTTGCAGTTGACTTTGATCTGAGCTAGCGAAGGCTGTGTAAGGTCACTCACCACTTTCTCCTCACTTTCTCCTCCTGAGCCATCTGGGTCCAGTGACCAGATATTCATCAGAACAACTAGAGATGGCCCAGGATGCAGTGGGAGACCTTGACCCTTTTAGGCTAAGGTCTTTTCAGGCTCTCACTTTGAGTGAGATAAAGCCCATTCAGTGAATAGACTTCTTTAAGAAATGAGTCAAGGGATGACCCTTTTAATTAGAAAAAAATCAAACTAGGAGAAGACCCTCAGGGTTGCTATTCCAAAGAGAAACAGCTGTGATTGACATTCACTCTTAAATAATTAATGATTGTTTGCTTGACTTATGTGAAAGCACATAGGCAGAAAAGTGAGTATATTCAGTCTGTTGCCAAGTCCTGTTGATTCTCTCTTCAAAACAACTCTCTTTACTCTCCCTTCTCTCCTCTTACATTGCCATCATCCTGGTGCAGGCTCCACACAGCTCACACCCACTGTGCAGATCATAACCTGCTGGTTTGGTCTCCCTCTCTCAAGTTTCTCTCCCTTTTAGTCCATCTTCTACAGCGATCAAAAGGAACTTCCTAAATTCCGGGAATGACCAAATCACCACAATATTCAATGAACTCCTGTGACTCACTATTACCTCCAGGATCAAATTATAAAAATCTGTTTGACTTTTAAAGCCCTTCATACCCTGCTCCTTCTCACTCCTACACACATTTCCAGTCTTCTTACATCTTACGCCCCACTCCCCTCCATGTATCCTAAGATCCATTGACACTGACCGCTTTACTATTCCCCACATGGGACTCTCCATTTCTCCTCTCACTTTTCACCTTGGTCTCCTGGTTTCTCTGACTTCAAATCTCAGCTAAAATCCCACTTTATACTGTGGGCTCCTTGAGAGCAGACACGCTGCATGAAGGACATTCCAGGTTAGGGCATATTCAGAGCAAAACTTTGAAATATACGAAAACTAACATTATGGGTAAGAAGAAGAAAGAAAGAAAGCTTGGCTGGACAGTAGAATTCAGTCTAGAGCATTCAGGAGGAGGAGAAAGTGATCACCAGTCAGTCAATATGTACTTTCTATGCACCAGGCACAAAGCAAAATGGTGGGGATATAAAGATAGGTAGAAGCATGGTACTATTCCTCAAATATTGCAGAAAGATCAAGAAAATTTAGGGTTAATCAAAGACCACTGAATTTCTTGGAGAGAGCAGTTTTAGTCAAGCAATAAAGTTATAAAACAGATTGCAAGTAGTTGAAGAGTGGGTGGTGAGAAATTGGGGGTAGTGGGTGGAGATGATTCCTTCGAGGAGATTGTGAAAGGGAGGAGAGATATAGGATAATTGCTTGAGGGGATGGCAGGTTCAAATGAGAATTCTGTTAGGATGGAGTAACCTGGGAGTTTTTAGATGTTAAGGAAAGTGCTAATGGATGACAAGAGATTGAAGATAAAAGAATGAGGCAATAATCAATGAACAAACTTCTGGAGAAGGCATGAGGGGATGGGATCAAGGGAAGAAGGAGAAGGGTTGATGATGCCAAGGAGAATTGCCATTTCTAGACAATCTCCATGCCACCTTCAGCTCAAGCTTTCTCTTACTACCACAATTCAAGATCCTCTCCCTCAGCCCCTTGGCTCTGACTGCTGAGCGTTCTCCTAATTTGACCATACTACTTCCTGGCCACCTCCACGCTATGTTGATATCCATGTCCTGTCCCCTTAACTCCTCCCCCTCCAACTCTAGCTCTGAGAATGGTAATCAAATCAACTCTACAATACCCAGAAAGGAAAAGTTAAGTAATTACCTTATAACCCCATTCACCATTTCTCTGATTTCCTAGTCTAAAACATTCTTCTCTAACCACCACTCTCTTATACATGTTATCTTCCTTTATTTGAAAAGGAACTATATTGTATGCTTATATTTTTATCCCCAAGGTTTACACAGTATATTGCAAGTGCTAAATATATAGGAAGCACTTAATATTTTTTAACCCATCCATTCATTCTACCTCTGACACTTACCAGTTATATGACATTGGGCAAGTAACTACTATGTTTAGAAGGTTCTAGAAGGGTAAGTTCTAACTCTAAACCTCAGTTTCCTCATCTGTAAAATGAGATGAGCATCTGCGACTTCTAAGTTCTCTTCCACTTCTAAATCTATGATCCTAAGTGAAGATGAGGGGGTTGATGCTGGGGTTCTGTGAAACAGAAATGAGGGGAGAAAGCTCATGGCACATAGTCTCAGGGTTTTCAGTGAAGTATGAGGTAACATCCTCTGTTGAGAGGTGGAGTGAGGGGATTGGTATTGGTGGCTTGAGAGGAGAAGGTTTGGAACAGTGACAGGTTTGGAAAGTGTGACAGAGAAAAGTGAGAGGATTGGTAGGCAGGAGAGAAGGCTCAGTTGGACCTAGATAGTATGAAGCTATGGTGGGCCCAATCAGCACAAGTGTGTGATTTCCTTCTGTAGCATTCAGTAACATAAACAGAAAAGAAGGCAGATGGTGAGGTATGGAAAGGAATGAGTAAGGAGAAGATAAGGAGACCAGCGCTTCAAGGGTACATAATGGTGTAAAGTTGAACTGCTTAACTAAAGGGTCAAGATTGTAAAGGAGAAAAACGTGAGATCAGAGCCAGGGAGATGGCCTGGGAAAATAGCAAGGGAAGGATTAACTAGAGGTTTGGGTGATAAGGATTTGGGAAATGGGTTGAGGCACAGGCAAAATTGGTTATGACCCGATAGAGAGATTTCAGAGTGGTGGGTCATGAAGGCAGAACTCTTGTGGCAGATGAAGAGATCAAGGGTATGACCAGATCAAGGGTATGACCATCCCTGTACGTGACTGAGGTGGAGGGAAGGAGCACAGATCCTTAGAGATGAGGAAGTGAGTAAACTGAGAAGCCAGAGAATTTGAGAGGACTTTGAAAGTATGAAGTTGAAGTCCCCAAGTATGAGGCTCCTCAAATGACAAGGGAAAAAGACCCTTCCCCATCCTAGCTGTTCTTTCTAGCTTCCCCATGCACTTTTCAAACAGTGGTACCTAGAAGAAAATACTCTAGATGTGATGTGACCAGGGCACAGAAGTACAGAGGGACTATTATCTCCTTATTCCTAAAAACTATCAAATAAAGGGAAGTGAAGAAACATTCCAGCCATGGGGAGGGGCAGTGAAAGCAAAAACATGGAGGTAGAAAATAAAATGTAGTGTATGAGAAATAGTTTGGCTGAAATGTGCAGTATATCAGAGGAAATAATAATTAGAATTTATATAGCACTTTAAGCAAAATATTGGATGATGATGATTCCATCCTATGGTTAAAGATAGTTTTATCCTTGATGACACATTCTGAGTCATAGCCTGTTCTCCATGACATGTTTGTGTCATGGGACCCCAACATCTTACCACAGGGCTGCTAACACCAGCCCTAGTGTCTTTCCATATTCACTTCATTGATTTCAACTTGAAGGTGAGTTAACCCAATCCTTACCATAGCATCTTGCATTCAGCAGTTATTTAATCAATGCTTCTCTTTGAAAAGAATGAAAGAAGGGAGCTAAGATAACAGAGTAGAAAGACACACATACTCTAGCTCTTCCCCCACAGTCCATAAAATACCTGTAAAAATGACTCTAAACATATTCGAGAGCAGCAGAAGCCACAAAATTACAGAGTAAAAGAGATTTCCAGCCCAAGGTAGCTTGGAAGGCCAATAGGAAAGGTCTATCACACAGAGCATGGAGCAGAGTACAGCCCATGGAGCCCAGCCCAGCCCTGGCCTCATGGTACCAGCAGGAATAGCATCAGAACAGACCTCAAGGGTGGGATCCCCAGCAGCAGCTGTTCTCAGATCTCTTAACTCACAAATGCCAAAGAAAACTTCAAAGGTCAGTGAGAAAGCTTATTCTTCTGGGTCAGAAGGGAAGGTCACCTGGCCCCAAGTTTCTATTTTTGGATCTTTTAGCCTAAAGCCTCTGGGGGAACTGAGGAGCTGATTAGAATCTCAGCCCTGAGCCTGACTCTAGGGTGAGGAGGGGGAACTCTGGCAGAGCTCAAGATGGCTGTGGTGAGGGAATTCTACTAATCACAGATTCTGGGCAGAAAAATTTTTGCTTGCTCCCAGACCAGTGAACAGGCCAAGAGTAAACTCATCTTGTGTCTTGATTGTGTCACCTTGGATGAACTGAGAACCTACAGGTCCCCAGAGTATCCTCCTTTTGACAAAGGATTAAAAAATCCCAGTCATTTGGGCTAGGAAAATGCCCCAAAAAGGGGAAAAAATAAGACTATAGAAGATTATCTTCTTGGTGAACAGATATTTTCTTCCATCCTTTCTGATGAGGAAGAACAATGCATGAGGAAGTCAAGGTTTCTGCAACCAATACCTCCAAAATAAATATACAATAGTCTCAGTCCATGGAGGAGCTAAAAAAGGATTTTGAAAATCAAGTAAGAGAGGTGTAGGAAAAATTGAGAAGAGAAATGAGAACAGTGCAAGAAAATCATGAAAAGTGAATCAACAGCTTGCTAAGGGAGAGCCAAAAAATACTGAGGAAAACAGCACCTTTAAAAATAGGCTAACTCAATTGACAAAAGAGGTCCCAAAAGCCAATGAGAAAAATGCTTTAAAAAGAAGAATTAGCTAAATGGAAAAGGGTGTTCAAAAGATGACTGAAGAAAGTATTTCTTTAAAAATTAGAACGGAACAGATGGAAGCTAATGACTTTATGAGAAACCAAGAAAATACAGAACAAAATCAAAAGAATGAAAAAAATTGAAGATAGTGTGAAATATCTCATTGGAAAAACAACCGACCTAGAAAATAGATCCAGGAGAGACAATTTAAAAATTATAGGACTGCCTGAAACCATGATCAAAGAAAAAGAGCCCAGATATCATCTTTCATGAAATTATCAAGGAAAATTTCCCTGATATTCTAGAACCAGAGGGTAAAATAAATATTGAAAGAATCCACTGATCACCTCCTGAAAGATACCCTAAAAGAGAAACTCCTAGGAATACTGTAGCCAAATTCCAGAGTTCCCAGGTCAAGGAGAAAATATTGGAAGCAGCTAGAAAGAAACAATTTGAGTATTGTGGAAATACAATCAGGATAGCACAAGATCTAGTAGCTTCTACATTAAGGGATTGAAGGGCTTGGAATATGATATTCCAGAAGTCAAAGGAACTAAGATTAAAACCAAGAATCACCTACCCAGCCAAACTGAATATAATACTTCAGGACAAAAATGGTCATTCAATGAAATAGAGGACTTTCAAGCTTTCTTGATGAAAAGATCAGAAGTGAATAGAAAATCCGACTTTCAAACACAAGAATCAAGAGAAACATGAAAAGGTAAACAGAAAAGAGAAATAATAAGGGACTTTCTAAAGTTGAACTGTTTACATTCCTATATGAAAAGATAATATTTGTAACTCTTGAGACTTTTCTCCATATTTGGATAGTTGGAGAGATTATACACACACACACACACACACATACACATAGACAGAGAGTACAGGGTGAGTTGAATAAGAAGGGATGATATCTAAAAAAATAAAATTAAGGTGTGAGAGAGGAATATATTGGGAAGGGAAAGAGAGAAATGAAATGGGGTAAATTGTCTCTCATAAAAGAGGCAAGAAAAACTTTTTCAGTGCAGGAGAAAAGGGAGGAGGTGAGAGGGGAAAAAGTGAAGCTTACTCTCTTCATTTTTGGCTTAAGGAGGGAATAACATGCTCAATCAATTTGGTATGAAAATCAATATTTCAGTACAGGAAAGTAGAGGAGAAGGGGACAAGTGGGGTGGGGGGATGATAGAAGGGAGGGCAAATGGGAGGAGGGAATAATTAGAAGTAAATACTTTTGGGGATGGACAAGGTCAGAAGAGAGGATAGAATAAATGAGGGGCAGGATATGATGGAGGGTAATATAGTCTTATACAACATGACTATTATGGAAGTCTTTTGCAAAATGACACATATATAGCCTATATTGAGTTGCTTGCCTTCTCAGTGGGGATGGGTGGGAAGGGAGGAAGGGAGAGAAGTTGGAATTCAAAATTTTAGGAATGAATGTTGAGAATTGTTTTTGCATACAACTGGGAAATAAGAAATACACATAATGGGTATAGAAATCAATCCTGCCCTATAAGAAGAGAGAGAAGATGGGGATAAGGGAAGGGAGGGGTGTGATGAAAGGGAGGGAATATTGAGGGAAGGGGTAATCAAAATGCAAAGTGTTATGGGGTGGGAGGAGGGGAGAGATGGGGAGAAAATTTGAAACTCAAAATTCTGTGGAAATGAATGTTGAAAACTAAAAATAAATAAACATTAAAAAAAATATAAAAAAAGAAAATAATAAAAGAAGTCCCACATTCTCCAGATTAAAAATGAAGCCCAGAGATTTGTCCAGTGAGGAAGTTGATTAATTGAAGATTCTTACTCTATTCCGATCAATGTAAATCAAGTTGATACATTCTGTATATTTGGCCCCAGAGCTGTGACCTGCATATTGTAAGGTCACTGAGGTAATCATGGGAAGCTGGATGAAGGCCCTCCACCCTTGTTTTTCCTTGTCATAGTGGCTAAGCCCAATATAGTGGAGGTAACTCAACTACATGGAAAGTCCTTCAATATTACTTTTCTGCCTCCAGATCATTCTCTCTTGTCCGACATGAGCAAGTGCTCCTTTTGTGATCATCTTACGACCACCCAATCAGTGGAGATATTCCTTTCTTTGCCCAATTTGTGATATAATGTTTTGCTTATTTTATTCTGTGTCATATGTCAACCAATGAAAATTTTCTACATCTGGCATAGCTGTTCTTGAATGTTTATATATCATATCTTACAAAAATGAGGCCCTGGAAGGAGGGGGCATCTCAGATCGTGAGGAAGATCTGAGGTACACTTTGTTAGAGGGGGCCAGGACCCTTCAATAAAGTGCCACTGGTGCAGAGTTCTGCCTCAGTTTCTCTTATCATAGGTTGGATAATTTTTATCCCCATACCACCATCTCACAAATTACGGATAGGTTTTTGACTCTCTGTAGAGGAGTTAAGCTTTGTTTTCATTGTACAACTAGAGCATGTGTGTTGCCAATAGAAGAATGTCATTATCATTCTCAAGTATAAAGAACCCAGGATTTAAAAGGCATAAGAAGCAATGATTTCTTTCCGGCAGCCCTGCTCCCTGGAGCTTGGGCTCTGGGCTCTAGCAATCACCATAGCTATAGATGTCACCACTGACCTTCACCCAGCAGCTGCATGGCCTCTTGCCCTCCTTGTTAATAATGCATTCAGCTCTAAGCTATGTTTGAGTTCCTCACCCTGGACAGATAGTCCCCAAACACAGCCTGTTAATTTAGCCTTATTTAATTTCAGCAGCAAAGAGATGATTTTTACATTGACTCAAGGGGACACTCCATGTATATGGATTGGGAACAGAGAAATGTGTGGAGATTAAATCCATCAGAAAAAAAATTAAAAAGCTTAGCCAAAGAGCAACAAGAGAGTTAGTGCTAGTGGTAGAAAACATGGAAGTATTGAAAGGAAGTAGAAACATTCTTTTGTTTTCTGTCTTATCCTGATTTAGCAGAATTTGCACAAATGGTATTTTGACCAAGTCTTAGTTCAAGTAACACAAAGTCAAAGGGAGATTTTGATTAATTTGGAAATTATTTCATTAGCTTTGCCGTCTTCTTCACTATTGCCTTCTCCTCCCCCTCCAAGTCCCTCTTTGCTAGGTACTATACTTACAACTAAGACTATAAAAGTGTCCTCAAAGGACTAATCACATGACCCATACAGAGAATCAAAGTGAATTCTGTCTTCAGTTATGCCTAAATTAGCTCACTTTGACTGATGAATGAACATGAGCATGCCCAGTCCTTAGCCACCACAACGGGAACTCTTGTGGTACCGAAATATACTCACAGACTCCATGCCTGACATTCTTTTCTTCCTTGTCCCCACCTCTTAGAATTTCTGCTTTCCTTTATGATTCTTAGGTGCCTCCTTCTAGAAGAGCCTTTTCTTGGTCCTCCCAGCTGGTAGTGCCTTCTCCTCATATCTGCTTTGTATGTTTTACACACACATACATATGTCTTTGGTATATATGGACATGTGGACATGTTGTCTTCCCCTGTAAGATGTAAATTCTTTGAGAGGAGGGACTGTTGTGCCCCAGCAAGAGTACATAGTAGGTACTTAATAAGCACCTGATTGATTCACATACACACAAGGAACTTCAGAATTAGAAGCAACCTCAGAGGTCATACAGTCCAACCTATACTTAAGTAGGAATGCCTTGAGATCTGGATGCCAGCTCAAAGTCAGATGGGCAAGAGGCTAGACCTCTGGGCTTGCTGACAAGGACTTATGGCATTGCCCTCTCCTCAACTTATCAGTCCACAAACATTTACTATTCCTCATACTAGATGGAAGACCCCTTCCTGGGTGTCAAAGGAGATAGGGACATGAAGCAGATACAGCCCCTGTCCCCGGGGAGCTAACATTTTACCTGAGGAGACTGGACATACAGGCTTGAAAAGATAACTAACCATACTAGGCATTCAATATCTATTAAACTGCCTCCATGGATTATGTGCAAATACACGATACAGTCAGAGCTACAGGAGTGACAGATAGTAACAAACTATTATCACAATGAGGAGGCAGGGCCATTGAGCTTTGAGAAGAAGGAGGCAAGGTTGCTGCCCCAGTAATTCTCTGGCTCCTAGGCGGCCTAATATCAAGAGATGAAAGCAGAGAGCAGAACAGAGCTTGGGGCTAGTGCTCCTACAGTGATATTTATACTGTAATCGTAAAATTGAGTGTGAGTGAGGCAGAAAAGAGAGCCCAAGGGCCATAGTAAGTTGTCACGGAAGAGTCTGGGGACTGCTTAGTCAGATGGGACTTTCCAGTGGTTCTATTTGTGATCCTGTGTCTTGCACGTGTCCCTAGCACAGAACTGTGCTTTAAGGTACCTAAGCTCTTAACCACCCTGCCCACCAAAAGGCTGAGCAGGAAAAAGTCCAGAAAATCTGCACTTGCTGAATCTTTAACAACATTCCTAAGTACCCCTTCTCAGACACATTTGCATCAGTGGTTGTAGGACTCCGTCAATCAGGGGTTTATGGGATGCTATTGGGGGAGGGGAAAAAGAGATTAAAAAATAAATCCCACCCTTCCTGCCCATGATTAGAACTAGAAAGTTTGAGCTCTCAGACAAAGGCCTGATACAGCCCAGACAAGAGAGTCAGGCATCTTGGTTGGTGTCCAAAGCACCAGGACTTCAGACACCAGGCCTAATGGAGAATTGAGTTAATAGGCCACAACTACTATAAAATCTGTCTATCTTTAACCTACAGGAATATATCCCAACACCATGTCTTTGCACTAGATATAACACCTCCACACACCTATCCCAGTGTTTGCAATGTTCTTTAGTTTCCCTGGCTTTCTTCAACACTCAACTCAAAACGCAAATCAAATTTCTGCCTCACCTACTGCTGCTTGTGCCTTCCCTCTGAGATTACCTCCCATCAATGCTGTATATGGGGCAGGCATAGTGGGTAGAGTGCCAGGCTTGAAGTCAGGAAGACCTGAGTGTAAATTTGGCCTCAGACACTTACTAGCTATGTGACCCTGGCAAGTCACCTAACCCTGTTTGCCTCAGTTTCCTCATCTGTAAAATGAGCTAGAGAAGGAAATGGCAAACCACTCCAGTATCTTTGCTAAGAAAACCCCAAATGGGGTCACAAAGAGTTGGACATGACTGAAAAGACCAAACAATAAAAATACTGTATATATTGTACATGGATAATTATTTGCATGTTGTCTCCCCCATCAGAATGGACACTCATTAAGAGCAAGGAGTGTTTTTGCCTTTCTTTGTATCCCCAACCCATACCATAGTACTTGGCACAAAGTAACAGCTTAATATGTGTTTGTTGGATTGACTAACAGCTCAGTAGCCACAGAACTGGTACCATCAGTGAGTTACTAAAGACTTGATCTTCCAGCCTGAACTCCCACTCAACTGAAGTTGAGAGTGAATGCCCCAATCAGCTAATACATCCACAATCTCGTAGTAAGCAGATTTGCATCTCTCGGTCTCTGTCCCTGTGAATCAGCCTCATGAAGCAAAAGACATACACACATACACAAAAATATAAAAAAGAAAAAAACTCACCCTTTCCCCCATTACTTCTCCCTGATCTCTGCCCTCATCATTTCAATCTTCCACTACACCAATCCCTTTCGTTCTCTGCCACTCTTTGTTAGACTTTCTGGAACCCTACCTTTATTGTTAACAAACATTCTTTCATCATGGATTTCTTCTATCTTCCATCTTGCATTCACAGAATCCTCGCTTCCTCTAGAAAGTACCTTTTCCATTGTTGCTTTCACCTTTATTCATCTCCCTCAACACATAGGACCAGGAGAAGAAGCTGGAATATTTTATCTCCACTAAGATTTCTAGGCTGTTCCTCTGCTGCTATCACCACGTAAACTCTCCTCCTGTAAGGATAAACTCATCTATTTAGATCAAAGGGTAAATGGGTCCAAAACTTTTAAAAAATATTTTTGGTAATTCTATTTCCATATAATTGGTTTTCTTTGAATCCTCCATATTTTCAATGCATTTTAAAATATGATTCTGAGAATATTATTCCAAGAAATACTCTGAGAATTCCACGGACTTCACCAATGACATCAGGCTGTGTCTAGGATACAAACAAAGTTAAAAGCCCCTACTTGATAGCCCTTCCAGACTCATATTGTTTCAATTTTATAATCTTCAGACTCAGGATACAAAAATTCCTGACAGACAAGAGAATTGGGGTGACTCTACTAAGATGAAGTTCAGTGGGGAGTATAGTTAAAGTATTATATTTTGGTTAAAAAAAATCAATGTCACAAGGAAGAGGTGGGAAAGCCATGGTTAGATACAATTTTGAGGTAAACAGGCACTGAAAACATACTATGACTTGGCAGTGTGTTGTGGCAGCTAGAACTAATGGGGTTTGGGGCTGAACTGAGAGGCAGTTTTCAGGAATAAGGAAATAATACTGTAGTCACTGCACTTCTATGCTCTGGCAACTTCACTTCTAGAATCTTCTCGAGAATCTTCAGGGCACCATAGTCTGACAAGAGTATGGATAAGCTGGAAAGGGTAACTAGATGGAGAAGAGCCTTGTCTCCTTGTCATTTGAGGAGCCTCATTCTTGGGGACTTCAGCTTAAATATTGTTGTCCTCTCTAACACTCTTGTTTCTTGGTTTACCAACCTCCTCATTTCTTAGGATCTCTGCTCCTTTCCTTCACCTCCATCACATACAGGGATGCTCATGCCCTTTATCTCTTCATTCCCCCATAAGAGTTCTGCTTCCATGATCCACAACTCTGGAATCCTTCTATCAGGCCATAAATTCCTGTTCTTTCAGTTTTGCCTATACCTCAGCCCACTTCCTAAACCCAAACCCATGACACTCTTGTCACTCCTTGTTTTCCCAGGCCATCTCCCTAGCTCTGATCTCACTTTCCTCCTATTTTCAATCTTGCCTCTTTAGTTAACCAGTTCAATTTCACATCACCCTGCAGCCTTGAGACCCTTGTCTCCTTGTTTTCCCCTCACTTATCCCTTTCAAATCTCACCCCTTGCATCACTATGTATATCTATACCTGCTTCTCTGTTTCTGTGAAGTCAATTCCATGACTCCAAGACTGTGAGACTGTTACCCAATGAAACAGAATAAGTTCAAGGAAGAAGGCAAGATTTCATCAGTGAATAAGAGATAATGCTTATGTCTAATTTGATAGATTCATAAATCCATTGTCCTTGACAATGAGTCTATAGAAACATCAGAAATAAGCTATAAATTTACTCACTCTCTGAAAACCAGTCAGTCAGTAAGTAAATATCTATTAAGAACCTGCTAAGTATAGGCACTGTACTGAAGATACAAAAAAAAGCAAGTCATTCCTTACCCATGAGCAGTTCACAATCTACTGGGGGAAAGAGCATGGAAAGAACGCATATGTACAGACAATCTATATACAAAATAAATAGGAAATAATCAACAGAGAGAAGGCACTGGAATTATGAAAGATTGCGAAACGCTTCCTGTCAAAGGTAGGATTTAAGCTGAGACTTGAAGAAAGCTAAGAAAGTCAAGGAGGTGATGAAAAGGAAAAGCATTCCAGGCATTGGTGACATCTGGAGAAAATGCCCAGAGTTGAGAAATAGAGTATTTTGTTTGAGCAACAGTGAGATCAATGTTACTGGATTAAACAACACGTAGAGGCAGGAAGTATAGAGTGTAGAAAGACTAGAAAGGTGGTAGGGGCTCCACTCAGTTGTGAAGAGCTTTGAATGCCACTCCTAGCATTTTGTATTTGGACCTAGAGGTGAGAGAGAGCTGCTGTAGTTGACTGATTATAGGGAAGACATGATTCCAACTTTTGCTTTTGGAAGATCACTTTGGACACTGAATGGAGCATTGACTGAAGTGGGGAGAGACTTGAAGCAGGCAGACTCACAAGTAGACTAACCTGATAATCCAGGTATGAGGTAATGAGTGATTGCACCAGGGTAATGGCAGTAGAGAATGGAGGGTGCATGAGAGATGTTGTAAAGGTGAAATTGACAGGCTTTGGCAACAGACTGCATAAGGGGAAAGTGAGAGATAGTGAGGAGCCCAGCATGACTTAGACTGAGAGACTTTGAGAATATGACTTAGCACTTCTGCCAGTGGGACATAGGCAAGCTGCAAAGGTGTATGGGGCTTCCTACTGAGTAACTACCAACATTACCCCAGGGTTAGATGTAAAATACCTTCGTTTTTTCTTACCATCTTGAAACTATCATAATATTTTTCTCCTCCTTCTTTAGAGTCAAACTCTAATTTAAAAAAATTCACTTCCTCACTGTTCACTTCACTTCTGAACCCTTTGCATATCTGGCTTCTGACTCTATCACTTGACAGAAATGGCCTTTTGCAATGTCACCAATGATCTCCTAGTTGCTGAATCTAATAGCCTTTTCTGAGTCCTCATTTTTCTTGACTTTTGTGGAATATTTAACACTCTTTTTGAATACTCTCCTAACCAGGTTTTCCTGACATTTCTGTCTACTTGTCCTCTTGCTACCTATTGGAATGATCCTTCTTAATTTTCTTTGTAGAGTTATCAACTATGTCTTAACTTCTTCTATTTATGGGCATCTCCCAGGTCTCATTCTTGTACCTCTTCTCTTTCTTCTCTACATTTTCTTAATAAGTTCATCAATTAACATGGGTTTGTTTATTGGTCTATCTATCTTTTTTCCCTTTATTTCCTTCCTTCTTTCTTTCATTCTTCCTCTCTCTTTCTCCTTCCTTCCTTCCTTCCTTCCTTCCTTCCTTCCTTCCTTCCTTCCTTCCTTCCTTCCTTCCTTCCTTCCTTCCTTCCTTCCTTCCTTCCTTATTACCATTACCTGAAACATTATAGGAGTCTCCTAATTGGCTTCCCTGCTTCCAGTACCTCTCCTCATCAACTTCCCCTCCACAAAAGTGCAAATGTGATATTCCCAAAGCACTGGTGTGACCATATTGTCTCCTTGTTCAAAAAGCTTCAGTGGCTCCATATTGAATCTGAGATAAAATACAATGCCCCCCTTCCCAATTTGGTATTTAAGGGTCTTCACAATCTGGCTCCAACCTAATTTTCTGGTTTGATTTCCTATTACTTCTCATTGACCCAGGTCAAATTGGCTTATTCTGTGTCTTGGAACCTGTAACAGCTCAATTCAAGGGCCAGTTCATACAAGATGCCTTTCTTGATTCCCCTGGTTGTTAGGGCCTCCCCTCTTCATTCCCCTCAGTTTCTTTGTTTTTCTTGTAAATACATTTTGTATTTTCTCTTCTGTATATGTGTAGGTTTTCCTCAGTAATATATAAACTCCTTAAGGGCAGAATCTATTTTGTTTTTGTATCTTCAATGCCTACCATAGTGCCTGACAGCTAGTAAGCACTTTATAAGTGTTTCTTTTTTTGCATTGTATTGTATTGGATAGCTCTAAGATGAGTGGGCATGGTGTACCTGACAATTTTTTACCCAGACAGATATAGACCTTTGTAGATTCACTTCTCTGTGGAGGGAATGTTCTCCTCTGGATCTTATTTTAGTTGTAAGAAGGAGAATTTCAGGGATACCACAAAAAAATCCGCTCTAGAAGAGTAAGAGTATTTCAGAGTCCTCCAGGGATAGAAAATAAAGTTACTCTGTGGGAGGAAAAGCTTTCATAGGTAAAGGAGCTTTCTCTGAGAGGAAGACCTTCAAGGACCTCTCTGTATGTTCAGCCTGAAGACAGGAAGAAAGTCAGGGCTCAGGGACTCTACAAGCAGAGTACACACAATGTGCTTTTCTATGCCATATTAAATCCAGGTAAAAGGGGTGGTTTATCTCCTAGATGACCCCAGGCAGCAGCCCTGATAATGGAACTTGCAGACTATCTATCTATTCCTCCCTGTGCCCTTGCTAAATGAATATGACCTAGGTACTAGAATTCCAAGGAATAGCTTTGATTCTATTGCCAATGAATGAGTCATTCTAAATACCAAACCAGAAGACTAAGCTTTCCCTGATTTTATTTGTTACCTATAGGTAGAGATAATCTAAGGACACTCATTAGGTTATTAGCAAGGCACTTTGTTTTCCTGTCCTTGCCCTAGCTCCCTGATTTTGGTAGAACATAGGTTTCATAGGATGTGAAGCTAGAAGAAACCTTACAGATTATTTGGTTTGATCCAATTTTGGTTTAACTCATTTTACAGAGAAGGAAACTGCTGGTCATAGCACTTGCCTAAGAACACACCCATAGTAAACAGGAAAACCAGGCTTTGGATGCAACTCTCCCAACTGCATGTAAATAGTGCTCTTTCCTTTATCCTATGCTGACATCTTGAATTTGTATTTTTAAAAGCTCATCTGGAATCCTCTAACAAATGTATTTTTGGAAACCAGGCTTCCAAGAATAAGCACAGACAGAACCCCTTCTCCAGAGTAAGAACCCTGCAAAAATGATGAGTTCCGCTGCAATTTTAAAACCTCAGCCCAGCTATTGAGATTCACACGCATGGCCTCAAGTTGCTGAGCTGCAATAAAGTTTAATTGAATGCCTCCTTCCAGAGAGGACCTTCCTGAGTTAATGTCAGTTCCTCTGAATGACCCGATGAAGCCATAGTTTTTCTCTTTTATTACAGCATGCCACAGTCAATTTAGGGGGAAAAGGAGATGGCTCTAAGTGAGGGAAATGGGCTCCCATGCTGATAAGAAAGCCTTTAACGTTTAATTAAAGGAGACAGTGCCTGAGTAAAAAGGTAACTGGTAAATGGTAAATTTCAGAAATTGGCAGATAGACAGCCCCTTTTTTTGTAGTTTCTCTTCTGTCTGGGGGTTAGATGTAAGGTCTACAAACACAGATTTGGGCAGAGAACAAAAGAAAATTGTTTTTAGTCTATCTTGATACTGAACACTAATGTCCTTGATGTAAGGGGACCCCGGAGAAAAAGAGATAGAAACAAAAGGAAAGGAGAAATAACCTGTGAATCCAATGAACAAAATTGGAGCACTGAGCCACATACAGCCACAATATCATTCTTATTTTCAAGCTGTTATTAGGAAGAAAGCGATCAATAAGGAAATTGCTATTTCTTTTCATAGCATCAGTAGCTAGCAGCTGTTGCTGTGGACCTGTCCCTCAAAGCTTGGCATAGGAAGGAAGAAAAAGATCCCAGGAGGGAGGAAAGTTTGGGCCTCCTGGCTCTTTGTGGGAACCTTTGGAGAAGTTGCTGAGATACCTCACAGAAGACTTTTCAGAGAATCATAAGATTTTCAGCTGAAAGGGACCTAGGAGGGAGACCATATAGTCCATCTCCTTCATTTTAGAGAGGGGAAAAATGAAGGGCCCAGAGAGGGGGAAGCAATTTGTCTCTCCTGTGATAGGGGTAAGATAAACAAAAGAAGAATTGAAATATGAACCCCTTTCCTTCTGATTTCAAATGCAGCTTTCCCCACTATACTACATTTTATACTGGCCAAATCCCTGTCTCTTTTGAGAAAGGGTGACCAAATAAAGGTTAGAAGATCTGGGTTTGGGTCCTAGTTCTTCCAGTCCAATTCTGTTCAAAAGACATTTATAAATGTCTGCTCTGTTGTAAACCTTTGGATAAGATAGATGCCAAGATGAAATGAAATGGTTTCTACCTGCATGGAGTTTCGTCTATTTGCCATGACCTCAAACAAGTTGCATCACTTCAAAGGGCTCCAATTTCCTCCTTTGTCAAAAGATGATAATAATTCCTCTCCTATTTAAATTGTATGGCTAGTCTGAGAATCAGCTGAAAAAAAACCCTATTTAATTTAACAGGCATTTATTAAGTGCCTACCACACACAATGACAAAAATTAAAAATGTTCCCTTCCATCAAGAGACGTATTTCCTCCTGATGAATGCAAATAATTAAACAGAGAAGTAAATACAACACCCTTTCTCAGTGTATCCCACCCCTAACTCAAACTCACAGGGTGGTTCTCCTAGGGCACAATTACCTGAGGTCCAAGGTACTTTCTGGATCCACAGTACTAAAACTATAACTCAAGTCCCCATCAGTGTGTTTAACTTTAAATACTCAGCTGATCAACACAACTCAAGGCAAATGCATCTTTTAAAATGTCATAAACTCATAAACTCTACATTCACTCTCCCACAAATAAACACAGCACCCATGAAAAGAGTGAGCACACAAATAGCATATATAGGAAGCATGAGACTGGTAGAGAGCGCCATTTGCTCTGTAGGCCCCTGGTTTTTTTCCCTTTTTTGATGTTGTCCTCATGCTATGCTCCCTGGATGCAGCATTATCTGTTTAGCAGGTTTCTCTACTGGGCTTCTGGGGCTCCTCTTCAAATCTCAACTTGATACTGCAGTTCGACCCTCTGCACCTACTCTATATTGGGTATGATATTTCACGGGTGAGTTGCTCCACCAAAAAACATCATTGTTGATGAGAACAAAGGTTAGGGAAATCCCTCACTCTCTCCCTATTCCTCAGAATCTAAAAGAAGCTCAAGGGAAAAAACAGAAAGTGATTCCCATTTTCCAATGTTCAACCAAGCAACTCTTGTCTTTGCTTTTTCCAGAACAGACAAGATTGCTTTTTAAAAGCCATCAGGGCTGTGGCTCATCCTTTAGCCACATCATAGCCAGTCAATGGCTATCTGTTCCATAATTCCATTAGGTTTGATTGTGGAACTTCTTCATACCTTTCAAAAAGCAAAGAAAGGGAAAGACTTCTCTATACTTCCTTTATATCTTTTTCTTTACAAGAAAAATTGAGAAGGCAGTAAATGCTAGCAATGAATGGAACCAAGAAAGGCCTCATGGAGGAGATGGCATATGAACTGAGTCTGGAAGATTGCTAGGGAGGCTAATAGTTAAAGGCAAGGAAGAAGTACATTTCAGGCATAAGGGATAGCCTATGTTAAAGCAAAGAAGATGGAGATACAGCATGGAATTCAGTGAATAGGCCAATTTGGCTTGAATACAAAATAATATGAAATAGGTCTAGTAAGGCAAATTGAAGTTAAATCATATAGGGCTTTGAAGATAAGGAATGTATATTTTATCCTAGAAGCAATGGGGAATTGTTGAAAGTTGTTGTCCGGGGATTTGGTGATAAGCAGGGAATTACATGGTCAGATCCATGCTTTACAAAAGTATTTTGGTGGTTACATGGAAGATGGATTAGGAAAGGGAGGAACTTGAAGTGACAAGTCCAACTGGAAGGGTGTTAAAACTGTCCAGGCAAGAGGCGATAAAGATCTAATTGGAGGGGATGAGGTGATCATATGGGTAAAGAAAAAGGAGTAGAGGTAGTACCAAAATTACTTGACAATCAAACAGACATGAAAGGGTAAAGAGGAATGGAACTTCAGGAATGACCCTACAACATTACAGACCCTCCACAGTGAGATCTACAGCCATTAAGGAAACATCAGCCTAGTAATCTACACAAAAACAAACAAGTCTATGAAGAATAAATATTGTCTAGGCTGTGACAGGCAGCTGTATTGGTAGGACATTGAATTAACCCATCACTCCACCTATCTTGGACAAGCATGGCAGACAATGAATTGAATAGGAGGTGGAGACAATCTGGATTGTTTGGGGGAAATTCTCAGTATTCTCAGTGATCCCAAGCTACTTTGAGTTGCCAAAGCTCAACTTTTTAATATAGGTGCTCTTCCCATTGTACTATTTTACCATGAATCATGGAACATCACAATCTCAGGAGAATAGTATAAAAGGCAATGAAATGTTATCTGTATAGTGGGTATAAGCAGGATGAAGCAGATTACCAGCAATGATAGGTACAGGAAGTATCATGAAAGAACTCACTAAATATGCGTATGACCAGATAAAGAGGCAATCCAGTCAAGAATGATAATAGGGGGACTAATAGAGTTTTGCACTTGTATTAACAAAATACAAAAACTCAGAAGAAGACCTCTAGTACATTGGATGGATTCTGTACAGAGTATTTAGGAAAAGATATGGACAACAGTGGTATAGAAGATGGAACGGATGGGCTGCTTGTCTTCTGCACCAGTGGCAGAAATACTCATACCAGTGAGATCACAGAGCAACTGAAGTATAGAATGATTATTATTATAATATCCATAAAATGCAAAATATGAACACTATGAAATGAACTTTTTTTTAATTTGGAATTTTGCTTTTAAAAAGTGACAAAAATACCTGCTTCTGGATCAAAGTGACCTAGAGATTCCATTGCTAGGAATACATTGGAAGGAAATTAAAGTCAGAACACTACCATGGCGGGGCACAGACAAGATGGTGGAATAGAAGAATGGACCTGCTCTAGGTCTCCCCCCATAACCCATAAAATACCTGTAAAAATGACTCTAAACAAATTCTAGAGCTGCAGAAGTCACAAAATAAGAGAGTGAAACAGATTTTCAGCCCAAGACAGCCTGGAAGGCTGACTGGAAAGGTCTCTTGCACTGGGCTCAGAGTGGAGTGCAGCTTAGCCTCGGCCACACTGAACAGACAGGACTACAGCAGGCTTCAGGGTATGAAATCACAAGTAGCTGCTGCTGACAGAAATATGCTCCCAGTTTTCTCAACTCACCAACACCAAAGACAACTTCAAAGGTCAGTAAAAAAGCTCTTTCACGTGGGTGAGAGGAGACAATGATCAGGCCCTAGCTTTGGCACCAGGGTGGTGGCAGCCATTGTGGCAGCAGTGGTAATTTTTGGAGCCCTTGGCCTAAAGACCTTGGGGGAATCAAGCAGCTTATCTGGTTCACAGTTTTGAGTGGCAGACCTGGGGTGAGGAGGAGCGCTGGCATGGTGGAGCTTGTGGTGGCTGCAGAGAGAATATCTTACTCACAGTTCCATGGCAGAAAAGAGTGCTTGTGGTAGCTCACAGACCAAAGTACAGGCCAGGAGAGGAGTTAATTCCTTTCCCTTTATTGTGCCACCTTGGAGGAACTGAGAACTTGCAGGTCCCTAGAGATATCTCAGAGAACAGCTGCACAAAACCTCTGAAGCCTAAGGTAGTATACCCTCCATTTGACTAAGGACTCAAAAGTCAAGTAATTGGCTGGGAAAGTGCCTGAAAAAGGGAAAAAAATAAGACTACAGAAGGTTACTTTCTGTGTGAAAAGGTATTTTCTTCCATCCTTTTGGATGAGGAAGAACAAAGCATACCATCAGAAGAAGACATCAAAGTCAAGGTTTCTACATCCAAAACCTCCAAAAAAACACAATGGTCTCAGGCCATGGAAGAGTTCAAAAAGGATTTTGAAAATCAAGAGAGGTGGAGGAAAAATTGGGAAGAAAAATGAGAGTGATGCAAGAAAATCAGGAAAAACAAATCAACAGCTTGCTAAAGGAGACCCAAAGAAATGCTGCAGAAAAAAACACCTTCAAAAATAGACTAATCCAAATGGCAAAAGAAGTCCAAAAAGTCAATGAGGAGAAGAATGCTTTAAAAAGCAGAATTGGCCAAATGGAAAAGGAGGTTCAAAAGCTCACTGAAGAAAATAGTTCTTTAAAAATTAAAATGGAGCAGATGGAAGGTAAGGACTTTATGAGAAACCAAGAAATTATAAGACAAAACCAAAAGAATAAAAAATAGAAGACAATGTGAAATATCTCACTGGATAAACAACTGAACTGGAAACTAGATTCAGGAAAGATAATTTAAAAATTATTGGTCTACCTGAAAACCATGATCAAAAGAGAGTCTAGACATCATCTTTCAAGAAATTATCAAGGAAAACTGCCCTGATATTCTAGAACCAGAGGGTAAAATAGAAATGGAAAGAATTCACCAATCACCTCCTGAAAGACATCCCAATAGGAAAACTCCTAGGAATATGGTAGCCAAATTTCAGAGTTCCTAAGTCAAAGAGAAAATATTACAAGCAGTTAGAAAGAAACAATTCAAGTATTGTGGAAATCACAATCAGGATAACAGAATTTAGCAGCTTCTACACTAAGGGGTCAAAGGGCTTGGAATATGATATTCCAGAGGTCAAAAGAGCTAGGATTAAAACCAGAATCACCTACCCAGCAAAACTGAATTTAATACCTCGGGGGAAAAAGTGGAATTTTAATGGAATAGAGGACTTTCAAGTATTCTTGTTGAAAAGACCAGAGCTGAATAGAAAATTTGACTCAAATACAAGAATCAAGAGAAACATGATAAACAGGAAAGAGAAGCCTTAAGGAACTCATTAAAGTTGAACTGTTTACTTTCCTACATGGAAAGATGTTATTTGTAACACATGCAATCTTTGTCAGTATTAGGGTAGTTAGAGGAATATACACACACACACACACACACATATATACATATATACCCACACACATATGTAGTTGTGCATGAGTATATATATGTATATTCTATATGTGTAGGTATGTATATGTACATGGGTGTGTGTGGGTATATATATGTATGTATGTACATACATATATATGTATGTACATACATACACACACAGAGGGCACAGGGTGATCTGAATATGAAGGGAGAATACCTAAAAAAATAAAATTTACTGTTGAATGGAATGTACTAGGAGTAAGAGAAAGGGAGAGGTAGAATGTAGCAAATCATCTCACATAAAAAAAGAAGAAGGAACTTTTACAATGGAGGGGAAGAGGGAAGAGATGAAAGGAAATAAGTGAACCTTACTCTCATGGGATTTGGCTTAAGGAGGAATAACACACACTCAGTTGGATACTGAAATCTATTTTACCCTGCAGGAAGGCAAGGGGGAAGGAGATAGGAGAGGGAAGATAATAGAAGGGACAGCAGATTGGGGAAAGGGATAATTAGAAGCAAACGCTATTGTGGGAGGAGAGGTCAAGGAAGAGAATGGAATAAATTGAGGACAGGATAGGACAGACAGTAATGTGGTTAGTCTTTTACAACACAAATATTAAGGAAGTGCTTTGCATTGTTACACATGTATGGCCTATATTGAATGGCTTGTTTTCTAATTGAGGGTGTGTGGGGAGGGAGGAAGAGAATATGGAACTCAAAGCTTTAATAATGAATGTTAAAAATTATTTTAGTATGCAATTGGAAATTAAGATATACAGGCAATGGAGTATAGAAATCTCTTTTGCCCTACTGGAAAACTGAGGGGAAGGGGGATGGAAGAAGAGTGGGTAACAGAAGGGAGGACAGATTGGAGGAAGGAGCGGATGGGGTACATGCTGTCCTAGGGTGGGGAGTGGGGAGAGATGGGGAAAAAATTTTGAATTCAAATTCTTATGGAAGTGAATGTTGAGAACGGAAAATTAAATAAATTATATATTTAAAAAATAAAATTAAAATTAAAAACTGATAATGCTTGAAAAAAACATAAGCTACAAAAATATACAATGCTAGCATTGTTTTGGATCATTTTAGCAAAGAACTGGAAATAAAACAGATGCTCATAAATTGAGGAATCACTAAGCAAAGCATGGTGTGAGAAGGTAATGGAGGCATTACTGAACTACAAGAAATAATGAATATGAAGAATTCAGAAAAGCATGGGAAGACATATAAGCTGATGCAGAGTAAAGTAAGAATAACCAGGAAAAATAAAATAAGCAATGAATATAACATTGGTATTGTAAAGAAAAAGCAAAAACTAATACTCTGCAATTATGACCAAACGTGACCCCAGAGAAAAATTGAGAAACTTAACTTGCCTCTATTTTTTGTAAAGAAAGCTGTGAAATATTACATACGCTATCAGCCATGGCTGATAGATTTTACTGAAATGCTTCTTTCTCTTTCTTTTTTAAGTCTTTACAACTGATGTTTCTTTGGTTGAAGGTAAGGAATATGCTTAGAAATGAGGATGATACATAAAATACATAAAAATACATAGAGATATCAGTAAAAATAAGATTTTAAAAACTTAAATGTCCCCTTTCTTCTCTAGATCAGTTTACTATTACTTTAAAAAAGCCTCCATCTACACTTTGGAATTAAAAACTGTATGCATATTGGAAAGAAATTATTAAATAGCAGATTTTATCCCGAGGTTTTAAACACCATCTTAAGAATTTTGCTATGCTGCCAATGCTTTCAGGCTTTGTGAAGCAACAATGCTCTTCAAGGTAGGACCTAACTTAGGGTTGTGATCAAGAGAAACTATGAACAATCTTGTGTGTGTGTGTGTGGGGGGGTACATTATACTTTTATCATACTCAATCTCCCTCCCCAGTGAGAGAGGAGATGGTGAGGTGCGGAATTATATGGGGATATTCTCCAGAAAGTTTTAAACTTGATTTTCATTCCTACTCTAGGACTTTTTTATAGAAATTAAAGGTAGAAGGGACTTTATGGATAATTCTATCCAGTCTCTTCATTTTACGGATGGGGCAATTGAGGCCCTGAGAGAGGAAGTGTCTTGCCTTTTTTTATTTCCATTTTATTTTCAGATCCACAATGACAGATCTTTCTCATTCGTGTATCTTTGGGGGTTTGTTGTTGGTTAGTCATTCACTTGTGTCTGACTTTTCATGACACCATGGACCTTAGGGTTTTCTTGGCAAGGATAATAGTCTGGGCAACATAACACAAATCGACTCTGTCTTCAGAAGGGAAGATTTTAAGGCACCTGAGAAAATAAACAAGTGGATCTGTTCCACTGCTCCTCAAGAGGAATACTGCAAACCTTCCCCAAATTAGCATCACAAATCAACACAATTCAGTCTAAAAAATAAGCAGCACTTTTAACGTTACAAGAGGTAACAACTGCTCTTTTGGGAAAGTGGTATGTGAGGAAAACCTAAGACTCCTGGACCCTAGGGTCATACCACCACAGAATGACAAGTGAGTTAACTGGAGTGGTTTTTCGGCAAGAGTTCAAAATGAGATTTTGTCCAATTCTACTGACTGAAAAAGACCCAAGGGATGTTTCAGATCAAGAAAATACCTGCTATGACCCAAGGGCTCTGTGAGCACATTAGCAGGTCAGTCAACTAATGCCAAAGGGCCTCAAGGCAGCTGATGAGCAGACAGCTGAACATGATGACGGGGGTTCAGCATGGCATCCAGCCTCCACTCCCTATAGACAGTACTCTTTAATATAGCTTAATCTTTCTGAAACTAACATAAATCCAAAGGAAAACCATCTGAAAGCAAGAGAAGCAACCAATCGTTATTCAAATGTTTCCCACAAATCAAGGAAATGTGAGCTAAAGGACCAAAGAGTCAGCAAAACAGCAGTGGGGGTGCTCTGCTCTCCACTGCTCCTTCTTATGTACTTGGAAGGGATAGTGAGCTGCAGCAGGATTTACTGAGGAAACATAGCTCACCTGTGGCACTGGGCCAGGATTCAGAGTACCATGGATTCAGGGAGAGGTGCCATATGCACCCATCTGATGCCATGGTGCAACATAGTGATGTAGGGACCACTGAAATACAGGCTCAGATTGACTCTGAAGTTGGAACCCTCTATCATTACAATGGGATGCTGGCTGTGGGAATCTCACATAATTACACAGGTAATAATTAGCAGAGGCAGGATTTGAACCCATGCCTTCTGACTCCATATCCAGGGGTTTATCCACTTCACCAGCCTGTCCCTTCCTTTACCAAAGTGAAACATGGATGCAAGATTGTAGTCGGGAATGGAAGTCAGGGTTGGTGATTGTCTGTGGCCAGAAATAAAAGGGTCTTGGTCAGGTCTGGGAGAATCTTACGGTCAAAAATGAGGAAGATCTTGGTAAAGACTCACCTATCTGTAGTCGGAGTTATGATCATGATTGGAAAGGGTCTGTGGTCAGGACTGGGAGCTGTTTTTATCATCAGAATTGGAGGAGTCTTTGGTCAATTAAATTAAACAATCATTTATTAAGCACCTACTATGTGCAACATATTGTTGCAGGTGCTGAAAATACAAAGATAAAAAACTAGTTCCTGTCCTTGATGAAATTGCTTTCTATTGGGCACAAGTGATACAATATGGACACAGACAAGGATATAAAGGTGTGTATGAATTAATTTGAGTTGGGCAAAGAACATTAAGGAATTGGGTTATCAAGGTAGAAAGGGTGTTTAAGGTCTAGGCTGGGGAGGTCTTAGTTGGCAGTTAAAGGTATTAATGAGTGGGACTGAGAAACTTTTGTTAGGGTAAGGTGTTTGTGGTCAGAGTTGGGGAGTGTTTTGGCAAAGGTTGAGTTTTAGTGGGATCAGGATTGCAATTCTCTTCATCAGGATTTGTTGTAAAGTCTGAGCAGTCTTGGTCAGTGTAGGGGGTATCTTTTTTCACTAGGCTTAGGGGTAAGTATCAAGCACAGAGTAAGAGGAAAGAGCTATATATAAAGTCTGTTGTAGGGATTGGGGCAGCGAGGTGGCACAGTGGATAGAGCCTGGAATCAGGAAGACCTGAGTTTAAATCTAGCCTCAGACACTAGCAATGTGACCTTGGACAAATCACTTAACCCAGATTGCCTCAGTTTCCTCATCTGTAAAGTAAGTTGGAGAAGGAAATGGCAAACCACTCCAGTATCTCTGCTAAGAAAACCCCAAATGGGGTCACAGAGTCAGACACAGCTGAAAAACAACTAAACCATAAAAATAGTAAGGATCGAAGGGAATTATGTTAGTTTCCTTCCTCCCACCTTAAGCTCTAGAATTAATTTTCTCATTTTTCTGCACTGTTTCTCCCAGAGGCTTCATAAGATAATCTTAGGTCAGGATATTGTACTAGTAAGAGTATGGAGATAAGTGAACTGGGTTTAAAAAGAGCTTTGCAAACTTTAAAAGACAATATAAATGCTGCTCTTATTGTTATTAGCTTCAACACATACCAGCTGTGGGTTCTTTCTTGGTTAATCTACTTAACCTCTTTAAGGCTCAGTCTCATTATCTGTGAAATGGGCATAACAATGTCTTCACAGCCAACCTTACAAGGTTGCCTAGAAGGAAATGCTTTGTAAGTCTGAATGTACTAGAGAGAAGGGAATTATTATTCCATACTACATTAGTATTAGTTTCATAATCTACTTGCTATGTCTTGGTTTCCTGATAACGAAAAGGCTCTGAGCCACTTGGGAAAGACACATTTCCCACCCAGCAAGTTATGACCCAGGGTTTCAGCAGCACTGATTCATCAGTATCTGGAGAAAGTATCCTCATTGTTGGAAGAACAATCCTTGACACGGCAGCTCTGACATACTATTCTCATGGCCCTGTACTCTTTGCTCATCTGGAAATGAAAAGGCAGGTGATTCACTACTCTGTCCACAGAAATACAAAGGACACACTTCAATCTAGGACTCTATAATTCACAGAACAGGAAAGGCATAGGTCACTTTACATAATACCTTTTATCCTTTTGACCTCATTTATGAGCTAGAGGCAGAAGATGATTGGAGCTGTGTCTCTTTAAAAAAAAAAAGTATAGGTACCTAGCTTAAAAATAAGCAATAATAATGCAAGCTAACATTTATATAACACTTTAAGGTTTGGAAAGCACTTTATAATTATCATTTTATCCTCACATGAACCCTGGGATGTGGGTGCTATTATTATCACCCCTATTTTACAGATGAGGAAACTAAGGCAGATAGGTTAGTGACTTAGTAAAGGCTGCTTCAATAGTGTCTGATTTAAAGCCATGATTGGATTTAAATTTGGACTTAAAGTCATAACTGCAGGTCCAGCACTCCATCCACAGCACAATGAAATGAACAGAGAGAGATGCTATGGAATCAGGAAGTGTTGCCATCCATCTCCCTCCTAACATCTACTGACCAGGTCACTCTGGGCCAATCTTAGACTCTCAGAGGCAGAAACAATTCACTAAAACTAAGCTGCAGAACATTTTCTGATTTGCATGTGGGAAGAGGGAGTTTTCCTCACTGGTATTCCGTATACAACAGAGCAAAAAAGAAATACTAGGCATTAGAAGAAAAGTTTATTCTTGTTTAGGCAAAATCTTTTGTTCTACACTGATTTTGCAGAAGAGGAAGATGAGGCACAGAAAGTCACCACTTTAAAAAAGATTTCCTCTTTGTTCTAATTCTCAAAGATTTTGTGAATAAATTTGTCTTCACATTATTACACATTTGTTGATTTTGTAAATCTTGATAGTCTTTCCACACTAAAGAGTCCTTCTACTCACACGGAAATCAGTCAGCCAATAAACATTTATTAAGCATGTATGCATCAGGCACTGTGCTGACCCCCTCTGTCCTCTGACCATCCTTGCATTGGTCTTTTCTCTGGAGCATCTCCAGTTTCATTGCATCCTGTTGATGCAAGTTGACGATGCCATTTTATACGGTTGCTTTAAATAACTGCCCTGTGTTATCTCTTGCATCGTCTTTACACAGAGATATTTGCACTGAGATAATACCCTCAGTAGAGGAAAAACATTCCCCAAATCCAAATAAGATCCCAAGAGGAAGATTTTCACCAGTCTTATTCAGACAGATAGAATCCAAACAGAGGCTCTCAATGTGTGTTCTAGACTTAAAACTCTAGCTTTAGACAGTCTAGAAAACAGTTGAACTTTGATTCTGGAGAAAACTTTTAATCAAGAAAATTGACTCATAGCCTTTCTATCATCAGCTGGTCTATTGGCTTATGGGAATCTTGGAGACACAGGAGTAGGCAAGTTTCTTCATGAAATTTCTGCAATGTGTGTGGTATGTGTGTGTGTGTGTGTGTGTGTGTGCGCGCGTGTGTGCGTTCAGCATCAATAGTGGATTTTTTGCCCCTAGAAAATCCTTACATAAATATTGTGGCTCTATCCTGCACTCATCAGACATTACTTAGTCTATTCAGTTGAACAGTTTTTATATATTTGTTTTGACTGTGTAAAGGGGAGAATTGTTTCAAAATCAGCATATAATTACTCACATAGAATGCCTGTCTTCTCAGACTGATTCCAGTCATGCTGGGCCCCAAATGAGAGGCCTCAGAGACATGCCTTATGACTTTTTAAAACTCAGAATTTGATTTTAATAACCAGAATCCACAGCAATTCTCCCTGGTGAAGAAAACTTATATGCTGGTCTCCTTTGGAAATAATTTGTAAACAGAAACATATAGAAATGTCCATGGAGCAGCAAAGTTTTAATTGGAGCTTCAGCACATAGTTCAGCAGCATTGTTATTCTCTAATGTGGAGCTTTTCACTAATGAGGCACTAATTAAGGGGTTAGGAGTCTTTTTCCTTTTGGTTCCCCCTCCTCCCCCTCCTCCTCTTAATATCATCTGCTTTAGACTCTTCTGAGTTCACTGCTGGAAGCATTAATGTAGGTCAAGCTAGGAACTGC
The DNA here is from genome assembly GCA_023548195.1 of Bettongia penicillata ogilbyi. Lineage (NCBI taxonomy): Eukaryota > Metazoa > Chordata > Mammalia > Diprotodontia > Potoroidae > Bettongia > Bettongia penicillata. Next base: position 4,018,628 of record JAJHZJ010000080.1, on the reverse strand, counting down.
AAGGCATCTTTGAAGCTCTTGTCTAATGAGCTTGGATGGGCATCCATTTTGTGCTACCAAGAAAAACACAAAGGTGAAAGCAAGAGAATGACATGGAAATAAGCATTTGAGAAAGGAGGCTTGGGAAGAAGGTACAAAAAAAGAGAGAGAGACTGAGAAGCAAATGAAAGAGAAAAAACAGTCCAGACAGGCAGCAAGGCTGAGGAAGTGGTTCAGGTATAGGGAAACAGTGATGTAAGAGTTTCATGAATTTCAAGGGAAGTTTTTTGAGGGGGGCATTTTCTTTTTAGTTAATTATTTTTTTAATTTAACTTCTTCAGTTAACACACATTTCTTTTCCCTCCCCTTCCCAAGAGGATCATTTCCATCTGTCTTATTCAGACATAGAATAGCCATGAGTCAATTAATTATCCAGCAAACTTTGTTAAATTTGTACTATGTCGGGTGTCAGGGATGCAAATACAATGAATGAAACATCCTTAGTCTCAAGGATTCCAAGTAATTCTTAGCAGAAAGACTGTTTCTCTCTGTGAATCGCCCTTCTTATCACCCGGCTCTTAGGGAAGAATTGCTCAGCCATTATGTCCAAACCACATCTCAGGGATTCTCTTCCATAATTGTAGGTTTCTGCTTAGTTCTTTCCTTCATATTTTCCACCGGATGAGCAACTAATGCCTTCATTCTCTATAGAAGCTCTCAAACCTATTATGGGAGTCTCTGCCATGGAACCGGATGAGGCAATCTATCTGTTCTCAGTGATTCCTACTCCTGATTGGTTTGGATATTAAGCAGCAGCAAATCATGTTTCCAGAGCTAAAAATCCTCAGAACTGATTTTACCTAAGTGGAATCAATTGAATTCAATTGGAATCAAATGGGTCTCTCTAATTTCTCTGCTCCCATCCCCATGACCACCACTTCAGCTTAGGTTCTTTCCACTGTTCACCACTACGTGTTGTTAACTGGGTTCCCTGCCTCCAGTTCACCAACTCTTCAATCCATCCTTTACACCAGTGGTGCCAAATTCAAATAGAAATTGGACAAGACATAAGGATCCTTGCAATCCGTACACTGACAGTTTTAAAATGTAATATTATCTGTTTTATTTTATTTTATTTCATTGCTTCCCAATTGCATTCCTCCCTGGTTTGGGCTACACTCAGAAGTGTTGTAGACCACGTGTGGCCTGTAATTTTTTAGACCCCTCTACTTTACATAATGCCTAATCTCATCACTCTTCCAGTCAAAACCCCTTGGTGCTATCCCACTGTCTATGAAATAACATATAAACTCCTGATACTTGAATTCAAGACACAAGGATTTCATGCCAACCTACCTCATCAGCCTTCCCACATTTCCCCTTCATGTATTGCATGATCCAACCCTCTATGCTTTGTCCCCCACCTTTTTGACCTTCCCTTTCATTGTCTTGACTCACGTTTTTTCCTATGCCTGGGATGGACTCCTCACCACGAAACCCCTCCTGTTGGATTCCTTTCTTCCTTTAAGACCTAGCTCCAGTTCTACCTCATTTATAAAACCTTCTATGACTTCCTCTTCCCTCTGTAAGTGGCTTAGTCTTCTTCTATTTTTTTCATATTATTTAGTCTTAACAAACCCTTTGCACATACCATGTTTTGTCTTGTATTATGTGTGTCCATCTACATGTATTTTCTTTCAAGTTAGATTTCAAGCTCCCTGAGAGCAAGATCTGTGTGTATTTATATTTTTATCTGAAACACCTAGCACAAATCCTCATACATGCTAAATAAATGTTTGTTGGATTGGATTTGGGTTGTAATTCATTTGCTACAGACCTTTTGTTACTTTAATAAACTCTATCAAACAGGGGTGACCAGACAATGAACCTAACTAACCTGAAGATGGGTTAGCCTAGTTGTTTTTGGCACTGGAGGGCAGAATTAGAAATTAGTGGAATCGGGCAATTGTGTGAAGCCAAGTACGGGCCACATGTGGCTCACAATGCTCCTAAGTGTGGCCCAAACCAGATTAAAATACGATTGGAAAATAAGTAACAAAATAAATTAAAATAAAATAAAACAGATAATATCATATTTAAAATTAAGTAAATATACAGATTGTAAGGATCCTTATGTATGACTGAGGTCCCCATTTCTGTTTGAATTTGATATCATTGGTGTAAAGGATGGATTTGGAGAGCTGATAAACTGGAGGCAGGAAAGGCAGTTACAACATGTACCAGTGAGTAGTAGTAACAATCTAAGCTGAAGTGGTGATTATGGTGATGAAAAGGAACAGAGAAACTAGGAATTAGTGAAAGTTTTAGTGAAATAGATTTCAGTTCAATGTAAGGAAAAACTTCCAAATGAGAACTGTCCACAAATGCAATAGGTGGGTGAGTTTTCCCTTTGGAGTAATGTTATTGGAAGTTGGAGGAGAAACACTTATCCTGGATGGTCTATATGTGATTTGTGGTTTTGGTTGGCCTGTATGATCTTGGAGGGTCCCTAGAGTCTCCGATTGCCAATAATGGGAGAGGAGTATAAATTGCTCAGGGCGACATTGGAACAGCCTTCTCTGGGAACGAGGGATTCAGGAGCCACTGGGCAGGCAATATGGAGCTTCTGCCAAGTCTTCCGATGCTTTATAGCTGCTGAGCCATGCTTTTCTAAAGTGGTTGACCAGGGGAAGTGTAGATAAGACTACCATCTGGCAGATCAGTGATTATGTATAAAAAGTAAGGGACCAAGAGATGCCTTAATAGTCATTGCCGAATCAAAAGAGGAGAAAGCCACACACAGCTCAGCTTCAGTGAGTACAGATGTGAGAAGGTGGGGCTGGTGGTAGAAGTGATGGGGGTGGGGTGGAAAGAGGCAGAAAGTCCATTATCTTTCATAGGATCACACAATCTGAGTGATATCATCAAGTTCGGATCCCTACTGTAGTCCACATAATGGAGCCATGACACTTGGTAGGAACTGGCATGAATGTATCTGGGCTTGATGAAAAGCTGTTAGGTGATCCTCAAATACCTAAACAGTAACAAGGGGGAGGTTCCCAAAGGGGTCTTTTCTCAGTGGCCTGGAAAGAATAATAAACGCTTGTTGAATGGTTGATTGGAGGGTTATTCACATTTTTTTCCCCAAGAAGGGCAGGGAAGACCAGGGAAGATGGTGACGATCGAAACTCACCTTTATAATGCTTCAAGGTTAACAAAATAGTTTTCTAACAATAAGTCGAGGGAGGGTGAAGGTCGTACAGTTCAAGTATTAGTGCCCTCATTTTAGAGATAAAGATGCTGAGGTTCAGAGAGCCCAAGTAATTTGCTCATGGTAACACAGCAAGCAAATGACATAAACAAGATTTGAACTTATGGCTTCTGACTTGAAGCTCAGACAATGGTGGGAGCCCTTGTACTCTCCCCTGAGCACAGAGAATGAAAGTCTCAGGAGCCAGTGTTTCTAGGTAGACTGTTGGCGGATAGCTAGTCTAGTCTCCTTCCTTGGGGCTGGGGTCAGCTTTTCCCAGAGCCCCACACTGGCAGGAAAACAACGACGACCAGTTTCATAACGATTCTGAAGGATGGCTCACTTTCAGATCCCTCCCCTCAGGAATTACAACAAGGAAAACCAGAACATCTCCTAATATTTTATTGTTTCTTGGTTAGCTATGGGTAGTACAAAGCTTTCCTCTTTTAGAAAAAATGTAGCTTCCTTCGCACTGTTGCACTCTCAAAAGTTCATCCTAGAAACTCCAGGTTCCCGAAAGCCTCTCTCAATGGCTATGCTTTTTAGATACTGTAACAAGGAGAGGATAATTTCTTTCCATTATTATCAACATGAACTCAGTTAATTGTATATAAGGGTAAACACTGATTTTTTTTTTCTTTTTAGAAACAAAACCATCATTTATTAACCCAAACTACAGCATCGCATTTACAACATTCATTGCATAAACTGAACAGACAAAGTTGCCACCTCTGGTAAATAACAGACATACATTATACAATATATTTGCTGAATACATATTTTCAAACAATATGGGTACAACAACTGTTCAGAATACATACTCCAACCATTGGGTTTAATAAGTACTAAGACAAAGATCCAGGAGCTACCTTGGGTCTCAGCACAGTTAATCTAGAGACAAAAACACAGTCGAGAGACAGTAGCTGCAATGGAATGCAAGAAAAACTAACCGGTGTTAGTCTCACCAGACACCTAGTTTGGCCCCTGGGCTTCTCTCTCACTTAGACACAAAAATCACATCCATCAAAGTTGACCATGATCTAAGAAAATGTCCATGCAATCCAGACAGAGGGACTGTTCTCCAAAGAGAGTTATCCAACAGTCATTGCCTTCCAACAGTATAAGAGTTGGCTAGAAGAGCACAAGGGAGACGGGGAAACATTTTGACCGCAGTTCCAGCTGCAAATGTGTGGTTTTCTTCTGAAGTCTGTGGCAGGCCCATATTCTAGAAACACAGAGGTAATGTTCACCACTCTAACGTCATATTAATCCACATTGCTGATGATTCTTTAAAATTATTATTACTTATTAGTTATAATTATTTTGGCAGTTGTTTGATAGGAATTTTCTTTTGGGTTAGGACTTTGCCCTGAAACTAATGATCTGAGGACCCTACAACTCATCAGACCGGATGACATGGAAAAGGGTAACATTGTAAAGGGTCTGATGCCCGTTGTTCCAGGCATAAAGGGCCCTGTCTTTTGGGTTGTAATCCAACATGGAAATATGTGAGTATTTGTTCTGGAATGGGATGTCAATATATTCATAGGTTGAGGCATTGGTCTGGTATGCATAGTGGACCTTGGTGCCTCCTGAGTAGCCATTGGTGACGTAGAGGGTGCCACAGATAATGAAGGCCTCGCCAGCACTGCGCTTTGGGTAGCTGGTATTCCATGTCTGGAGGATCTGCAGGGTGTTGGGGTCCAACTTGCTGATCACTATATTCCCCGCATTCTGGTTGGTGGCATAGACGGCCCATAGTCCATTTTCGTCCACCATGAGATCAATATCTGAATGTCCTCCCCAGGCATAATGGTACATATTGTTGTAGCCAGCATAATCCAGGCTTCGGGTCTTGAGGATTAATTCTGTTTTCAGGTCAAACCTGATGATGATGTGACTTTGGAATTTATTGAAATAAATAGACCCATTGTAGACCACCTGCCCTGTCCCTGACCAAGGGTGAGGGAGGCGGTGGGAGGTGAAATTGTCTGTATTCATAAAATCAATCATGGATTTGTACTCTCGGACAAACCGATTGTTGTGATAGCCATCCATGTACCAAACCTGGGTGAATAATAGACACCATTAGCATGACAAGAGACAAAGAGGACACACGAACACAAACACTGAGAATAGATTTCCTCCCCAAGCAGGAGCTTGAGAAATTGATTTAGAAATTAGACAACCAAATATTACCAGGAAATGGAACAGGGAGAGTATAATTGAGCCTAAATGACTTGCTTGTACTTCTTCAATCTCATGTCAATCTTCTTAGATGAAATAAGAGTGAAAACCTACATCCCTCCATGATGTGGTACCCAAAGAGCTTTCCGGGTTAATTTCATTGTATTCCCTTCCATATCCCCTCTGTTCTGATCAAGTTGGTCTGCTAGCTGCTCCCCATCTGTCACATTCCATCTTTTGTCTCTTTGCCTTGTTTATCTCATTGTGGCTCTCCAAGTCTGGGGGATATCCTCCCTTCTCATCCCCACCTCCCAGAATCCCTAGCTTCCTTCAAACCACAGCTCATGTACCCCCTTCTACACAAGGTTCTTCTGGATCCCCTAACCTCAGTTAGTGTTCTCTTCTTGAAATTACCTTATATAACTCGGTATGAACGTTGTATTTATTTTTCTCGACATAAGTTCTACCTCCCCCCTCCAAGTCAACCCCAGTAGAATATCAACCCCCTCAAAGGCAGAGACTACTTCATTCTGACATCCTCAGAGCCTAATACTTTGTCCTGCACATGGTGAATAATTGTGGAACTCAATCCTCCTAAGATAATTCAAAGTGAACCTTCTGGCTTAGAAAAGCCTTTGGTGCATGTTCATATAGATAACCTATGTAACCCACATAGGCAAAGAGTGAAAAAGAAATTCAAAGCAGATTTATGAGATTTCATATATATGTATGTATACATATACACATGCATTTGTAACATATTCATATATACCATTGGTAGGCAGTGATTCCGTACATTTGGGATCTGAAACCTAAAATCCATTTGACAATGAAGAAAATTAAAAACACAGCCCAGGCTCAGGCTAATCACTTCCTGGCAGCTGCATAGTTATGTGGTAACCTGTTATCAATGTCATTGGGAAGGACAATTCTGCCCTTGTTCCAACCGGGCTTTTTGTGTGGTGTCCTCTGCTTACCGCCAGCCCCATCACAGCAGCTTTTATTAAATTATGCTGTCTGCTGTGTGGAACTTCATTAATTTGGCATTTAGTATTATATGAATGCAGTCATTCATTGTCACACCCAATCCATGGGAAAGTTCACATCGAACGAAAACTAAAGCTTCTTCAAAAGCTTTCAAGCTGATGGGAGCTGACCAGGATGACAAAATTCCTGCTTTCATTTGGATTGTTGTGGAAGAGAGTTCAGATTATGGCTTTAATGCAAGTTGACTGGGAAAGTGTCTAGACTTTTTACAAAATGCTTAAGTCATCTTCAACCAATATGGGAGCAAATTACAAAGCAATGCAGTTAGAGGAAGAAAAATCTGCCAGGCTAATGGCATTCTGCATGCATCTGTCTAGCAATAAGACAGCTGCTTTATCCATTAGGAGCTATGTTAGCTGCAGGAGAGATTAGGAATGCAGCAACATTCAAGTTCAGCACTGTATATATGTTAACTATTTTAAAAAGAACTGCCTCAACTCCTAACCTTGTACTAAGGACATTCATTCAGGTGCTTATAGACAGAAGTGCTTAAAATTTTTTTTTCTAATCAACATTTTTCCTGGGTTTGAGTCAACTACTTTGATCACCACTGTAACAAAGACTAATCTGTGGCCCCTTTAGCATTTGCTATAATGGCTAATGCACTGAAGATTGTATTAGGCAAAATCTGCAAAGCACAAATTTCATTTTTGTCCCTTGTGACCTTGAAAAATGTGACAAGATGTGAAAACGGCTCCAAGTCCTGGCATTTACCTTGCTTATACCACTTCACCAATGCCTGTAGAGTTAAGTCCCACCCTGGGCCCTGGAGCTAGTATATGGCTCTATTGCTCACCAGTAGACTCCTCTGACTTCCTACTAGGGCCCCTTTCTGGTATCTGCTTAGATCATGGGCCATGCCCAGATAAATTTGTCTAGTTTCCCGGGTTTCATCAGGACCCATCTGGCCCACCTATTACCCACCCAACTCTGATAATGACACAAGGAAAATAAAATACATTTGAACTTCCCCATAGTATCTGCTATATAGTATAATTTGGTATTGAGTTTCAGTATGGAGTTTTTTTGACTCTTACCCAAAGTGACTTGTTACTAAAACATCTCAAATCTGGCTCTAAGGCAGTCTCATCTATACAGATATGCTTATCCTGGTCTCTGCCTTCACCCTGGGCACACTGTCCTTCCTCAATATATGTATGTATGTGTATGTATGTGTACATGTTGTTCATTCTTCAAGGCTCAGCTCAAATCCTACTTTCTTTACAGAGGCTTTGATTAATCAATCAGCAATCATTTATTAAGGACCTACTACATGGCAGCATCTTTGGTGGCCTTAAGGATACAGATAAAAGTGCAAAAGGCCCTGCCCTCAAGGAGCTTCTGTTCCTTCAGAACTTATTGAGTCCTGAGTTCCTATAGTACATGCAGTTTACATTGCAAACACTGCATGGCATGTCATTATAGATTCCTTTGTGCTGTTCATTGTCATTTCATGTTGGTCACCTTGGGTTCTGCTGGCACTCTCTCTGTATGAAGCACCAGCCAAACCAGAGAAGTCATTCCAGAAGCTGTCTGCCAAAATAGACGACTGTTCACAGGTTTTCAGCTTTAAGGTATGTTGGGGTGTTTTGTTTTTTTTTAATATTCACAAAGAGTTTACAATCTTACCAAAAACCATTCTACTATTTCTGTTTTCCACACAGACCCCACACAGGACTAAGCACATAGAAGGGGTTCAGTAAAACACTGATTTATTTTATTTAAATTATTCACTTAAACTGCAGGGAGAATTGCAGTATAGGCCCCAAAGTCAAGGGGCTGATGAATCCCCTTTGAATTTCCATAGGGCCAGCTAGGTGGCACAATAAATAAAGCACTAGGCCTGAAGTTAGGAAGTTCTGAGTTCAAATTACTAAACTATGACTCTCATTTCTGCCTTCCTTAGTTTCCTTAACTATAAAATGGAGATCATAACAGCACTTCTCTTACAGTGTTATAAGGACAAAATGAGATAATATTTGTAAATCTATGAGATAAAATGATAACAGTGCCTGGCACATAGTAGGTACTTAATGGATGCTTGTTCCCTTTACCACTTCTTATACAGAAGTAGATCTGACAGTGACATCTTTGTAAAACATGCTTATAGTTCAGGATAGAGGGATGCCACAGGGTTCATGGAATGGAAGCCATGAAGGTCTTTAGAAACCCCTGTATTTAATATATTTGGAAAATAAGGCATGAATAGGGTAAGGGGCTTACCTAAGGTCATCCAGTGCATTAGGGAGAATTTGGGGATTGAAAGTCAGGTGTCAACTCCACAGTATATCTAGACTGGTATGGAGAATGTGATTTTACCATTGCAATGACCAGAGAGGACAAATGCGGAGAACAGCTGAGATAATACAAGATGTGATCAGAGTATGCAGAAAGTTAATGTTCTTGTGATAGCCTCAGAGGAATCACAATGCGTCAGAGAATGGTTTCAGTTTAACATATTTTTCCATCACTGCTGGGTGATTGAAATTCACTGAATAGTCACACTCCTGGAGCCTCACGGAACCAAGGATACTAATCCCTTCTATATAGTAGGTGTCATTAATCCTCAAATCTTCTCAATGGAGTAGAAAGTGGTAATTCTTTCCGAGATCAAGTGACCTACCCAAGGTCACTCCGTTAACAGATAAAATCGGACTTAAATCCAGTGGTCTGATATTCATCCCTAGGCTCCTGGCTAAACACTCAATTACCATCACATAGATATGTATATACCATTCAAGAAGCGAATGCCACTTGCTCAGACTTGGCCCCGAAATGATCTAAAACCTCTTTGAATTCTATATCTGAAGCCAAGAAGAGTAACATCCTCATGGGTTTGTATGACACCTTGGATGATGGAGAGACTAAATCTGGCCTGGTTAGATGCCCTGGTTAGAATTGCCCTCCTTCACTCACTTATACTCTCAAAAAGTACAGAAGGCAGTGTAATGTTGTGAGGGGATGTAAACAAGGCATTTTGTTCATGAATATCAGGCATATGGATAGTATATTCATAGTCATATTCATCAGAACACATCTGCACTGAATATGCATAAAATGACTCAAACCTCAAATCAGGCATCGTTACACAAAACAGTGATGGATTTTGTTTTTTTTTTTAAAAACCAAGCCAGAATTTGGAAGAAAGAGCAGGCTTGACCTTTCTGGTCCAAAAAGGAAAGCTATTATCTTTGTGCTTGAAGTCACATGCAGAGAAGCTGGCCCAAATACAGGAACGTGCTAATCCTCACAAAGGCATGCCTGCTTAAGTTGGGCAGGATGGTTCCCTCCCTAAACTCAGGAGAACCATTAGAGAGTCAAAGAGTGTAAAAAACATTTGAAAAAGGACAATTAGTAGTTCAAGTGTCAAACTGAGTTGCAGTAAATGGAAGAAATAAAATAATGAAAGTATTATGAAACATTCAGACCTGGAGAACCTTGCTTAGATGATCCAAAAAGGCAGAGAAGGGCCTTTAAATCAGTTAGTTGTAGAGGAGTGTGGCTTGAGTAAGGAAGGATATTTATTATGTTTTGTTCAAAGGAGAACTAGTAAACAGCCTTAGTGGTTCCAAGGGACCCTAAATGCTTCTCAGATTTGAAAGGACCCATATCATCATTCCAAGGGAATGACAACTAGATGGCACAGTGGACAGAATGCCAGACTTGGAATCAGGAAGACCACGTTTGAATCCAGATTCAGACACTAGCTAGTTGTGTGACCCTGAGTTAGTTACCTAATCTCTCTCAGTCCCAGTTTCCCCATCTGTAAAATGGGATAATAATATCCCCTGTTGTACAGGGTCCTTATAAAGGTTAAATTAGATCTCACATGTAAAGAGTTTTACAAATCTTAAAATGGTATACAAATACTAACTATTATCATACATGAAATAATCGAGCGTTGGACCTGAAGTCAGGAAAACCTGAGTTCAGATGTGGCCTCAGATACTACTTACTGGTTGTGGGACTCTGGACAAGTCACTTTAACTTCTGTCTATCTCAATCTCCTCATATGTAAAATAGGAAGGAATAATAACCAAATCTACCCCTTGTTATGAGGATAAAACAATATGATATTCATAAAATATTTTGCAAACATTAAAGTGTTATATAAATATTAGCTCTTTTCATTAATTGTCAGATTTCTAATTAAGGCCATAAGAAGAAATCCAAGAAGTAGCTAAATCTATGACAGTAACAGCCTTTCAAAGCACACCCAGGGTTTAGGACAGAGGTGTCACACAGGGTTCACAGAGTATGAACCAGAAAGGACTTGGTGGTCATTCACTTCAACCCCTCCATTTGACTGGCATAGAAACCAATGCTCTAAGAGAGTAAGTGACTTACCCAAGGTCATCTAGTGAGTTATTGACAACTTCAGCACTGGTAGCCAGCTCTTTCCCCTCCACATTAGGTATTCTTTTCACTATCCTATAGATCATTCAGGTGCATCATACCAAATAAGGTTTCTGTTCATCTTCACTGTCACTCTTGTGACATAGAACAAGCATGACCACACGTGTCATTTACATGGACCCCCAAGATTTTTAGCAGACTCTTTCATCATCATTCCTAGAATGGCAATGGTAACAATGGTGCAGAGGCTACTTGTTTCTTTCTATGAGCCTAAGATGTTCACTAGTCAAATAGTTCAATGAATCTACATCTAGTTTTAGCCAAAAACAAAACCCCTCAAAATGTCAACCCCAGAATAAAGACCTTCTCAGACATCCCCTGAGGGCCATGGTAGCCACAATTCTACTCCCTAATTGCTTTGTGATCTGACTCGATATTTCTATATACATCCAGATGGGATGCCACACTAAGGCTAAAGGGTACTATCCAAGCACACTTAATTATAATTTCAGATAGCCCCATGTCAACCAATTGTATTATGAAAGTATTCACCATTCTTATGACTTCCTTGACCAAAACATCCCTCCATGGGTACCACTTCCCTAAACCTGTTATCTCCAACCTGCCCCCCCCCAGAATACAAATTCATTGAGGTCAAGGATTGTGCTGATTTGTGCATTTGTATCTGCAACCCTTAGCACAATACCTAGCACACAGTAAGAGCTTAATAAATGCCTTTCATTTATTTATTCATTCATTCACAACCATATCATTTTCCTCTGATTTGCCAATGATTGAAGGACATTCTATAACTCAGGTCAAAAGAGGAAGCCAAAAGAGAAGGAAATCCATACTCCCACCATTCACATAAGAATTTCCTCTTTTTCATTTCATTATTCCAAATGAAGGCTCAATGAAGTCTCCATTAAAATCAAAGGCCACCTTCTCTCCATACAGGAAACTAGTCTTTATTTATCTCAAATTGTACTAAAGTTCCATATGGTTGGGCTGACTGAGAACATGGGTTTTTTCTTCAATTTTTCTTCTAATTGTCACTATTATCTTCCTCTGCTTTTCCATTAGAAAGGAGTATCTTAAAGCTATAGTCAGAAAGAAGAGATATAGGCATCGGTTGCTGCTTGATTCTGGCATCACCAGATAAAGTCACATTTGATGAAGTTCATATGAGATGCAGAGAAAGAAGCTACTTAAGAAGCTTTCCTAGGTTAACTGGTGGATAGGGTTTGACCTCACTTTTGATTAAGCAAACTCTTGTCATAACTTGTCCTTGTGGTTCAATACTTAACATCAAGGAAGCTTCACTGTTTGGAAAATGCATCTTGATAGCAGGATCATAGATTTAGAACTAGAAGTGATCTTAGGGGTCATTTCGTCCAACCCCCTCATTTTGTAAGTGAGGAAACTGAGGCCTAGAGAAGTTAAGTGCTTTACCTAAGTAGGAAGTAGCAGAATTGGTATTTTTAACTATGGTCCTTTGACTTCAAGTTCAGGACTTCTTCCATGGCATCATGAGAAAGACTTCAATTGAATAAACTGAGAAAGAAACCAAAATTCTCATAGTCTTCTCCACAGGTTAGGTTGGGAAAGTCTATAGTCCAATAGTCTCATTAAACTGCTTGTTAAAGGAAGGGGAGAAAAATATGGCACAAGAAGATCTAATCACAGATTGAGATTGTAAGGCAATAGTCTATTAGAGAAAGTTGTCATTGTTACACGATCCTTTTAAAGTTCAGATAATCCAGACAAGCCTTAGGAGAACTTTAAAAGTTTTTAAATGGGAAATTCTGTCCCTTATTTACTGCAAGGTGTTCTTTTACCTTTTCTAGTAATCCCAGCCCACTCTTCAAAAATAAACATTCTGGTTTCAACACTTCCTACAGGTAATAAGAGTTCTGAACTCCACAGTGTCTGGTGGCAGGGGTGGGGGTGGGGGCAAGAGAGGGGGAAGACTAACTCATCTGTGATGAGTACTCAGGATGCTATCATCAGTACTGAGAGTACTTGAGTCAAATCAGAAAATGGAAGAAAGACAACCAATGGAGAAGAACTGGGGAAATGGGGAGAAATAGCAGGGAGGCAGATTTAGTCTTAACAGGGGAAAGAATTTCCAAAAAATTAGATCTGCTCCACAATCAAACATATTTACCTTAGTAAGTCAGGAACTCCCTATTATTGGAAGTATTCAAGAAGAGGTTGAATAAAGTCTATCAAAGATGCTCCAAGCGAGTGGGGATCCTTGCTCTGTAATAGAAACTTGGACAGGATGACCTCTAAGGTTCCTTCCCACTATGAGGTTCAATGACATAGTGTCTAAAGGACTTTAGCATAAAAACAACCTGTTTTAATGGCTAAATACTAAAGTAACATTATGAAGGTATAGAAGCTAGCTGAATTTAGAAATGCATTTAGGATTCAAACACTTCTAATTTCAGGATTTTACCACCACAAGGCCAAATCAGAGATAGGAAATGAACAAGTTCCTCTGGAGGCTAGATGTATTCAACCTTTGCACACAAACCATTTTGCTCAGTTCCCTCCTCTCCTTGAACAAAAGCCTTAGTAAAGCATCATCTGGTTCCGCTTAGTCAGTCCCCCCATTTAATCTGTTTGTTTCTGACAAAGTCTCAGCAGATGTCTGCAGTTGCATTCCATTCCATCACACCCCAGAACATAGATTGATTTTCAGCTAGTTATTGGCCTCCTGCATCTTCATGATCAAAATTGGACAGGGAAAACCAAAAAGATTAAAGCAAAACATAACATGAACAAACTTGTCTCTCTAGGCAGTAAGTAATTGTTCCAGATCGATAGAGGAGGCCTGTTGATTCTGTCAAATGACAGAATATGAGATACGCATGTGGCTGCTGGGAAAATCAAGAACAATTACCCCAAACTCAGTACTATCTCTTATTCAACAAAAAGTAAGGCAGTGGGGGATAGTTAATTCATTAATATCTCAAGCCAAATATTAATGGTTCCTCATGGTTTTTAATTGGTTCCAAGAACTAGGTGAAGGTATTCAGCCAATCTCCTCTACTTTTGCAGGGAATACTTCAATCTTCTCTTGTCTGTGATGGCTATGAAGTCATCATGTGGATATTCGATATCTAATTCTCAAATGAATTCGTTATCTTGACAGATTTATTTTGTAAGACTTTACGTTTTTGGTTCTAAGCAAGATCTGTGACTTTTAGTAGCTTCCTCACACATAGCATGAGGAACTAAGAATCTGATTAGTGTTCTCACACTGTTGGAATATGCAAAAATATACAGAGAATTTGAAATAGGTATCAGCCAAAAACCTGAGGTGTATTTTTAATAAGAGCTACAATCAGTCAATCCATACATAATTTCAGACATCAGCTCATCTTTTCTTTTGCTAAATTGACTTCTATTTATCAGAATGAATCTCCTCTTTTGGTTATTTTTCATTCCATCCCTGAAGATCTGAGCTCTCAGGAGAGATGCCCCTATCCTAGACACTTGTTGACTCAACCTATTAAACATCATGCTCCTCCACACTGCTAATAACTTAGACATTGGTGGGGTCTAATAGCTATCCAGAGATAATGGAATCACTGATTTATAGCTAAAAAAACCTGAGAGATCTGAAACTTTATTTTAAAGATGAAGAAATTGAGACCCCAAAAGGTTAAATGACCTTTCCCAAGGTCACAAAGGTAGTAAGTAGCACAAAGCTCCTCTGACTCCAAATTCACTATTTTTTTCCACCGTACCGTGCAAGAGACCCAATCTATTAGTAACAATTTACAATAAAAGAACACATTAGTTAAAATTAATTTAAAAAGAAAAGGCTACAAAATGGGAGGGACAATTTAGTCATGCCTCCAAAATAACTGAATGCTAATATTTCTTTCTGAAGTGACAAATGTCATGGTTTTCCATGAAGGATGTACACTCCAGGAAGGCAGGGACTCTTTCATTTTTGTCCCTGTATCCCCAGCACCTAGCACAATGCCTGGCCCACAGCAAGAAACTTTAAAGTGCTTTAACTTCTTTTTCATGACAGTGTGGTGAACATTTAGGAAAATCACCTATTTGCGTAAGTAGGATATTCCCTTTTTGTGTACAGTTAAGATCACTGAAGCTATTCTTATTTTATGGAAGTTATGAAGAGAAATGCAACATACTTCTAGGGAAACATTTTAACTATTATTCCCTCATCCATCATCTTTCATAAAGGAGACACTGCCAGAATGTTATCACATCATTGCTTATGTCACCAACTCTAAATAATGAAAACATGAATGATGGTAAGGCAGAGCAATAGTATGTCATAGGCATGGCAAGATGAGATGCTAGGACCCATTTGTATCCTCTAAGAGGTCTTCCAGAGAGGCCCTAGTCTATCCAGAAATGCAAGTAGCTCCTTGTCCACTCATTTAAGTGTAATAATGATATGAGTTGTCCACTTCCTCAAATTTCTTTATGAGCCCCCCCAGAGAAAAGATAGGCTGGTTAAGGAATTTCACCAGTCTGGTGAATTGTTTTTGCTTATTGAATTAATCCATTGGAGTTAATTCAATAACAGAGAGTAGTTAGAGACATGGCCATGTTTCATATCCCAAATAGTTTATGAAATCCACAGAGAGCTTTAGGCATTAAACTTGTTATCTAAGAAGTTTTTGTTTTAAATGATAATGACTGTGCATGCATTCCAGAGTGTGATAGCAGAAAAATGGCACTCTAAAAGCTCATAAAAGAAGTAACTGTAGACAGGTAAAAAACATGGGAAAAATGGCCAAAGGAAAGACTATAAAAAAGATGTTTGTAAAATGTTCACCATTGCTATTATGTGGGCTAGTTGGTGAAATACACTATTCATCATCCATTCTTAGTCAACAATCCTTCATCTCATCAATTCCCGAAGGAGTCTCAAACAAATAAGCAAGGGGCCAGCCAATCAAGACAAACATGGGACTTGTCTATTCTCCTTTTCTGAGTTTTCTCTACGGGAAAAAGCTATATAGAAAAGAGCAATATCTTTTCTAGGTAAAAAGGAACATGAGTTTCCATCTAACCATGAAAGGAATAGCAAATGAAGGACAAATGAGATGTCATTAAAACAGAAAAGTCTAATGGATCTTTTCCCCTGAAGTTAAAAATAGAATGAAAAGGTCTTAGCAGGGGGTAGATTTTGACTTAGAACAGAAGGGCCCTAAAGGTGAACTCACTAAGACAGAACCATGTCAGGAGAAGGAAGCTACAGGAAGCAAAGTCCATTCCGGGATGACTTTGTAGAATGTGTTCTTTTATTTATGACAGACTCACCTCTTTGTTACATAAGAACCAGGTTTCTTCACTCTCTGCAAAGGGTCTAAACTAACTCCTGTCTCTGAGGAGTCGTTGGAAACAGTCTGAGAGATCTCTTTTGGTCTACTCACTTTGAGCTGATCAATTAAGTTTAGAATGTTCAGAATGAACAAGACTTTGAAAGACCATTTAACTCAATATTCTTCAAATTCTCTTACCCCATAACCATCTTATGATTCACCCATTCACTCATATTCCCTCATAACCTTTTCACTCCCTCCCACCATCACTCTCTGACAAAATCTCCAAGTTTGGGGAAATTTCTTGCTTTCTAAGAGTAATAGTAGCATATGTCTGTTTCCTTCACCTCAGAAATGAACATGAGTATTCTATCCTATCTATGTGTCTAAAGCTGGGACAGTTGGATAGAGGAAAAAGAAAATGATGAGAGGGAGGACAAGGTGTTTATGGGGAGCTAAAAGTGTCTAGGAAGAAAGGAGGGACCATGTTGATAGCTCGGGCATCATCCCCCAGCTAGATGGTTCCCATCTTTACAACTATACTGGCATTTTCCTACCAACATACAGCTCCAGAAATGCTAATCCAGTCCTTCTTCTATCTCTAGGTTATACTTAGTTTAAGCTGTTACAGTTAACTACCTTTTCCTTAAAAGTGGCCTGAGATAAGGAAATTACAAATTCTATTCGATCCTATGACTTTGAGTCTTTTTTCTCAGCTAGTCAGCTGTTCTAAACATTATTCCTCCTTTGTTGATGCCTACCCAAGCCATCTTAGCACATAGCTTTCTCTGGCTGACCATCCGAGACTCACACTAGGAGGAACCACTAACTTTTCTATTAAAGTGACCCAGAACAACATTTTAGTTCATAGTAAGTGTCCTTTCCATGACCATGCAGGACTACTCTTCTGAGAGGCCCCTATGGAGCTGTTTATTGAATTCTCATTAAATTGAATTTGCTTTTAAAGTAAACATAATAACTAGACTCAAGTGCTAGGAATTTGGAACTTGAGGGAGAGTTTTATCAGTTTCAAAGATCACAAATTGTACAAGATCATACCTATAAACCTTAGCTAGCTCTGTTTTCATAGCTTCAAAGTGGGATAATGAAATGAGGTGGGCAGAGAGAATAAACTTACCCTGTTATCACCTTCTGGTGCAAGTGGGTCTGTCATCCAGGATCCAAACCTTGATCCCGAGGTTTTTATGGTCACTGGGTCACTGATTCCTGTTAATTTGCCACAAGCTGCAAAATAGTGTAATACAGAGGAACAACAAGGTAAGTTAACAACTGGGGGGGTGGGGTGGCAAATGGCCTCACTCAAAGTCAATTTAAAAATGGGGATGTTCCCATAATAGCATTTACTGTCAAGGGTGGGAGGTAGTGGAAATAACATTTCTTTCTCTTAGAGGCAGGAGAGGGAAGCTCTACTTTCAATCCCTGCCATTAATCTGTGAATGGCTGCTGAACATTTGTTCATGCCCTTGTTTTTAATGGCAACATCCCTTATCATAGTGGCCCAGAGAAACCATACCTTCCCCAAACCAGAAGTGCTGCATTACCAGTAGAATAGTAAATGAAGCCAGATGCTGCCCAGGGGCAGTCAGCTTGGTATAGAAAAGAGGTAGCTGCATATCAGTCTTCTGAAACCCTACTGAATCCATGCCAACTACTTTACATAGAAGTGGGAGGGTTGGGATGCCCATTTCAATGCCATGTTCCCCACCAAAGAACAATGACTCCCTTACACACACACACACACACACACACACCACACCACACACCCCAACTGTTTCATTAAGTAGTTACGGCACATTACTCTTTAAATATCCTTATTGATTAAAATCACCTACTGAGAAGAGACTCATGGATTCATGGACATACCTGCAATGCTATTCCTGGCACTGAGTGGTGGAAGGGGAGGGAAAGAGAGAAGGCACTGTCTGAAACCTAAGATTGGAGTCTGGAGTACTGCTGTGTCTATTTCAGACTGTGCTGTGGGACCTCAGAGTGCTCACTCAAACTCTGCTTTACCCCATTTAACCTCCAATTTAAGGATGTAGTAACATTCCTGGGATCACAAAACCCAGTTAGGAAGAAAAAAATGGGACAAAAGTGCCATCGATGCCCAAAGGGCCCATGAAGCTATTTATTACATTCTCATTAAATTAAACCTGCTTTCAAAAGTGGACACAATAGCTAGCCTCAAGAGACAAGAATTTGGAGCTTGGGTGGGAGAGAGGAGAATTTCATCAGTTCCAAAAAATAAAATCACAGATTATACAAGATTGGACCCACAAACCTTAGCAAGCTCTGCTTTCATAGTGCCAATAGTATAAGGAAGTGAGGTAGAGAGAAAGAATAAATTTACCTTGTCCATGCCACCATGGCACCATGGACAAAGGCAGCTGGGGGTGCCAACACAGATTGAAAACCAGCCATTCATTTAATTCCACATTCAGTAAAGTTAAACAATAGCAACAATAGTAATAAACAAGCAAATCCCACCTTGATTTACAGAGTCAGAAAGGACATTAGAACACAGAATGGCCGAACTGGTGAGATGTTACAGTGCAGAAATTTCAAGACACTGAGTTTAGAAGTAGAAAGCACCTTAGAGAGCTCTTAGTCTAGTCCCATAATTTAACAGATAGGGAAATGGAGGCTCAGAGGACGGAAATGACTTTCCAAGATCACTTAGCAGATTACTTGCAAAGTAAGGCTATTAGCCAGGACCCTGACCATGAAAGTCAAGGCCTTTATATATTTAACACAATCATACTTCCTATACCTTATAGAGTTCTATCCAGATGTCAACTTGTACATGGAAGGATCCTATGGAAATATCTCTTATTGGAACTGACCTTCCCTTCTTGGATCTCATATACAAAGCACTTTGTTTGGGGAATCTCTGATGCACTTAGGTATGAAGTACAATATCACTTGATATCTGTGTTGGTGCTGTTTCCCTCTAAGTAACTGGAGCTTCATTCAGGGAAACAGCATGATATAGAGGAAAGAATGCTAGGCTTGGAACAAGAGAAAGCCTGGGTTCAAATCCTGACCCTAACATGGCATGGGCACAATCAATTTCATCTCTCTAAGTCTCAACTCCCTCATTTGCAAAAGAAGGATAATAAAATCTGAAGTCCCTACCTCATAGGGTTTTGGGGAGAATGAAATCAGATATTCTCAAAGGAATAAAGGAAATGAGCATTTGTTAAGCACTCACTATGTCCTAGACATGTACTAAGTGCTTCATTTGATTCTCACAACTATGGAGGAAACTGAGGCAGACAGAAAGTTAAATTCCTTGTCCAAGTTTCTAATACTGGATTTGAATTCAGATCTCCCAGACTCCAGGCCCAGCACTCTTTCTACTTCACTGTCAAAGAATGCAAATTTTTAAGTGCCATACAGGTCAGCTGTAATTATTTAGCTGGATCTTGCATCATCCCCAGTGCCTAGTACAAGTCTCTGTACTCTGTAGGTGTTCAATAAATGTATGTTAAATAAATGAATGAATGCCTTCTGTTGTTCAACATGGCTTTGCTTTTTCTGTCACTAGGTCACAGACCTGTTAGGGGGTCATATGACACTATTCTGCAATAAAATTCTCTTCAGCCATGTGCTCTCAAATGCAAACTGATCTGGAGAACAAAGGGGTATAGGTTTAATAGGCTGCTCCTGGAGAGTCTCCTCTGTTTTCCAGAGTCCTAGGGCACTAGATTTAAAGCTGGAAGCAACATCAGAGTCTATTCTAACCTTGCCCTCCTCTAACATTTTACAAACATCTTACTTTGAATAAACAAGTTAATTCAGAAGTCTCTGGATGTTCTTACCAATCTTTAAAATGTTGCTGTTGACAAAAATGGTCTTAGAGTATAATGGGAGATTATTTTGGATTTTTGAAAAGGTATATGATACTATTTTTAATGAAGGATGGGCAGGGAAAGAAAAAATATGAATTGAACACACCATACAGAATTTAGACATTGAAGAAATCTTAGTAAGAACCTTATCCAAGATCAGTCCCTTCATTTTACAGATGAGAAAACACTGAAGTCTAGAGAGATTAAACAGTTTGCAGAAGATCACATGGGTAAATAACAAAGGAAGATTTGAACCCAAGCCCTCTGATTCCAAAGGCAGAACTCTTCTCTTCCCATTGTACCAAACTGAGGCACTCAGTAAGAACTAAGACCATAAGAAAGGGACCTGCTACAGGACTTTTTCTCCTGGAAGAAATCCACTCTTGCTTCTTTTTTCCCCTCCCTTAGGCTGTTTGTCTGTCTTTAACCTTCAATCTAAACCTGAATACAAATGGTTAAAATCAATAGCATGTAAAGTTCAGAAAAGATCAAGGATCTGTGGGAGAACTGGAAATTACACCTCACCCAACTGCCATTCAGTCTATAAAATCCCTTTAAAGTCCCTCCCACCTGCCAAGCTCCATCCACTGACAGACAAGAAGGGTACCAAACATTCCATTTCTCACATTGCTCAGAACCAGATTTCTGCTACAGCTTCCCTCCCACCCCCACTAGAAAGAGAAGGGGATATCTCTATTAAATAACTTCTTATGAAACTTAGCAATGGCTGGAAGCTCAGGGCCCTAAACTAAGACCTGCTACAAATACTTCTTGTATTTCAAGTTATAGCAACAGATTTGCCCAACATAAGGGTGTTGATGAAATAGCATCTAGAAAAAAGTTAATTAAGAGCACAATCAGAATCAACCTTTGAACCCAAATGCAAACCAAGTCTTTTTTTTCAAGTTGAGAAAAAATGAGTCATCTCTCCAAGCTGTTGTCTCATGGCTAGAGAGTCAAGAAATAAATAAAATTGCCTTATGATGTGATGTAATGGAAAGAACACTGTATTGGGCCCGGAAGACCTGGTTTCAAATGTTCTCTTGATAACCTTTGACAAAGTACTCAACTTCTCTGGACTTGAGCTTCCTCATCTATAAAACAGTATCTATCTCTGTCTCTGTCTCTCTCTCTGTCTCTGTTTCTCTCTCTGTCTCTGTCTCTGTCTCTCTCTCTCTCTCTCTCTCTCTCTCTCTCTCTCTCTCTCTCACACACACACACACACACACACACACACACACACACACACGAACACACACCACAAAAGTCAGTGAGATATGTTCAAAGATACAGACCCTAATGCTATATTGGGAACTGTCCTTGGTACCTGATTACTTGATAGTGTGCTTAGGGGGTTAGACCACTGATAGAGTTTCCCTATTCCCTCCCTCCCTAAAGTGTGAAGTGTGTATGTGTGTGTATTTTCCTTCCAACTTGAAATCCTATGATCCATGATTGATTCATATATTTCTTCCCATGCCCAATCTTCATTTTGAAAAACAAACACATCTTTAAAAAATGACCCTCTCTCAATCTACTCTAATATCATTTTAATCAACATCAAGAAGCATTGCTTAAGGATTGTTAAGAAAAGAATTATAAATTAACCTGTTTAACCAAATCAGATGTCTGGTCACTGAACTCTCCAATATCTTTGGACAAGATGGGAGAGGTCCAACCAAGATTATAATCTCATTTGGTTCTGAGGCTCATGTCTGCTCTCAGCAATTGACACCAATTTACCTGTGCAATTTCTTCCACATTTTCATAATGGACTATCTGTAAAAGGGGCAAGTGTTTGGAGTGAGGTGGAAAAGGGAGGATTATCTAAATAAATACACGTGATAATTTGAATTGGGGTATAACTAATAAAGGACTGGATATCTCAGGAGAGGGTCTGGTTTCAGGACCATCTCAGATTATTTCTTTTTCCAATGAATTGTCAGAGGTGATAGAGCTACATTGAGTATTTTAAAAGAGGAGGAGGACAAATATTTTGGAAATCACAGGAGTCAAACACTACATTCTGTCTATATGAGTCATTTCCTCTCAGTTCTCGTAACCCTGGGAAGATCCCAAGGCCATATGGGCAAGCTAGCATCTGCTGAGTAAAAACAAACAGAAAAAGGGCATTCATATCAACAATAGGAATATGCAACTACAAACTCTGCTACAAACTCACAGAATCAGTTTACATAAACTTTGCCTAGGGAGGGACTACTCAGGGAGATGTCAGCATTGACCTAAAAACGTTTAAATCCTTAACTATTTCCCTTTCAAAGAAACTTTCCTTTATTGGCTAGATGTAAGTTCTCTCTGTGTTGCTCCAGAAATAAATCTAATCAGGAACCACCAAAGGGTTCAGTGATTTGATATCCTCAGGAAAAAACCTGCTTCTGCACTATATTCTCACCCTGAGGATAATTCTTTTTCCCATTAAACACAACTGCATGAACTTCCAGCCATTTCAATTTTCTTAATCCCCAGAGCAAATAGAGTCTATCAATGAAGAATCAGTCCCCCCCCCACATTTTTTGACTGTTTTTCTGTCTCTATCTCTCTGTCTCTTTCTCAAACATACACATACACAAGCACACATAATTCACAAGTGGTAAGAAACATCCTTGATGTCTGATCGCTCAATAGCATAAGGGGTCAGACTACTGCTGGTGTTTTCCTATTTCATGGTTCCCCAAAGTGAAAGGAAAAAAAAGCAGAATAGCCAATTGACCTCCAGAATAACCTTTTTCCTGTCTCCTACCTTTGTTCATGTTGTTCTGTAAGTCTGAAATGCCTTACTTTACTTTTGTCAGCTGAAATCTACATATCCTTCACGTGTTGCTCAAATAAGACCTCTTACACCATGTCTTGTTGATCCTTTTAGCCAGAAGTCATCTTTTCAACTAAACTCTCATAGCACTAGGACTCATGGCAATGATCACATACTGATCTGTGTGTTTATCATATGCATGTTCTTGGAGATGTCATATACCGTAAGATGTCAAGTTCCTTGAGGACATAAACTATAATTTGCATTTATCTCCATATTTTCTACACCATCTAGCATAGTGCCTTGAATATAATAGTGGCTCAATAAATATTTGCTGAGTAATGAAAATCTTCCCCACTACAAAGGAAAATGTATTATAGTTTTAAAAAGTCAGCATATTAGCAATATTGTATTTTAATGTTTTCTTAATTCTTTTACTTCCTTATATGTTCCTGGTCTCTTATGTCAAAGTGTGTGTGGGGTGTGTGTGTGTGTGTGTGTGTGCGCATGTGTGTATGTGTGTGTGTGTGTGTGTGAGAGAGAGAGAGAGACAGAGAGAGACAGAGAGAGACAGAGAGAGAGAAAGAGAAAGAGTACCTACACCATAGCAATGAAGAAGGAAAAAGGAAAACGAGAGGCATAAAGAAGGGTCAGAGGCAGTCTGAGAAAGGGAGACATAAGACTCCAATCTCAGACACAAAAGCCTCATCTCAGATGAAAGGGAGCTTCTTGCAATCATTATATTTTGTCCTTTGCTACTTCCCTTACCTGCCCAATTCTGAACTCACTCCAATAGATGAAGAGAAAGAGGTAGCTCAAGGTAACAGAAACAAAGTCAACAACATCCTGACTGCCAGAGATTGGAAGGTCTTTGTAAAGGGCCTTTCTCAAGCATAGCATGTGAATGGCTCCAAATTGAGATGGCCTGAATATAGCCTGAGCAGAAAGTCACCCAGGGACCTTGGAAGATCCTCCATTTAAGCATACTTGGCTCTACCACTGTCCTCTTCCAAACTTGTCTCTCAAAAAAATGGGGGGGATTAGTCACACAAAGTTATGAATATGTCAGTATAAATAAGTTTTACACAGTCTCCAGGAGAGGTTGTGACAGTAGAAAAACAGTTGAAGGTGGGAAATATGTAGGAAGACAGATGAGGAAGAAAGTAGACCATGTAAGTGAAGGATAACATGTACAATACAAAATTTCCCATTCCCCAATTTTACCCTGGGCCCATTGTGCTCCATTAGCCTTTATACTGGACAACTTCCTTGGGTCACTTGTATTTTCCTGGGTGCCACTGATTCATGAATAAAGGTAAACTTCACATGCTCTGTTTCACTCTCCTATCTACATTGTTGTCCACAGACACAAGGTTGCCCGTGTTGGATTGGGTACTTATTTTTGGATATCAATCCAACCTGGTTTCAGCCAAAAGTCTTCTAGAACAAGCAAAAAGGTTGTTTTGTAAAATCTCCCAACTGGGAAGCAAAGACAAACTTGGCATATGTGGTTCACAAAGTGTCTCTCCTTTGTCTTGATTAGTACAGACCAAAAAAAGAGCAATCTGAGTTAGTTTTTCACTATCACATAATACATTTAGAACTGGAAGAGACCTTAGAGATACAATCCAATTTCCTCATTTACACAGGGGGTAACTGAAGCCCAAAGAGGTTGAAGTGAATTGCCACATAGGGTGTAAGTTGCAAAGACAGGGCACAAATCTAGGCCTCATGACTCCAAATCCAAAGCTATTCCTAGTATATTTTTCTCCCACGAAATTGAGCATGGAAGAAAAGGTATCTTTATTCAATTGTCCTTCACAGGGCAGAAGATGGGTGACCACTCATCAGGAGTCTACATGGAAAATTCTTACACTAAATGTGAAGCTAAATTAAATTACCCTTTTCTAAGGTTATAGTATTCTAGAATGAAGATTTTTTCTACTATAACCTCACATATCAGTGGATATAATAGTTATTAATGACAGGGATAGTACAAATCAGGGAGGAAAAGAAATATACTGAAATTAGTAAATTTGTATAGTGGCCCCTCAAGGAACATTGGGAGTTGATTTTAACCACAATCCAGATACTTTTGAAAAGGAATCCAGGGCAGCTGAGGTGGAATAGAATTGTCTAAATATGAAAGACCAGAAAGAACATGCCTGAGGTCTAAATCAATGGGTTAGACACAGAGGCATACCTAAAGATGTACTCCATTTCCCCAAAGGAAGTCTTATGATCAATAATTCCAGCTCACCTAGATCATAGCACTATCTTACCAGAATCCAGATCCTTAGGAAAGGAGTCAATAACTACCAGGACTTTCCATCCAGCCTTTTGTATTCCTGTTGAGTTTGAGGGATATTGTCGTACAGAAGGGTTAAGAAGGAGGTCATCTTAAATTCATAGACTTAAGGATTTTTGAGTCTTCTTCTAGCTCTAAATCTCATGATCCTTTATGATCCTATGTCTTCAGTAGGGTAAGAAATGTTCAGGACCTAAGAAGATCATTGTAGGCTTTAGAGTCGAAGAGACCTTAGGGGTGATTTGGTCCAATTCCTCCCTTTGTTTTACAGATGAAAAAATCTGAGCTTCAGAGAGACTGAGTTACTTTTCCAAGGTCCCACAATTGGTAAGCAGTAGACTAGGTTTCAAATCTCTATTTTCTGATTCCAAATCCTGGACTCTAGTCACAAGATTATAGATCTTAACCTCTTATTATACAGAATTTCACAGAACAAACAGACAGAAATATGCCTTGCTAGGAATCCGATAAAGGGCAATGTTTAGTACTTAGGATTTGGAGGGGTAGATTCTGAAACCAAGTACACCATGATCTTTTCTTTATCCCATGTGGATAACCAGTCAGATCAAAATGAACTGGATTAGACTTCCTCAGAGGCCTTTTTACTGTTATCTGACTAGCTCCAATGGGGCTGAAGAATAGAAGCTCCTTCCTGTTTACTTGGAGGGCAATGCAGTATATTAAAAGGGGTCTAGATCTGCAATCAAAGTATTCCAGTTTTGTGACTTACTGCCTGTGTGAACTTAAGCAAGGCCTCCTTTGGCCCTAATCAAATGAGATAACCTATGCACAACAACTGCAAGCTATAAATATAGGAAAGAAAGAAGGAAATAAAGAATGAAATCTATGCACCAGGCACTGTGTTAAGTGCTTTGCAAACATTATCTCATTTAATCCTTACATCAATCTGAGAAGTACATGCTATTATTATCCTCATTTAACAGTTGAGGAAACTGAGGCAAATTGAGGTTAAATGACTTGCCTAGGATCACACAGCTAGTAAGTATATAAGGCCAGACATTTTACTGTTGTTGTTTTCTTATGTGATGTCTTTTTGTTATGTTGTTGTAAAATGAGTGGACTGAACTCAATACTCTGAAGTCCTTCCTAGCGCAAAACCAATGATTCAAATGAAATATCAAGTCCAACCATCTATGTACCCTATTCCAACAATACCCAAGAGGTAAACTGTTCTTCCTTTGCAGTTCTCATTCACCTTTCCACTTAGAGACCTAAGAAATTAGTTTCAGATGACCCTTCCCATGAGAGTGAATACTGGAGATGATGTTATGGCAAAATATACTTTGCTCTTATTATATGGGTAGGAAAGATACCACTTTCATCAAATTGAAGGAGTGATGAATCAAAAGGTCCATAAGCAGCTACCAAATTAGCAAATGCTTTGCAGTCAAGAAATTCCCTGAATCTAGACCTGAAGTTTTTGGCTAAGAAATTTGATTGCTGATATAAAGAAATCCACTACTAACCTTTATCGCAAGACCTGAAGTCCTGCATTGTTGATTTTCCTTCTATCCATTATAGAGATCCATCTTTTACCATTTCAAGAACATCGAACCTCAGAGAGCAACCCCCTCTCTGATCTTAACCTGGTTAGCAAGAACACACTAGTTAACTGATTAAAGAGCTACCACCACTTGTGACTCTTTATTAACCTTTGAGAGTACCCTCTATCTATGGTGAGAAGTTGCAATTAATACTCCAGGTTCAAAGGTACGAAGTCCTTGAGCAAACATATTTTCCATTTCTGTTCAACATGCTTAAGAAATTTGGTAATAATAGGAAAAACACAAGAAAGCAGATTCTTTTCAGAAGAGAAATTCAAGAGAAATTAAATTTGACCTCTTGTTTCCAAGGCTATTGCAAATGACATTTTCCAACTTGAGTCTTTGGTTCAGTTTCTTATAGGAAGCCTAAAATCCCTGGATAGAGGGTCATTTTTAAAAATGGAAACAGAAAAACAAATTCAACCAACTACTATTGATTTTTTTCATATATGTGTATATAGCAGGGTCAAGAAGTGTCAGCAATATCGACCTTAAGAGAAGTTGAAGAAAAGAAAGAAATCCAAAAGAGACCTAGTTAAAAATAAGTTGGTTTACTGCAGTGAATCTCTTTCTTGAAGATGTTACACCAGAGAAGGGAGCAGCAACACTTCAAGACTAAGAAATCTACTGTCAGACTATGCCTTTGCTAATTCTGGAGGTACTTGAATGAGTCAAGAGTGCTAAGGAGGTGGCAACAAATAGCTCTAAAAATAACCTATTCACTAAGCAAGGCTATAATGCTGGACCACTTATAACACTCATTTCCTTTGTCATGCACCCTGGTACACTTGCCAGTGAGGAATCCTAGCTAGAAAGATGTCCCACAGTTATTTGTAAAGCTAAAATGAGTATCTCATATTACTATCATTTGGAATTTGTTTGATACTTGGGTTCTGAGGTCAATAAACTATAAAAATGGGATTCAAGAGGAAGAAAAGTGAGCAAAATCCACCCAGTCCCAGAAAATGGGTGACCAGTGGCGGTACCATTGGCCAAATTTTCAGTTCTAGATGTTAATATCTGATTCATCTCTGAGTTCCTAGTGCTGTTTCTAACTACATATGTGTCCTTAAATGAATTATTTTATCTCTTTTAGCCTCAGACGTCCCTTCTTTCAAAGAGGAGTTATAATTGCAACTGTACTTAGGATTAAATGTTCTTGTTGTATAAAGTTCGAGGGATTGTTATTCTGTGATCAGAAAATATCAGACAAAAGCATTTGCTTCCTTCTTCCATCACTTTAAAGGCCGCCATTTTAAAGCTGTTCTCTAACTTAACCATTCAAAAGTTGACACAGGATTCTATATTTAGAGCTGGAAAGGACCTCAAAGGTCACTTAGTCCCACTCATCCCATTTTAAAGTTGAGTAAACTGAGATCTAGAGAAGTCAAGCAACTTGCCCATGCTAGCAGAACTAGAATTTGGAATAGTTCTCACCCTCCAAATTCATTGCTCTTTCTACTGCTTCATGCATGTTTCATCAGATCTCCTAGAACTGCATAGGTCACATGTCTGTACAGTTTATGATTTTCAGCAGCATTTTATAATTCATATGAAGTTCTCGGAAAGATTTTAGACTGAGATTTCTAAATGTAGATATTCATGTATATTGCTATAGCCTGAAGGGTTAAAAAACCATAGGGGCCATTTTATTCTCTCTTTTTTCCCCCAAACCAATCCTTTCAGCTATCCATGGGTAAGCACGTGGGAGTCCCAAGATCTTAAACTACAAAATATATTCACACCAATGTCTAAAAATAGGTCCAGCACAGATGGAACAGGCATGCATCATCCTGAGAGGGACATTTTCCCAACTTGGAAAAGTCCTTACATTTTCACCATCTGCAACTTTTATTCTGCTCTTGTCTATTTGTGTGGGTCATTGCGATTCTGGGTCATTATGGGGCTCCATATTCCCTATATTTGCCCACTCTACAGTTAAGATAGCAAAAAGGTAGAAAACTACCCACTTGTGAAAGAAAATAATTCAATCCTTATTTCTCAAGGGCTAAGAGACAGAATTGTAAGTCTAAAGAATGACTTCTACAAAGAGTAATCTTTAAGGAAGTTAATAAAATGCATTTCACATGGGGACATGGTCACAGTAGTAATTTCTTTCTTCAGTGGAAGTCCAAAGATACTTCAGGTATAATCTGTAATTCCCTACTTGAAACATGCCTATAGGACCTTAGACTTGATCTCTGAAATCACTTAGTTCAACCCCTTTATTTTACTAATGGAGAAAGTGTACTGTCTAGAGAGTCACTTGTTCAAAGTTACCCAGTTATTTAATAGTACAATTGGAAATAGAATCCAAGTCTCCTGACTTATTTTTTTCCCCACTACACCAAAGACATTTGCTATAACTCTTTTATATGCATTCACTGATTTTTTTCAGAGATGAGATGACATTCTGCAGATGATAAAAGCTAAAGCTAATTTTAAAGGGAAAAACTACATATCTTATGATCTTATTCATATCTTATACTAGTGAACTGAAAATATTGTGGCTTTTCTATCAAAAGTATCTTCAGTCTTGAGCATTTAGGCTTATAAAAATGAATAAATAAAAGGGATATTAAATACAAGTGCCTACTTATGAAACAATATTTTCTTCAACTCTATTTTCTTTACTGTTGAGTGTATTCTTTCAGTTGACTAGTACCATGAGAAGTGTCCAGAAATATTCTAAAATTAAATGTTTCCTTTGGATATATTTAGCTACTAGATAGGGTATTTGGGTGAGAGTAGAGGGACTGATGGTATTAGAAGACTAAGAAGGCAGTTAAAATCCTGAAAGAAGCTTCATTACAAAGGGTGACACCCTCCTCAACATATAGGGAAATAAAAATGAACTAACACCTCATCAAGATGATCTCATAAGTAGGACATATCTAATCTTTACTAAGACTAAGACTTCACTAAGAAATCCATTGGAATTTTATATGTGCTACTTAAGGGTGATTTCAGCAGTAAACTTGCCAAGATGGTATTAAAGCACTCAACTGGAAAGTCAATAATGCAAGTGGGTGTTCAATCAGAAGGAAGAATGAAATTCAGTCCACTAATTTGGGGGATGCTTCTTGGAAACAACAGAAAGGAATGGAAGACCTTTTTTCCTTGAAAATTGCTGTCACTTGTATCTAAACTTCCTTAGATGGTTCATTTCCTGCAAGTAAGGGAAACTTCCTATTTTTCTAAAATAAAATTGAATGTTCCATGTTATTCTTCATAACCAAATGATGCTTAGTTCATTCTCCTTGAGAAAGATTACTAAAATTGGTTCTCGAATTGGAAAACTAGAGTTAGTTAAGTGGTTTGCCTCTCTTCCTTTGTGTTAATTTTGTAGGTTCATCTTCTGTATTCATAGACTGTTCAAATAACATGCAGCATGTAATTTATGCCCTTATTCTTCTTTCTAAAAGATGTATAACTAAAGACTGTGCACTAGGCTTGGCATAATATTTGGAAACCAAAACTCAATGAGTGGTTACCATATTTCTCTCTCTGGGGAAGACAGCCTTTGAAAGACACCTGGGTTTGCATAATGATAGGAATACAGAATGGCTTTGCTAAAGCCAGAAGGGAGCTATCCATTTCAGCACTACTACCTCTATCTATGCAATACACTATACATGGGTGGGGGGTGAGCCTGTCCCACCACAGGGTTCTGAGCCTACCTAATTTTTGCATGCATGCACGGAGCCTTTCTTCAAGATTTGACACTCTGCTCTGAAGTTCATCGTAGTCATAGGCGCCAATCTCCTCTTGCAGCTCGTTAAGCACTGACGTCAGATTCTGGACCTCCTCTTTAAACTGCAATACCAATTTGGCATCGGCTTTGTACTCTTCCAACACTGGTATCAAAGGCCTAAGTTCATCCATTTTCGTTTTTATTGCCTGCAAGGTCAAAATAAGCTTGGTTCAGTGCGATGCGTGCAAAAATTTGTAACACCCTGACTCGTCCTGGCTTCTCCCTATGTGAGTGCAAATGTGAATATTCCCCATTTTATTTTATTTTCATTTTTGGTCCAAATGATGAATTAGAAAGAGCATATTAAAACAGTCTACAGAACACCAACATATTTGGGAAAGGTCTTTATTGTCAGTTTTGAATGCAACATCTTAGGGTTACATGCTTTAGATCACATACACAAAGTTCTTTTTTTTCTTTTTCAAAAAAATGCATTGACAAGGGTTCAAACTATTCATGAAATGCATCTACAGTCACATGCAAAAGGAAGATCTCAGTTGGATTCAAGATTCCTTAATGATATGGTGCTAATTATTTGAAAATAATAATAAAATGCATGGTGCAAAAAGCTCTCTGGCTCTCTTTCATGGTTACATGGGAGTGAACTGCTTCTTCAGTCACTGCGGCATTGAAAAAACTCTTTTAAGTTAGCCCTGTAAGCAAGAAAATGAAATACTGTTGAGGAGCTAGCCCACTAGCCTGCCTTTCTTACACAGATAGCCATTAATAAACAAGTATTCTTATGCTAATAATAGAAGAAACTCACATTTAAATGCTTGAGTTAGCAGAAACAACCTGCTGTCACAGTTTTTTAGAATGTCCTCACAACATTTAGGCTCAGATTTTTACAAGTTATTTATGCATGCTCAAAAGGCAGTTGTAGTTATCTCTCCTCCCCAAGACCCACCATCACGATAGTCTTGTGGCCCCAAGAGTTTAGAGTAAAAAAAAAAAAAAAGATCATGTTCTGAGACAGCAGCTAAGTGAAAAGATTGTTTTCTCTGACCATATTTGCTATAAATATACATGCATTTAGTGAGCCTGATCCTATGCCTAAGAAGAAAGTACTCTTCTTTTTTGGCAGGTGCATAAACTCTCACTGGTCAATCAGGTCAATAGAGTTCTATCTTTCTTCCAGTCTAAATCGATAACATACCAGAGACCTCAAAAAATTTCATTCACCTCCAAAAAGAACTTACTCATTTCTCAGCAGGATCAGGCCCAATATTGTTTTGCTGCATGGGTTTATTTATCTGTCATTCCATCTATTTAACATGCAGCTTTTTAGAGAGTTATTTCTTGCTTCATGCAGGGATTGCAGAAAGATAAAGATGTCTACAAACAACAGTGACACGAAGGGAAAAGGGGAAAGATAAACAGGGCACACAAGCGATTTTCAATCGAGAATGACTGCCCAAAGAAAGAGATTTCTTTAAATGGGGACTCTAATTTAAATTCAGGTACATATATACCTTACTTGAGATATATATATGTATTTCCCATTTTAAATGACATTGAAAGTTGTATAGCTAGGAAGGGCTGGAAACCAACTCCCAATCCTGAGCTATCTGACGACAAGTTACCACTTACCTATGAAAATAGGAAAGAGCTTTCCTGATTACCCCATAGGATAATAATTCCTCTCTGCTCTCTGCAAAGCTACAATATACTCTGTCAAGCCTAAATTAGGTCAGACATTAAAATCAATGCTATATTATAGCCATTCCTGAGTGGGAGCATCAATTAAAATAACCCCTTCAGCTCCCCTCTTTATGAAACTGAGTCACCTAAATAGGAATGATAACTAAAGTTCTTTCACTGAGCTGCAATACCCCCATAAGTAGAACAGCTCAGTCACAGGGATCTTGTGATTCCAGACTGGATTTGATTCAGGTGATGGTTCAGTGAATATGTATCAAGGGCTTCTGGTCAATGTTGACCTTTTCATTATTTCCCCATGTGGGCCAGGGAGGAGAAGGTCAAAACCTGAACCTTCTCTACTTTAACACTCACACGGTTTGGAAGGCTCTTTTCTGGGTCACTTTCTTTCATCCCTTTCTCCCCACAACCATTCCCTATTTCTAGAGAGAAGAGGAAAAAGCAAGACAGAAAGAACAAGCAGAGCTCTGGGAGAAAGAGATGGGAGCACACACCTTAAACTGCCTAGCAAGATGTTGCTTGTGGCTCTCTTCCACTTGCTTGAATTTGGACTCCAACCCTTTCATCTGGTTTTCCATCTTCTCCACATATTGTAAATCTCTTTGAGTTCGCCTGTCCAATACCTCTATTGATTGAGACATGTTTTGCACCTGTCAAAAAGGCAAAAGGTCCAAGAAAAGAGCTGTAATGGTGGCCAGAAAGTATCACTGGCTTTATAATAGATGACAATGACCTTTTCCATTCAGTCAAAGAGCATAAACAGTACATGCATTATTTACTAGTTAATCACACACATCTGATATTATTATGACCAGGAACTGGAAAACACTGTAAATTGGTTTTGTAAACATTTTTTGTCTGTCATGCTTGGGAAAATAATCTGACAATCAGGGATGCAAATAGACCTAATAGTCAAGTGTAAAATACATAAGCCTCCATTTCCCCTTTGATTAGTACATTGCATGCAATAGATTTGTGTTTCATTATTTATTTATTTATTCTGTAGAAGAGAATCCAGCTTGGCAAACATAAAATATATAACAAAGATGAACAGTGTTGTGGGGGAGGGGGTGTTTTCTCCACGTACAAATCTTGTTTATCTTTTAATGTACACTGAGTATTGTACTGCAGACATGGATTGCTTAAGTGCAGGATGAAGAAGTGAGAGAAGAGATGTCTTCACTGTTTATGTATCAGGATTCTTCAGCACCACCACCCATTTCTCCTCCCCGCCCCTACCAAACATCCTGCACAGCATCTATCATGGAACACAGTATGATAGGCACATGACTACTCTGCAAATATGCACAGTTGCCACATAAAGTCAAGAATCCATCACCCAGACAAATGAGGAATTGCTGTATTATACCTTTATAGGCAGATCCAAATCTAGCCTAGCCTCAAGATGGAATTTTAATATTAAACAGGATTCCAGAGAGCTTAAAAGAAAAACAGTTTTCCTGCAGTCACTTGCTAACACATTTATTTTCAGGAAACTGGCTCATGTGTGAGATTCTCTTCCAGGCTGTGTGGAGTCAGAATTAAGTCTGAGATTGCTAAACCAGTGGTTGGGTCATTCTGCCAGAACCTCATGCAATTACTAAAAGAGATGCTTTCATAATGGCAAGTCATTTTCCAAATGCTCATTTACAATCTGCACTGAGCTTAAAGATGCAACCCTTTTAGGTGCCAAAATTCTTTCTGCTTTGGCCCTCTTGCATGTGGCCAATGACAGTGCTTATGGCTTCTTTTCCCCATCTTCTGATCTTTGCCTCAGCACATGAAAAACAAACAAGCTCTTGACTGAAAGCAGGCAAATATCTCCAGGTCAATGGCAATTGCATGATATTTTTTCTGGACAAGAGAATCTGTCTCATAAACTTGACTCTTTTTAACCAAATTTTGTTTCTGTTACTTTGGAAGGACCATAGGAGTGATGAGGATTTCTTCCCATTTTTTTCTCTCCAAAGCAACTTTCTCCCAGCTTTCCCAAAGCAGGTATATTTTTGCTTTGTTGACCAACAAGTTGCATGTCCTTTTTTCAACTCATTTAAGGACCATGAATTATCCCAGCATCTCCACTGAGAAAAACTGCCCTAGAGGCAACATGGCATAGGAAAAACTTAGTGTCAAAATAGGTTTAAGTTCTTAATCTTCCATTGACTGTTTGATTATAGGCAAATGACATTCTTTTAACTTCACTTTGCTGATCTATAAAATGAGGCATTTTATGCCTAATAAATAACTAAATAAAAATCAACTGGATGATTTCTAAGATTCCCTTTAAGCTCTAGCATTCTATTACTCTGAGTGAACCTCTAACACATTCTTCAACGCTCAATTTGAATGTTACTTTAAGAATAAGCCATCCTTGATTTCCCTCACCTAGGAAGGATCACTCCTTCCTTTGAGCTCTTATATTTTGCCCCTCATATAGTGCTCATTTCATACCACAGTATATTACAATTATTTGTGTCTTCTTTCTATTAAATTAAGTCCCTTGAGGACTAGAATGATGTCTACCAGGGATTTTGCAAAATAGTTTGCACACAATAGGTGTCCCAGAAATGTTTGTTAGATGGATGAATGGAGCCCTAGAATGAAAATTAATGATCACCTTGGGGGGAAATTTCCCTCTCTCATCCTGGGGAAAATAAATAAAAATGGTAAATCAAAACAAAACTCACCATTGGATAATACAACCTTGGTCTCAGACATCTAAGTACAGTGGCTAAAAAGCCTGGATTTGGGAGTGGACTTGCTGCTGGCAAAGCTGATTGGCAAATCATAAGTGTAAACCTGCCTCATCATTTAAGATTTCTGTCAGAAGACTACAAAGAAGAAATGGGGTTTTACTCTCACTAGGGAAGAGATTCTTTGTCTCTTAAAATTGCCAGTAGCTCAACTGAATTAAGGCAGGATAACCATTTCACTGAAATTTTTCCTGTCCTCCATGAAACCCTCAAGACTTTCCAATTTGGAAATTTTCAATTTCCAATTTCCAAATTTAGCCAATTTGAAGTATATTTCTAAGAATATATATGAAGGATTTCTGCCTCATCAGCTTGAGAAATGTCCAGTGTGGCAGCTCTCCACACATATAAAAAGTAACTGATCTATGACTTAGGGGATGACTCCTAGGGATCTAAGGCACCTGGGGATTACACGACTTACCCCTGGTTATATATCTAATTATCAGGTGGGATTTGATCCTATCACTGTCCACTGTACCACACTGACTTTTAAATTATAATGGCATATAATTATACCTTGGAATCTTTCTGCCCCTTTGGAATTCCTACCATACTGATGAACTGCACCATTCAGACTAAAATCTTCCTGGAAACATAGTGGGTAGAGTGATGGACTTGGCAGCCAGGAATATCTGTGTTCAAATTCTGCCTTGGACGCTGACTAGGCTTTTTGCTCTGGGCAAACCACTTAAGTTCACTCACCCATAGTTTTCTCTTCTGCAAAACAGGGCTGACAACAGTGCCTACCTTACAGAGTGTTGAGAAGAAGAAAAGAGAGAGTATGAGTAAAGCATCTTGTATAGCTTTAAGCCCTATATAAATGCTAGTTGTTTTCATTATCAAACCCAACTAGACTGTGAACTCCTTGAAGGTGGGGATATAGGAACAGTGTTTTATGTTGGCATCTCCCACATCACTGAGCACCATGCCAAGGGCTTAGCAGAGGATTCACAAATATGCAACAACAATGCTATTGAGCCCTAATAAAGCTTACAACAATCCCTCCTGTTTGCATAATGCTTTAAAACGTCCAAAGCACTTTCATCCTCCATTGTGTCATCTGATCCCCACAATGACCCAGAAAGCTGGGCAGGCTAATAATCTTTGTATCTGTTTGACAGCTGGGAAAACAGAAACTCAGAGAGTTAAAGGACTTACCTCTCATTAATGGCACTGGTGGGCTGAAAACCCACGACCTCCTGATTCTGCTCCAGTACATTTGCTACCACTCTATCTCTCTATCTTGGTAACGTGTTAATTTAGGGAGTGGTCGCATGCTGTACATCATTCAGAGGCTGGGTGCCACTTCTGCACTGAAACTTTCCTTTCCCTCACCCCTAGTCTTTCTATCATATTTAGCTCACATGCTAGTGGGAGGGGAAGCAAACTGACTGGGTCACAAAGGTTATCTGGGTCTTGGATCAAACATGTGCTCAGAACATCTTCACTAAGAAAATAGACAGCTGACCGTTGGCCTTTAATATTTCCAGAAGTCAATTAAAGATAGGGAAGCCAAAGGCAGAAAGGTTGTACACCCACCCACACCCAACAAGTGTACCAACTTCAGCTGAGAAAGAGCATCCACCTGTTCCCTCTGTCCTTCTGCATCTTTCTCCACAGAAAGAGAAGAAAATGTAGAGATGGGTAAAATATCAGTGAGAAAGAGGGGAGTCCAAATAAAGCACTTTGTTGCTTTTTGATAGCTGTAAATACTCACAAGAAAAAATAAATACTCATTTTGAGAAAGGAAAAATCTCAAAGAACAAAACTCAAAAGAAATAAGTTATATCCCTTAAAAATAAAGAGTACACTAGAAGAAAAATTAGCATTGATTTTCCTTTTCAAAATTACCCTGATGTAAGTTTAGTCAGAAAGGGAATTGGAATGCCAGATAAAGTGCTAGATTAGGAGTCAGGAAGACCTGTGTTCAAACCCCATCTCGGACATTTACTAGCCTTGTGACCATTAGCAAGCTCTTCATTTCCTCATTTGTAAAATAAGAAGGTTGAACTAAATAGCCTCTAGCTTCTTTTCCTGCTCTAAATCTATGTTCCTTGATGTGGGGAGGCTCAGGAGGCAAGAGGATTACAAGTTGCAGGCTTCTAATCAGCTTCATTAAAACCTAGCCTCCAACATATTGCCAAGATCCAAAGCTCATCCCCATGCCTCAAGCTCTTGGGAATTTATTGTCTTCAGATGTTTCTAACTATCTTACAGAAAAAAAGAACATGGAATTTTGAATCTGATGACATAAGTTCAAATCTCAGCTCTGCTAGTTATTATTTGGGTGACACTGGATAATCAATCGACACAAGTATTTATTAAGCTCTTCCGATGTGCTAAGCACTAGGGATACAAAGAAATAAGTGAAAATAGTGCCTAGCCCCAAAGAGCTGACATTCTAAAGAAAGAGACAATGTGTATACAAATACATTTTAAAACAAGATATATATTCAGAGAGAGGAGAGCTCTAAAGTAACTTTTGAATGGAAGACACAAGCAGGTGGAGGGAGTAATGGGCAGCTGTGTTCTCCACTGTAAAATGAGGGGCTGGGCAAGCTGATCTCTAGGGTTTCTTCCAGCTTTCAATCATATGAAACTTGTTCCTCTAGAAACATGGACCGAGAAAGCAAAGTTCTCCCTCATTACCCATTTCTCTCTAGAGTTAAACTCTCCTGGGACCAAGTAGTCCGATTATTAGCTACTACAGTACTGACATAGAGATCTATCTCATCTGCCCTCACAAAAACCCTATGGAATCGTCTCATCAAATATTCATGTACACGATGAATATGAGCCCCTTGAGATCTTGGGGGGGGTTAAAGAGATTTGCCTTCAACTGGAGGGTCATTCTCTCCTATATGTCCCCCCTTTCTCTACTGACACAGCCACCACCTTAATTTAGGTACTCATCACCTGTTTCCAATAGTATTGCATGAGTCTCCTAAGTGGTTTCCCTGCTTCAGGTTATTCCAGACTCCAATCCATCCTCCACACTGCTCTCAAAGTTATTTTCTTTAAAGACAGATTTGATCATACTGCTCCCCTAATTCAAATACCAGTGGTTTCCTATTGCCTCTTGAATAAAACAGAAAGTTCTTTAGTTTTTAAAGCCTTTCACAATCTGATTCCAACTTACTTTTCCCCCAGTCATTATGCATGAATCTTCTTCCATTCTACAGTCCATCCAAACTAACTTTTTTCTCATTCCTCATTGGACACATCATCTCCCACCCCCATGCCCTTGCACTGTCTGTTCCCCTTGCTTGGAAAGAAATGGTAAAATCACTTACCTTCTTCACGATTCATGTTAAGCCCCACATTCTACATGAAGTTTTCCATGATGTCTCAAGCTGCTAGTGCCCTGCCTCCCCAAACTATCTTCTATTTATTTTTATAGTATAGTATATTTTAAATATTTTAGAGTATATTACATTTTAAATATACTAAAGATAACTTGTATTTATCCTAAATGTATTTGTGGATATTACATAGTGAATATTCTCTGCCTTTCCATACAATTGAAGCTCTCTGAGGGCAGGAACTATTCCACTGTTTCCCTTTATTTCCCAGCTACCTAACACAGGACCTGGCACATTGTAGGTATTAAAAATAAACAAGCAATCTTTTGATTCACCGTTTGCTGACTGAGTTAGGCTCCAGACCTGGCATGCCTCCTCTGTGCCACAAAGCTTCATACACAAGAGGCACTCAATGGATGTGCCTGTTCATTTATTATTGGTGATTTTAGTCAAAGATGATGCCATTTCTCTAGAATAAAAGATGCCTATACAAAGTGAAGGGGGCGGGAGAAAAGATTGAACTCTCAGTCAATTTACAATCCCTGGTTTGCTGGCACCAGACTAATGGATGATAGGCAGGAACCTAGGCCCAAAGGCCTTCTAAGTACCTTAAAGTCTGACAAAAATATGATGGGCCTGACTAAGATGCTGCCTAATTGAATAGATTTGCACAGATAGAATAAAGAGGTTTTTGAAAGATTCAGTGTCTTCTGCAAATAAAAATCATTCACTTTTTGTGACCCAATTTCCTCTGTCCACTCCCCCAAACACCACATTATAGGAGTCTCTTTTCCCCATGTCATTCATCCTCACTCCTACAATCATATCTCATGTTTTCACTTGGTCTTAATAGACCAAGCTAGTCTCTGAATACTGGGCTGTTAGTACAAACATTGATCAGTAAAGTCTATGCTAGCTAGATAAACGTACATACATACACATATACATACACACACACACACACACACACACACACACACACATATATATGCACTGATTCCCTGCCCTTCCCCTAGACAACGTAAGCTCCTTGAGGCCAGAAGCCATTTCATTGTTGTCTTTGTATCTACAGCACCTAGCATAATGCCTTACACACAGGAGACACTTAATAAAGGTTTGTTGAACTGAATTGAATTGGGGTTGTTTCCAATATAGCAAGATGAATAGATTGCATTAAGTCATCCACACTCTCTCTCCTAGCATCCCTTGTGACAAAAGACATACCTATAAGATAGCTGGTGGTTGGCATAAAGAATTTGACTTTGCAACAGTCAAAGCTAACTAGGGATCAAACCCTGACCTTGGGCTCCTTAATGGCATGCTTTTGCCAATGAGTAAACTAGCTAGATTCTGATTTCCTCCTTCATATAAAACTTCTCAGGTGCCAAGTTATTTTAATTATCTCATATTCCACATTCTCTAAACCAAAACTCTATTAACTGGCAATTATACACATAGTACAGTATTGTCATGTTCAAAATGATCACCCAAAGTCCAGACATCCTTCTGAAGAGATGAAGAAAACTTCACTGATAATCAATCCCATTTTAGTGCAAAGTACATTTTACTTTATTATAATTTTTTTTAAAAAAAAGTAATTGCTTTACCATAGTATAATAAATAATAAGATTAATACCTAACATTTATATAGTACTCACTGTGTGCCAAACACCATGCTAAGCACTTTATAATTATTATCCCATTTTATCCTCACAATAACCCTGGGAGGTAGGTGCTGTATTATCCCCGTTTTACAGATGAGGAAGCTAAGATGAACAGAGATTAAGTGACTTGCCTAGGGTAACTCAGTTAAGTGTCTGAAGCTAGATTTGAACTCATACCTTCCTGATTCCAGGCCCAGCAATTTGTCCACTGTGCAACTAAGTATAACATCTCTTAACCCAAATAGGCTACTCTCTGACAACTCAGTAAAAAAAGTTTACTGTGGCCATTTGAGAGGCAGGAAGCTACAGTAATTAATAGAATCGCTGTCTTTTAGAACTAGAGGGGATTTCAGAGATCATCTGGTCCTATATCCCCCCACTTTATGGTGATGGAAACTAAGATCCAGAAAGATCACAAGAGAGTCATTAGTTGAGCCTTTTTCAACATTTTATATTAATCAAGTAATTCATCAAATAACGTTATCTCAGAACTCCCAGTTCCTTGAGTGGTGAGATGGGTGTTGTTTTTTTTTTTTAATTTCTATATCTCAACTAGCATAGTATCTTGCACATAATAAATGCCTATTGAATTTAAATGAATGAAATAGAATGGAATTAAATTCACACTTCGGTCCTACTGATTCTTATTTGCCTAACATCATTATTCATCCACTGGGAGGATTTACCTAAAATGAATAAGTTAGACTAGATCATCTCTGAGATTTCTCCAGTTCTAAAAATGATGTGAATCTGTCAAAAGTAAAAGAACATCTATGTTACAGTGGAAAGGGCACTGGATTTGGAGTCAGAAGACCTAGTTGTGAATCCCTTCTGGGTTTGAGGTACCATGGGCAAATACGTTAACTGCTCTGGGCCTTAGTTCACTTATGTGTAAATTGTAAATTGACAAGGTTGAAGCAGGTGATCTTTGAGGTCCTTCCAATTCTAAATTCTGTGCTCCTCAAGAATTGTAGGTGAAATTGTAGATGAAACCTACTTTCCTTTACTCTTCTCCTAGTTACTTCTCCCATGCCACCATATTTCTTTCTCATAATTTCTATTCCAAGCAGATATCGGCTGTATTAAAATGACCAACATTTAGGTATGAGCAACTGTTATCGCCTAACTCTGCCCAGTGTACTTATCCATTTCAAATCCAATACTCATGAATCTAAAGGGATCTCTATTTCATATTCAATATACAATAGTGTATTTTTGGGCAAGAAAGAGAACTTTCTGAAACCTCTTAAAGCTTATCATATAGGAAACTCCCTTTTTTTATCCTACTAGCTGGAACCTCCTTCATATTTAGGAAAAATCTTTAACCCATTTTGGAAGTGTGAAGGAAGGCCCACTTTGAAAAATGTGAGTCT
The DNA here is from genome assembly GCA_023548195.1 of Bettongia penicillata ogilbyi. NCBI lineage: Eukaryota > Metazoa > Chordata > Mammalia > Diprotodontia > Potoroidae > Bettongia > Bettongia penicillata. The sequence goes on along the minus strand of JAJHZJ010000080.1, from coordinate 3,977,474 downwards.
ATTCTCCAAGGAAACGGCCTGAACCATCTTTGAAATGTATTGGATAGAGATTGAATTCACTAGTGTCTTGACATGACATTGAGAGGATGCAGAGAAACACTCAGCTCAAGAAGAAGCTTATCATCCTGGAAGGTGTTATATCAAATATTCCAAATATCCCCTTTTCCTTGGGACAATGGCTTGGTGGTGATCATGGTGAGACCAAATCATCCCACAAGTCAAAAGATCAAGGGTCTTTGAATGGTCACATCAGGGTCACTGTGAAAGATCATGCTGCCATTCTTTAGGCTACTAGTAATAAGAGTCCAATTTCAATCCTTCAGAGGATGTATTAATAACCACAGACTAAACGATTCCTAAAACCCAAAGTTTTACTGGGATGACTTAATACTCTGCTTTACCAGGAAGATATAATCAATGGCAAACATTTAGCCTAGTCCATCATCTAGGCCCAGCCTTTTGAGAGCAAGGGAAATTACATATCCTAAAGATCCCAATTAGGTTAAATTAGAATGTCAGCATATTCAGAGAAAACAAGATTTCTTCAATGAAATGGTTTTCCTTTGCCTATACTAGATCTCACAGTTATGTATTTTAATGAGAATCTTTTGATCTTCTTAGATTGTAGATTATGAAAAACCAGTCAAATGTATGTCGGTGAGAAAGAGAAAAACCACAAATTCCTGCTTCCCCACCCTGCTGAGTTGGGATGCTTTACTCAGTCATCTTGATAGTGACCATACCTGAAGAAAACGAAGGGACTGGGCTTGATGAAAATGCCCATCTTTCTATCTCAAGGTTACCCACTTGAAATTGACAAACACAAGTCCGATGAAAACTCTTTACATCACATAACATCATGTCATTTGTTCATTCATTCATTCAATCAATCAACAGATAGCTATGAGAATGAAAATGAGTGTGCCACAGAAGCTTTGCATCCAGAACTAATCCCTCCCTGAATGCTGCACTCCAACACAGATGCACACAATCATGCATTCCCACACCCACCCACAGCTTACCTTTTCTAATAGCTGCCTCAGCTGTTTTGTCCTGGCATCACGGGAGCACATAGTCTGCTGGGGGGCCACCACTGTACATATACACCGTCCCTCACTGTCCTGAGCTGAGCTGTACACTTGCCAGCTTTCCTCCGGGTTGGTAGGCAACACCTGGGCACCAGCAGGTCAGGACATGGAGCAGGGGTAGAAAGGAGGAAAAAAGAAGAGAAAAATCTAAGGCAGACAACCAATGAGTAGTGAACTACAATGGGAATGTATCCATTCAACCTAAATGAAAATAAAAGAACACTCCCCCTTTCCTGAATATTACGCCAGACTCTTCCAAAAGAATGAAAACAGAGATAACAATACAAATTCTAAACTCTATACTAGATTCCAAGAAACACAGCAAAGCAAAATTTCATTTTTTAAATTTCATTTCATTTAGCTGAGAGGTTTTTAGAAAATGTAAAATTTTCTACCTAATCTGTTATGTCAAGAGGGCAAGAATAGTATGTGTGTGTGTGTGTGTGTTTTATTTGTGTTGGGGGGAGGGAATCACAGCACAGAGATGGGGAACAAAGAAAATGGAATGTGTGGTTAACATTCTGTAGGCACTCAGAAATCAGAACTTCTGTCCCCTCCCCTTGCAAAGGCTAGAGGAAATACCTGGTTATTAGGGACACTGGCTCCATTTCTCCTGGACACTTAAATGGATGGAGTGCAATTGCAGTAATAGCAGAGTATGGAGCATCCCATTAGTTGAACTGTAATCAATGAGAGCCTTAGTGCTCTTCCAAGGTCCTGAAGAAAGGTAATTACTGCTTTGGAGAAAACACTTAGCATTTGACTTTTTCCCCCATTCCTTTCTCTCTCTCTCTCTCTCTCTCTCTCTCTCTCTCTCTCTCTCTCTCTCTCTCTCTCTCTCTCTCTCTCTCTCTCTCTCTCTCTCTCCTTCCCTCCCTCCCTTTCTTTCTCTCTCTCTCTCTCCCTCTCTCTCTCTCTTTCTCTTTCCTGTCTCTGTCTCTCTCTCCCCCTCCTTCCCAGTCTGCTAATTGTTTTGTGGGTTTTTAACAAGTGGGACAGAATTTTTCACAGTGCTCTCCCAAACCATACCACAGTGACTGCCAGCTAGCAACCTGGAAGCCCACAGGAACTAACGACAAGAGACAACCTTTCGGGCACTTTTTCCCGTAAGGGAAGAAGACAGGCTGTTTAAGCTGGAACCCTAAACAGTTCTTAGATCACACCTTGCAGCAATCAGGCCAAGTAGATTACAGCTTGCCCAGGATTTTACTCTACTGATATGGGGGCATGCATATGGATGGATTTCCATTGGTTTCAGGTCATCTGAGGATTAAATTGTAGTTTTTCTCTCTGAAATCTGCACCACCAGTCATTCTTAACTCCTAGCAGCTATAAAAACTAAGGTGATAAGGCAGTCTTTAAAGGAAACAGTGTGATTCTTCTTGAAGCAAGATACTTAAATGTAGCATCTTTCTTAGAGGAGGCAAAGCACTAAGCTCCAAGCCAAGGCTATTAACTCTTCAACACGGAAACACTAAGCAATGGAGAAGGGTGCCCTTCAGCCTCTCCTTTCAGATAGATGGGGGTAGTTTCTTATAAAGAGAAAGTGAAGAGCGAGACTACCTGAGGCAGACACATTTTCCAGTAGTTCAAGACGTGCTAGAAAAATCTGCCTCCAGTTTTACTTCACCATTATCCTTTTTTATTTCTCCCCACAATTGCCCTGAAAGACCTCTAAAGGTCCCTTCCAGATTTGACATTTTCTACGTGCAAATAATCTTTTCAGCTCTGGAAAATAAACCTTCATGTTATGATTTAATATTCATATCATTAATATCAAAGCATGGGGAACTGGGTCTTTCACTCTGGCCACGATCCTGGAAATTTGAGGGACTACTCCCCGGAGAGGGACAGCTGCACCCTGCTTTTAATTAAAGAACCAAGGATTTCCATCTTTACCATCTGCTCTCAGAAGCAGGGGTGGGCCATAGGGGTATGTGTGTGTGTGTGTGTGTGTGTGTGTGTGTGTGTGTGTGTGTGTGTGTGTGTGTGAGCGGAGGGGGGAAACGTTTGTTTTCCTGCTCCTGTCTTCCACACCCCAGCTCTGAGGAATCGTCCAGTCCCCCAACCCTTTGGCTCCACTCGCCCCCTAGAAAGACACCAGTACAGCCGCTTTTCAACTTGTGCAGAATGTGTTGTTATGCAACAGGGAAAAAATAGACCCCCCCCGCCCCCCCGCGTTGGAGCTGAGAGGGGGAAAGCATCATTTAGACTCGAATACAGAGCTGGGTGAATAGCAGTCAGACCACGGGGTGTCCATCCCTTTGCCTCTGCTAGCCTTCTTCCCTCCCCCAACCCCCACAGCAAGCTTCCCTGAACCCCATTCCCTCCCCAGCCCCTGCCCTTATCTTGTCCTTCCAATTTCGCGTGCCCAGGCCCCGACCTCTATGCCAGGCAAGGCTGCAGCTCGACGCACAGAAACAATCTATTTTAATGAGAACTCAAAGTCGATGAGATTTCACCCTGCTGCCCCCAGCCTCAACTGAGGACCCTAGGCTAAGGCTTTGCGGAACGAAAAAGGCGCCAATCTGTTAAAAGCATCTGAAGCACAGAGGGCAAAGAGAAATGAAAATAACACTCCCTCGGAAAGTGAAGAAGCAGCGTCCCTCGGAATGTCACCACACCCCCAAAAAATGCTTGAATCTCCCCAAAACCTTTCTTCACCAATGCTCCGCTTCTACCCCTGCCCCCAGCTCTCCTCTGTAATTTCACACCCATCCCACCGCCTAGGGGTTCAGTCCAAGGGAAGGGGAAAACTCATGCAACGTGCCCGCTTGTTCCTTTAGCCAGAAGAGGAGGCCCCTTGGGGGTCGGGGGTTGGGGGTGGCACTTACACCGGTGCTCCTATCCAGCGTCCCCCCACTGGCCGCGGTCAACTTGGTGGTGTTGAGCCCCACCAGCGAGGGCAGTGTCTGAGACATCCAGTTGGTGATCATGGCCATGGTGCTCAGCACAACCCCAATCTTGAGCAGCGGCACCGACATCGCGGCTCGAGTCGCCTCCTCCAACCAGCCTTCATTCTGAAGAAGTAGCTTGGAGCAGCGCGCTGCGCTCCGGCACCTCCTCTACCTGCCTCCGCTCCAGCGACGCCACTCGCCCCTTGGACATCGTGCCCAGCTCAGAGGATGCGCTGCCTTTGCTCTCGGCTCCTGCCCCTCGGGCTCACTCTCCCACCTTCCCTCCCTCTTTTGCCCCCCTTTTAGCCAAGAGCCTTTCCGATCTGGCACCGCACCGCGGGAAGGAGAGAAGTGGAGCGAGGTCTCCTTCTTTTGGCCAGCGCGGGGGGTTGGGGGGGAGTTGCGGGTGGTGGGGTGGGGGTGGGAGAGGCGCTCAGGCTGCGGAGACCGACGGGGAAAAGGCAGGCACTGACTAGGGCCGGTGAACAGGGAGGGAGGGAGGGAGAGAGGAAGACAAGGGAGGGCGGGGTGCAGCTAAAGAGCCGGCCACGGGAGCCGGAGCCTGGAGTGAGGACGGGGGAAAGGACTGGGGTTGGAGGAATTCAGAGAGAGGAGGGGGCTTGAAAATATTTCGTCCCCCCCTCCTTTTTTTTTCAAGATCCCGCTCTTAGGCCCCCAGACGTCTCCCAGGTGCCGAGAACTGGCATGCCTGAAACTGACTAAGGGGCGGGCAGAATAGGGGAGGAGAGGGGTAGGGGGAGGATGGAAGGGAAAGAGGCGGAGACCTGGGGATTGGTGTAGAAAAACGCAATCTGATGTCAAAATGGGTGGATTTTTCCTCTCCTTTCTCCCTCTCGTTCTTGCTCCCTGCTTCCCTCTGGTGGTTGAAACAGAGACTTACAAGCTTCTGTAGCTAAACTGGCTGGAATTACAACCTAGGCTTATCTGGGCCAGTGTCACTACTCGGGCTTGCTTCAAAAATCTTTCATTGTCTCCTCCCTGTTCCCCCATCCCCGTCTCTCCTTCCTCTCTGTTCTTCCGTCCCTCTCCGTTTTCTTTCTTTTCTCCATCTCTCTTCGCTACCTTTCTCATGGCTTGATTTTAGTATGGGCGGCTGACTGCGGTCACCCCCAGCTGACATTGCCCAATCACCAGCTGCTCCTTAAACACAAAACTCCCCCCAAAAAGGTATCCAGCCCTTCTTTTCAATAGATTTTCTCCCCAAGGGCGGAAGGAGCTTAGGACAGGGCCAGTTCCATTTCTGGCTATTGAAAATGGGTGGTCAGAGATGTAGCGAGGGCAGGCAATGCTATGGGGACTGCTGAATCTCTCCAGATACCTTGACTTCGTTTAGCCTCCTGTTCTCCCTTCTTCCCCCTCGTCCCACTCTGTACTGCAAGGACAGGCTGGTGGAAAAGGTTGCCTCCTCTCTCCCCTCAGAAGTTCTTTATCAGCCAATGTAAAAAAAAAAAAAATTTGTTTTGAAATCTGTACTCTAGCATCACACCCTGCCATCGATCCTGTAAGTCAAATCCAAGAGTGTGATTTGGATTTATACCTCACTCCTTCCTATCCCAGCTCACTAAAGCCACCACATATTTAGACTGAGTCCAGCTGAATGCAAAGAAAAAGAAAAGATCCTTTGTAACCAGCGACTCAAAAGATCTGGATTTCAGTCCCGGTTCTGCCACCAATTTGTTGTTTGAACTTAAGTCACTTCTGCTCTCTGGACCTCAGTTTCCATATCTGTAAAATGAGGGAGTTGGCATTTATGATCTCTAAGATCTCTTCCAACTGTAACATTCTGGGATTCAGTCCCTGCCCTCCTTCCCATAGTTTAGCCATTTGGATTGTTGGGAAACTCCAGGAAAAACCGAAGGAATGTGTGATTCTAAAAGGGAAAGAAACTGGGGGATCCAAGGAACCCCAAACATCCCAACAAAACCTGGTCCTGTCTTGTTATGCCTCCTAGTATGTGCATGATAATGGGTATAAGGTGTGTTGTGAAGGGTGTGGGGGGCCACTGAGCTGAAAAAACTGCTCTTTCCTTTTCCTAATCTCTGGGATGGATAGACAGACAGACACATCCATACATAGTTGATAAATACATACATATGTACATACATAGATGATAGATAGATGTGTGTGTGTGTATTAATTTCTCTTCTTTGGCAATCTGCAGTCTTGAACTTACTATGGGTCAGGCATTTGCCACTGATTCATCAGAACTGGCTACACTGACACCTTCAGAAATCCCCATATTAATAGCATTTTCAAATTTGCAAATGACCACTAATCTGAGCTGAAAACTGATCTCCCTAAGCTCTTAGATCAAGGTTTTGATCACAGTGGTAGAGACGACATCCTTATAACCCTCCCTGGTTTACTCTTTCTTTTATACTCAGGTTACCATTAAAATACTCTAAGCCTGAAAGGGAGATTAAAGATTAATTCTGTGGCTGAATGTAGCTAATGCTCTCTACATATAGAAATCCCATGGTCTGGCTCTGGAGAAATCAATGGACCTTAGGAACATATTGCTCCATCTGCTTTTAAGAATTCAAGGCAAAGGAATAATCTTCCTTGGGATTTCTATTACCCTTTCCAAACTTACGGCCAAATAAGCCAAGTACAATTGGATGACAGCACTCTGACATAAACGGGATTTTAATGAAATTTTTGAAATTACATTGGCACAATTCTCTGCGTGTGCATGCGAGTAGGGGGCTGGAGACTATCCACTCAGATAAACAAAAACTAAGCAATTTCTTGTTTAATTATGAATGTGATCCTGGCACACACAGTATGTTCAGGGTGGGGAGCCTAATTTCACTTGTTGGGGAATAGTGCCATCTTCCAGTGTAAATTGGTATTACAGCCTTTATTGTCACCAAACAGCTCATCAGATAAAGAAACACTTTATGGGATTTTAAAGGCAGATGGCTAACAGAGATATCCTCTCTTTTTCTTTCATTTAAAGAGATCTATAAAAAGGAATCTAGACCTGGATAATCACTCGACCTGTAGCTTCAAAGACCTGCGACAACCACCACATATTCAAATTTTCCCAACACAGATTGGACATCATTATACTCTTTTGATATAGACCAATAATGCCTTAATTCTTTTGGATCAATTTGGGTGTCTCCCAATTGGCATCAATCCAATAAAGCAAGACAAACATTAATTGAGCACTTACTTTGTACCTGTAAACCTGAGGTATGTGTATGAGTAGATACAGAAACAATGTTCTAATTAGTGCAAAGAATTTATCATAGCATAATAGGTTTAAAGCTGGAAGAGACATCAGAGATCATTTAGTGCAAATCTTTCATTTTAAGATGAAGGAACTGAGAGGTTAAATGATTTGCCCAAAGCCTCACAGGTAGTTCTGGTCTTAGTCACAAAAATGTGGATTCAACTGTTACTTCTGACACTTATTGACTGTGTGACCCAGAGAAAGTCACAACCTCTTTATGCTTTAACAACACTATAAGACTTGTTGATTAAGTCAAAGAGGGGTTGCTATCTGTATTAGTGCAATAGGAAAGGTTTCTAGGGCAGACAAAATCACAGATATTTCATGTATTTATGTACTAGTTCCTATACTAAGCTATGGAATATATTGAGAAATCAAAGTGGGAGGAAAATGGAGGGGAGACTACTTTTAAGCACTCATTAACCCAAAGCTATTCAAAGTTCCCAAGTTGTTTCCCCTTGGTTGGGGAGGGCATAGGGAATAGACTACAAAATGTATTGAATTTATTATTAAATATTTTAAAAAATAACTTCTCGTGCTCCCAGAGCTAAGATCCTTTGAGATTTAACTCCCAGATAATCATGGAACTCTTTTCTTTCCTTTTTGGAAAAAAAAAAAAAAAAAAGCAAACTCCTCCTGACTTTGAGGTATAAGCTCTTTGATGGCTGGGACTATATCACTTTTGACTTTGTAGTCACAGTGCCTAGCCCTACACTTGACTCCTAATAAATTTTTGATTGATACAAGAGTTTGTGATTTTGTCATACAGGTCATGTCTCATAAGAATTTAATTGCATCTCTTGAGTCAAGAGGAGCCAACTTACTTAGCTATCTTTTCAATATTGTACACACATTTAGAGAAGTATTCAATAAATAACACTCAACCAAGTAGAGCAAGAAAGAGATGCTTCAGACAGGATTCCTATGTGGGACAGAACCACAGTTAGCAAGGTGATTGTTAAGCTAGCTATTCTTTGCTTACCAGAGAGAAAGCTATATCAAGGTATATTCCTGAGAAGATTGATACCTGCTTATCATCATCTTTGCTTCTTATTAAGTTCTTCTGCGCTGTTGGTATTTTGACTTTAAAAAAGCTCGATCTCTGTCTCTCTGTCTCTCTCCTCTTTCCCTCTCTATACATAAAAACAAATATACATACATATGTTATATACATATACACACATATGAAATTTGGACCGGAAAACCACCAGTTTAGTGGTTGGCTCAATTTAGAACACAGAACGTCAAAATGCCCTATAGAAGGCCTTGGGACATTTGCTTTTAAAGAGAAGCCAGCATAGAGAAGGTTCATTACCTCCAGGCCTAGGCTATTAGTCTCATTATTACAGTGAAAAAGAATCAAATATATAATCATTCATAACACCTCAAGGTAAGGCAGACTAATGCCCTCTAATGCAATTAGAAGTGTCAGCCGAGAAGCCAGCAGCGAATTTAATCTGATTTGGAAGGATACAAAGTACCTTCAAAAGCAAATGAGGGCTTTTTGTAAAATGAAGGGAGTTGGATTATGGGTTCTGTGGTGTCAGCCAACATCGAGAACATCTAAAAGGAAATTTAAATAGAAACCTCAAGTTTTCCTGCACTCCACAAAGTCTACCTGTTTTTACAGCTCTAAGATACCCTAATTCCCACTAAAACAGGCCTAAAAACCAAAGGGTGAAAGCCACTTCTATCATTAACAGCAACAACCCCCCCCCCCCCCATAAAAACTCAACTACAAGGGCAACAAAGCAAAATAATGAACAGCCGTTGGGGGAAGGTGAGGAGCCAGGATCTAGGGAGCATCAGGAGAAGAGAGATGGTGACAGGGAAGCTGGGAGAGGAAGGCTTTTACTTGGGATAGATTGACTTTCTTCCTACTTTGCTTAGCAAGAAACTATTTACTCTAGAGTCCTTTGATTTATTAACAGTTATAAATATCATCCAAGTAGCTCCAGGATTGCAGGGCAGCCAAAGAATATTGAGAGTTCCCTCTCCTCTGGGCATCTAATTATTTTTCAACTAATATAAGGTGGGGTGGGGTAGACTTTATGAATGTTTTAACTTTGGGAAACTCAGAATTTAAGCTTTTAGGCTATCAGATGTAAAGTAGTACAATGGGAAAAACCCACCAGACCTCTTCTAAGTACCTTCCCCTTTCTAGGCTTTAGCAATCTCATCTGCAAAAAGAGACAGTCCTTTCTAGCTCTAACAACATTCTGTGAGATATAATTTACAAGTCATCACAGACCTTGTTATTCTCTGAGGCTCAGTAGTTCTTTTAAAAAACACATTATGACAATAAAATTGGTGAACATGGCATTAACATAGATGATAAAAAGACTGATTTCAATTTAACATGAAATATTCTTACTCAGCTGTCTAACAAGAGGACAGAAACCAAACGTTTGGTAACCCCACAATCAACTCCCCAAAAGGGTGGAAAAGGCAACATGGCATAATAGAGGGCCAGCCTTGGAGTCAGGAAGCTCTAGGGTTCCAATCCTGTTTCTGACACATTCTTACCATGTGACACATTCTTACCATGGGCAAGTCATTTAGCTTCTTGGTGACACAGACAATCTCAAAAACCTAAGTTACTGACCATTTGCAGATAGGCATGGGAAGAAATATGAAACTGAACATCTAGATATAATAAAAAACAAAACTGCTGTTCACCTGAGAGTACAGAATACACTGGAAATTCTGCACGAGAAAGATTAGATCTCTCTGACTCCTTGCAATCTAAGGACCCATTTTCTAAATTCTTTTCCCTATATTGGCACTAAAGAGTTACCAGAGTCAGTAGTCATAAAAATGGTGACATAACACATTTTATACAGATTTACAGTTTTCAATGAGCTTTCACACCTTCTTATAATCTTCACAATAACCCCATGAAAGAAATGGGGCAGGATTCCCCTTATTTTGCAGATGAAGCCAGGCCTCACAGAGGAATTGGTGGTCTGACAGTTGCTTTCCTCTGTGCCACAATGCCCCTCCTGCCAGAGTTTTAATTTGGGGCCCATTCAGGAGGTGATTATTAACTTGTGTGTTCTTAAAGTGAAGGGTAACATGACCATAAAGTTACAGAACAAAGACTGGAAATGCCAGGTTTTCTAACTCCTACTCCACATAAAACATTCCACTATTAGACAGTTTTGATTATTAAAAATATCTATGTTAACCTGAAATCTATCTCTTTGTAGCTTTTCTCTGGAGCCATTTGGACTAAATATCTTCCCTCATCCCCATGACAGTCCTTCAGATATTTGCATAGATTAATTATGTCACACCTTGGCTTCATATTTCTTTCCTAACAAACATCCTCAATTCCTTCAAGGCATTCTTCTGCAGCATGATATTGAGGCCTGGTCTTCATCCTGGGCCTCCCACTCTGTGACACCTGTAACAACAGAGACCCCAGATGGGTCTGAAAGCACAGGATCCAGGGAGACCACAGTAGGCATCATTTGCACACTAATATTGCCTTTGCATTAATAGGATGCTGTTTTCATTTTCTTTTCTTTTTTTAGGAACTAGATCACTCTGATTTTTAGTGAGACTTTGCCCAGACAACCCTTTGTCACTTGCTAGGGAGGGAAGAGGGACAGGGGTGTGGGAAAACACTAGAATGAATGGAGAGAAGCATGTCTAAATCCACACTGAGGCAGTGGTGTATGTGTGTGTGTGTGTGTGTGTGTGTGCGCGTGCGCCCGTGTGATTTTAATTAAATAATTCATACCAGAACCAAAGTACAAACTGCATAATATTATAAACATACACTAATACAAAAATACAAGTGTTCCCTGGATCTTTCAGGGTCCCTGAGTACAAAGAGATCAGTTACATGCATTTAAAAAAATATTTTAAAGGCCTTTGTGACGTTAAGATTCCGGTACTTCCACAGCAGTCTTCTCTCATCAGGTACTCTGTTGGCTTAAGAAGAACTGCGGCATCCTCCCTTCCTACCTACACAGTTCTCTAGGTCTGGAACACCAGCACCAGCCTTTCTTGGTCACTTCTTGAAGTCCTACTGGTCCTTTAGAGCAGGGGTGTCAAACTCAAAAACAGGGGTCACTAAATTGTACATAAGGATCCCTGTGGGTAGAATAGGGACTTAGAAAACCACATATTAACACTATCTGTTCTATTGTATTTTTATTTATTTGAAATGTCCCATGTACATTTTAATTTGGTTAGATATCACTCAAAAGAGCTGTGGGCCACATGTTTGATGCCTCCACTTTAGAGGCGGGAGTGTTTTGAGGTTCCAGTGAGATAATGGATTTAAAGCGCTTGGCAAAACTTAAAGCTACTTAAATGTTTGTGACTATTGTTATTATTAGCCTGTGGTCAGCAGGCCTCCAGACTGGTGAAGATTTTATTCCCAGAGCCTTCTACTTCACTCCTGTTGCACTCAAGACTTGTTTATAGAACAATACAGTGGTGTGCTGGCAAATTTTTAATAATTGGACTCTCCCCTACAAGTTACATTCATATACGCTTTAAGCTTAATCTGCATTATTAGCATTTTACTAAGTTTAGAATTCAACAAAGCAATAAATCAACTTGCACCAATTGCCAATTTCTGAGGTGTAAATGCTCCCACTGAAAATTTAGCAATCTGCTCCTCTCAAAACCTATTTAGAACTGGCTCTAACACACCTCTGTTTGGAGAGCAATTCAATATCACCTTCTCTGTTAAGCCTTCTATGATCCGCCCTGTCGGGGATTCAAGTCAACAAATGTTTTTTAAGCATCTACTATGGGCAAGGCTTTTGTGCTAGGTACTGGAGATACAAAGGAAAAAATGAAAATCAAGCCTTTCCTGTCATGAGTTTCGGGATACAAAGTGGAAACAAGACAAATTAATATAGGATGATTTCAAAAGGAAGAGGAACTAATAACTGGCCTGGGAGCAGGAAAGGCTCCTCGGAACACCTCAAGATTCTAATCGTTTCAGGTGAAGACTTTATACCTCCCTGTGCACTTACCAGGAAATATGTGTTTATGTTTCATTCCCTTGTGAAGCTAAACTCTAAGGGAGAGGGGGTGTAATGGGTCCTATTTAAACCAGATTTTTCCCAACACCTTTAACAATTAGAATGCTTTCCTAGGCACTTAATTAATGTTTTGTTGTTGATTGAGTGATACTTCAAAAGGCTATAACTTCATCATTTCCTTCCATCCCAAATACTTAACTAGATATGGTCACAACTCTCAGATAGTAAAAACCCAGATTCTATATTCAGAGGGCAGGTGCAGTCACATACTCAGAGCCTAGTTCTAGGAATGCTAAATTTCTGGAAACAGAATCATTTAACCTAAACCATTTGACCGAGAGAGTCCTCTGAGTCATGCTAGGTTCTCTAAACTGGCTGGAATATCACACAGGCACCAGAATTGCTTCCAAAAGAGATGTCTGGGTGTCCTATTTCCTTCCTCTGATTCTCTATGACCTGCTTATGCCATAATTTTTCCATCCATAAAGTGAAAGGGTTGGACTACATGATCTCCAAGGGCTCTTCCAATTTTGACATTCCATATTCTAAAGTCCCTTCCATATGTGACATTCCAAGTTCCTCTGACAGTATTTTAAAGATCCCTTTCAGGTTCTGATATTCTATGTTCTAAAAATTCTTTCTAGCTTATGTCCCAAAGGCCCTTCTAACTCTGAAAATCTATTTTCTGGTCCATCTCTTTCAATATGAATCTTCTATGATTATTCTCTAACAAAAATGAAAAAGGACTAAGAACCTAATCCCTTTTCCTAATACCTAACAACAGTCACACCAGGACAAGTACCTGAAGGATATTTTCTAAGGTCAAGTTTTCCCTAGAACTTTCAACCAGCGAGCCCATTTAGCCTAGAAACAACAAGGAAATCTCCTATTCTCCCTCATCTCTCCTTAGGTCTCTCTAACCCCTCAGTCTACTTGCTAGTTTTGTACAGAGCTCAAAAGGACCATGAATATATAGCTCAAATGCTCGCTTTAACACATTACAAGTGATTTTGTTTTGTTAGATAAGCATATTGGCAGAGTTCTGTCTCTAAGACACTAAGGATACAATAGGATCTCACTGTCACTAAGAAGGGTGCATAAGAAGTTTTTGCATCATGACATTTCCAAGGCTCATAGAACAAGAAAACAATGGATTCTGTAAGAAATTCTCACCTAGATTAGCTCTTGAGATCCCATTACATTTGAATAGTGTCTTAAAATTGACATATCTGTCTGTCTACATCTATCTACCTAAAATAGATATAGGTGTACGTTTTTACATTTTCATCTAAGCCTCAAAACAAATCTGTAATAATACTGAAAGCAAGGATTGCTTTCTATTTTGCAGATGAGGTTCAGTAAAGGCTCAAGGAGGAAATTGTCTTGCCTAAAGTCATAAGATTAATACTGTGAGAGAATAGAACTCAGTTCTCCTGAATCCCAGTTCAGTCCTCTTTCTGATACCTCAAATGGCTCCTCAAGACTAAATAAATATGTCTTTCATCTACAAAGCACTAAAGATGGCAATTAGAACAATTCCACTGCCAAATAATTTTCTTTACAGTGGACTCATTATCTTCACTGTTATGCTTTGAATGCTATGCCAAGTGCAGTAAATGAGATAATTGGAATTATGGGTATTTCAGAAAGTTTGCAGGCACAGAGACAAATGTTCTATTTGATTACAAAAACTATTGCTTCTTACCCTGGGGTCATGGGAACTGTGCTTTGTGTGAAATCTCAGGCTCATAAAAAAGTGCTAATTCATTGAAAGGTCTATAGATATAAATTTCAGATTTAGGGTAATGGAATTTTAGAGTTGAGACAAAGGGTTGCACTAGATCTTTAAAGTTGATTCCAGTTCTGAAGTGACATCATTATGTCATTTGGAAAACTGAGATCTCAGAGTCACCCAGGTAGCAAGTGGTAGAGTTAGGAAAGAAGCTGGGGTCCTGATTCCCATCTCAGTTTTCTTTCTACAACAATCGGCTATTGGGTTGTTACCTAGTTTCAAGGTCAACCACAAGGAAAGGATTTGGATATTCCACAAGATAGCTCAAGGAAAATAGCTCTCAAAGGTATTTCTAAAAAGGTCAAATATATTCAGTGCGTATCAGCTGCTTCATTTTGGCTGCTTTCTAAGTGTGCTAAAGCTGTTTGCTTCCCTCTTTGCTGTCTCTGACCTCTTCTGCTCATTTCACAGCATTTCAAGCGCATGCTGTGTTCCTCAAAGGCAAAATAACAAATAGCAAAAGGAACATTTTCATTTTTCATCTTCTCTTCCCTCTTTCTAGGCTTCTATCTCCCCCCTGTCCCCTGCCACTACAATCCCAATCACATTCATGTTGGAGAATAAATCCACCAGTTGTTATGACCTCATGGTTAGTGATTTCAAAGTTGTGAACATCATTCAGGACTGAAAATTGGCTTCTCTGACTGTCAAGGCAGCTTACATTTGCCATGGATCTAATTCAGTTTAGCTAGTAATTAGTTTTGTATTACTTTACACGGTGATGTTAATACTGATTACAAGGCCTGATAACTTTAGCAATAAATACAACCCAAGGCAGAAAATTACCTTTCTTTTTATTGGTGAAGGCTGAAGTTAGTGGAATGAGACACAAATTGCTTTATGAGATGAAGCAGCTGCCTCATGCTGCAGATTTACAATTTAATACCCCCACTGTCATTGTGGCTTTGCCATGAGGGCTATCTACAGCTGGTTAGTACTGTCCAGCCACTAGTACTTCCTTAAACCCTGATAATTAACAGCTTACTTAAGTCCAAAGACACCATAATGCCTATTAAAGGCTAAACTTGGGAAAGTCTTCCACTTCAATCTGACCTATGTGTTGTCTGGTACTAGATATCCCCTTATCTCTTATTTTGCCACGATCATCCTCCTTGGACACCCTCTACACAGCAGTAGCTCTACACTGTGGTCTACATGGTTCAGTTCCCCAACTTAGTGGGTTTGATTCGAGCTAGTTCACTTTAACAAATACTTCCTGAGTATGACTCTATTGGGTACAGTACACTATACTAGGCAGTTGGGATATAAGAATAAAAAATGGAAGTTCCTATATTCAAAGGATTTACATTCTACTTATTGGGATGGGAGAGTGAGGTATAATATATATCCATAACAGGTAGAGTATGATGGACCAAAAAGAGGTCCAAATCAAGCACACTAGAATAATTTGAGGAAGGAGACATCATTTTTATTTGGGAGAATCATGGAAGGCTTCATGGAAGAGGCAGCATCTGAATTCAGCCTCAAAGAGAAGATAGATTCTTAAGGGCAAATATAAGAACAGAATCTATCCCAGGCCTGGAAAGATAGCATGTGTGAAAGGGCATAAGCATGGAATAGCCTGTTGAGTTAGAAAAAGAGCAACTGGTCCGTTTGGTTAGAGGGCAAAGAAGGGAGTAATTAAACATAAGGTCAAAAATGTAGGTGGGAGTCAGATTGTGAAGGCTCTTACGTACAAGGATAAGATGAATGCATTCTATTCCACTAAAAATTTGGGGATTTTTTATTTTAATATCGTCTTTATTTCCAAACCTGTCCTTCCCCTCTCCCCTTTCCTGTGAGTCATTTTTGGAACAAAAAGCTTTCAAAAGGGGCAAAAAAAGCGTGTCAACAAAACTAATCCATCAATCAGCCAAGTCTGACAGTATGTGATCATCCCTCAGTTCTGCAAAAAAGGAAGGGAAATGCATTTTCCTGTCTCTTAATCTAAGACAGGCTTAGTCCTTATAATTACACTTTTTTGTTTGTATGTTTTTGGTTTGTTCAGGAGACTATTTTATATGAAAGATGAACTGAGAAGAAGACAGATGATCGTTCACCATGGTCCTGTTTTGAGTCCTATAAAAGGCACAACAATGCATAAGGCACTACCCCGGTTCTCCTGGAGACTGTTGCCTAGTTCTGCTTCATAGGGAAGGGAAAAGGTAATAATGGCTCACATTTTTGTAACACTATCTTTACAATGATTCTGTGAGGCAGGTAGTGGAATTGCTATCCCCATTTTACAGTTTGAGGAAAGTGAGACTGATAAAGGAAGTGATTTTCTCATGGTTTCTTGGAGAGTAGGTTTTTAAGTAGCATTTGAACCTGGGTTTCCTTATCTTAAGTCTGGTTTTTCCCCCTTTAAAATGAACTATACATAGGGCTAGAAGGGATGTTAGAGAGCATCTAATCCTCATATAACAGGTGAGGAAATGAGATATAAAGCAGCTTGTCAAGGTTATACAACTAGTGAATAGAAGAGCAGTATTAGAACCCAGATTCTTTGATTACAAAGTCAATATTTTTGTCCCTGTAGGAATGTAGAGGACCTTGCACATAGTTGGTATTGTGTAAGATTTACTAACTCATGGATTTGCTCACAGAAACTTCCATTGTCCAAAGGATAGATAGGTGATGCAAATGTAATAATAAAGTCAGTGAGACTGCCTGAATACTGCAAGCAGCATTTATGAACTAAAGAGAAATTAGTATGTTAACAAAGGATTGTCTTTATATTGGCCAGGAAGCTTTATACTCTAAAGAAGAGAAGAATTGTGCGTGAGAGTAATTGCACCTTCAAATATCGGAAGTACTATCATGTAGAAAAGAGATTAAACTTGTATTGCTTGACTCCAGGAGGCAGAACTAGAAGAAATGGGGAAGCAACTCATGTAGAGAAGAGACCAGTGATTCAGCCAGACTGCCAAACAATTGTCACCCACAGGGCAGGTAAATCAGCTTGGTTGAAGCAGCAAGGCATCCTGAGAGAAAGGCAGGAGGCAGAATGGACCAGGCAAGTCAAAGTTCCATCACTGTCTTGACCACCATCTCCCCTCAGATGTTGATGGAGATAGCCTAGGACTCTGAGCCCAAGATCCTTAAGATTAGCAATGCTATCAGCTCTGTACCTTTAGCCATCATAGTGGGAAGCAATCCCTATGGAGATGCAATCTGGAAACTGCTTCCACAGGTGCTGCAGCCACAACTACTGAAGAACCAGAAAAGAAAGTTCTTGTCATCAAAGTCCTTGGCACTGTGAAGTGGGTCAACATCAGAAATTGACATAATCTTATCAGTGGAAATTACATTAAGGAAGAGGCATTAACAGCTGCTTTGCTGCTGCACCTTAAGGACCACAGAAGTTTTCCATTTGACTTTCAACTAAAATCCTCCATATGTGTTGCTGCCCCCATTAGAATGTGAGCTCAATGAAGGCAGAGACTGTATTACTTTTTTATTTGCATTTTCAGTGCTTTGCTTTTTTCATTCATTCATCCATCCATTCATTCATATGAGTAAAAGTTGCAGGAAGGCAGATTTTGTTTCAATGTAAGAAAAAGCATCCTAACAATTAGATGTATTTTAAAATTGAACCAGCTGACATGGGAAGAAGTGAGTTAATCATTGTAGGGTCTTCAAACAAAAGCTGGAAGGTCACTTTGAAGAGATATTGTAGGGGTCATTTCTGTTCAGGTGCAGATTGAACTAGATGGTCCCTGAGGTACCTTTTAATTTGGGGAGTTTATAATAATCAAATCTCCTACGTTGTTAAAATCTTAAATGTGATAGGAAGTTATTTGCAAAGTAGGCCACTATCTATCAAGCACATTTCTATTTTTGGTCTGAATTTGAGATTTCATCAATGTGGGAACTTCTGGCATGGAAATAGGTCCCCCTATCGATACAGACTAGCAACTCTTTTTTGTCTTTTAGTCTTTGAGATATGCCTAGGACAATTGAGAAGACAAATGACCCGCCCAGGGTCACACTGCCAGTATGTGTCAGAGGAATCTTTAACAGACCTTTTAACACGGGTCTTCCTGACTGCAAGGCCAGCTGTCTATCCACTAAATAGTGCTAAGTTGCCTCTCAATTTTAGATCTACCTTGAAGAGAGAAAGGAAAGAATGAATGAGCACAACAGAATAGAAAGCAAAAGGACAAGCCTTTACTTATCAGTAGTGCTTTGTCTTCACTTCCCTAATCCTAGCAAGTGTCTTTTTCTTTCTTTCTTCTCTCTCTCTCTCTCTCTCTCTCTCTCTCTCTCTCTCTCTCTTTCTCTCTCTTCCTTCCTTCCTTCCTCCCTTCCTTTCTAATTTGAAGCAGTGCTCTCTAGAGGAAGCTCATACTGAGAGTAAGAAAAGAAGGGAAAGTTCCCCCAGGGATATACTCCAAGGTAGGTCTTCTAAATAAGCTAGAACCAAGCTCCTTCACAGGTGAGAGATTCAGGGGTGGCAGCCAAGAGTATATGGACTGCCTGAACCAACTTGGGGGAAGCTATATCTGGGGCTAGCTATCTCTAGGGAGTAAGGTTATGAGATACTTGGAGAACTTAGGGGTGGAGAGCAAACTGATCTATCAGTACTTTTTTTCTGCATGGAGTGATTAGGAGATTATGTGGTTGACAGAGTTTCCATTCTGTAGCTAAACTATAAAGACATGAGTATCATTCAATTTAAAAATATATATAATTGTTATGAAGCTTTTTTCCTTACATTCATCCAAAATCTATCTCCCTGTCTTTTTCTATTTCTTCCCCTTGGGCCAATTATAAGTCTAATCCTCCTTCCAAATATTACTCCCTAAAACAGGATCCCAAACTCAAATTTTGATTTCTGAAGGGTAGGGTTTGGGGATTCAAGAGATATTCTTGATAAAATCAAGGAAGAAAGGAGGAAGGCAAGATATTCAATTGTATATGGCAACCCTGACCTGGGTGCCAGGCTTGAAATTGTAGAGCAGAGGGAAGCTAATCCAATCTTTGGGTCTGACCAAGTAGGGAACTGACCATGGTCCTGAATTCTTGGTTGCTCATCTAGCTGATAACCTCGGATTCAGTTTTCCAATACAAATCACTTTGGGGTCAGGGCGAGGGAATGAGGGATGGATTTGGTGGTGGGGTGGTACTGGAAAGTTTTCAAATGAATTTAGTGAGAGCCGAAGAGGGTGAGAAAGCACATTTGCTTCCACAGAGGCACTGCCCTTAATTAAGGTTGAGCTGAAAGTTTCTCCTAGGAAAGAGAACCCCTTTGGAACCTATAAAAATGTCCTTGAAGAAAGAGGATGATGATGATAAGAAAGTCATTATGACAGGGGATGTCCCCAAGTGAGTCTAGCACATTCTGTCCTACTAGTTTTCCCTCAACTAGTTCCTCAGGGTAAATCACAGCCAATCATCACCTGGGAGCAGGACAACCTGAAACTAAATGAGGAAGCTGCACAACTCTGCTTAGTGACTGCAGGGAGCTAAAATGTTTAATTGCAGCTTGTTCTCATTTCTTCCCAGAGCAGTTCTTTGTAAATCTGACCATGCTTATAGCCTGGGTGCATGTGTGTGTTAGAGAGAGGGAGGGAGAGAATGATAAAGGAGAGAGAGAGAGAGAGAGAGAGAGAGAGAGAGAGAGAGAGAGAGAGAGAGAGAGAGAGAGAGAGACACTGGTGATAAGCTGACCCTCTCTGTTTTCACTTTTCATAGTAACCCCTTAAAAAATTATTTTGCCAAAACTCATAAATAAACAGCTAGTTGGCAGCCCAAGCCATAAAATCATCAACTCCCAGCACGGCACAGACGGAGGCATTAAAGGACGTTTAAATGTCACCCTAAATCAGTACAACTATGAAAGGTTCCTTGGTTGTTTTATTTACACACACGTGTCAAGTGTATATTCACACCACACCACACACACACATACACACATTCCTCCCTTTCTTATCTATTACATGCACCTACTACTGGAGATTAGAAAAACAGGCAATGCACACAGTAGATTTACACATTTAGATGTCTCCCAAGTGATTATAATGATTGGCTTGGAATGACACACGCTGACAATTACACCGTATATACACTTACTTAGTATTGCATATGTGCCTATCCACACAAAGCCCTGAACATTGTATCAATAACAGACTTCTTCATTACCCGCAGCCCTTTCTGTTTTAATAAGCAGAGACAATCCTTCTTTGTCCCCACAGTCATTCATACACTAAAAGGAGAATTGAATCCAAAGCCAAATGAGGGTGATAGGGATATTAGTGTGTTGCCAGATGGGGATAGTGACCGCGGTCTGTTCTTGTTGGAGATGAGGGTTAGTTCTCAGTGTCTCCGGAAATACCAAGGCTAGGGTTGGTAAAAAGCCCTGCCCTCTTCCTCGCTTTGCCTGCCTTATGCCTGGCATGAGAACTTTTAATTGGGGAGGTGGGTGCCTTGAATACCCCCTCCCTGCTCTCCCCATCGGATAATGGAGAAGACGGATAGCCCACCTGGGCAGGGCATCAGCCCCCGGGCAACCTGCCCACAGTCTTCAAAAGCCTGAGTCCCAGCCCCCGCCCGCTGTTCGCTCCTTGCACCCGGCTCGCGGAGGAAGCGGTACGCTGGCTGACCTCTAAAGCGGGTTTGGGATCCAGGGAAGGGGGAGGGGACAGGGACAGGGGCACAGGGGAAATGTGGCCAGCAGGCACCTGCTCCCCTACTTTCTCTGGCTTCCCGAGGGGCCAGGTGGCTCTAGTAGGAAAATGGCGTTGGAGAGACCTACTTGAGTGAGTTCAGTGCCCATCAGGATGAGGAAGAAAAGACTCAGAAGCTTGCTTGCCGGTCGCATCTCTCGCTCCCAGCTCCAACCTCCGGGCATGCGGATCCCCGGTCCTTTGGCGGCTGCGTGAAGTCGCTCTCCTCGGCGTTGCTGGCTTTTCTATGATTTTCCCTCTCTTCCTCCCTCAGTCCCTGTGATGTGCCTTTCAGCACCCGGAGAAGGCAGAGCTAGGAATCTGCTTTGCAAACCCTCCACTTTGCATATTTATTATATCCCCAGTTTCTCTCCTCGCCAGTCTCCTGGGCTAGGGCTGGCTGTTTTTTTCCCTCTCCTTTCCTTTCCTAATGGCTCCCCTGATCGCGAGGCATTTGCGAAGAGGGATGCACTGGAGCACGAAATGATGGGCTCTGTCTGCTATGCCAAAAGTTTGCTTGGAAAAGGGGGGAGGGGGCGGGGTGGCGCAGGGAGGGCACACACAAAGCGCGCGCGCACACAAGCGCGCGCGCGCGCACACACACACACACACACACACACACACACAGACACTTATACACATACACATACACACCCGGGAGGTAGCAGCTGGAAGGGATGGAGGCTGAAACAGGATGTGACATCAGAAAGGAGGGGGAAATTTAACTCAACTCATCCAGGCAGCGAAGCAGGGCAAGCACAGGGAAATAAAGGAATCAGCATCGTTAATATCTTCACTGCAGGTGGGAGCAGGTGTACTGGAGCAAAGACCTGGAAAATCTGAGGGAGAGAAGGGACAAAACTTGATTGGGTAAACAGCTCCAGGCTCCCAGGACCTGTAATCAGGATGTTTGGGGGAAAGAGAGAGGACTTCTGGAGTCAGAAGAACTTAGTGATCTGTGGGGTGGGGCTCTGCAAATGGGATAGCTTATGTATGGAGAATTAATTTTTCCCAGGCAGCTTACAGGTGCGACCGGGACGTACTAGATCAAATCACAAATAATGTGGGGACTGCAAGGACACCTGAGAGGCCATCCTGTCCAACCAACTAATTCCAAGGGGATCAAATGAGATCATGTATATAAAGTAATTTGTAGTCTTAAAGTCATATAAAGACTAGCTATTCTTACATCTGGGAAATCTGAGACCTAGAGAAAGAAAGTAACTTGTCTAAAATCACACAAGAAATCAGTTGTGGTATTGAGACTAGAATTCAAGTCTTTTGTCACCCAGTTCAATAAATGATCTTTTGACCACAAAATACTAGCAGGAGCTCACTAAGTGCCTTACGGATGTTTAAAAAAAATGATTGACATTTATATAGCACTTTAAGGTTTTCAAAGTACTTTGTGTGCATGTAATATGTAACATTTACAGAGTACTTTCTATATGCCAGTGGTTTTCACAAATGTCATCTCATTTAATTCTCACAACAACCTACAAAGTAAGTGCTATTATAATCATCATAGGCAGTTAGGTGAAACATGGAGGACTCATTATTCTAGGTTCAAAACTGACCTCAGACACTTAATAGCTAGCCGACTCAGGGCAAATCACTTAGTCCATTTTGCCTCAGTTCCATCATCTGTAAAATGAGCTTGAGAAAAAAATGGCAGACCACTCCAGCATCCTTGCCAAGAAAACCAGAGTCACACACAACTGAATAGTAACTGAAATGTTATGGATGAGGGAACTGAGGCAAACTGATTAAATTATTTGCCCAGGGTCACACAGTTAGTAAGTGTCTGAGGCTGGATTTGAACTTGGTCTTCCTGACCCCAGGTTCAGCACTCTATCCATTATGCCACAAAGCTTTCCAGTATTCTTATTTGAACCTTACAATAATTATGAGGTAAAATATTCTGGGTATTTTTATTCCCTCCAACCCCATTACAGATGTAGAACTGAGACTGAGAGAATTTAAGTGTCTTTCCCAGGGTTACACAGCTAGTAATTGCCCAGGGAAGTATTTAAACTCCAGTCTTCCTGAATCGAAGGTCAATGTTGTATCCACTAGTACACAATGGATGATTGATAATGATGCTTGTTTGATGGATTGATGAGGGATTAACTACAGATGTGCAGAGCACAAGGGATGGCTCCTAGAATTTGAATTTGTAGGTCCAACTCCACTCCCATACCCATCTCTGAACACGTCAATAATAAGTAGTAGGGCAGTAGCTACTGTCTTAAGTGTTCAGGAAAAGGAAAGCATAACAGTGATGGTGTTTTCCCAGATGAGTAGCTGCTGAACTCTGGATGTGTTGTGTTAGGGATAATGCACATTGGAGATTTTCTATACCTGTGGCACTAGAACCAGGCTCAATTCAATGATGTTTCAGAAAGAGTCTTCAATGACCTTGAAATATCTAACTCCTAAGGGACCCTTGAAGACTCTATAAAACCCACAAGTTTGGTTGGGTTGGAATTCCTTTGTCCGGACTGAAATCTGTTCTTTGCAATCTCAGGGGTGTTCTACAATCTCAGAACAATCTCAACCCATTTGGATACATGGGAGTTCATTACCTCCATCCATCAGCATATTTGCCCTTCTTTAGGAATGACTCCTCCTTCTTCCTCCCCTTCCAGACCTGACTCTGTCCCACCCATTGTAGAGTACTTTTAGGGATATGGGAAACTGAACACCACCAAAAGCAAGGTAGACATACAAAACTTGTCTAGGACTCAATTTAGCAAATACTGACAACTATAGTGTGCAAGAGTTTTTTCTAGGTACTGTGAGGTATACAGAGATGATTATGGAATAATTCCTCTTCTCAAGAGGCTCATAAACTCAGAATATAGTTAAATTAAAAGGATTAGAATTTCAGAATTGAAAGGAATCTCGAAGGCAGGGAAAACCTTCCTGTAACTTAGAGCTCTCCAAAAGGTGAGTGCCCTACCTTTGGAGGTAGAAAGTTCCAGCTCACTTGTGATCCAACAAAAGCTGGGTTATTACTTTTTTTTTATTTTGTAGAGAGGATTCTTTTTCAGGTGTAGGCTGCAATACATGACCTGAGATTCCTTTCAACATCCTCATAGCAAACCACTCCAGTATCTTTGCCCCGCCTCCAAAAAACCCCAACAAACCCTAAATGAGGTCATGACTGGACAACAGTAGCACCTTATTTTACTCTCTTCTTTCCCTCCAGATAACTAAAAACCACTTGTGTCTTGAACCGTTTTTGTTAACATCAGTTCATTCTGAATTTTAGCTTTCCTGAAACAATTCTTACTAGACCATGTCATGCTTTTACATTTACCCTCTATTAATAAACTTTGCTTCTATCTTCTTTAAATGTCTTTAAAATTGATGTTGGTTAAGAAGTTCCTTGTGTCTCCAAACTTTCGATCACTAAACAATTGTTTTTCCCCTTCCTCATTAGAATTGTTTCTCATTGTGTCTTTTCATTATTTCATTCTCCTGAGTTTCCCATCTCTTCTGAATTCCTGAGAGGAATTTTTATCCATGGGATATCTATCTTTCCACTGAACTCTTTGAATATATTCTTCCAAAATGTATAACTGAATGTCAACATCTTCCCAATATTCCTATTCTTTATCACAAACTCTAAATGGAATGGTTACATCCTCCCTGAAGGTCCCATCATTTCCACCCAAGAAAGTAATTCCATGACTGAGCAACAACAAAAGTAATTCCTTCTTGTTGGTGAAAAATCATCTGAAGTATAAATCCTCCATGCTAATTCCTCCCATTTTTAAAGAATTAAATTGCCATTAAGTCAAGGAATTATTATCTGCTTTGCTTTTGGCAGATTGAGAGGTTCAGCAGATGTCCTGATCATTGAGATCCTTTTCCTACAACTACTTTATCATACACAATCCTGTGCCAGGATTCTGATCTATTTCTGAACTCTTTGACTATTTTCACTTTTTGTCCTGTGGGTCTGTAGTATATTTTAGTTACTGTTTCTGTTTCTGTCTCCATTGATCTACACCAATATGTTCTCTTTCATTCTTCCTCTTTTAGTTACTGAATTTTCTCATGAGTATAATCAATCAATCAGCATTTATTAAGCACCTACTATGTGAGGTACTATGCTGACTGAAGGGTGATACAAATGCAAAGTAAAACAGTCGTAACCCTTAAGAATCTTATAGTCTACTGCAGAATAAAACAGGTACACAAATAAGCAAGCACAGGATTATGTGACAGTATAGTACAGTGGAAAGATCCCTGAACTTCCAGTCATAGGTTATTGTTGACCCCATTTAGGGTTTTATTGGCAAAGATACTAGAGTGGTCTGCCATTTTCTTCACCAGCTCATTTTACAAATGAGGAAACTGAGGCAAACCTAGTTAAATAACTTGCTCAGAGTCACACAGTTATGTAAATATTTGAGGCTGGGTTTGAACTCAGGAAGATGAGTCTTCAGGTCCAGCAGTCTATCCACTGTGCCACTCTAGTCATAAGATCTGAGTTCAAATTCTCCAGCTGCTACTTACTACCTGTATTACCTCTTTGCCAGATCACTGAATTCCTCTGAGCCTCATTTCTTCAACTGTATAATAAGGGGGTTAGATAGAAAATTGCTGAGATCCATTACACTTCTGTATTTGTTTCTTTGATTGTAATTTGAAACTGATTGGTGGTGGGGGTGGGAACAAACAGAAACTGCAAAAATAAGAAAAGACTCTTGAAGGAGAGATGGTAGAAGGATATGATTTTTATCTTTTTTTAAAATTTATTTATTTAACTTTTTACATTCATTTTCACAAAATTTTGGGTTCCAAATTTTCTCCCCATTTATCCCCTCCCCCCACCCCAATACCCCAAGCAATCTAATTTTCCCTGTCTCCAATCTGCCCTCTCTTCTATCATTCCTCCCTTCCCTTGTCCCCATCTTTTGTCCTGTAGGGGCCAGATGACTTTCTATTCCCCATTAACTATATTTCTTATTTCCTAGTAGCAAGAACAATACTCAACAGTTGTTCCTAAAACGTTGAGTTCCAAATTCTCTCCATCCCTCCCTCCCCACCCATTCCCTTTGGGAAGGCAGGCAATTCAATATAGGCCTATGATTTTTATCTTAGCAGATGGTAATGATGTTAATGATAATGGTTAACATTTATATAGCACTTAAGGTTTACAAATTGCTTTATATATATGCATATGTATGCACACATATATGTATACATATATGTAAAATTTTATTTGATCCTTACAATATTATGAGGTAGGTCTTATTATTATTCCAATTTTACAGATGAGAAAACTGAGACTGAGAGAAAATTACTTTCTCAGGATTACACATGTAATGAATGGTAACTGAATCATGAGGCTAAGGGAAGCAGGGTTTTATAATTTGTAATTTGTCAGCTGTAAGATAAAGATCCAGTTGAACAAGGACTACAGCCTCCAGGCTCATGTGATGACTGATCGTGGCATTATTGTGTCATGATTTGACACTCCAAACCCTGAGGAACTGGGGTTAGAGCCATCAGACTTCTATCCAGGCATCTAGGTTAACCTGTAATGAAATCACATTTGAACCATCCCCAAGCCTCATCCCAAAATAACAGGAGTTGTAGCACATACTGAATGCTGAGCAAATACTAAGTTCAGCCTCTGTGGCCCCAGAAATGCTGGCCCTCTGGTATCTTTGGTGCCCTGAGGCTTTGACTCTCTAATGAATATGTGAGTTGCCTCTGTAAAGGCTGGCCTTTGCCTCTGGCTCCATGAAGTTTGAGAATCTTTGAGACCATGAAGTAGCAGAGGAGAAGAAAAATTAATAATAGCAATAGTAAATAATAATAGTAATAATTAATGTCTGTATATAACACTAAGATTTACAAAGCTTTTTATGTCTGTTATCTCCTTTGATCTTCACAACAGCCCTGTGAGGATGCTGTTATTATCTTCATTTTACAATGAGGCTAAGACAGATTAAATCATCCAGGGTCACACAAGGACCGAATGACTGAGGCAGGATTCAGTCCCTAGTCTGCCTGACCCCAAGTCTAACTCTCATTTCACTGTGCCACCTGAGGGCCAAAAAGTAAGTACAACGTAGTGAAAGGAGGTTTGGCATACCTGTCAAGATGCTTATGAGGTGAAAAGACTGACAAACTGAAAATTCCCACAAGTAGGAACTAACCACAGCAGTTTTCCAGGGGAATTGGTCACAAGACTTATTGACAAGAATGGACAGGATTGAGGATCTTATTTTCAGAAAGTATGGAGAGCAGAGAGAATTTTGCATTGATTTGTTTATAATGATTGTCTTCCTACTGGGACTAAGTAATAGTTATTTATGCTGAAAGTTCAGATGGGTCTGCCTTCTAGAAGAAAAGCTAAGGGACTCAAGGAATGCTTTTCATTCTCCAGGTTATCAAGGGAAAGTAAGTGGTCTTTGAAAACATCAACAAGTCGAAGGGCTTCAGTGTAGAAAGGTCTGAAGAGACAAGGTTCTGTGTGTCAGGGTCAATGGATAGAAGATTTAGACAGAAAGGGGAAAAGGGGGATCACTGAACAAGGCTCTTTCTGAAGAGGGAAGACCTTGATGTTCAAGAATGAAGCAGCTACTTGTCCTTCAAGGATTGATGTTGACAATCTTTTTCATGAAAAGTGTTTCCGATGCTCCGTCAGGCAATGATAATCCAATAAAGGTCAGAGGAAGAAGAGACAAGTAATAATGGTCAGTGACTTCCAGGTGAGCACTCATAAGGCAGCTATTTGCTGACTTAAAAATAAAAACAGAGAAGTTTTCTATTCTTTTAAAAATTTTTGAATAAAATTTTATTTTTTCCTAATCCCATGCAAGATCAACTGATTTTTAACATTTGGGGTTTTTTTTAATTTTGAATTTCAAACACTCTCCCTCCTTCCCTCCCTACCCTCCTTCCTCCTTGAGACAGTAAGCACTTTGACATAGATGTTATACATGTGCAATCATGCAGAACCTATTTCCATATTGGTCACGTTGGGAAAGAAGAAAACAGAACAAAAGAAAAAGCACAGAAAAAATTAAAGTGAAAAGTAGTATGTATCAATCTGCATTCAGACTCCTTCAGTTCTTTCTTTGGAGGTGGAAAGCATATTACACCATAAATCTTTTGCAATTGTCTTAGATCGTTATATTGCTGAGAATAGCTGAGTCATTTACAGTTGGTCATTGTACAATATTGCTGTTACTGTATTACAATGTTCTTCTGGTTTTGCTCTCTTCACTTTTTTATGAATTCATTTAGGGCTTTTCAGGTTTTTCTGAAAACATCCTGATTGTCATTTTTTTTAGTTTTATTTCTTTTATTTTAAATTTATGTGCATTTCATTTCTTTTTTTCAATATATAATTTATTTTATTTTTCAGTACTTAACATTCACTTCCACAAAAATTTGAATTCAAAATTTTTTCCCCGTCTCTTCCCACTCCCCACCCCAGGACAGTATGCATCCCATCCACCCCTTCCTCCAGTCTGTCCTACCTTCTATTACCCACCCTTCTTCCATCCCCCTTCCCCTCTATTTTCCTGTAGGGCAAAATAGATTTCTATACTCCATTGCCTGTATAGTTTAATTTCCAGTAGCATGCTACTGGAATTTTTAACATTCACTCTGAAAGTTTTGAGTACCATATTCTCTCCCTCCCTCCCTCCCGAGCCACCATCATTGCAAAACAAGCAATTCAATATAGGTCATACATGTGTAACAAGACAAAGCACTTCCATAATAGTTGTGTTGTAAAAGACTAATCACATTTCCCTGTCCTTTCTTGACCTTCATTTATCCCATTCTCTCCCTTGATCTATCTTCCCACAATACATTTGCTTCTGATTATTCCTTTCCCCAATTTGCTGTCCCTTCTATTATCTTCCCTTTCCTATTCCCTTCCCCTTTGCCTTCCCACAGGGTAAAATAGATTTCCATATCTAATTGATTGTATATTATTACCTCCTTAAGCCAAATACCATGAGAGTAAGGCTCACTTATTTCCTTTCATCTCCCCCTTCTTCCCCTCCATTGTAAAAGCTGTTACTTCCCTCTTTTATGTGAGATAATTTGTTACATTCCACTTCTCCCTTTCTCCTACTCCTAGTACATTCCATTCAGTAAATTTTGTTTTTTTAGGTATTCTCCCTTCATATTCAGCTCATCCTGTGCCCTCTGTCTACATATACACATATGTGTATATATATATATATATATACACATACACATACACACATGCACAAATACATACCTACACATATATAATGTACCCATACATCCATACCTGTACACACACACACACACACACACACACACACACACACACACATATTTCCTCCAACTACCCTAATACTGAAAAAGGTCTCATGAGTTACATTTGGGAATGTAAGAATGTGAACAGTTCAACTTTAATGAGTTCCTTAAGACTTCTCTTTCCTGTTTACCTTTCATGTTTTTCTTGATTCTTGTATTTGAAAGTAAAATTTTCTATTCTGCTCTGGTTCTTTTGACAAGAATATTTAGAAGTCCTTTGTTTCATTGAATGATCATTTTTTTCCTTTGAACTATTATACTCGGTTTTGCTGTGTAGGTGATTCATGGTTTTAATCTTATCTCCTTTGACCTCTGGAATATCATATTCCAAGTCCTTTGATCCTTTAGTGTAGAAGCTGCTAAATCCTGTGTTATCCTCATTGTATTTCCACAATACTTGAATTGTTTCTTTCTGGCTGCTTATAATATTTTCTCCTGGACTTAGGAACTTTGGAATTTGGCTACAATATTCCTAGGAGTTTTCCTATTGTGATGTCTTTCAGGGGGTGATTCGTGAATTCTTTCCATTTCTATTTTACCCTCTGGTTCTAGAATATCAGGGCAGTTTTCCTTCATAATTTCTTGAAGATGATGTCTAAGCTCTTTTTTGATCATTCTTTTCAGGTAAAGCAATAATGTTTAAATTATCTTTCCCGGATCTGTTTTCCAGGTCACTTGTTTTTCCAATGAGATATTTCACATTGTCTTCTATTTTTTCATTCTTTTGGTTTGTTTTTTTAATTTTTTGATTTCTCATAAAGTCCTTACCTTCCATCTGCTCCATTCTAATTTTTAAAGAACTATTTTCTTCAGTGAACATTTGAACCTCCTTTTCCATTTGGCCAATTCTGCTTTTTAAAACATTCTTCTCCTCATTGGCCTTTTGCACCTCTTTTTGCATTTGAGTTAGTCTATATTTAAAGGTGTTATTTTCTTCAGCATTTCTTTGGGTCTCCTTTAGCAAGCTGTTGACTTGCTTTTCATGATTTTTTTGCATCACTCTCATTTCTTTTCACAATTTTTCCTCCATCTCTTCTACTTGATTTTCAAGATCCCTTTTGAGCTCTTCCATGGGCTGAAACCGTTGCATATTTTTTGGAGGTTTTGGATGTCGAAGCCTTGATTTTGATGTCTTCCTCTGATGGTAGGCCTCAGAAAGTAACCTTCTATAGTCTTATTTTTTTCCCCATTTTGGGGCATTTTCCCAGCCAGTTACTTGATTTTTGAGTCCTTTGTCAAATGGAAGGTATACTCTAGGGACCTGTAAGTTTTCAGTTCCTCCCAGGTGGTACAATTAAGGGAGAAGAGTTTACTCCTTTTCCGGCCTGTGCTCTGGTCTGTGAGCAACCACAAGCACTCTTTTCTGCCCAGGATCTACAAGTAGGATTCCCTCTCCACAGCCACCACAAGTTCTACCATGCCAACACTCCTTTTCACCCCAGGACTGCCACTCAGAACAGAGACCCAGATCATCCATTCCATTCCCCCAGGATCTTTAAGCTGAGGGCTCCAAAAGTAGTCACTGCTGCTGCCTCAGGGCTGGGCCTGGGGCCTGACTGCACTCCCCTTTTACCCAGGTGAAAGAGCTTTCTTATTGATCTTTGAAGCTGTCTTTGGCATTTGTGGGTTGTGAAATATGAGAACTCCAGCCACTAGCCATGATTCCACACCCTGAAGCCTGCTCCAGTCCTGTTCGTGGTGTGCTAGAAGGCCCTGGCTGGGCTGTATTCTGCTCTGAGCCTGGTGGGATAGACCTTTCCTGTCAGTCTTCCAGGCTGCCTTGGGCTGGAAATATCTTTTACTCTGTCATTTTGTGGCTTTTGCTGCTCTAGAATTTGTTTGAAGTAATTTTTTACAGATATTTTATGGGCTATGAGGGGAGAGCTAGAGCAGGACCATATTTCTATGGGCTTATCATTTCTTATAGCATAAGTTATTATTCCATCACAATCATATATCACAATTTATTCAGTCCTTCCCCAATTGATGAGCATTCCCTTAATTTCCAATTCTTTGCCACCACAAAAAGAGCTGCTATAAATAGTTCTGCAAATACAGGTCTTCTTTGTCTTAAAAAAAACAAAACAAAACAATTCTTTGGGATACAGACCTAGTAGTGGTATTGTTGGATGAAAGGATCACTGGTTTATAGCCCTTTGAATATAGTTCCAAATTGCTCTCTAGAATGGTTGAATCAATTCACAGCTCCACCAACAATGCATTAGTGTTCCGATATTCCCACATCTTCTCCAACATTTATCATTTTTCCTTTTCTGTCATATTAGTTAATTGGATGGGTGTGATGTGGTACCCAATTTTCATTTCTCTAATCAACAGTGATTTAGAACATTTTTATATGACTATAGATAGTTTTGATTTCTTCATCTGAAAACTACCTGTTCATAAACTTTGACCATTTATCAATTGGGAAATAATTTGCATTCTTATAAATTTGACTCAGTTCTCTAAATATTTGGAAAGTGAGACCTTTATCAGAGAAAATTCATGTAATTTTTTTCACACCCATGATTACTTATTGTGTTTTTCCCTTGTCCTATTTTTACCCTGTTTATCCTTCTCTTCCTTTCTTTCTCTCCTCTTTTACCCTCTCTCTCCTCAAAAGTGTTTTGTTTCTGACTACCATCTCCTCCAATATGCCCTTTTTTCTACCAGACCCCTCTTTCTCTAATTCCCTTCCACTCTACGTTGCTGTAGGGTAAGATAGATTTCTATACTTAATTGAGTATGTGCGTTATTTCTTTTTTGAGCCAAATCCAACGAGAGTAAGGTCTGTGCATTTTTCCCCAAACCCCATCTTCCCTCCACTGTAAAGGCTTTTTCACTCCTCTTTTATGTGAGATAGCTTACTCCATCCAATGTCTCCCTTCTCCCAGTGCATCCCTCTTTCCCATCTCTTAATTTTGCATTATTTTGTATTATCCCATCATATTCAAATCATGCTCATGTCTTCTATCGGTGTATATTCCATCTAACTGTATGTAATAATGAGAAAGTTCTTAGGTGTTTTCCTATGTAGATATGTAAGCAGGTTAACTTTATTGAATCCCTTATGATTTCTCCTTCCTATTTACATTTTTATGCTTCTCTTGATACTTATATTTGGATGTCAAATTTTCTATTCAGTTCTAGTCTTTTCTTTTTTTATTTTAAATGTTTATTTATTTTAGTTTTCAACACTAATTTCCACAAAATTTTGAGTTCCAAATTTTCTCCTCATCTCTTCCCTCCCCCCACCTCATAATACCTTGCATTCTGATTACCCCTTCCCTCAATATGCCCTCCCTTGTATCACACTCCTCCCTTCCCTTATTCCCATCTTCTCTCTTTTCTTGTAGGGCAAGATAGATTACCTGTATTTCTCATTTCCCAGTTGTATGCAAAAACATTTCTCAACATTCTTTCCTAATACTTTGAATTCCAACTTCTCTCCCTTCCTCCCTCCCCACCCATTCCCATTAAGAAGGTAAGCAATTCAATATAGGCTATATATGTGTAGTTTTGCAAAAGACTTCCATAATAGTCATGATGTACAAGGCTAACTATACCTTCCACCATCATATCGTGCCCCCCCACTTACTCTATTCTCGCTCCTGACTTTGTCTCTCCCGATAATTGTTTACCTCTAATTACTCCCTTCTCCCATTTGCCCTCCCTTCTATCATTCCCTTCATCCCACTTGTCCCCTTCTCCCTTATTGTCCTGTAGTGGAAGATAGATTTTCATACCAAATTGGGGAGCATGTTATTCCCTCCTTAGACCAAATGTGAAGAGAGTTAGCCTCACTTTTTCCCTTTCACTTCCTCCCTTTTCTCCTCCATTGAATAACCTTATTCTTGCGTCCTTTATGAGTAATAATTTGCCCCATTTCAATTCTCCCTTTCTCCTCCCAATATATTCCTCTCTCACCCCTTAATTTTAATTTTTAGATATCATCCTTTCTTATTCAACTCCCCCTGTGCTATCTCTGTCTCTATCTATCTAGCTATCTATCTACATATATATATATATATATACATATATATATATATATATATATATATATATATATACATATACACACACACATACATATACATACATATGTGTGTGTGCCTGTGTGTATAGTGCCTCCAACTACCCAAATACTGAGGAAAGTCTCAAGAGTTATGAATATTATCTTTCCATGTAGGAATGTAAACAATTCAACTTTAATGAGTTCCTTAAGTCTTCTCTTTTCTGTTTACCTTTTCATGCTTCTCTTGATTCTTGTGTTTGAAAGTCAAATTTTCTTTTCATCAGGAATGCTTGAAAGTCTTCTGTGTCATTGAATGACCATTTTTTTCCCTCTGAAGTATTATACTCAGTTTTGCTGGGTAGGTGATTCTTGGTTTTAATCCCAGTTCCTTTGACTTCTGGAATATCATATTTCAAGTCCTTCAGTCCCTTAATGTAGAAGCTGCCAGATCCTGTGTTATCCTGATTGTATTTCCACAACACTCAAATTGTTTCTTTCTAGCTGCTTGTAATATTTTCTCCTTGACCTGGGAACTCTGGAATTTGGCCACAATGTTCCTAGGAGTTTCTCTTTTTGGATCTCTTTCTAGAAGTGATCAGTGGATTCTTTCAATATTTATTTTGCCCCCTGGTTCTAGAATGTTAGGCCAGTTTTCCTTGATAATTTCATGAAAGATGATATCTAGGCTCTTTTTTTGATCATGGTTTTTGGGTAGTCCCACAATTTTAAAATTGTCTCTCCTGGATCTATTTTCCAGGTAAGTTGTTTTTCCAATGAGATATTTCACATTTTCTTCTATTTTTTCATTCTTTTGGTTTGGTTTTTTAATTTCTTGGTTTCTCATAAAGTCATTAGCTTCCATCTGCTCCATCCTAATTTTTAAAGAACTGTTTTCTTCAGTGAGCTTTTGAACCTCCTTCTTCATTTGACTAATTCTGCTCTTTAAAGTATTCTTCTCTTCATAGGTTTTTTGGGTCTCTTTTGCCATTTGAGTTGGTCTATTTTTTAAGGTGTTAATTTCTTCAGCATTCTTTCGCATCTCCTTTAGCAAGTTGTTGACTTGCTTTTCATGTTTTTCTCACATTGCTCTCATTTATCTTCCCAATTTTTCCTCTACCTCTCTTATTTGATTTTCAAAATCCTTTTTAAGCTCTTCCATGACCTGAGACCGTTACATATTTATTTTGGAGGTTTTGCATGCAGAGGTCTTGACTTTTAGGTCTTCCTCTGAAAACCTAAATAATTCCTCCTCATTGGAAATGGTGAAAGAAAATACCTGTTCACCAAGAAAATATCTTTCTATTGTCTTATTCTTTTTACCTTTTCTGGGCATTTTCCCAGCTAGTTACTTGACATTTGAGTTCTTTGTCAGAGCTGATCTCAGAGGTGAGATTCAGATCAGCTGCTCAAGTCCCCCAGAGGCTTTAGGCAGAGGTCTCCCAGGGCTGCCACTCAAGGCTGAGATTCATATCAGCTGCTCAGTTCCCCCAAGGGAGGGTGCCCAAAATGGAAGCTGCCCCTGAAGTGACTGTTGCCAGGGGTCCAGAACACACTCCCCTCTCCTGGGTGAAGGAGCCCTCTCATTGATCTTTGAAACTGTCTTTGGCATTTGTGGGTTGAGCAATCTTGAAACTTCTGAAGCCTGTTCTGCCTCTGCCACATCAGGCTGTGCTCCAGATGCTTCCTGGGTTGCACTGCATGTACTCCATGCTTCCTGCTCAACTCTAGTCTTTTCATCAGAAATGCTTGAAAGTCCTCTATTTCATTAAATATAATTTTTTTCCACTGAAGGCTATACTCAATTTTTCTTAATGGGTGCTTCTTGGCTGTAATCATAGCTCCTTTTCCCTTAGGAATATCATGTTCCAGACCTTATACTCCTTTAATATAGAAACTCCTAAATCTTGCATTTTCTCAACTGTGCACAGCTCCATATCTGAATTGTTTCTTTCTGGCTACTTGCCTTATTTTCTCTTTGACCTGAGAGCTCTGAAATTTGGCTATAATATTCCTGGGAATTTTTGCTGTGGGGTCTTTCTAGGAGGTGATTTGACAGATTTTTTTTCCTACTTCTATTTTACCCTCTGATTCTAAGATGTCAGAGCAGTTTTCCTTGATAAATTCTTGACAGATGATATGTAGACTACTTTTTAACCACAGTTTTCAGGTAGTCCAATAATTCTTAAATTATCTCTCCTAAGTCTGTTTCTAGATCAGCTGTTTTTCCATTGAGATATTTCACATTTTATTCAGTGTTTTCTTCTCTTGATTTTCTTTTATTGTTTCTTGATGTGTCCTGGTGTCATTAGCTTCAGTTGCCCAATTCTAATTTAAAGGATTTATTTTCTTCACTGAAACTTTGTATATCTTTGCCCATTTGGCAAATTCTGCTTGTTAAAGAGTTCTTCTTTTCAGTGAATTTTTGTACATGGCTTTACATTTCACTAATTCTGCTTTTTAAAGAGTTCCTCTTTTCAGCAGATTTTTTTGAACTTCTTTTACCATTTGGCCTACTCTTTTTTTTAAGTTGTTATTTTCTTCAGTATTTTTTGTGCCTCCTTTGCCAAGTCATTGATATTTTCATAATTTTCATGCATCACTCTCATTTCTTTTCCCAATTTTCCTCTGCCTCTTTTATTTGAATTTTAAAATCCTTTTTGAGCTCTTTCAGGAATTCCCTTGGGACCTGAGACCAATGAATGGTTTGCTTTCAGGATTTGAATGTAGATGTTTTGACTTTGCTTTCTTCTGAGTTTGTGTTTGGTTTACTCTGTCACCATAGTAATTTTCTATGGTTAGGGGTTTTCGTTTGTTTGTTTGTTTGCTCATTTTTTCCAGCTGATTTCTTGACTTTTAACTTTATGTTAAATTTGGGCTCTGCTCCTGGGAAGGAAGAAATTTTATCTCAAGCTTCAGGCTTTTTGTGCTGCTGTTTTCAGAGTTAGTTCTGGGGTGTGAAGGTAGTGTTTTACAAGTTTTCTGTTTTTCCAAGTTGGTATGATCTAAGGCAAGGTCTGATCACTGCTCTCCTGGCCTTTGCTCTCTTCTGTGAGAGACCACAAGCACCCTTTTTTGCCCTGAACTATGACCAGGGTCCCTGCTCCCTTGTGATTGCAAACTCTAGTGTGCTAGTATTTCTCTTCACCTTGGGATTGTGACTCAGAACTGTGTAGGGGTAGTGCAATAGAATCATGTTCATAGTGCCAGCAAAGGGCCCCCTGTAATTTCCTTCTGACCAGTTTTCTGACCCCCTTATCAACTATGGGCTAAGAGATTTGGAAGCTACCACTGTTGATTCAGTCACCTTCAAGGCCAACTGCTAGCTTGCCCAGTGAGGCCTGTACTGGACTGTGGTTCACTGTCATCCCAGGGAGCCAGACTTTTCTCCTGACCTTAGTTGTCTTGGACTGGAAAATTGTTTCAACCCACCCTTTTGTCAGTACTGCCACTCTAGAATTCATTTTGAGGCATTATTTTAAAGTTGTTTGGAGAAGACTTGGGGAGAGCTCAGACGAGTTCCTGTCTTTATTCTACCATCTTAGTTCCATCTTGGGTTTGCTATTCTAAGAAATGTCCAGGACATGAAACAGAATCTTCCAAGGTTTACTAAATCAGCTGACTGCTATCTATTTTGGGTAATTCATATGGATACAAATAATACTGCAAGAAAGAATCAAGACAGCATTGCAAAAGATTATGAAGTCTTGGTAAAGGAACAGAAGAGTCAGATGTGTCCATTGTTTCTTAAGAAGATTTGCATAATGTATAAGTGATTGAGTAGATGTTGTCACAGGACAGTAGTTGAATTGCTGGACCACACCTTAAAGTAAAGGAATAGAGGATTTCGACCATTGATGGGGTACAAAGAACAAGAGCTAGTTTTTAGAAAATGGAGTGTATGTATAAGTATCTCTCTGTGTCTATATGTCTGTGCCTGGATTCTTAGGAGAAAGAGATGTGTTTCCTTAAAATAATTAAGTTAAGTAAAATTTTTAATGTGTACCATTTCCCACCTTTCCCCCCAAGAATTTGAAGCATTATGTTTTAAGAAAAGCTCCATGACAAGACTTTTGTAAAAATGTAGTACTTTTAAAAGTGTTAGTTAAATTATTTTTAGAGTAGGAACTGTTAGTATGCAGAATAGCAGATTTTGTGTCCAGGTGGATGGTATTAACAAATGCTTTGTTGGTTTGGATATAATGAATTCCATGTGAAAAACAAGCCTGTGAAATATATGTTTTCTCTGGTCTCTGGCCATGTAAAAGTCACATTATAGAAGACACCTAGCATGTGCTTTTTTTGAAAGGTAGGAGGCATAGAGAAGAACTGAGCTGATCTTTTTAAAAAATGATATATAATTCATTCTTTTATATAGTGTATTTAAGAAACAATATTTGTTTTTTAAATTTTACTAATATATTTTGTTTTTATATCACTTTCATTTACATATTTACCACTTTTCCTCATCCTATGCAGAAAGTTATCCCTTGTAATTTCAAACAAAAAAACAATGAAGTTCAACAAAACTAACCCTATATATCCGTGAAATTTGACAATATCTATAATGTTCTACACCCATAGCCCCCTGTTAGACAGCTAGGCTGCCCAGTAAATTGGAGTACTATCTCTATCTTCTGGAGTCAGGAAGATTTGAATTTATATCTGACCTCAGAAACTTACTAGTTGTATGACTCAGGGCAAGTCACTTAACCACTCTTTGCCTCAGTTTCCTCCATTATAAAATGGTGATAATAACCCTCAAAGGACTGTTGTGAGGATCAAATGAGGGACTATGTGTAAAGTCCTTAGGATGGTGTCTGGCATATAGTAGGTGCTATATAAATGTCCATTTCCTTCCCTGTTCCCCAATCTCCACAAGTTTAGGGCACATTTTTCTCCTCTTTTCTTTCTCCAGTACTCATTTTGGGGTTTTTCTATTGTTTCCATTTTTTTAAAAAGCAACATATCCCCAGGACCAATTTTAATCACACAGTAATTATAGGAATTAGGTACAAAAGAATTTGTTACAACCTAAGCAAAATGAAGCCTCATAGTTCTTTATTCTATTTTTATGTCACTGTAAATTTCAAGAAAGTGGGTTCCACTTCCTATAGACCAATAAGTGTAGTGTTGATGTCTACCAAAATTTCAAACTCAGTCATTGTTTTTGAGCACTTAAATGAGAGATAACAGCCGCTAAGACCCATAGTAGATGCTTTTGAATCATGACAGATTCACCTTTTTTCATACATTTACCATATGACTGAATTAGGAGGATGCTATGTCTTGTGATTTCTATATCACAGCATCTTTCCTCTATGTCCCCTTCTTTTTATTTATATACCCACCACTTGGGTGGGATGCTCTCATCATCTCACACTTGGACAATTGATTTCTTGTCAGTCTCCTTCTTTTTACTGCAATTCTTTTCCCATTCAGTTGCCAAAGTGATTTTCCTAATGCACATGTCTGACCATGTCATTCCCTCCCACTCCCACTACATAAACTTCAGGGGACACTTTTTACTTTCAACATCAGATCTAAAAAAATGCAAAGTGAACTAGAGATCCTAAGGCAATGAGATGCATTTGATCTTATGATATCAGTGACCTTGGTGCAATGAGACCTATGATTGGAATATGACTCTGAAACTGTTTACTTTATTCAATAGGAACAGACTAGGTAAAAGATGAGGGAAGATGCTGAGAAAACTTGAATATGAAGAATAGTTTTATATGATGAAATTTTGGAACCAGAGAGGGGAAGAATGGTACAGAAAATCTGGGCTAAAAAGGCCTGGACGCAGAGGCAGAATTGATATTGTAATTAGACTCTACTGCTCATCACCTAGACAGAAAGAGAAAACAGATGAAGAATTTGAGAAACAGATCAGTCTTCCACTGAGTCATCCTGAATACATACTCTATCCTACTGTACTCTAGGATATCTATGTCATGATATAGCAATGATGGGTAACTTCAATTATTTAAACATTTGCCTGTGCTTTCTCTTGGTCAGAAACAGAACACCTATAACTAACTCATGTTCATGGTAATTTTATTCTTCAAAAAAATAGAGAAACCAATGAGAGAACTATTTTTAACCCATTTCCCATCAACAAAGTGAAACTAATTTTTAGTTTGGAAATTATGGAAACCTTGACAAGGAGAAAGGATCACTCCATAACATAATTTGTGCTAGAGTAAGAAAGGAAAGCTGACCATGGTTTAATATGCATCCTACATTTGGGAAAAGCAAATTTCAAACAAGTATGAAAAAAGAGCAGTTAGAATCCCTTGGATTAGAAGTCTGCAAGGGAAGTCATGATGGCCAAAAGGGATAAGAAACATTAAATAATGAAATTCTAAAGACCTAAATAAAAAAAAAATTACAAGTGAAAGAAAAAGGAATGGACAATATAATGTGTACACATAGAAAATTGAGTGACCAATTTAGATTGTAAAAGAATATGTACAGAGGGTGGAGCCAAGATGGCAGAGTAGAAAGATGCACATACTCTAGCTCTTCCCCCACATCCCATAAAATACCTGTAAAAAATGACTCTCAATGAATTCTAGAGCAGCAAGAAGCCACTGAACAACAGAGTGAAAGAGATTTCCCATCCAGTGTAACCTGGAAGGCTGACAGGAAAGGTCTATTGCATGGGGCATGGAGCAGAGCACAGCCCACAGAGTCCAGCCCAGCCTTGGCCACTTGGCACCAGCAGGAAGTGGACTAGAACAGGCCTCAGGGGTAGAATC
The DNA here is from genome assembly GCA_023548195.1 of Bettongia penicillata ogilbyi. Lineage (NCBI taxonomy): Eukaryota > Metazoa > Chordata > Mammalia > Diprotodontia > Potoroidae > Bettongia > Bettongia penicillata. The sequence continues at coordinate 3,937,663 of JAJHZJ010000080.1, read as the reverse complement.
TCTTGCAGCAACTGTGGTGCTCAAATTCCTCAACTCACAAATGCCAAAGGCAACTTCAAAGGTTAATGAGAGGGTTTTTTTCAAAGGACGAGAAAGGAGCAGGTCCCCCCCTAACCCCAGAGACAGGTGGCAGCAATGGAGGCAGCAATGGCAGCAGCATCCATTTGTGGAGTTCTCAGCCTAAAGCCCCTGGGGTAATTGAGCAGCTGATCTTAGTCTCACACCTGAGCATGGTCCTGGGGTCTGGTGGAGCTGGAGACAGTTGTGGAGAGGGAATTCTACTACTTGCAGATTTGGGGCAGAAAAGCTTTTGGTTGCTCCCAGATCAGTGTGCAGGTCAGGAGAGGAGTGAACTCCTCTCCTTTGTTTGTCCCACCTTGGAGCCTAGACATCATCTTTCATGAAATTATCAAGGAAAACTGGCCTAACATTCTAGAACCAGGGGGCAAAATAAATATTGAAAGAATCCACTGATCACCTCCTGAAAGTGATTCAAAAAGAGAAAGTCCTAGGAATATTGTAGCCAAATTTCAGAGTTCCCAGGTCAAGGAGAAAATGTTACAAGCACGTAGAAAGAAACAATTAGAGTATTGTGGAAATACAATCAGGATAACACAGGATCTGGCAGCTTCTACATTAAGGGATCAAAGGGTTTAGAATGCAATATTCTAGAATTCAAATGAACTGGGATTAAAACCAAAAATCACCTACCCAGCAAAACTGAGTATAATACTTCAGGGGGAAAAAATGGTCACTCAATGATATAGAAGACTTTCAAGCATGCTTGATGAAAAGACCAGAACTGAATAGAAAACTTGCCTCTCAAACACAAGAATCAAGAGAAGCATGAAAAGGTAAACAGGAAAGAGAAATCATGAAGGGCTTTCTAAAGTTGAACTGTTTACATTCCTACCTGGAAAGATAATACTTGTAACACTTGAGACTTTCTAAGTATTTGAGTAATTGGAAAGATTACACACACAAACACACACACAGAGCACAGGTTGAAAAAGGGTTGGTCTCTAAAAAAATAAAATTAAGGGGTGAGAGGGAAATATATTGGGAGGAGAAAGGGAGAAATGAAATGGGACAAATTATCACTCATAAAAGAGGCAAGAGAAAGCTTTTTCAATGGAGGAGAAAAGGGAGGAGGTGAGAGGCAAAAATTGAAGCTTACTTTCTTCACATCTGGCTTAAGGAGGAAATAACACGCTCACTCAATTTGGTATGAAAATCTATCTTCCACTACAGGAGAGTAAGGGAGAAGTGGACAAGTGGAATGAGGGGGATGATAGAAGGGAGGGCAAATGGGAGAAGGGAGTAATCAGAAGTAAACACTTCTGGGGAGGGACAAGGTCAAATGTGAGAATAGGATAGATAGGGGGCAGGATATGATGGAGGGAAATATAATTAGTCTTATGCAACATGAGTATTATGGAAGCCTATTGCAAAACTACACATATATAACCTGTACGGAATTGCTTGCCTTCTCAGTGAGGATGGGTGGGGAAGGTAGGAAGGGAGAGAAGCTGGAATTCAAAGTATTAGAAACAAATGTTGAAAATTGTTTTTGCACACAACTGGGAAATATGAAATACAGGCAATGGGGTATAGAAATGTATCTCTCCCTACAAGAAAAGAGAGAAGATGGGGATAAGGGAGGAGTGAGGTGTGATAGAAGGGAGGGTACATTGAGGGAAGGGGTAATCAGAATGCAAGGTATTATTGAGTGAGGGGAAGGGAGAGATGGGGAGAAAATTTGGAACTCAAAATTTTGTGCAAATGAATGTCAAAAACTAAAAATAAATAAACATTAAAAAAAGACTTGCAAAACAAAAAAAACTTTAAAAAAGAACATGTGCAGAAGATGGAAGCAGACAAATAAAGGATGATATTTCTGTGTTCTCTACTAAGAATGACTTTTGGACTGGAGAGGACAGAAAAAAATGATTAATAAGGACTTCAAAATAAAGACAAGCAGAGAGATATTTAGGGAGCCACTAGCTGTCTTTGATGAATCCATGTCTGTAGGTCTAGATGAACCAACTAGATACTGAATGAATTGCTGGGTGTGACTATTAAGTTAGTCAATGAAAGATCCTAGTGAATGAGAGGGATACTATTTTTGTACTTGTCATTCATTCGTGTCCAACTCTTCATAATACCCTTTGGGAGTTTCCTGGCAAAGGTAATGAAGTGGTTTGCCTTTTCCTTCTCCAGCTCATTTTACAGATGAGGAAACTGAGGTACACAAGGTTTGCCTAGGGTCAGAGAGCTGGTATCTGAAGCCAGCTTTGAACTCATGGAGATAAATCTTCCTGATTCTATTCCAAGTGCTTTATCCACTTCACTGCTTAGCTGCCTCAGGTGGGGTACTATAGAAGCAGTAAAAGCAAAGTCCTGATTCTCAAAAAAGGAAAAAGAATGGAATCTACCTACTATAGATACTCCAGAGATTGTGACTTCTAGGTAAAGTTTTAGAACATATTAAAAGGATGAGGTACGAAAATTTAGAAAAGAAAGTGATAATCAAAAGGGCTACTACAACTTCATCCTCATTTCCTCTTATTTTTACAATATTACCAGACAAGTAAGAGAATACTGCAGGTGCAATTTACTTAGATTTTAGCAATGTATTTGACAAAGTATCTCATAATGTTCTTGTGGACAAAATGCAATAATGAGAACCAGGCAATAACATTATGTGGATTCAGAATTTTTTGAGTGGCTAGATCTTTTGTAGTCATTAATAAGTAATCCATAACAGATCCATAGTCATTAGTGGAAGGTCTTAAGGGATCTGTGCTTTCCTCCATGTTGTTTAACTTTTATCAATGGCTGACATAAAAGGTCATTTAGTATATTCATCAATTTTGCTAGTGACATAGAACTGGAACAACTAACGTTAGATGACAAAGACAGCACCCAAAAAGATCTCAGCAGGGAAAACTTTGAGTTAAATCTAATAATTGTAAAGGCTAACATGGGTCTAAAATTCAACTCCAACAAGTACACAATAATGGAGACATGTTCAGATAGTTATTTGTCAGACAAAGAACTGAGAGTTTTAGGGGACATTAATATGAATATATTTTTTCTCTCCACATACTATTGTTTCCCAAAGGGCAGAACTGTGGGTGGGTAGAAGTTACAAGGAGGTGAGTTTCAGTTTGATGTTAGGAAAATCTTCCTAACAATTAGAATTGCCCAGAAGTGAAATGAGCTGCCTTGAGGGGTGGTGACTCCCTTATCTCTGAAAGTTTTCTTCAGGTTTGTTTGAGATATTATAGCGATCATAAGATCATAGATTTAGAATTGGAAGAGACCTTGGAGACAACTGAGTTCAATTCCCTCATTTTCCAGTTGAGAAAACTGAGACCCAGAGAGATTTAATTGATTTTCCCAGTGTCACAGAGGTAAAAAGTATCTGAGGGTCAGAATTTGAACCCTGACTCCAAGTCCAACACCTATTCACTGTAGTAGACTTGTTTTGAATACAGCTTGGGCTATATGGTGTGGAAGTACCACCTGAAGTTCCCTTTTACTCTCAGATTCTGCGAAATTAAATTGGATTGAAGTCGAATGAAATGGAGGGACATCAGCAGGGGTTCCAGCACTAGTTCTTCATTAGACGAGCAAGCCAAGATGAATCTAACAGAGGAAAGAGATATTTCCACTGGACCTAGCTAGCTCAAGGTAAAAGAATAAAATTGGTAGAGTTTACCTTTAGTCCTGCTCCCTCAATTTTCTCTTTCCACTTTTCCTTCTTTCAGGTTTTTTTTTCTTTTAAAAGAATAATGCCATCATGCTCCCTGATCCCATCAGTAGCAAAGTGTTTCTTCACATTCCAGGTGTTAGTGCCTGGATAGGTTTCCAGGTGTGGGGCTTGGGAAGGTGGGTTTACATTTTGAAAGAAGCTTGGAGAGCAAAGTACTTGTCTGGAAGGGACAAATCATTAAGGGTGGGATTTCAGGCACAAAGGAAGACATATTGGGGAAATATTGAGGGGGAGGGAGTGGGAGAACCTTCTTGGAATCATACAAGGCAAAAACATGTTCCATTTGACTCAATTCAATTTAATTCAATACAATAAACATCTATTAAGGGCCTCCTTAGCATGGGAGGAAATCCAAACTTCTATCAAGACTTAAGTCCTCATACATAGAGGTGTGGGGAGCAGAGGAAGGGAGATAAGTCATGGCGGGGCGGGGATACAAAAGCTACATGCAGCTAGGCAGCACAGTGGATAGAAAGGCTGGACTTAAGAGTCAAGAAAGACTGCAATTCAAATCTGGACTCAGGCACTTTCTAACTGAATGACCCCAGGCAGGTCACTTAACCTCTCTCAACTTTTGTTTCCTTTGTACAATGGAGATAATAAAAGCACCTACCTCCCAGAGTTATTGTGAGAATCAAATAATATGACATAGGTAAAGGGTTTTGCAAAGCTTGAAGTGCTATAGAAATACTAGCCAGGATGTGATACAGATAACTAGAATAGCAAATAGGACATGATAAGGGCATAAGGTGGAAGCACTTGACTGTGTGAGGTGTTAGAAGAAAAGATTGTAATTGACTGAGCAGGTTGGGGGAGGGAGGGAGTGGATTAATTATGCAAGATCTTCCAGAGAATAATTCTCATAGGTTCAACCAAGGCTGAAGGTTTTCTCCGATGTCTTCCCCTCTTCATCAACCTTTTCTCTCCCAGAGCTCAGTGGGGCTGTGCTTTCAGTAAGTCATGCTCCCTGCCTCCTTCTCAGACAGCTGGCTCAATAGACTGGCCCAGTTTAGAAAGGCAATGCCTTTCCAGGTTGCCCTTGAGGTCATGTCTGAGCACTGTCAGCTTTCAGCATCAATGAACAATTTGATATTAAGAGTGGGAAGGACTAAGGCTAGGCAGAGGGGAAAAATGAATCCAAAGCCCATGAAGTCATACAATATCAGGGACTGGTCATCTGGTCCAATCTCTACCTCAGCAACATCTTCTCTATAGCATCCCCAACAATTTGTGGTCTAAATTCTTCTTTTTTAAAATGGTATTTAATTTTCCCCAATTACATGTAAAAACAATTTTCAGCATTCTTTTCGAAAATTGAGTTCCTAATTCTCTCCTTCTATCCCCACCTCCCTCATTGAGAAGGCAAACAATTTGATATATGTTATACATGTGTAGTCATGGAAAACATATTTCTATATTAGTCATGCCAAACTCTTATTGAAGGAGTGGTAGGAAACTCTACCTTCCAAGTTTGCCATGTGGGGACTACTCAGACCTACCCAGGATATTAGATTTCATTAGGAGATGATTTTTTCATCATAGGAGGAAAGGACATGGGAGATATATAGACCATTGCATTCATTATGTTTCCCCTTTAAAATTGTACTTGTATAAGGCACTTAGAATATACAGAACCGATAATCCTTTTTGGTGTGATAAATACTCATGAGCTAAAAAGAAAAGATTACTTGAAGTGAAATTGATAACCATCTCTCATCCTAGACACTTTTTATTTTAGGATGGTTGGTCACTATCATGGTAAAGGCATGTTGGTCAGACCTGGATTCATGTCTCAACCTGGGTTCAAATCTCATCTTGGACATTTACTAACTGTATAATCACAGACAAGTCACTTAATCCTTGCTGGTCTCAGTTTTCATGTCAGTAAAACGAAGTGTTTGGGGCAGAAAATTCCCAAAGCTTCTTCTAGCCCCTAAACTTACTTTCACCTCTTCAGAAGAAAAGATCTTCTCAAATAATCCTTGGAGAAAGAACAGAAGATGTATAATCACCACTTTGAAAGTTAAGTGGCTTTCCCAAGACGCTAAAGAGGTAGGTGATACAAGATCTCTGATTTTTTTCTATGTAGAAATAAACTCAGTATCCTACAGAACTCAATAAAGTAGAACTTGGACCTATCTCACTTTGTCTGGGGTTTGCTGAGAAGGGAAAGAGCAAAGAGGTGACACTCTCTACTTCTGTCTAGAAGAGCAAGTCCCAGCCCAGTTACCTACCCACCTCCCCTCCTGCTGTCTTAATGACAGCAATCCTGGCAGTGATCACAGGGAAAGAAACCATTTTCCTTCCACAATACCCTTGAAAACTAACAGATCGATACATATCATGCTTCTTTAAGACAAGTCTCCCAGCCACAGACAGCTTCTCATTAGAATGTGACACAGCAGTTGCTAAGGCAACAGCACTTACTTTTTTCTCTTTTTCCCCCTATTTCTCCATGAATTACCAAGCAAATTGGCACAGCCACTGAAACCAACATGAGTTATCAAGGCGTATGTTCCTGGAGCCCTCAGGCTGCCAGCATTTATAGACCTCTTCTAGGGGAGAGACAGAGACAAAGATAAGAAACAGACAAAGACAGAGAGAGAGAGAAAGAGATAGAAACAAGAGAAAGAGATCCAAATCCCACATAACATTTTAATTCACATCTTGGTTTTTCTTTACCTTCCTTCCCACATAAAAGCATTCTGATCATGCAAGTTTATAAGATCATAGATTTAAAGCTGAACAGGACCTTAGAAATCATCTGGTCTAACTTCTCAGTTTTACAGATGGAGAAACTGTTAGAAATTAAATTACTTGTCCTTTAACTCCAGATCTATCACTAATTTCACTGTGCCCTAGGTCCTTTCAATTTCAAACTTTTGACTTTTTTATTAGGATATATATGTCATGTCCCATTCTCATACATAGATATGTTACTTTTCATTCTTTATGTCATTGGTGGTACTGGTGGCTCTCCTGTATCTCATCTAGCTTTTCAGAGCTTCCTGGGGGGAAGTAAACATGAAGGAGCATGAAGGGTGGAAATGTAGTAAATAAAACAAAGTAGAATCTATCCAGAGTAAATGACAGATTGGAATGTGCCTTGGGGAGAGGGACTAGGCTGATGAGGGAAATTGTGTTGTATAACATAGTTGTAAACTATGTCCTATGAGGATTAGTTAAAGGACCTAAGATGATTAGCCTAGAGAAGAAATATATGGGATCAAGAGGAAGTGAAATGAGTATTTTCAAATAACTGAAAGACTGTTATCATAATATCAGCTCACATTTACCTAGAACTTTAGGTTTTGTAAATCTTCTCCTCAAAACAACCGAATAAAGTAAGTGATAATAAAATTAGCTGCCATTTATACAATGATTTAAACTTTGCAAAGGGCTATTGGACACTTCCTTCCCCCCTCAACCCCCACCCCTCAGTAACACTAATGAATGATATGGAGGGTAGAACTGGCCACTAATACCCAATCCTTTCTGCTTCCTACTAGACAGGGTCAGAGTCAAATCCTTCTCATGCTTTTCCTACCTCCTCCATGAGGGATGATTTAGGGGGTGAGCTTTGCTCTGGTTACCACTTTCTTCTTCCTATCTTCTTTCTGTCTGGATATTTAATCAGCCATACTCTGGTTCAAAATTAGCTTTCCTGTCATTTCAGAGGCTATATCATAGATCCAAGGCCCATATGTCCCTTTCTCTATTTTACAGAATTTATATAGGAAGAAAAATTATTTCCATAATCACAATAGCTTAGAGCCCCCAGTTAGGAAAATTTCTAACATTCACCACATGGCTTATTCTCCTAAATAAAATTTTTGCTCATCTTCAGCTAACCCCACTCTAGTTCTACATTTGAGGCAAAAATTAGGATATAGAAAATGTGTAGATAAAAGAAGCGGAGTATATTATAGTATCTGTCACTGGACAAGCAGGGAAGGGGAAATTGGAGAAAGTACAAACCTTTTATTAAAAAACAAGCAACTTTTCTGTTTTTAAAGAGGTGCGTACAACTGCTAGAATTAGCCCAGATCTTCTGCTCGAAGATGCCTGATAGCTCCTTGACATGACTCAAGTCTTCCTTAAAGATCTCAATAGTCCTGAATTACTCTCATGGGATACTTTTCCCTCTGAACTTTATATCCCTATTACCTCTGATTCAATCCTTATGGACATCTATGTGAGAGAAGAGTATAGATATTATTGTCCCAAATTTACACATGAAATAAAAGTTCAGTAAAAGCAAAAATGATCAGATAAATAGTACATGTTGGAGATTGGAGTCAAACCTAGTCTCTCCTGTTCCTGAGACCAGTAACTCCTTTGTGCAAATATTAGGTTTTAGAAACAAAGTAATTGAAGCTTAAGATGTTTTCTTAGAATCCCACAGTTAGCAGGTATCCAAATCAAGTTCAAATCGAATTCTCCAAACTCCAAATTTCTCTCCATTATGTGAAAGAGAGAAAATGTTTATTTTTATGACTCCAAAAGAAAAATGAGAACTACTTACAGGAAAATAAATTTTGACACAGCTTAAGGAAAAACTTTCTAATAATTAGAGAATACCTCAAAATAAAATGGATTTACCTCCTTGTCTAATGAGTTGTCCAATTACTGGAGGACTTCAAGTTAATACTGGATGATCAATTATCAGGAAAGTTATAGAGGGAGATTCATGCTTCCTGTAGAATTTGGACTAGATGATTTCCAGGATTCTTCCAACTCTGGGATCCATATTGACTGTTTGACTCTGGGAAAGTCATAAATCTCTCAATGCCTTGGGAAACTCTCTAAGACTATCCAAGTTGCAGAAAGATGTTACACTACAATGATAAAGGGAGTTCCTTAGCAGGGGCTTCCTATACAGATGAAACCACAGGTCTTATAAAAAATAAATATTATCTCTTATACACTTATATATCTCTTTAAGATTTGTAAAGCACTTTTATATGTCATTTCCAAACCTTTCCTGGACTCCCATCTGCCATTGCATTCTCTTAAACTTGTATTGATTTGTACGCACTTGCATGTGTATGTGTTGAACATTCTACGCATACTGTCTCCCTTTAAGAGGAAAAGTTCCTGAGAATAGAGACTGTTTCATTTTCTTCTTTGTATCCCCAGTGCTGGGCACAGTGTTAATAAATATATGTTGATAATTTGATTAATTTCACTTGACCCTGACAACAACCCTGTGAGGCAAGAGAGGGAAACAGGGAAGACTGTGATATATTTTAGATTTTAAAAATTTATCCAAAATGGCTAAACATTTTTTTTTATGCTTACTTTTTGGAAAACTAAGAGAGCCATCATTTCTTATTCCCTGGGGGCTCTAGATCACAATATGATCTAGATTATAATGTTCTAGAACAATGAGATTTATTGGACAAGTTCTAGAACTAAGAAATAAAGAAAGAGGACATTAAAATATATGTCAGCAATTTAACAACCCTAGTTTTGAGTTTGGGGAGGAAGAGGTATTTTTGCACATACATATTTTGCTATCTATTACCTATTCTCTAAAAGACTGAGTACAGCACTGATTGCCTATAAATCTTCCCTAATTTCTTGAAAAAAGGAAAATGTTGCTGATCTGCTTGGAAATGTAATTCATGTTTTTGTGCTTACACACAGAACTGGCAGATTGTCCAACCTGGAAAGGGCCCCAGAGGTAATCTAGTGCAATCTCTCAAAGTGTGGTTGGAAAAATGCAGGTTCAGAGAGTAGCCACACAGGGACAGAGGCAGGACTATAACTCAGATCTCTTTTCTAGGACTCCCACCAATTTTGGAAATGGCCCATCAAATTACACTTCCCCAAATGGAACAGTAATAAAAAACATGATAATTGCCTGTTTTGTAAACACACCTCAGTATTATTTTTAGTTATTGTTAGCCCTTTTCCATTTGTCTTTCATTTTTTTGTTCTTTTTTGAGCAATATTTTTTTTTTACTTGCCACTGATGTGAGGTCAGTTACTGAGGCAGATAGACTTCAATGCATCCATTGATGCTTTTGAGAGCCAAATAGGTCAGCACCATCAGAAACATTTGAAAAATTACAAGATTCAACTTCCTTCCCCAGAGGGGAACGATGTGAAGTACTTAAAGAGTAAAGGAGATTAAGCAGATGAAATAAAAGTTTCACAGTCTGGAAAAAGAAAAAAAAAAAAAAACCAGACCAATTTCTATAGTTTCTGTCTCTCATGAGATATATCAGCACAGGCCAAGGGAAATAAAAACATTAAAAGAATTACCAAGATAAAAAATAAAAGATTTACCAAGATAGCTCAGGTTTCACATGCCCTAAAGGGAAATGCAGTAAGGGGCCTTGATTTAACTATATTGGTAGATAAATCAATCAGAGTTCTGGAGATAATTGATTGGCTCTCCTCCTCCATTTAGTTTGTTCAAGTCAACAAAGAGTTCCAACTGTGACATTTCAGCCAAATAATAACCAGTTCCTAGATAGGAATGGAATCATAGAGCTAGAAACTGACTTGAGCTCTTGTTTGGTGATGTAGCTAACTGAAAGGATGACACAAGAGATGTTGCAAAGGCAATTACTGACAATTTCATGAATATCACTTCAGATTTCCCATAAACTTGAGTACTGAGTTTCCCTTGAAGGAAGATGAGACAAGAAGGAAGAGAGAAAGAAGGGAAGAGCTCCTCGGAGGAAGCCAAGGAAAAATCATCACAAAATTTAATTCAGTGAGTTAAGAAAGATAATCCTCACCATCATAACTCAAGGCTCTTCTGAGCATAAAAGAAAATAGACTAAGGTCATGATTGCCAAAGGCAAATCATAGAATGTTAGAGTCAAAAGGGACCTTGATACAAGTCCTTCATTTTATATAGGGGGAAGCAAAGGTCCAGAGAGGAGAATAAATTACTTAATTAGAAAGTTTATCTTTTAAATTTTTGTGCTAATAACCCAAAAAACTCTTCTTCTAACTTGTACATCTCTGTCTCAGACATCTTGATATATCCCACAGTGTTTACCACTCAGTCTTACACATACTAAGGGCTCAGCAAATATGTATTGAATAAATGTAGCTATTTGTTACTAAAGAAGGCAAGCTTAATCATAGCCAAACTCTAGCCCATTTAGTAATGACTTGGTAAGATTTTTTTTCTTTTTAATTGGGAACATATTCCCCCTTGGGCACAAATTAACAGAAGATGGTTTTTTTTTTAAAAAATTGCCAATCTGTAGTTAGGACCTAGTTGAAGTAAAGTAATAAAAATTCTCTTTAGAAAAACCACTCCTTGAGGGAGGAGCCAAGATGGCAGAGTAGAAAGATTCATATATGCTAGCTCTGAACCCACAGCCCATAAATTACCTGTAAAACAAACTCCCAACAAATTCTGGAGCAGTGGAAGTCATGCAGCAACAGAGTGGAGGAGATTTCTGTTCTAGAGAGCCCTTAAAAACTGACCCCAAAGGTCCCTCACGCACCGGACCCAGAGCAGAGCCCAGCCCTGCCTCGGCTACATGGCCCTGAGAGGAGCAGATCCAAGCAGGCTTCAGGCACAGAATCTCTGGTGGCCGTGAAGGTCCCTCAACCCACAGGCACTACAGGTCAGTGAGAGACCCTATCTGGCCAGCCGAGAGGGGAGCAGGGTGTCTCCATAACTCAGGCCCCCTCGGGAGGAAGCAGAGGGGAAAGCAGTGGCCAGGGGCTCCCAAAGCAAGCAGAACCTTGGCTCCATTGTTGAAGGTCTCCACATAAACCCCCTGAGGGAACTGAGCCCTGAAAGGTGGCCATGCCCCCCCACCTGAGAACCTGAACTTAATCCCACTGAATAGCAGCCCTGTCCCCCACTGAAAGCCCTGAGGCTGGAGAGCAGCATTTGAATCTCAGACCCCAAGCACTAGTGAGGCAGGAATGGAGAGGAATCTCAGAAGTCAAGTAACTGGCTGGGAAAATGCCCAGAAAAGGGGAAAAAAATAAGACCATAGAAGATTACTTTCTTGGTGAACAGATGTTTCCTCCTTTCCTTTCTGATGAGGAAGAACAATGCTTACCATCAGCGAAAGACATAGAAGTCAAGGCCTCTGTATCCCAAACATCTGAAATAGATATCCAATGGGCTCAGGCCATGGAAGAGCTCAAAAAGAATTTTGAAAATCAAGTTAGACAGGTGGAGGTAAAACTGGGAAGAGAAATGAGAGAGATGCAAGAAAAGCATGAAAAACGGGTCAATACCTTGCTAAAGGAGACCCCAAAAAATGCTGAAGAAAATAACACCTTGAAAAATAGGCTCACTCAATTGGCAAAAGAGGTTCAAAAAGCCAACGAGGAGAAGAATGCTTTAAAAAGCAGGGTTAGCCAAATGGAAAAAGAGATTCAAAAGATCACTGAAGAAAATAGTTCTCTCAAAATTAGAATGGAACAGATGGAGGCTAATGAGTTTATGAGAAACCAAGAAATCACAAAACAAAACCAAAAGAATGAAAAAATGGAAGAGAATGTGAAATATCTCATTGGAAAAACAAATGACCTAGAAAAGAGATCCAGGAGAGACAATTTAAAAATTATGGGACTACCTGAAAGCCATAATCAAAAAAAGAGGCTAGACATCATCTTTCATGAAATTATCAAGGAAAACTGCCCTGATATTCTAGAACCAGAGGGCAAAATAAGTATTCAAGGAATCCATCAATCACTGCCTGAAAGAGATCCAAAAAGAGAAATTCCAGAATTCCCAGGTCAAGGAGAAAATATTGCAAGCAGCTAGAAAGAAACAATTCCAGTATTGTGGAAATACAATCAGGATAACTCAAGATCTAGCAGCTTCTACATTAAGGGATCGAAGGGCATGGAATGGGATATTCCAGAAAGTCAAAGGAACTAGGACTCAAACCAAGAATCACCTACCCAGCAAAACTGAGTATAATACTTCAGGGGAAAAAATGGTTTTTCAATGAAATAGAGGACTTTCAAGCATTTTTGATGAAAAGACCAGAGCTGAAAAGAAAATTTGACTTTCAAACACAAGAATGAGAAGAAGCATGAAAAAATAAACAGTAAAGAGAAGTCATAAGGGACTTACCAAAGTTGAACTGTTTACATTCCTACATGGAAAGACAATATTTGTAACTCTTGAAACTACACACGCACACGCACACACACACGTGCACACACACATACACACATGCACGCACACACAGAAACAGAGAGCACAGAGAGAATTGAATAGGATGGGATCATATCTTAAAAGAAATTAAGGTAAATGGTGAGAGAGAAATATATTGGGAGGAGAGTGGGTGAAATGGAATGGGCCAAATTATCTCTCATAGAAGAGGCAAGTAGCAGACTTTTTAGTGGAGGAAAAAAGAGGAGAGCTGAGAGAAAAACATGAAGTTTACTCTCATCACATTCGACTAAAGGAAGGAATAAAATGCATACTCATTTTGGTATGAAAACCTATCTTACAATACAGGAAAGTGGGGGAGAAGGAGATAAGCAGGGTGGGGGGGATGATGAAAGGGAGGGCAATGGGAGGAGGGACCAATTTGAAGTGAACACTTGGGGAGGGACAGGATCAAAAGAGAGAATAGAAACAATGAGGGTCAGGATAGGATGGAGGGAAATATAGTTGGTTTTACACAACATGAGTATTATGGAAGTCATTTGCAAAACTACACAGATATGGCCTATATTGAATTGCCTGCCTTCCCAAAGGGAATGGATGGGGAGGGAGGAATGGGGAGAAGTTGGAACTGAAAGTTTTAGGAACAACTATTGAGTATTGTTCTTGCTACTAGGAAATAAGAAATCCAGGTAATGGGGAATAGAAAGTTATCTGGCCCTACAGGACAAAAGAGAAGATGGGATCAAGGGAAGGGAGGGATGATAGAAGAGAGGGCAGATTGGTGACAGGGGAAATTAGAATGCTCAGTGTATTGGGGTGGAGGGAGGGGACAAATGGGGAGAAAATTTGGAACCCAAAATTTTGTGAAAATGAATGTAAAAAGTTTAATAAATAAATTTATAAATAAAATAAAATAAAATGAAGAGTGAAAAAAGAAAAACCACTCCTAGAATATTAAGTTCTTGGCACCATATTTAAGGAATTTCTTGATGCATAATAAAATTTTTTCAGTCTCTCATTTTTATTTTGAATTCATCTTTATATTTTACACATTTTCTATAAGCTTTATTTTCTTATCCATTTTGCTTTTCTTTCCTGTTACTGGTTTGTTTAATCCATTTGCATTTAAGGTGAGAACTTCTATGTTTTTCATTTTCCTCCATTTATTTATTTTGTATTGATATTTGCCCCCTTTGTTTTAAAAATCAACACTTTGTGGGCAGGAAATTAGAATGAAGCCTGGAGTAGAAGGGATATGGTTTGGAGTGGATGGCTGAAAGGTAAGATTACAGGAATTCTCTTTGTCTACTATGAAATAGAGGGCCACATGACTAGAAATGGCCAGCCCCCTCTTCAATTCCATTTGCATATATTAGTACATTTGTGGAGCTCACCCATGCTTTGTTATTTTTTTTCAGTCATTTCAGTCATCTCTGACTCTTTGTGACCCTATTTGGGTTTTTTTTTTTTGGCAAAAATAATTAAATGGTTTTGCCATTTTCTTCTCCAGTTTATTTTATAGATGAGGAAACAGAGGCAAACAGGGTTAAATGACTTGCTCAGGGTCACACAGCTAATAAATATCTCAGGCTGGATTGGAACTCAGGTCTTCTTTACTCCAGGCCCTATCCATTGCACCACCTAGCTGCACCCACCCCACGCTACCTTTGACTTATTTTTTTTTCTTTTTTTCTTTAGAGTTTTGTTATTTATTTTGTAGGGCTTTTTGCTGATCAACCTTACTAAGGCCTACATTTCCTACTTCTAGATAGGTCTTGCCTACTATTCTAGATAGCACTATCATTCTCAGATTCCTTTGCTTCTGGGTATGAGATGCAATCCTGTTCTCTGTTCCTTGCCTTCACCATCTTCTCATACACAACTCTAGTTGTAATAATATAATTACAATCAACACACATACTGTAGAGTTCTAGGCGAAACCTAGACTCAGCTATCAATCTGCAATATGTATGTAGAAGAGGGCCTTCCTCAGTGCTAATCTCAATTGTTCTTAAAAAAAATTGAAAGTAGGTGGGGCAGACATTAGGAACTCTCAAAGGAGAATTTCTTTGTACCTGAGAATTCTCAGTACAGAAATTATCTGTACCTCTACACCTACTACTTATAATTTTAAAGGGTTGTCTGAGACACTGATACTGGTTTGCACCAATAGTAGGTGTCAGAGATGGAACTTGAACTCATATCTTCCTGACTCTATGAAGCTTTCTAGCCTTTAAAGCACATTGCCTTTCTTACAGTCTAATACTCTTCTAATATGATCCTTGAAAAAGTTCATACTTAACATTTCATCATGTGAAATCGATGCACAATTAAACAGAAATAAACGCAATGTGCCCACACATTTCTCTGGAATGTTTTTTTCCTTCCATTATTTTTTTTATTACCAAACACTTTTTGTTGATGCCTTTTGTCTTTATCTCACACATGCCCTCTTCATCCTCTTCAGATCGAGCTCTCCCTTATGACAAAGAAAGCCCAAGGTTGTGCCCTTGTTGTTGCTTCTACTGGATTCCTCCCGTGACATCTAAGCATCCAGGAATCAGTAGAACAAGTACAGCAATTTAGCCAGGAGGTGAATTTTCACAGGGAGAGGTAAGGTACCTCCCTGGAATTTACAATACAGTGTAAGTTAGTGGTTAAGGCTAATGGACCAAGATTCTGTGAATAAGGGAGGATGGGAGGTGAGATCATACCTTCTTTTTCCTCCTTTCTTTCTGCATAAGTTCAATTCAACTCAATTCTATTCAATGAATATTTAAATTCTTACTATGTATTAAATGTTGTGCTAGATGCTGGGAATATAGGCAAAAAAAAAAAAACCAACCAATCCCTGCTCTCAAGAAGCTTAAACATACACAAATAAATAAATATAAAATAATTAGAGGAGAGTGAGGGCAATGCAAAAGAGTGCTAGCCACAGGCCTACCGGAAGTTCTCTTCACAGGACTTTACGTCTCCTGCCTTGGTATCTTGCATAGGCTGTATCCCATGCCTAGATGCTCTCCCTCCTCATGTCTGCCATCCCAAATCCCTATTCCCCTTCAAGGCCTAGGTCAAATGTCACTTCTTATAAGATACCTTTTCTGATTCTACCAGTTCTTAGTATTCCTCACCCCATCCGGAACTTACACAGTAATCATTGTATATATATATTGAAAATATACTTTTTCTGTATTTGTATATACTATTGTATTCATTTCTTTGTGTGAATATTATTCTCATTCTCCCTCCCACCTCACTCCAATAAGATGGTTGACTTTTGTTCTTATATCTTTAGTGCCTAACATAGTGCCTGGCACTACGGTCCTAGGTACTGCAATTAAACTAATGAGCTCTATCATTTTTTCCATTCCCAATGCCATCTCATATTACCTCGTCCCTGAGTGATTGCAATGTCTTCTGATTGTCACCAATTCAATCTGTATACAATGCTAGATTCCATTTTTGAAACACCTTTTACATGTACAAATGCTCCCCCCATTACCCTGCTCAAAAGTCTTCAATAGCTCCCTATTGCCCATAGCATCATAGGGCTTAGAACTGGAAGCCACCTTGAAGATAATTTATTTCAACCCCTTCATTTTGTGTGTAACTGATGGTCATATAAGTTTCCCTTATCTGCTTTCCAATTATCATTACCTGGGCTAGTGGTAGTTTGGGGAAAAGGGGTAGAAAGAGACTTATGATGATTCAGAAGATCATCCTTTCACCTTCTCATTTGGAGTCTGTACTCTGTCATTATGACACTCTGGTCACTCTTCAGGATTAGTGGTACCCTCACTCTTGGAGTAAATTCCCCATCGGGAGAACAGAGCTATAAGGAAGACAGTGCACGGGCATACCGGATTCTATGTTCCTTCCTCCCATTGCTCTGGAGTTTAAGGCTTTTTCTCCAACAAGTGGGAAGCAAAGGGTTTTGACTATCATGGTGCAGGGAGTAGAAAGAAATGTTTCTAGGTTTTGCTGCTTTGCCATCAAAACTAAGAAATCCTAGGAGGGTCCACAGGTAGACTGTCGCAGCCACTTTCATGGTGTACAATAGAAGCTGTGGCAGGAGAGCTGAGACAGATCCCAGGGCAGAGAAAAGACCAAGGCACTGTGGAGAGAAAGATGGAATTCTAGGAGCTACACTAAATCCTAAGGGTAGATGAAAAGGTCAGCATGCTAGTTGGACCCCTGGAACTCACCCGTATTTTATCACTTTTCCTGCTTTAATTTGACTGGGCCCCAGATTGCAATACTATCTCCTACCAAAATTCTTTTTCCCTTTAAACTCAATTCTCACAACTTGTGGGAGTGGAATGAGAGTTGAATGTGGATTGACAATTTCTTTGAAATTTTACTATGCCTACTAGACTATATGGCCACAGAAAAATTGAAAATTTGCTTGCTATCAATATGGAATAAGGGTACTTAACCTTTTTTTATGTCCCATACCCCTTTGGCAGTCTGGTGAATCCTGTGGACCCTTCTACAAAATAATATTCATAAATGCATAAAATAAAATACAGAGGAATATAAAGGAAACCAATTATATTGAAATTAACTGCTAATTTTTTCCCCTTTCAAGTTCATGGATACCCTAAAATCTAACCACAGATGGGGAGAGTATTTGTAGATCTCAGGATGAGAACACCTGCTATAGAGGGTTGAAACTGAGCTAAAAATTTCACAGACAAGTGAGGAAGGGCAAGTCATTGAGATATCCATATTTCCATAATGCTGAGCTATAGCTTATGTTGCATGCTAGGTTCATTCAGTCCTTGTCTGAAAGAGTTTCTTGTCAAACCCTTCGGAAGTTGGAATCTTGGTGGGACTGGCCTGTCTATGCATGTGCTTGGAAGAAATCTTTCATGGATACTACAAAAGGACTTTGAAAAACCACTGGGCTGTTGACTAGAGTAACACTCCAGTTTGCGGTCAAAAGTAAGAAACTATAGTCCCTTGTTGTTTAGTGACAAAGTGACATCCTATTGATTATGGGAAGCAGAATATAAGCCACTTCTATAGCTAATCTAGCACCTACTTTATCACCTAACCTGCACTCCACATCTACATAACTTGTGCCTGGTCCACATAAGGAAGAAAAAATAGGGGCTTAGAGAGGTTAGAAAATTTTCTCAAGGTCACACTAGTAGTAAGTAGCAGAACCAGGATTTAAAAACAAAATTTCTAATTATAAATGTAGTCTCCTATCCATTCTTGTCAGGTCAAAACTTCTTACCATGGTCTTCCAGTGCTTCCAGAGTCTGGCACTAGAGTCACCAACTAGATCTCCCACAACTCCCCTGCACAAACCCTGTCTGATCTAGTTAAATGGGTCTCCTTGTTGTATACGAATTTGCTTTCTTCGCTTGGCTCTACTAACTTAACTGTTTTCTCACTCTGTTTCGAACTCCAGGTAGATGATCTGCCTATCTCTAAGAAAATTTGTCTCACAGATAAATGAATGTATTTGTTTTGGCCAATTCTCAAGAACTCATCTCTTTGCATAGGTCATGTCTCATACAGATGTGACATTAAATATCCATATGCTTCTCACCCCACTTCCCAGAGTGCAAGGGAGAAGCCCAGACCCTTTTCCCCTGCTAGAATATGAAGTAAGGGCATGGTGCCAGGCACAGGTAAGGGTACACATTTGCTCAGTCTTCTGGGGGGCAGTACAGATGGAATTTTTTTAATATACTTTTGACTTTGGTGTTGGTTGATTGGGGAAGATATGAGGGAGTATTTCAATCTGTTATGTGCCATTTAAAGAAAAAACTTATTCATTAATGAAAATATAACATAAAAAAGGACTAATTCTTAGTATCAACCCTGAACAACATCCCAGTTTACCCCTGATACTTTCCCCTACTCCCCACCCCCAAACTCTTTTCAATCTTAGGACATTTTTTTACTTTATAAGCTACATTTTTGCAGGCAAACTACTAATAAGCTTAATTATGACTAACTGTGGAGTAGGCAACAGAAAGGGGAGTAGGGGTAGGGACTGGTTTTCATATATCAATATAATCATGCAACTTGGAAAGCCCATGGGAAGCATTGAGACTTCAAGCATGTCCAAGATTTAAGTTTTGGCAAAACACAGAGATTTGGGGTATAGAAATCAGTACTACACTTCTGTAAGTGACATATGAAGGCAACCCCTAGATTAGAAATGGATTTATCAGTGAAAGCAGTCCTAGAAAGGCTTGACTCCTCATCAAGAGAACGATGGGATTTGTCACCTGACCAAAAAAAACTGTGTGACACTGGACAGGTCTTTTTACTTCTCTGAATCAGGTTTTTCATCTGTTTACAAATGGCACTGAGAGTCCCCAGAACTCTAGGTTCTAAGTTCTACAGTTATATAGAGAAACATTAGTTAAAGATGTGCTTCTTAAGCCAAAAGATAAGAATATTGAAAATGCCCAACACAATATTATGGAAAATTTGGGTAGATGTGAAATATTGACTAATTCATGTGAGAGGACAGACTACAATTCATAGATTTTTGTCATTTATCTGAATGAGTAGGCTATTCCACTAGTGAGATAGCTGTTGATGAGGACGTCTAGAAATTGTCAACTAGGTCCCTCCAAAGAGCTTCAAAGAAAGCTCAGAACTAACCTTGCAAATGGAGACATCATTTGAAGAGACTGGGGGATGGGTGAGTAGGCCTTCAGGTGCTATAAGTAATATAAATAATAATATTTATATTAAATTACTTATCATTAAATTCATACTAAATAATAATAATATCCAGGAGCAACAAACAATATAAATAATAATCCTTGCCCTGGATCTTCTCTGTACTTGTCACAGAATTTGGCACTTAATAAACCTCAATAAATTTTATTAAATGGCATATTGATGTACTATAATGTAAATGCCTATCTTAAACAAAAATACCAGGATATTTTAAGAAATGAACTTCAAACTGGGAGAAAAGTAAAGGAAACAAGCTATTCCCCTTGCTTCATTTAAATGACCAGGCATTCTGTTAATGTGGAGCTCTCAAGATACTGCTCTTTGGGCCTCTACCACTTCCCTCTAGCACTTCACTTGGCTGAAGTAGTTTCCACCATGTTTAAAGGAGGAAAGCTGAAACACACTAAAAGGGCCTTTCATCTTAGGACAGTGCCTTTGATATGTACTAGGGAATGACAGCCAAGGCCTTGTCTTTCATATGCTGTAATGTGGAACTGCCCAGAGATATGCACACCCACTGGGAGATAGCAAAAGGAAGTTTTACCAACTCTTAATTGAGAGCTCACCCACAGCACAGAGAGTCCAGCTTGGCTCTAACGTGCAAAGTCATTCTGCTGTCTTGGAACCAAAGGAGCTGACTTACTGATAGGGTGGGACTAGCCTTTTTGGCATTTCCTCCCATCTTAACTTTCCTTTTTGACACCCAAGTCAGGAAACTCTTAAGGAAATAACCCTTCTCTTCTTTGGTGTGAGGTACTCTGAGCTTCTGTCTACCCTGTGGGAAAACAGTGTTATAGTTTCAAACCACCTTTGTACAATAATGGGTGTCAAGAGGGCCACATGGTAGTGTGGAGAGAGGTCTGGGAGATTGGACACAAAGTTCTAGTTGAGGCTCTGATTGTATTCATCATGTGACTTCACTGGAGCCAACTCAGAGAGTCATTTGTTAAATTTTCGGCATGATGAGGTGGTGGAGCCAAGAAGGTGGACTAACAGCCAGGACTTGCTAGTCATCTCCCCACAAACTCAGTCAAAAATGACTCTAAACAAATTCCTGTAGCTGTAGAACCCACAAAATGACAGTGAAGCAAACCTCTAGCCTAAGACATCCTGGAAGGTCACTGGGAAGTGTCTATCACACTACACTGGGAGCAGAGGGTAGTATAGCATGGGTCACATTGGCGCACACAGGACCTGAGCAGGCTTTGGGGGACTGAATCTCAGACACCTGTGGTGGTTTCCAGACTTCACGACCCCAAGACACCTAGGACAAATTGGAAGGTTAGTGGGGAAAACTTATTGGAGCAGAATGGTCAGGTCCCAGCCTCAGGGCTGTTGAGGGAGTGGAGGAGTAAGCTGAGGAGTAGCCTGCAGCAGCAGTAGCAGCAGCAACAGGGGCAGCAGGAGGGGCAGTAGCTATAGTACTAGTCACTGTTTCTGGAGTTCTAGGCCCACAGATTTTGGGGGGATCAAGCAGCTGACAATACACTCCTGATCCCCACTGGAAGCAGAGAACTACCTTGCCAAAGAGCTCAAAAGTCAAGTGAATAACTGGGAATATGAGAAAAAAACAGAAAAAGACTTAGATTATAGAATCTTACTTTGGTGACAAGGAAGATGAAAGTATACAAACAGAAAACAATGAAGTCAAAGTTTCTCCATCCAAAGCCTCCAAGAAAAAGGTGAATTTGTCTCAGGTCATAGAAGAGCTCAAAAAGGATTTTGAAAATCAAATAAGAGAAGTAGAGCAAAAAATGGGAAGAGAAATGAGAGTGATGGAAAAAAATCATGAAAAACGAATCACCTGCTTGTTAAAGGAGACCCAAAAAAATGCTGAAGAAAATAACACTTTAAAAAATAGACTAACTAAAGTGACAAAAGAGATCCAAAAAGCCAAAGAGGAGAAGAATGCCCTACAAAGCAGAATTGGCCAGACAGAAAAGGAGATCCAAAAGCTCACTGAAGAAAATAATTCCTTAAAGATTAGAATGGAGCAGATGGAAGCCAATGACTTTATGAAAAATCAAGAAATTATAAAACAAAGTGAAAGGAATGAAAAAATAGCCAACAATGTGAAATACCTCATTGCAAAAACAACTGACCTGGAAAAGAGATCCAGGGGAGACAATTTAAAAATTATTGGACTACCTGAAAGCCATGATCAAAAAAAGAGCCTAGACATCATCTTTCAAGAAATTACCAAGGAAAACTGCCTTGATATTTATCAGTGGGTAAAATAGATATTGAAAGGATCCAACTATCACCTACTGAAAGAGATCCCAAAAGGAAAACTCCTAGGAATATTGTAGTCAAATTCCAGAGCTCCCAGAACAAGGAGAAAATATTGCAAGCAGCCAGAAAGAAACAATTTGATTATTGTTGAAATACAATCAGAATAACACAAGATCTAGCAGCTTCTACATTATGGGATCACAGGGCTTGAAATATGATATTCCAGAGGTCAAATGAGCTAGAATTAAAACCAAGAATCACCTACCCAGAAAAACTGAATATTTCAGGGAAGAAAAGTCCAATGAAATAGAGGGCTTTCAAGCATTCTTGTTGAAAAGATCAGAGCCAAATAGAAAATTTGACTTTCAAACACAAGAATCAAGAGAAGTATGAAAGGTAAGCAGAAAAAAGAAATCATATGGCACTTACTAAAGTTGAACTGTTTGCATTCCTACATGGAAAGATCATATTTGTAACTCTTGAGATTTTTCTCAGTATTAGGGTAGTTGGAGGGATTATATACATACAGACAGAGAGCACAGAATAAGTGGAATAGGTAGGGATGATATCTAAAATATAAAATTAAAGGATGAAAGAGGAATATATTGGGAGGAGAAAGGGAGAAATAAAATGAGGCAAACTATCTCACCTAAAAGAGGCAACAAAAAAGTTTTTTCAATGGAGAGGAAGAGGGAGGAGGTGAAAGAGAAACAGTGAAATGCATTGGCTTCAGGAGGGAATATCATGTGAACTCATTTTGGTATGAAAATCTATCTTACACTACAGGAAAGGAGGGGGGAAGAGCATAATTTGGGATTGGAAAGATAATAGAAGGGAAGGCTAATGAGAGGAGGCAGTATTTAGAAGTAAACACTTTTGAGGAGCGATAGGGTCAAAAGAGAGAACAGAATAAATGGGGAGTAGTATAGAATGGAGGAAAATATAGTTAGTCTTTCACAATATGACTCTCATGAAAGTGTTTTGCATAACTATACATGTATAACCTACATTGAATTGCTTGCCTTCTCAGTGGGGATGGGTGGAGAGGGAAGAAGGGAGAGTAGTTGGAGCTAAGCATTTTAAAAACTAATGATAAACATTGTTTTTACATGCACCTGGAAAATCAAACATACAGGCAATGGGGTATAGAAATTTGTCTTATCCTATAAGAAAATAGAGGGGAAGGAGATAAGAGAAAGGAAGAGTATGATAGAAGGGAGGGCAGATTGGGGGAAATGGTAATCAGAATGCAGGCTATCTTCAGGTGGGCAGAGGGGAGAGATGGGGAGAAAACTTGGAATTCAAAATCTTGTGAAAGTTGAAAACAGAAAACAAATTAATTTTAAAAAAAGAAAAAAAATTTCAGCATGATCATTTGCATTTCAGAAACCAGCAAATACTGCTAATCAGGGAAAATATTTATTGTTTTATTGTCTAGACTTAAGAAAGTTAACCGAAAATCTGACTAATACAGATTAATTTTAAAAGTCAGTCCTGCAGTTTTCAGAATCAGCTGTTAAACATTTACTAGCACAACCCTGGATAAGATAATTTCCCTCTCTGGGGAATGAGAAATACCCATACAATTTGGAACTATGTCCAAAGGACTATAAAACAGTGCTTACTCTTTGATGCAACAATACCATTACTATGTCTGTGTCCCAATGAGAGAGAAAAAAAGGAAAAGGACTTACTCATACAAAAATGTTTATAACGAATCTTTTAGTGGTGGCAAAGAATTGGAAATTGGGAAGATGCCTATCAATTGGGGAATGGCTGACCAAGTTGTGATATATGATTGTGATAGAATACTATTATACTATAAGAAATGATGAGCAGAATCCTCTCAGGAAAACCTGGAAAGATTTACATAAACTGATACAAAGCGAAAGGAGCAGAACTAGGAGAAAATTGTACACAATAGCAGCAATATTATATGGTGATCAATTGTGAATGACTTAGCTATTCTCAACATTATATTAATCCAAGACAATTCTTAAAGACTTGCAATGAAAAATGCCATCCATCTTCAGAGAAAGAACTGATCAAATTAGAATGTAGATCAAAACATACTTTTTTAAAAACTTTCCTCCTCTTCCCTCTTATTCTTTTTCTTCTTTTTTGTCTTCTTATTTTGGCCTGTGTTTTCTTTCACAACATGACTAATATGGAAATATATTTTGCATGACTGAATATGTATAAACTGTATCAAATTGCTTTCCTTTTAAGTTAGGGGGGAAAGTGGAAAGAGAATTAGGAGCTCCAAATTTTTTTAATGTATTTTATTTTCCCCCAATTATAACTTAAAACAATTTTTAAACATTTTTTAAAATTTTGAGTTCCAAATTGTGTCCCTCCCTTCCTCTTCTTCCCCCTCCCTCAAACAGTGAGCAATCAGATAGGTTATGCATGTGCAGTCATATAAAACATTTCTACATTAGTCATTTTGTATAAGAAGAGTTGAATAAAGGAAAAACAAAGAAAGAAAGAAAATGAAAAATAGCATGCTTTGTTTGATCTGTATTCAAACAATATCAGTTCTTTCTCTGGAAGTGAATAGTATGCTTCATCATTAGTCCTTTGGGATTGTCTTGCAACATTGTATTGCGGAGAATATCTAAGTCACACACAGTTCGTCATTGAACAATATTGCTATTACTATGTCCAATGTTCTTCTGATTCTATTCAACTTCACTTTACATCAGTTCATGTAAATCTTTCCAGGTTTTTCTGTAATTATCCTGCTTATCATTCCTTATAGCACAATAGTATTCCATCACAATCATATACCACAACTTCTTTAGCCATTTCCCAATTGATAGGCATCCCTTCAATGTCCAATTCTTAGTCATCACAAAAAGAACTGCTATAAATATTTATATACATATAGGTCCTTCCCTCCTTCTTCCTTCTTCATGTCTTTGGCATATAGACCTAGCAGTGGTATGGCTGGATCAAAGGATATGGACAGTTTTATAGAGCCCTTTGGATATGGGAACTCAACATTTTAAAAAAATGCACTTAAATTTTTTTTCATGTAGTTGGGGAAAAATAAAATACTAAATAAAAACAGAAGTCCTGCAAGCAGATTTGAAGGATTTTGGCGAAGATGTTTGCATCCATCTTGGTTCTAGTCTTGCCTGCATTTACTGATGTCACATTCAGCACTGTCCCAAAAAGAGATGTTCTCACCATTACTGCTGCTACATTCATAATCAAGGCCGTGATTCCTGGATACTCCTGTGCTGTTTCCCTATGCTTATCTTATTCTTTTCCCCAGGAGTCCCCTAGTCTGCTCTCTTTCTATCAGTGCCAATGCCCTGGGTATAGGACCATGGAAAACAAAGTCAATGTCCATAACCTAGATGTAGTCTACTGGGCGAAATAAATCCCTTCTTTATTGAGAATGCCTTTTACAGTGATGTAAAGCAATCGGATGGTAGCATATAGAACTACATATACAACTCTAAGGTTGTTGACTTAGAGTTGACTTAGTTTGACCCCTTATTTTACAGATAACTGAGAAGTGATTTGTCCATCATTACACAAATAATAAAACTAGGCCGAAAACCCAGGTTCTCTGACTCCAGATCTAGGATTCTTAGCCTCTAGTAACAGATCGGGAATACAATATTCTTTCTTTCTTTTTTAATTTTTGGAGGAAATTGAGGTTAAATGAGTTGCCCAGGGTCACATAGCTAGTACCTGTCTGAGACTGGAATTGAACTCAGGTGCTTCTGACTCCAGGGCTGGTGCTCTCTCCACTGCACTACTCAGTTTTCTCTAGGAACACCATTTTCAAAGTTGTGTGAGAGTTTCATACTTTTCCAAAGACCTAAAACAAAAGGCCTTGTCCTGGGTCTGGTTGGGCAGGAGAGGGGGCAGCAAATACTGCCACTATTCATGGGGAATGACTTTGCTGATAAGCCAGCTCATGGAAAAGGAAAGAAATCTCTTTAATTATTGGTGAGAAGTGTCAAAATCATTGTCCAAGAAACTTTATTGGAGAGTCCATAGACAGAAATTACATTTTTCTAATCAGTATATTAGAACAACCTGGGAACAAGGAGTAAAACTAAGAAAATAGTAGCATTAGGTAAGATGATATTAATGTTTAGGTGGGGGAAGCATCAGTTATCTAGAGACCTTG
Organism: Bettongia penicillata ogilbyi; assembly: GCA_023548195.1. Taxonomy (NCBI): domain Eukaryota; kingdom Metazoa; phylum Chordata; class Mammalia; order Diprotodontia; family Potoroidae; genus Bettongia; species Bettongia penicillata. The sequence continues at coordinate 3,911,674 of JAJHZJ010000080.1, read as the reverse complement.
GCAGAAGTGCTGAATTGTGAGTTAACATGGAGGTAAGCTTTTCGAATAAGATTCTGTTTGATCAATGGTAATGGGCCTGGATTTAGCTTAAGAAGACCAACAGTCCCTCTGGCCTCTGACTGAGGTGGAAGATTGGCATGCCTAAATCTCCTTTCCATTTGCTTGACCGTGGGACTTGTCTTCAGATAAACTCCCCACCTCCACCCCCACCCCCACAGGATTCAGTTACCAGGTCTGGCATCCTTATTCAAGGAAAAGAACTCTCCCCAGGGTCCTGTCATTTTGTGCAATATATTTTGTTTTGTTACAGAGAAAGTGTATTGATTGAACAGCTCAATTCTGTTAGCAGGTGCAGGTCAATTTTCTATTCCAGTTTGCTGCATGGAGTATTTATTCTAGTGGGCTCTTTCTGCAGTAGGGATGCCTCTGAAATTGGCCTGTATTTCATTAGAAACAGATGAAGGTGTCTTGTGAATTTGGTAGGTCAACTTCTCCTCCCCACCTCTCACCTTTACCAACTGTCCCCAAACAGCTTCCTCTTCCAGCAGAACATCCCCCACTCCTGGAGGAAAGTAAGTTATAGGAGGGTACCAGTTGCTTCATTACTGTCTTCATGTCCCCATCACTTAATAGGGGTGGGGAATCTGAGGTCTCCAGGACACATGTGGCCCTCAAGGTCCTCAAGTGCAGCCCTTTGGTTTGGATTCAGTCAAAGGCTGCACTTGAGTACCTAGAGGGCCACATATTCAGTCAAAAGGCCACACTTGAGGACCTAGAAGGCCAAATAGTCAGCCAAAGGGTTACACTTGAAGACCTAGAGGGTCACATGTGGTATCAAGGTCACAGGTTCCCCACCCCTGATCTAGGACATTGCCTAGCAGGTATGTTGGGCTGGATGAAAGGAGTTGAATGCCGTGTTTCAGACTGCAGAAGGACAACTGGTAGAAACTTTAATTAGCACCCAGCCAAATTCTGGAATGTGAAGGGGGAGGAGGTGAAATAAAAACATTCTATACTTAGCCAAGTTTCTACTGCAATTGATTTTTCAGAGCTTAATGGGGAGTGTGTAGCCACGGAAAGGCTGGATCGAGTGTTAGGCAGAGAAAACTATGGGCTGTGTTTGCTCCCTTGAGCTTACTTTATTTTGCCAACTGCTCCAGCTCCACTGCTTCTCCAGGCCAGAAGTGTAGCTTGAGCTTTAATTTCCCTAAAAGTGTTCCACTTGCCTAATGCCACCCATGATGATGCAAACATTATATTTTATGTGGCGAAGTCTCCATGGCCGTTGTATTGCCTGACGCCAAGTATCTTACTGTATCACTTCAATTAGGGTTGTTTTTTCACAATCTCTAAACTCTGGTGAGCCCTGATTTCTTGGATCCAGCTTTAATTTGCTCTCTCTATTCATCCCAGGCTCTCTTGTAATCATCCATCAAGGCTCTAGTTCTCACAATGATACTTCAATTATCAACACATTTGATTTGGTTTTATGACTCATCCAATCAATGGTGAATGAAGTAGTGGAACAAGGAAAAATGGAGACATGCATCACGTGGGATAGGAAAAAGAAAAAAAAAACCAGAGATGATAAAGCTTCAGTCTAAGACTCCAACATCTCTAAGAAAATGAGGGTTCCTAATAAGAGACAAGTGATTTACAAACTGCATTGATGAAGATAATAGCTATTCTTTTGTTTCATCTGGAAACAGGTATTCATTACTTGTGTCAAACCTGTTTTACTCAGAGGCAAGAGCCCATCAGTTTTAATTAGAACTGTTTGGAGGATTTAAATCTTCCTGTTTTATAGCAACTTTTCATCATCTCATCTTGTTGTCCCCTACACCAGACAATAACTTTGTTTTTAAGAACAGGGCAAAATATGGAGAGAAAAATTGCTTAGATTTTGTTCAACTGGAAGATATCACACTGGAGGAGAAGGTCACACAGGGCCACTCTGAAAGGCTGGGCCCTCCAAAACATGCTGAAGTTAGCAAAGGTTGATTTTGGAGTATCCTTTCCACTCCATGACTGCAGTACCACATTAAGAATATTGGTAAAGAAGGAAGGAGATCAGGTTATGAAGGTCTTTAAATACAAAACAAGGGAGTTTGTATTTGAACCTAGAGGAAATAGGGAATCATCATTGTTTTTTGAGGGTTTTTGGGAGGGAATGACAGGATCACATGTATGTTTAAGGGAAACCTTTTTGGTGGTTATGTGTAAGCTGGTTTGGAGTAGGGAGATACTTGAGGAGTGGACCAAAAAGGCAGCAGTCAAAATATTCCAGGAAAGCAGTGATGATGGTCTGAGCTAGAGTGGTGGCTATTTTAGTAGACAGAAGGCTATAGAATAATGACAGAAAGGACAAAGGTTGGGGCTTGAACATCATGGAGTTACCACAGAGCTTGTAGCATCCATGAGAAATAGAAAAAGTAAAAAAAAAAAATCAAGATGTTAGAGATGGAAGCTAAGAAATTTCCCATGCAAATGAAATGTGAAAATGACCACAGAGAGGGCCCTAAACTTGTCAGTGAGAGTAAATCTAGCAGGTCTTACAGAAAAGTCAGGGAGAAAAAAAGATGGAGAGCATTTGTGATTTGTTCAAAAAGAGCTGAGTCATGTTGCACAAATCATTTGACTTTTGAGGACTTCATTTACTTCTCTGAAAAATGAGAATCATAGGCAGTCATAGAATTTTGGGTTAGAGCTAGAAAAGAACTTAGAGATCAATTAGATCTTTTTAAAAAAAGAGTTAATAACATCTAATAATCCTTGCCCTGCCTCTCTCCCAGCCATATAATGAAGATGGAATAAGATGAAGTTAATGAATGCTCAAATGCATCCATGACCTCATCCATGTAGAGGGTCTTAATCTGAGGCTCATCACCACAGCCCTCTCAAGTTTGTCCTTCCTGTATGATATCTGTCTGTGTCTGCCCCAAACCCCACAACCAGAGGTCCATCCAATAAGCTAGGGTCCTTCCTCAATTTCTCTTGACATTGCTCAAATATCAATGGAGCACTCATGCTATCAAAACACAAGCTCAGTCTGGTCCTAACTAGCTAGGAAGGCTTTAAGAACAGGTCAGTCAATGGACTTTGTGTCTGCCACTTAGTAGTAGCCTAGCTAACTACATACTTATCATCATAGTGATAGTCTTTGGGGGGGGGCATGACATTGCATTAAACACTCTACTGAGACATGGACAACTTGTGAGTGTGTGGCATATATGGCAAAAGGGAAAGGAATAAAATTTATAAGTTTTGCAGACACTATGCTAAGTGCTTCACAAATATCATCTCATGGTGATACAACAATCCTGGGAGGTAGGTGCCATTAATATCCTATTATTATCCCTATTTTACAGTTGAGGAAAGTGAGGCAGACAGAGCTTAAATGACTTGCCCAGGGTCACATAGTAGAAAGTGTCAGAGCCTGAATTTGAACTCAAGTGTTACAATGCTCTATCCACTGCACCACCTAGCTTCCCAAGTAACAAAACACTAATAAATTAATATTTCAAAGTATCAAAATTCAAAGGATTAAGATTATGTTCCTTTTGTAATGTAAGATATCTCCTCGGTAAGGGGTTGGGAGGTATGGAAAAAGCAGGACTAGTTGCTAGTTCAACCTGAAGTCAGGGACTAGAAATCCTCCTTCAGAATTAAAGTGGAATCAGAGCAGTCCAAGATGTCTTGGAGTTGTTTGCTGAGTTTTGTTTCTTTTAAAAAATTTTATTGCTCTATTCTGTTTTTATAGCATCTTCATTTCTGAATATACTCCTCTTCTCTCCCCTACCCAGTAGACTGTCCCATATAACAGAAGAAAAGAAAGTGGCTCAGAAAAATTAATCAACATGTCAGCCAAGTCTGACAGTATGCAATGTTCCATGCCCATAGAATTCCACCTTTGTGAAAAAGAGAGGCTCTGCTTCCTTCCCTAGGGAACCTATGATCAGTTCCCATGACTAAGAGCAGAGTCAATTCTGCTAAGCATAGTGAATAAATTTGGTTAGACTTTCTTTCTGGAAGGAACTTTGATGTGAATTCAAGGTATATATTAACTATTGTAGCCCCTTTTGGTAGAAACAACATCCTAACTCCTACCCCCATGCAAGTTAGGCTAGTTTTTCCTTAAAAAGAATAGAGACCATTTATAGAGATTTGATTGGCTCAAGAGACTAAGGATTACAATTCTTCACTATGAAACCCACTGTGGAAAATATTATCTACCTCTGTAGAGAGAACAGATGAACTCCGAATGCATATAAAAGCTCACTTGAAAAAAAAAAACTTTATTTTTATTGCTTTATTTTGTTTGTGTTTTCTTTTGCAACATGGCCAATATGGAAATATGTTTTTCATGACTTCACTTGCATAATTGATATAAAATTCCTTGCCTTCTAAAAAGGAGAGGCAGCATCAATTGGGGAATGACTGAACAAGTTGTGGTATATGAATGTAATGGAATACTATTGTGCTATAAGAAATGATGAACAGGAAGACTTCAGAGAGCCCTGGAAGGACTTATATGAACTGATGCTGGGTGAAAGGAGCAGAACCAGGACAACTTTATACACAGCAACAACCACAGTGTGCGAGGAATTTTTCTGGTAGATTTAGTCCTTCACAGCAAATATTCCCAATGAACTAGAGGCAAAATGCTTTCCACATTTAGAGAAAGAACTATGGAATTGGATTGCATAATGAAGCAGATCATTTTCTCTTGAGTTATGTTTTGTTTTGTTTTCATAATTTCTCCCATTCATTTTAATTCTTCTGTGCAACATGACTAAGGTGAAAATATATTTAATAAGAATGTATGTGCAGAACCTATATAAGATTACATGCCATCGCGGGGAGGAAAAGGGGAGGAAGAGGAGAAGAAGAGGGGAGAGAGGTGTAAAAAATCTAAGATATATGGAAGTGATTGTAGATAATTGAAAATAAATAAATTAATTTAAAAATAAAATTAAAAGGGAGGGCAGGAGGGAAGGGGGGAATTTAGAATCCAAAATTTTTAAAAATGATTTTTAAAATTTATTACCTGTAATTGGGGATTTTTAACTAAAATAAAAATAATTTTAAAAAGAGATTACTAGTTATGGCTATTTTCATTACTTTCTTCTTCTTTGTGTACAAAACAACGAGGAGCTCTAAGCCCCTCAACTTCTTGTTAGAAAACGATTGATAAAAAAGTAAGATTAACTCATTGGAATCAACTCAAGGTGTCCTCAGTGCCTATCCTTGTTGAACACTTTTTCTGATATGCCTAAATAGATTTCCTTTTCTTGATTACTCAATGGCTAATAAGTATTTCATTTTGTTCCACTCTAAGTACCAGGGGAGTGGCCTGAGTCAGGCTCAGCACAGAACACTCCGGTTTCCTGAGTGAACCCTCAGATGGGGAAAACTTTGAAGAAGTAGATTGTCTTTTGTGTTATTTTCCCTTCTTTACCTGGAGAACAATGGCAGCCCCATTACCCTGATGTCCCAGAGTTTGTCCCTACTCTATTCTTTCATCCTCCACCCTCCAGCATCTTTAAAACAACCAAAACTTAACCTGTTGGGTTTTGAAGGGATGAGCTACAGTATGACGAAGACACATAAATAATTTGATAAATGGATCCATGTTGCTGTACAAATGGGAGAGGGCTAGAAGGCCTATGCAGGTAATAACCACAACACAGGGGATAAAGGATCATTAGTAATCTCCTTCCTGCTTCCCATCCCACCCCATCAAAGCCACTGGACACTGAGTAGCTATGGAAAACTTGGGATCAGCTTTCTTTCTACACTAGGATTCAGAAGGCCAGACTCAACTCCACCTAGGCCTTCTGGAAAACAGCCACAAGCACTCCCTAGTGATGCATAGCTCACACTGAGCTTTTAGGCATGGAGAATTTTTTTTTCACCCCCTTTTCCCTATAACATTACTGGAGTCTCCTGCAGCCAGGAGCATCATTATAAATATTTAAGAGGAGGTTTAAGCAGCCACACTGTGAGTCCTGAATGCTAATTCCCACCTTCAAACAATCCTGTCTCAAGCTTTTGGGGCGTAGCACTCAGAAAGCTAACAAACTAGACTGTACTTCATGGGGTGGGGTAGCAACCACTAGGAGAAGATAGAAAAGGCCACCAGCTCTCAAAGGCAGTTTTTTCTTCTGGAGATATTTGAAAATAAACAAGGAGAGAATACCAGTTAATGGTAGAAAAGTGCCAGTATATTCTGCTTAATGAAGGATCATGAAGAAGGCAAAACGATTTGCAAATCTAGATCAGCCCATTTATTTACTGATCAAAAGTTGGCATTGAGCTTGTCTCAGGGCAAAGCCTTCTTTTATCTTAAAAGCCCTTCTTCTTTAGTTGGTTAGTCTTATATCTCTAGAGAAAATTGATGACTTCCATATGCCCTACTTTTTTCACTGAACTCTCAAAGAAATAGTACTTCATTGACTTTCCCTGTTGACTTAGGGCAGTGATGTCAAACTCAAACAGAAAAGGAGACCACTAATCCTTACATGAGGATCCCTGTGGGCTGCATGCTGACTTACTTTTAAAATGTAATATATCTATATCTTATCGCATTTTTACTTATTTTATTAAATGTTTTCTGATTATATTTTAATTTGGTTAGAGCTGCACTCAGGAGAGTGGGTTGAATGTGCCTGAAGGCACTTTGTTTGACACCTCTAATTTAGGGGACCAGGGCCTAGGGCAACAAGGAGAGAAAGAGGGCGGTGGTTTCTTGGAAATGAACCCTGAAGCACTGAGTTTTTCTTTCCTGTGCCTGTAAGAAGAAGTAAATTGTGGTGATGATCTCTCTCAAACTCTAGCCTGGGTTAAGCAGAATCCTTAGAAGCAAAATGTGGGAGGTCTATCCTTAGGAAATTGTGAGGTGCCTTCTCACCTGGTGTCCTTATGATAACCCCTGGTTTATCTATATTGGTTTACCTTCTTGGGAAGTACCTTACAATCTATATATTTATTCATAGCGCCTCCCACCAAAATTTACATACTCTATTCCCCTAGAAAATGCCCTTTTACTATTCACTAAGTCTTAAACTTTAAGGTGATAATGACAGTTTTAATCCAATCGAATTCAACAAAAGTCACACTGTAATTAGAAAGTAGGACTTAAGATCAGAAAGACCTGGTTCAAATGCTATTTGGGACACATACTGAATGTGCGAACTTGGGTAAGTGGCGACTTCTCTGTGTTCTCAGGAAACTCTGTACAATTATAAATTGCAGAGGAGTTGATCTGTACTGGCAGGAATTTCTCACTGGGAGTTCCTGTACCAATGAAATCACAAGTTTAATGGGGTGCTTGGACCCCAGCCCTGGTTCTATATCTCTCCGCAGCCCAAAGACTGAGTGGTGTGCCAAGTATGTTAATTAGGTGGTGAAAACACAATTCTGTACCTTGGATGCAGATGTCATTCGCTACTGGCATGGGGTGGAGGGTGCTTCTAAGGGGTGTGTTTTCGGTCTGCTCTATCTGTAGCCTCAAGAGTTGACATCTATAGCTTGACCTCTGGATTGTATATAGTAACTGTGAGAATCAGTACATGATATTTTCACTGGTACAGTTGTCCTGTTGATAAGAAAAATTCTTGTTCTTGTAACAAGAAGAGATAGTTTACTTCACTGGACCCACTCATGAGTTATTACTAGAGACAGGGTCTTTGGACTGGGGGTCTGAGCATCAAGTTCAGTCCCATTTCTGCAACATGGCAAAGTAGAGGCATTATCAGACTGAGAGTCTAGATACCCAAGTTGTCAAATCCCAACTCTGCCACCATTATCTGTGACCTTGGAAATCCTCCATGGGCCTCAGTTTCCTCATTTGAAAATTGACTGGGTCTCCCAAGTCATTGCCAGCTCTGACATTCTGGGATTCTATGAGTCTAAGCTTTATGAACACTTACTTAGCAAGTAACAGAGAACAGATCAATACAGTGCAGACCAATTATGTAAGTGCTGAGGGATAGACACAGAGTAAGGAGAAGAGGAATTGGGTTTGGATGAGCTCTAATAGAAACACAAATGCTTCTAGCTCAGTAGGTGATTTTTCATTCTCTCATCTTTTAGCAGGGCGGCACCAGCAGCAACATTTATCTGATTGTCCTGCCCCCCTTTTCTCATAGGTCTGAACCAAAGGAAGGCCTCCCAGGGTCATCCTGGTCATCCTGAGGTCCTCAGAGCCTGACCTGTCAAACCCATGTCTTTCCACTGCCCTTTGATTCAAGTGGCATTTAGGCTTTCCTAATGACTGATAGATGTCAAACATCACTAGCCAAGTCACCAAAGGCAGAGGGCAGAAAATGTAGAAAATCTTGCTACAGGAAAGATCTTTTTAGGGGGAAAGGCTGGCAGGAAAGGTTTTATGTGAGATGGAGCCTGGCTATCAAGTCATTTTACAGAGATGAGCAGACAAACCCCTATCCCAGGCATTTAAGAAAGATGAATGAGTTCAAACCTAAGTTTGGGTGGAGAAAGTTTAGTAGACCGGAGAGTGTCTTGGACTGGCATTGAAAAGTCAGCTCTGACCCCAATTCATTACTGGTTTTCTGAGCCAGTCATTTGATTTCAAACTGGAAGGGACCTTGCCAACCCTGTCATTGTACACATCCTGGCTCTGTTGCCTGTCTTGGGTAAATCTCAACCATTTGGAGTCTCAAGCTGTAAATCTATTGTTCTTTCCTTGGGATCACATTGCTTCCTAAGTCACTCCAAATATACGGGATTCTGTTTCTTCCTGTGGAAAATGGGGAACAGACAATACCTGCCTACCTCAAAGGGCTGTTGTGAGAATCCAACAAATAGATAATCTATATGAAACCAGAGCTTTGTAAAGTATAAAGCTACCAAAATGAAAAAGGATTATTCACCATCAAGAAATCACCCTAGCCTAAGGAACTGACTCCAAAGCCACATGCCAATCTGTGTTTATTCTCGCCTGACTTACGTTTCTGATCCAGGAAGCTGCTCATTGATCAATAGCCTTTCTCTGGGGTTGGTTTTTTACTGCTAATAATAAGGCTTGTTAACTGTTTCCTTACCCAAGGCCAGAGATGTTCAAAAATATGTTATATCAGTAAGGAAAACAAATTAGTGTTTTGTCAAAATGGGCAGCTTTTACCCAGGGAGGGTGGGGAGTAGCAGCCTTCTTCACTAGCCTGTAAGCAGGAGGGAGGGTTGGATCTGACACGCTTTATTTTAGTCTCCCCTGGACAAAATGTGTGTAATAGAAACAGCTCTTGGCAAAGAGCTGAGCAGAGGAATGAAAGCAATCAGGAGAGGCTGCAGGCCCCCAGCTCGCCCCGAGGCCCTGTGTGCACTGCAAACACTGAGCCACCCCATGGCTGAGCAGGCTTTTAGGCGCTGTATCCCTCCCCGAGCCAGCCCCATCCTCCTGCAAACTCCAGGTTCCTTTGCTGAAGCAAGTGTGTGTGTGTGTGTGTGTGTGTGTGTGTGTGTGTGTGTGTGTGTGTGTCTGTGTGTGTGTGTCTGTGTGTGTCTGTGTGTGTGTGTGTCTGTGTGTGTGTGTTTTTTCTGTGTGTGTGTGTGTGTGTCTCTGTGTATGTGTGTGTGTCTGTGTCTGTGTCTGTGTGTGTCTGTGTGTGTGTGTCTGTGTGTGTGTGTGTCTGTGTGTGTGTCTGTGTGTGTGTGTCTCTGTGTGTGTGTGTGTGTCTGTGTGTCTGTGTGTGTGTGTGTCTGTGTCTGTGTGTGTGTCTGTGTGTGTGTCTCTGTGTGTGTGTGTGTGTCTGTGTCTGTGTGTGTGTGTGTCTGTGTGTGTGTGTGTCTGTGTCTCTGTGTGTGTGTCTGTGTGTGTGTGTGTCTCTGTGTGTGTGTGTGTGTTTCTGGGTATTTCTGTGTGTGTGTGTGTGTGTCTCTGTGTGTGTGTGTCTGTGTGTGTGTGTGTCTGTGTGTGTGTGTGTTTCTGGGTATTTCTGTGTGTGTGTGTGTGTGTCTCTGTGTGTGTGTGTGTGTCTGTGTCTGTGTGTGTGTGTCTGTGTGTGTGTGTGTCTGTGTGTGTGTGTCTGTGTGTGTGTCTCTGTGTGTGTGTGTCTGTGTGTCTGTGTGTGTGTGTGTGTCTGTGTGTGTGTGTGTCTCTGTGTGTGTGTGTCTGTGTGTGTGTGTGTGTCTGTGTGTGTGTGTCTGTGTCTGTGTGTGTGTGTCTGTGTGTGTGTGTGTGTCTCTGTGTGTGTGTGTGTTTCTGGGTATTTCTGTGTGTGTGTGTGTGTGTCTGTGTGTGTCTGTGTGTGTGTGTGTCTGTGTGTCTGTGTGTGTGTGTGTCTGTGTCTGTGTGTGTGTCTGTGTGTGTGTGTCTCTGTGTGTGTGTGTGTCTGTGTCTGTGTGTGTGTGTCTGTGTGTGTGTGTGTCTGTGTGTGTGTGTCTGTGTGTGTGTGTGTCTCTGTGTGTGTGTGTCTGTGTGTGTGTCTGTGTGTGTGTGTGTCTGTGTGTGTGTGTGTCTGTGTCTGTGTGTGTGTCTCTGTGTGTGTGTGTGTGTGTTTCTGGGTATTTCTGTGTGTGTGTGTGTGTCTGTGTCTGTGTGTGTGTGTGTCTGTGTGTGTCTCTGTGTGTGTGTGTGTGTTTCTGGGTATTTCTGTGTGTGTGTGTGTGTGTGTGTGTCTGTGTCTGTGTGTGTGTCTGTGTTTCTGGGTATTTCTGTGTGTCTGTGTGTGTGTGTGTTTCTGGGTATTTCTCTGTGTGTGTGTGTGTGTGTGTGTCTGTGTCTGTGTGTCTGTGTTTCTGGGTATTTCTGTGTGTGTGTGTGTGTTTCTGGGTATTTCTGTGTGTGTGTGTTTCTGGGTATTTCTGTGTGTGCGCTGAATATTCATGAGGCTGGGTAGTACATTGTTAGGCTCTGGTTGTCATATTTCATACTCATTTGCAGCACAGCCCTAGTCACAGGATTGCTCAATTCTCTATTTCAAATCCACCCCTTACCCGAATCCCTAGAGAAGCCTCCTAAGCATCCTTCTTTTTCCTCAGTTTTTTTTTTTTTATTTTTTAATGATCATTTGGGGAGGGTGGCAGGGACCTAACATTTAGGGAATTTTTCCACAAAGAGCACATCTTGTGGAGTGGAAGAAGGGGTAGGATCATGAGGTTGCTGTTTTTTTCGTTGAGTTGTTTTCAGTCTTGTCTGAATCTCTGTAATCCCATTTGGGATTTTCTTGGTAAAGATACTGGAGTGGTTTGCCATTTCCTCTCCTGCTCATTTTACATATAAAGAAACAGAGGCAAACAAGGATAAGGGATTTGTCTGGGGTCACATTGTCTGAGGCTGGATTTGATATTCACGAAGAATTCCTGATTCCAAGCCTAGGGCTCGATCCACTGCACCACCCAGCCGCCCTATAAGCAGGTTAATAGAGACCAAATTAGGCTACCTTTCTTTGCTCTTAGACCACAGATTCACTAGATTTTCATTTGAATGACACTGGGAGGGATTTCTTTGGAGAGCTCTAGGTACTTTGCAATCTAAGCTGCAATTACTACGCCCAGGGATTTTCCAGTATCAAACCTCTGGCCTGGAAAATGGATAGTGTCAGAGCCTGAGAGAAATTTAGCGACTGTTTGGGGATCAGAAGATCATACATTTAGAGTTGGAAGGGATCTCAGTGTCCACGCAGTCCTACCTAATCTTTAAAAGTAGTTGAGTAGTACAGTGCGCTGACTGACCTGCTTCCAGAAACATGCGAGTCCAAATCCAATTTCAGATACTTACTAGTTGTGTCATCTTGGGTAAGTCACTTAAACTCTGCCTCAATCAGTTTCTTCATCTGCATAATGGGGAGGGATAATTATAGCACCTACTTCCTAGAATTCTTATGAGCACAAAATAAGATAATTATTATTAAGCACTTTGCAAACTATAAGGCATTCTATAAATGCTAGCTATTGTTATTTTTATAGAATGCTGGACTTGGGACTAGAGAGAACTGAGTTCAAATTTTTATGGACAGGCCCTACCTGTGTGATCCTGGGCAATGATTAAACTTTTCTCAACCTCAGTTGGGGTTAATAATAGCATCTACGATCTGGGGTTGTTGTGAAGATCCAAAAATACAAGTAACATGCTTTGTAAACTTTAGATTTAAATGCTAGCTCTTATCATAGCCAATAGGCTAATCAATGAGTATTTGATAAGTGCCTATCATGTGCCAGGAATTGTAAACAAAAGCAGAGTAGTCCTTGCACTTATGTGCTATTGGAAACAACATGTGAACTTACAGGCAAAGGTAATTGAGGGAAGAGATCCCCAGAATTGGGGATCAGGAAAGGACTTTTGGTGGTGGGATGACTTTGATGGAAGCAAGAGAAGGAGGTGAAAAGAGAGCATTACAGGAACAGGGACATAGTCTATGCAAAGATATAGAGGGTAATGCCCTGCCATGTGTGAGGACCAGCATGGAGGCCAGGTTGATTGTATGATAGAGTGTGTGATGGGAAATAAAATGTAAAAAATCTAGATATCTGGGTAGAAGCCAGACTGTAAAGGACTTGGTGGTTGTTCATCTTTTGTTTTTGAAGAAATCCAATGTCATCACTGAGTGATGTGTTGACTCATGTGTGAATTGTATTTAAGTGAGATGACTCACTCTTTCTTTCAGAGTGATCAAAGTCCAGTAGAAGGATAAAAATCAGACAACGGCCTATGGACTGGGATGCAGTGGATGACTCTCATCTTTGATGTCTGACCAAGCTCTAAACTCTCCACAGCACCTGCTTCAACAGCCTTCATGGCTATTGGAGCAATTTGTTCTCATCTGTCCATTCCACTGGGAAAAGTCTCCACGTGTTTGGGGTAGCCCCCTGTGCCACATCCACTCCCAACTCACCAATGGGTTTGAAGTCCTTCAGTTACTTTCAATCTGGTTTAGCCTGCTTGCCAAGAGGATTTACTGGGTTGTGGCCACTACACATGCAACACCTTCTTGGAGCTGTAATTTTATTCATCCTTCATTGCCAAAGAAGACCATACCATCAGAGAAATGATGTCATGACTTGCACTTGACTTTGTTTTGAGTGAGGGAAGGCTGTGCAGGTCACCAGCCTCACTTCTCCTCCAGAACGATCTGAGAGTTGGGTGAACGTAGACTCCAAAAATAGTTGATTAGCCCTGAAAAGGGCTCAACAGTCCTCACACCACAAGGGCTAGTCCTCCATGAATACCCCATACACATGACAAAGGGATTTAAATGCCAAACAGAAGAGATTTCATTTTGTCCTAGAGACCAGAAGCCACTGGATCTTTTAGATTGGAGGAGCAACACTTTAAGGATGTGGATTTGGCAAATTGATTGGAGGATGGGTTGGAGAGAGATGAGTCTACAAAGAGGAGATCAATTAGGAGAATACTGCAATAGTCCAGGCCAAAGGTAATGAGGGTCTAGCCAGGTGTTAGTGTGCTATGAAAAAAACCGAGATAGATACAAGAGATGGTGTGGAGACAGGAGCAATAAGACTTGGCCTCTAATGGGACAGAGAAAAGATAATGAAAAATCCAAGATGCCTCTGTGGTTGCAAACCTGGGTGACTGAAAATATGGCCCTATCCTTGAAAGAAATAGAGAACTTAGGGTTTGAGTGGATGTATAGGGGGAAGGGAAAGAGAAGATAATGAGTTCTGTTTCGGAGATGTCTATGGAACCATTCAGTTAGGAATGTCCAATAAGCAATTGATAATGGGACACTGAAGCTCAGGAGAGAGACTAGAGATGGATACATAGAACTGGGAGTCTTCTGCACAGAGATGATCATTGAACACATGGGAGATCAGCGGGGGAGGGGGTGTGTGCTCACAATTAATCAAGCAACCAAGCAATTTTAATTTATTAAGCGCCTTCTACATTCCAGATCTAGTGCTAGACACTGGGGATATAAAAATAAAGAATGAAATAATGCTTATTTGCAAGGAATTTACCATAGGGTCAGGATATGGATGATGAAAGGCGGGGCAAAGGTGAATGAAAAGAAAAAGCTAGACAGGTAGGAAGAGAACTGTATGAGGGCAATGTCACAGAAACCTAGAAAAGAGGGAAGGAGGCTAACTGCTTCAAATGCTGAGGAGCAGTCAAGGATGACAACTAAAAATGGACCATTGGATTTGGAAATTAAATTATTGGAACTTTGGTGAGAAGATGAGACTCCAAGTCAGATGCAAAGGATCTAGAAGTGAAAGGAGAGGAAGCAGAGGCCATAAGTACTGGCAGCTTGGAGTCAACTTTTTCTAGGTAAGGGAGGGGAGAGATAGGACAATAACATGAGGACATGATCGGATCAAGTGCAAGTTTTGTCTTCTAAATGACAAGGTCAACCTTATCTAGTGGAGAGGGTGATAATAATTATAATAGCTGGCATTTATGTAATGCCTTAAGATTTGAAAAACCCATTACAAATTCTCTTTTGCTCCTCATAATAACCCTTTGAGTTAGATATGATTCCTTTACCCCCAGTTTTACAGCTGAAGAAGCCTACATTGAGAGAGGTCAGGTGATTTGTCCAGGGTCACACAGTCAGTATCAAATGTAGGATTTGAACTCAGGTCTTCCTGACTCTAATTTCAGTACTCTACCCTTATGCAGACTATTGATCTCTAGATAGTAAAGACATCAGAGAGAGGAGGGATACGTGTGAAGGCAATCTGTGGAAGAGAACAGGAGGGGATTGGCTAAAGGGTACAAATAGAGGGGCTGGCTTTGGTGTAAAGGAGGGTTTTTTTCTTCATCTGACATTAGCATAAAGGAAGAGAGAATGGGAGATGATGTTAGTGAGTTTTGAAATAAAAGGGGAGAAGAGGAAAGGTACTTCACTTAGAGGGAGGGGGAGGCTTGAGGAGAGAAGGTAAGATTTGCAATAGCCTGCTTTAGGGAATGCAATAGAGAGTCAATTAAGGAAGAGTTAAAGGTATTATTTTGTGGCATTGTGAACTCTGTTGAAATGAAATAAAATCAATCTGTAGACCTAGTCAGCAGGGTATCCTGTGACTTCCTCTATTCCATAGCATCTTACCAGAAGTAAAGGATGCTGAAGGGGAAGAGGGGCTCATCTAGGACTAGCTTTCTGCATTGCATGAGCAGCAATAGGAGGAGGGGTGGGGACTAGGAAAGAGATTTGAGAACACAAATATATAATGTTAGTAAACTGGTTATCTATAGGATTAAAATTGAGAAAGAAAGAAAATAAAAACCTAAGCAGACATGATGACTTGGGCTGACAGACAAGGAAAGTAAGGCATCATAGGGGATGGCATTTGGACTACATGATCTCTAGGTTTGTTGATTTAGAACTGAAAGGAAATTTAGAAGTTTTCAGTGTAACCCCTTCATTTTTGAGAATGAGGAAATTGAACCCCTAGAATGGCTTAGCAGCTTGTGCAAGGTCATACGATATATCCTATGTGTGTAGTACAAGGGACATTCAAACATAGGCTCTCCCATTTAAAGTCTTTCCCAGCTTGAACTCTATAAAGTGACTTCCCCAAAGTCACAAAGTGAGACACTGATAAGTACTTAATATGTGCCCTGCCCTTACTAGCCACTGAGAATACAAAGACAAAAATAGAACATATATCAGGGATTAGAGCCCTGGTCCCCTGACTTTTGGTCCTAGTCTTTCCCATTACTCCACACAATCTTCTGCAGGGCATATGGGGTGTTCAGGGAGGACAAGCACCTCTGCAGCTCTTCTCAGGGCTATTCCTCCATCTTTGGTGTATACCTGGAACTCAATCCTCACCTGTGGCTCCAAGAAGCTGTAGCATGCACAGCAGCCACATCTCAGTAAAACCTCAGCAGATGGGCTAACCCAGGTTGAGAGTAACTGAAAGACCTCAGACCCATTGGTGAATTAGTGGAGTGTCTATCCCAAACATATGAAGGCTTCCTTCAACAGAATGGGCCAATGAGAACAATTTGTTCTAATGGAGCTGCTGAAGCAGGTACTGTGGAGTGCTTAGAGCTTGGTCAGACATCAAAGATATCAAGGTCACACACTGCATTCTGGGCCATCAGCAGTGGTCTTGACTTTTGTCTTACCACTAGACTTCAGTGACTCTGGAAGAGAGAGTGAGGCTGATGACTGCAACTCAGCCTCACTTAAATCCAATTCACACATGAGTAAAGATATCACCCATGGTGTCACTGGTCCTCTGAAAATGAAGGACCAAAACCAAAAATATTCAGCTTAACTTCCTAACTTAGACCCACTTAGTCTAGATAGATAAAGCCAAGAAGATGACTAAAAATATTGATGATTTGCTGGGAGAAAATTGTTTAGAGCAATAAAATGAAAGAAAAAATCAAACAAGATGATATCACCCACTTCATTTTTCAGTCCCTTATTGCTAAACTGTGCTGGACAAGAATGAAGGTAATTGTAGGACTTAGGCAGAAGGACAAGAAACTAAATAAAACCTAGGGCTTTAGTTTCTAAATAATCAGTCATTGCTCTCCCCTAAGTAACTTTCCCCAAACCTGGAATGAGAAAGTAGGAAGATCAGCACTTAATTCATAAGAGAAACCACCAGAACTACACGAAGCAACCCCACAGAAATGCCAGGGGTTCACCAAAGTGGTGATGAATTGTCCAAATTGCTTTTGATAATGTTCAGGGGAGCCAATAAGCCCTTTCTAATCACTCATCATTTTTTCCAGCAAATTGCTTCTGGACTGGCCAAGAGAACACAAGAAGACACTCCTCTTGGGCACAGGGCTAGAGACACAAGCACCAGAAAGCTTGTTTAGTTAAATGCCATGTCTGGGAGATAGATGGGCAGGCGATTCCTTTTGCCCCCAGCTTGCAACCACTGAAATAATCAGTATAAATTCACAGATAGCTCCCACCTTCTCCCTATAGATTTCCTGGGTATTCTGGACTTGGCTTTGATTTCCACAAATTTCACTTTCTTATTAATGACCTGGATTGTCTTATAGCTTTGTTTCCAATGTCCTGGATCAAAATACCATTATCTCCCTCTATAATTCCTTCCTTAACAGAAGCAGATTTGCTTGTTGAAAACCAAGCCAAAGAGTCAGAAAATTAGCAGCAGCTACTATTTCTCTTAGACTGGCTGCCTGATTTCTCTGTGCTGGTTCTCATGACTACACTATCTCTCTGCCTATGGGCTCTGAAATAAGAGATCCCCAGGGAGCTAAAGATGTGATTCACCAGGGATGAAATGTTTGTTGAATTTATAGACAACAAAAATACAGCAATTTTCTATCCTACCAATTACCCACTTTTCCATTTCTGCTTCTTAGATTTCAAATTTAACCCTTGACTCGTACATCTTGACTTACCGAATAAATATTTATTAAGTGCCTGCTTTGTGCCAGGCATTGCACTAAGCACTGGGGGATACAAAAGAAGGGCAAAAGACAATCCCTGCTTTCAAGGAGCTCACAGTCAAGTGTGGGAGATGAAATGCATACAATGATATATAATTGAGCTATATAGAGGACAAATTTGAAATAATCAACGAAGGGAAGACACTATTTTTTTAATGTATAGTGTTTTAATGTATAATGTTTAATGTATAATGTATACAGTTACATGTAAAAACAATCTTCAGTATCCATTTTTAAATAAGATTTTGAGTTACAAATTTTTCTCCCTCCCTTCCTTTCCCCCTCCCTAAGATGGCAAGCAATCTGATATAGGTTTTACATGTTGCAATCATGTAAAACATATTTCCACCTTAGTCATGTTGTGAAAGAAGAAACAGAACAAAAGGGGAAAAAACCCACAAAAATACAAAGAAGGTGAAAACCGTATGCTTCCATCTATATTCAGACTCTATCAGTTCTTTCTCCAGATATAGATAGCATTTTCTATCATGAGCCTCTTGGAATTGTCTTGGATCATTGTATTGCTAAAAAGAGCTGTTAGCTGTAGATCATTGCACAATGTTGTTGTTACTATAAAATGTTCTCCTGGTTCTGCTCACTTCATCACTTCATAAGTCTTTCCAGGTTTTTCTAAAATCCACCTGCTCGTCATTTCTTATAGCACAACAGAGTTCTGTTACATTCTTATGCCACAACTTGTTCAGCCATTCCTCAATTGATGGGCATCCCCTCAATCTCTAGTTCTTTGCCGTGACAAAAAGAGCTACTATAAATATTTTTGTACTTGTATATCCTTTTCCCATTTATATTCTCTCTTTGGGATACAGATCTATTTGTGCTATTGCTGGATCAAAGGATAAACACAGTTTGATTGCTCTTTGGTTGTTCCAAATTGCTCTCCTGAATGGTTACATCAGCTCACAACTCCACCAACAATGCATTAGTGTCCCAATTTTCCCACATTTTCTTCAACATTTATCATTTTCTTTTTTTGTCATATTAGCCAATAGGTGTGAGGTAGTAACTCAAGAGTTGTTTTAATTCATATTTCTCTAACCAAATGAAAATTCCCGGAGTCAGGAGATAGATCATCTTGTTCAAGGAACAACAAGGAGACCAGTGACACTGGACTACAAACTACATTGGGAGGAGAAATGTAAGGTGTAAGAAGATTGGAAAGGGGAATGGGGCAGGTTATGAATGGGTTTGAAAGTTAAGTGCTCAGACAATCTTACACACACCTATTTTCACTGGGCGGATGACTTCAATTCCATGGCCATGACTGGGTTAACGTGGAGTAGCCACCATTTCTCATATTTTTGGATATTTAGTGTCACATCCCTTTGTCATGTAAATTTTATTCCTAATCCTACTACTAAGTGGGAACCTTGAGAAAGTCATAGCTCTGTGCCTCAGTTTCTTTCTTTGTAAAATGAAAGATTGGTTTAGATGGTCTGTAAGGACTTTTTTGGTCCTGACATTCCAGGACTATGCGTTCTGTCTTTATTCTCAAGGCTCCAAAACTCTTTGGGGAGAATATGTGAGTGGGAGATAATTACTACCTTTCTTGCATCATTGATCTTTTTTCAGCTGTCAACTTCAGATTAGTCAGTGATAGTGTTGATTGATGGTTAATATCACCTATTGGTTGGCCTAATGCTGACTAATACTTCAGATAGCCAGTGAGGGTTAACATCAGAACAGTGAAGAATTCCATAGATGCCCATCTCCCTTTCTTCTTCTCCAGTGATGAGATATAACTAGGGTTCCAATTTGTAATCTGAAGATTACAAAGTCTGGCAGCCCTGGAACAATAATACATAATATGGAATCCTTAGCTTGTACATTAATGTCTTTCTCTCACCTACGTCTCCCTCTCCCCTTCCTCCTGACCCTGCTTCCTCTTCCATCCGTCTCTGTCTGTTTCTGTCTGTCTCTGTCTGTCTGTCTCTCTCTGTCTCTCCTGAAGCTCCTTATCTCATCTAGGTTGGAAATGCAATGGCCACTTGACTCAATACCGCTGTATATTGTCCTAGAAGCTTTTATCCACTCAGTTTCTGACTTGAGCCAGTTTGCCCCTCCTCAGGTACTCTGGTGCCCCATTTCCCCCATTCCTAGGACTCAAATCTTGGTGCCAGATTTAGTGTGGGTTGCTTCAACCCTATTATAGCTCAGAATTCCAGAAATCAAGTAATTTATCAGCCTCTCCTCCCTCATGGCAGTGTTTATAAACTACACCTATTACCTCTTAAGTAAATGAACAGAGGGGCTTCCTGACAGACTCTAGGCATCCCCAAATTATTCCCCTCCTAATTCTTTAGTGAGGTCATGGCCTTACATTAACCACCCAGCCTGGGGATTCTGTAGAGCTGGCTAAGGTGATCCTCATGATGCAGTCTTGTTATGTTCCTTTTTTCAAAAGCTATTCTAGTCTACCAAGCATGATCATGGACAGATTTTCTTAATATTTTGAGACAAAACAACTACATCCATATATCAGAAAGTGCAGTTAAGAATGCCTTCTTTGTATTTCTTGAAAGTACCCAAAGGCTCAGTCTGGAGGAGCCAGGCAAACAGAAATCTCTGTGTTTGCTTTGAAGCACTCAGGTCAATATTTCTATTTTAAGAAAGCAGTGTGTCAGTTTTATCCACTTATTAAAAGGTAGGAGTAGAGGGCCAGAGTGTCCAGACCTCAACCATTAACTGCTACAAAGAACAGGATGTGTGTGAGTTGGAATGAGATCTCCTTTTAGAGATGGGAAAAGGATTTCCCTTCCTTAAAGTTGTTTTTAAGTGTTAGAATTGCAATCCCTCTTAATAGACACTCTCACAGATTGTTTAGCAAAATCAGAGGGCTCTGAGCACAAGTGAAATATATTAGATTTGCAGTTCTAATCAACAGGCCTACTATGTGCTAGGCAAAGTGCTAGGGCTACAAGGACAAAAACACAATGTTGCATTCTATTAAGAGGAAACAGCACATACATGGACATGTAAATGCAAAACACGTCCAAAATAAATAAAAAAGTAATTTTGGAGAGGGTAGCTCGGTGGCACAGTGCATAGCTCACTGGACTTGGAATCAGAAAGACTCATCTTCATGAGTTCAAATCTGGCCTCAGACACTTTCTAGCTGTGCTTGACCCTGAGCATGTCACTTAATCCTGTTTGCCTCAGTTTCCTCATCTGTAAAAGGAGCTGGAAAAGGAAATGGCAAACCACTCCAGTATCTCTGCCAAGAAAATCCCAAATAGGGTCATGAAGAGCTGGGCTTGATTAAAATGACTGGAGAACAACGGAAGTTCTGCAAAGCCACAGAGATAAGAGAGAGACCAGTGTATGTCAGGAACAGTAGACCAGTTTGGCAACAACACAGAGCATACGAGTAATGTGTAACCAACCTGGAAAGATAGGCTGGAGCAATTCTATAAACAGGCTTTAAATATCAAGGAAAGGAATTTGTATCTTGCCCTAAAGGAAACAGAGAATGATTAAAAGGGCTTGAGCCAGAGAGGTGACATTTATCAGTCAGTCAACAAACATTTATTAAGTGCCTATACTTTTTTGTTACTGAGGATCCACAGTGAAAAATAATACAGTTCCTGCCCTTGAGAAGTTTATATTCTATCTGGGAGAAAACAGGCATGTGTACAGGGTGTTCCAGAAGTCAGCGCAGTTTCAAGCTATTTTTTTTGAGCTTCGTAATACCTTGAAACTGTGCTAAGATTTTTGGGACACTCTGTGTAAAATATATAAACAAAATAAGTTCCCATTAATTTTTTAGGAGGGGTCCTAGCAGCTTGGATGATCATGATAGGCCTCATGTAGAAGGTAGTGATTTGAGTTGAGCTTTGAGGAGGTGTAGGTGAGGAGGGAGGGGAAACAGCCAGTGCAAAAGCACAGAGATGGGACAAGGAACAGTAAACTAATTTGGCTGCACTTTAGAATGCATGAAAGGGCATAACTGGGCAATAAGTCTGGAAATGGAAGTTGGAACCAAATTGTTGAGATTTTCAAGGTCAAATAGGACCTTGCATTTGATCCTAGAGATAATAGAGAATCATGGAAGTTCATTGAACAGGGAAGTAAAATGAACAGAATTGTGTTTGAGGAATATTACTTTGGCAGCTGGGTGGAGAATGGACTAAAAGAGGGAAAAGCCTGGATGCAGGAAGACCAATCAGCAGACTCCCTTTAAGAATAGTTGAGGCAAGAAGTCATTAGCATTAAGGAAAGAGGGCCTGAATGAGGGTGGTTCTAGTGTGAGAGGAGAAAGCATCATTATCCTTCTACCTTTCCCCCTGCTTAATAAATGGGAATTCCAATTAATTTAAGGAATATCCACTGCATATACTTACTGATCAAAAGTGAATGGTGTGATAGGTGGAGATATGATCCAGTGACTGCATATGTAATTGTGCTTAGGGATCTTTGCCTATTTCTCTCAATAGCCTGGAACTCTTGAAGGGCAGTTAGCAAAAAATGAAAACAATAAATTATACATTAATTTAACATCTCTGTGTATAATACAATCCACTCCCAATTATCTCAATGTGGACCATAGACCCACAAATCTTGAAGTTAGCAGAGATTTTTAGAGATAATTTAGGTCAGCCCAATTTTACAAAGAAGGAGACCAAGGCCACTCAAAAATTACCCATAAGAATTTTAAAAATCTAGGCCAGTTTTCTCCCATGCAGCCTGCCTTTTGACCTCTCTCAACTATCAACTGGTCTGGAGAAAGGAAAAGAAAACTCATTTTAGCAAGTTAAGCAAAACAACTAGGAAGGTACATCTTTACCAAATAACTATAGCTAAAATAACTACACAAGATATCCCTAAGACTATGAGAAGTGATTTTTGAGGGGTAGGGCAGGAGGACTGATCACTATTTTGAATTTTATGACTATTCATCATCTGATTCCACAAATAGTCTATATTTGTGGCATCCATTTTGTAAAAACTTCTCATTCACTTTTTAGTTCCTTGAAATCTATCTTCTAACCACTCTCTACAAAGCACCCAAATTCTCCTAATTGTCAAATCCATTGTCGTTTTCCTAGTCCTTACCTTTCTCCACCTCTCTTCCATGCTTGACATTGATGACAACTCCATGATCCCTTGGCTTTTACAATTCTATGAGATGCCAGATGAAGTCAGAGTTAGATTTTCACAGGCTCTAATGGAAATGTGCATGGAAGGACCCTCCCCATTCCCCATTGCTTCTTTTCCAGTGAGAGGGAGTTGATTATGGCCTGAGCTCTTGAACTCCATTTCCTTCAATATAAGGACTGATTTTCATCCTGTCATTGTATCCCTAGCTGCTAGTACAATGCCCTATACACAGTAGATTCTAAAGAAATGCTTTTTGAAAGGAATTGCATTGGATGCTCTGTCCACTATTTGGACTTCCTTGGATGGATTTGGACAGCTCCATGAAGCTTCATCTTTTTTTCATTTCTATCCCACTGGAAACCTGTGTAACTTCAGAATCAGTATAGGAAAAGTGATCATCACTCAGGTCCATGTCCCAAAGAGCTGCTGAACATTAGAAATGGATGCAACACAAGATATGTGAATATAATGGCATACTGTTGTCCTGTAAGAAATGATGAAAATGACAAATTCAGAGAAACCTGGGAAGATTCACATGACCTGATATAAAGTGGAATGAGCAGAACCAGGAGAACAATGGGATATGGTGATCACAGTAATGTAAGGGAAAGCAATTCTGAAAGACTTCAAAACTCTGTAATGGAGTGATCAAACATAACTTCAGAAAACTGATGATGAAACCTACTCTTCACCTCCTGGCAGAAATGTTACAGACAGAACAGAATAAGGCTCACATTTTCAGACACAGTCAATGAGTTGAATTATTTTGCATGACTATATTTATTTGTTACAAGGGACAACTTCTATTTGTTTGTTGAAAAGAGGTATTAATGAGAAGTGGGAGAGGGGCA
This sequence comes from Bettongia penicillata ogilbyi, assembly GCA_023548195.1. NCBI lineage: Eukaryota > Metazoa > Chordata > Mammalia > Diprotodontia > Potoroidae > Bettongia > Bettongia penicillata. The sequence continues at coordinate 3,888,346 of JAJHZJ010000080.1, read as the reverse complement.
AGAAAAGTGAAGAGAGCACCAATAAAGCATTAAAAATATAGGGAGAGCAAAAAAAGTTAAAAATATGCCACAAAGAACAACTTTATCACTACTGTGCTAATTAATACATTTTTAAAGAAAATAAACTGTAAAGCAGCTTGAGAACAGAAGGAAGTTCAGAGGGAAATAGACAAGCAGGAGAGCTCTGAATGTAAAATATTTAATTTATGTCATATATAGATATACATACATATGTATATATACACATATATGCATATTTATATATGTAAATAAAGCTATACATATTAGAGATTCATGGTTTCACATATAATTCTCTTTTTCTGTTCTACCTTTTTGCATGGAAATGTTCTTTTTTGGTGTTAAATACAGAATAAAAAAAATTAACAGAACTTTGAGGTTTCCTGTAAATTTTTTTGTTTTTTGCAGATATACATGGTTATTTTTGTTGTTGATCATTAAGGTCCCAATAAAAAAGACATTTAAAATAAGAACCTTAGACATCATCCAGCTGAATCTTGCAATTTTACGGATAGAAAAACTGAGGCCCAGACATGACTGACTAGTTAGTGGCCAAGATTGGAACTCAGGCCCAATTCTCAATTCCATTAGGTTTCAAATTAGTCTTTTCTCTGAATGATCTGTTCCTCTAGTTCAGATCTAGCGGGATAGCCCCTGCTCATTTTGCTCTAATTCAAGGATCCTGGGGCTACCAGAATAGGTGAGGTCCTCTAGAAAGAGTTATGTGATTAGCTGTGAGAACAGAAGGTCTGAGTAGAGTTGTGGGACTGGGCTACACTTGTTGAGGAGGGGCCTTGAAGAAAAACAGACTTGTAGACACCATGATAGCATCACCCACTAATAATTTTCCATGCTAGTCTTGGTCTCCTTTAGTGAAGGATATAGTTGGGAAAATACTGAGATAACTCCAAGACAGAATGTATTTGGTACCACATAGGATCATATATGACTGTAGTTTTAGTTCTGGAAGGGTCCTCAGAAGTCATCTAGTACAACTCCTTCATTTTACACACTAGGAAACTGATTCTCAGAGAGGAAGAGTGGCTTGCCCAAGGTGACCCAAGCAATAAGTAGAAGATCCAGGATCCTCCAAGCCCCCTGACTCCAAGTCCAAAGTCCATTCCCCTTTACCACCCTGCATGAGTTACTGGGATTCAAGCAGGGCACTGTGTGTGGATTAGGGCATGTGTTTGATGTACCATGCTAGAAGAAAGCATACTAATTGACAGTGGAAAGGAAGCTACTATTAGAAATCAAGAGCAACAATTTCAAACCTTTCTCTTTGGCAATCAGCTTCATCTCACTCCTGAAAATCAGACTCTGACTCAGAGCTTTGAGATCTGAATGTTGGGCATTCAGTAATAGTTCTCCATCATTGCTGGTATTCAAATCAAGGTCAGCTGACCACTCATCAGGGATAACAAAGAGGAGATTTCTGCTCAGGACTGAGACTTAGTAAATTCTGAAGTCACTTTCCACTCTGAGAGCTTGATTCTTATTTGGAAAACCTACAGTGTTGGGGAAGTAAGATGGTGCTGGAAGCAGAGCATGATAAGGCAGAAAAAAGGTTGCAGGATCAATCTAAAGCTGTAAAGGATCTTAGAGACCTTATTGTATAAGTGAGGAAATTGAAGTTGAGAAAAGTGACTTGTCTAAAGTCATGCAGGTAATAAGTGACAAAGGTGAGATTTGAACCAGGGTCCCCAGATTCTAAATCTATCGTTCTTTCTACAGATGGAAAGAATGGCTTTCAGAATATACTTTTCCTGCTGAATGAATAAACTCATATTTATAAAATGGTTCCGTGTTTTGCCAACAAAATAGTTTTTTTTTTTTGTGATTTTTATATTCATTCTAAACTTAAAAACAAAATGAGAGAAAAGAACAGTATAACATGAGTGGAGTTAATATAAAACAAGAAATTTTTTTTCAAGAAAACCTATATAATAAATGCCATGCATTGTTTTCAAAGCTACACAACTTTTCATTGTTTCCATCTAGGTTTTCTTTTCTTCTTTGCTGTGCTCTTTTTACTTTATTTTCCCCCCTCCTCCTGCCCTAAAGAAGGCTACAATTACACTCAGATATATATATATACACATACATAGGTATCTGTAAACATATGCGAATACACACTCATACACTCATACGTACATAGGTAAGACCCCTAGGAGGTAAGCAGTACAAATGCTATTATTCCCATTTTACATGAGGAAACTGATCTCAGAGATGTTAAGTGGTCACCCAGTTAGTAAGCATTAAGGATAGGACCCTGGATCTGATTTTAAGTCTTCTAGTTCTTCTATACACCACGTTGGAAATATCTTTACTTTTATATCTTAAAATAGTCAGAAAGCTTGAGACTCCCCATGATTTAAAGCAAATGAGAGTATGTGAAGCTCCTGTTAATAAGTAGCAGAGGCAGTTAGATTATCTTCTCAGGCCAGAGTAAGCAGACACCTTCCATCACTGGTTTGGGGAATTGAGGGAAGAGAGAACTGTGAACTACCTTTGGAGCGAGCAGCTCAGGAGGAGAGAGGTGATGGGAAGGTTATTATGTATAACACCTCAGATACACTGGCTGCCTCCTGTCTTAGTAGTTGGAACATGCCAATGTCCCTGCTTCTCTGATTCTCAGTGACTGATTTACCCAGGGCAATGCAGAGAATCAGCACTGACTGAGAGGAAAGTAGAAGCAACAATTTCATAGGGTTTATTCTTTCATTTGGCATCTAATTCTCTCTCTGTTAATGGTTCAATGTAAGAATGTGTTTCAGCTTTCCATTGAACTCTGGGGACTGCAGCAAATACGGTGAGAAGCTTGACAGTTAAGTAAAAAAAAATTAAAGGACTCAAGCAGCAATTGCTTGAGGAAAGCCCTTAAAGCTTTATTGGAGCTGGAAAGGACATTAGACACAAACTGTCGGAACTAGAAGAGACTTTACAATAAGGAATATCAGAGTTGGAAGGGATCTTAGAACATAAAATGTCAGAACAAGAAAGAATATTTTTAAATTAATTTACTTTTAGTTTTCAACATTTACTTTTATAAGATTTTGAGGTCCAAATTTTCTCCCTCTGTCCTCTCCCCCTTCCCCAAGATATCATGCAATCTGATATGGGCTATACATGTACAATCATATTAACCATATTTCCACATTAGTCATATTGTGAGGAAGAATCAGTACCAAAGGCAAAAACCACAAGAAAGAAAAAAAGAGAGAGAATATAGTGTGCTTCAATCTGCATTCAGACTCCATAGTTGTTTCTCTGTATGTGGATAATAGTATTTTTCATCATGAGTCTTTTGGAATTATCTTAGATCCTTGCGTTGCTGAAAAGAGCTAAGTCTATAAAAGCTGGTCATCGCACAAGGTGGCTGTTACTATGTTCTCCTGGTTCTGCTCCCTTCACTCAGCATCAGCTTATGTAAGTCCAGAAAGAATCTTAGTATGTAGACTATGAAAATGAGAGGGGACATAAAATGTCACAACTATATAGATGTTAGAAGTAGAAGGGATTTTAAGACAGAGAATGTCAGAACTGGGATGGAACTATGTCTTCTATTTACCTGAGAAAAGTGACTTGTCTGAAGTCATGCAGATAATGTAACACAGGTGGGATTTGGACCTAGGTCCCCAGATTAGCTTACTTCCTTTATTTTACAGAGCATAAAACTGGATGAGCAGAGAAGTTAAATTAGTTAGGAGACTTGGATTCTGACCCATTTCTTCCATTGACTTTTTCCAGGATAGCACACTGACTGAAGATGGTCCTCTGAAAGAATTTCAAGCCTGCAATAAATCCTTATATTTTCTTTCAAAAATACTCCAAAATCTGTAGATGAAAGAGTTTTACATCCATAGACTTAGGCTTATTGTTGCGTTGGAGCAAACTGAATCGAGGCCTGACTTCAGACAGAAGAAAAAGAAAGAAAGCTATCCACAAAAATTAAGTTAGGCTCTTTCTAGCATCACTCCTTATATTCACAAAACTCTGGGGTGTAGGTGATAAAAGTGCAAAATCCAGCGTACAGAAAGCCTTCTTAGAAATATGAGCTGGGGAAAGCTGGCAGCCTATAAAGCAGTCTTTCCCTTAATAAGATTGGGCTTAGCTGAAGGAAAGCGAGAATTATTACTTAATGCTATTTCAGACCCAACTTGTAGAGTTTGCTTGTTGGAGCTTTATCTACGGCTGCTGAAAGTCACAGCATTTAGAGTCTAAAGGGATCTGAGATGTCATCTAGTCCAACCTCCCACATCCACTCCCATTTTGTAGATGTAGAAACTGAGGTCTAGATAAGGGAAGTGATCTGATAGACATAAAATAGAAAATAGTATCAAATGGAAAATAGTGGAGCTGGATTTAAATGCAAGTCTCCTGACTCCAGATCCAAAAGTCTTTCTACTGTATCAAAAATACTTTCTACTATATCTTGCCTCTAGGACCCACTTTCTCAAAGACTCTGTTTCTACAGCTGTAGTGATTCCCAAGCCAGTTACTTCAGGCATTTAAGTTTGGAGAGAATGTAACCAGGATTGTAGGCCTGACTCCCTAAGATGCCAAATTCGGTGGAACAGTGGGTAGAGTCCTGGTTCTGGAATCAGAAGACCCAAATTCACATCTAGCCTCAGACACTTACTAGCTATATGGTCTTGTGTAAGTCACTTATCCCGTCTGCATTATTTTTCTCACCTGTAAAATGGAAACAATAGCACCTACCTCACAGCATTGGGAGGATCAGAGATAAGGTTAGTAAAGTGCTTAGCAGGGGCTAGGTAAATGCTCGATCCTCCTCCTCCTCATTATCCTTATAGACTAGTTACATTTCAATCCCCCTTGTACACTTTCCAGATAAACATGATTACTTGCTGCTCTCCAACATTTTAATTTCCATCCCATATGTTTAGAATGCTTCTTCTCTTCACCTCAGCCTTTGAAAACCTTAATTAAATCTATCTTCAAGGCTCAGCTCAAATCTACCACCTACAGGAAGGCTTTCTTCATTTCTCAGTTGTTAGAGATCATCCCCATTACTTTTTATTTATTTTGTGTAAGATCGAGGTAAATGTAGACATATATGTCAAGTAATCAACAAGCATTTATGAAGCACTTTATTATATGCTAAATATATAAATTTATATATCTAGACAGTCTGAGGGAGGGATGGATACATTTGATCTGGGGCCTAATTTAACTTGATGGAGAGTAGGAAGCTCATATTGCTATTATCAGCATCCTAGGAGAAAGAAATACAGCCCACCTTCATCTCTCTCACACCTCAGCTCCCCCCACTACTCCAAAAAAGTTTTCAGACCAAATCCTGATCAGGAAGTACAAGAACAACAAACACAGTGATTCATTTTTGCAGCCCAGGTCAGCATAGGGAGACAGTCAAAGGGGTCTGCTGCTGCTAGGGATGGGGTCTGGTTAGGCGAGTGCTTGTGGTACATTCTAACTCAAGGAGAGGATGCGTGTGGGGGCAAGAAGAGCTCCTAGATCCAGCATAAAGAGACAAACTCATATGGGGAAGGGGAACATCTGCTAGCTGGTAGCTGTCACATTCAGTTCAAGGTCACAAGTGTAAGACAGATTGAGGAGGGAACCTGTGCCTAGCAGGGAAATGTAGTTCAGCAGTCAAGAGCTCTTACCTGTGTGAAGAAAATTTTTAAATTCAGAAGCAAATAGTAGCTGTACAGTTCAGATGCCCCAAGGTCTCAACTGTAGCTTCTATCTGAATCTATCTAATCTGAAGCCTGCAGAGAGATAACCAGGACAGGAGACCTAACCAAAGGGAAGCCTATCTTTATGTCATTCTAAAGCCACAAAGCTTTCCACTTGGCTAATAGTGATTGAGTACAGCAGCAACCTACAGTTACACTGACTCCAAACTAGGTCAAGAACTTGCAGAGTTCAGAACAGGGACAGTAGGGGCAGAGATTAGACTTGCTTGGAATAGATCACTTTCAGAGACCGATAGCTTGTGAGTTCCTAGATTAAACTGTGCCTGGACTGAGCTGGCCCTGAGTGCATGGAATGACAAAATACTTAATACCCCAAGAAAGCAGCAGTAGTAGGACCAAGTCAGACATTCCCTCCACAGGTTTGCAGAGCCTGGCCTTCACATAAATTCCCAAGTCAAGACATAGGCTGCAAGAATGAGCAAAGAAAGAGTCCCATTATATCAGGCTGTAACAATGTTAAGGAAGCTTAAGACCCAAACCCAGAAAAAGACAATGACTCCAAAAACATCTACAAGTAAAGCTTCAAATTAAAACATGGCTGACACAAAAATTCAGCTGGAAGTCCTAGAAGTGATGAAACCAGAATTTAAAAAAAAAAGTTAAAGATTTTTACCAGTTTTTACCAATTTTACTAATTTTTACCAATGCAATAAGGGTGGCAGGGGAAAAAATGGAAGAAAAGAGGACTATTAAAGAAAGAATTGGAAAAAAGGAATTAACAGCTTGGCACAAGCAGTATAAAGCCTTGTCCAAGCAATAAACTCTCTGAAAATCAGTATGGACCAAATAGAAGCCAATGACTCTTTGAGACAACAAAAACATTAAAACAAAGTCAAAAGATAGAAAAGATAGAATAAAATGTAACGTATCTCATGGCAAAAACAGTCAACCTAGAAAACAGATCGACAAAAAATTTAAGAATCATGGCACCACCTGAATGCCATGACCAAAAAAAAAAAAAAAGAAAAGAAAAGCCGAGACGTTAAATTTTAAGAAATTATAAAAAGAAAAACTGCCCAGATCTTTTCAATCCAGAGGACAAAGTAGAAAAGAAAGATGATCCCAGTCAGCCCTTGAAATAAATCATCAAATGAAAATATTAGAAATATGAATATTCGTGAATATTACAGCCAAAACACAGAGCACACAAGTTAAAGAATACATAATTTAAGCAACTAAAAAAGAAAATATTCAAGTACCAGCGAGCTGCAGTCAAGATCACACATGGCCTTAGCAGCCACTATTTCAAAGTTTGTAATTATTTATTCCAGAAGGCAAAGGATATGTTCTTATAATCAAGAATAACTTACCCAGAAAAACTGAGTATAATCCTACAGGGGAAAAACATTAATCTTTAGTTAAGTAGAAAACTAGCATTCTTGATGGAAAGATCAGAGCTGTGTAGAAATTTTGAAGTGTAAACACAGTTGTTAAGAGGAATATAAAAAGTTAAATATGAACAAAAAGTCATAAGGGACCAAACTAAGATAAACTGCTTACATTCAAATATGAAGAGATGATATGTTTGTTTCCTCAGAACCCAGTCATCCTCAGGGGTTGTAGAGGGAGCCTAATTAAACAGAAGTCTTGGAAGCAATTCTGTTACTGTCTCGATGATCTTAAAAGAAAAATGAAAAAGGAAGAAGAGTATACCAACAGAAAGGTAAAGGAATGTTAGGGGAAATTCTCTGACATAATTTGACTGAATGAGTAGATTTTTATACAAGCAGGGAAGAGAGGAGAACAGCTGATACTTAAACCTCAATCTTATCAGAACTGGTCAAAGGAGGGAAAGATATATATACACAGTTGAGTACAGAAATACAATTGCTCAATAGGGAAATTAGAAAGAAAAAGAAGAAGGGAGAAAAGGGAATTATAATGAGGGTAGATTATGAAAGAAATTAATAGTAAGCAAAACAAACTATGCATGTTCAAAAATATTTATAGTCTTTTTGTGGTAGAAAAGAAATTTGGAAATCAAATCAATTGGGGTATGGCTAAACAAGTTATGGTATATAAATATGATAGAGTATTATTATGTGTAAGGAGTGAGAGCAGGTGTTGTTTAAGAGAAATCTGAGAAGATTTTTATGAACTGATACAGAATGAAGTGAACAGAACCAGGAAAACCATTTATACAATTACTATCATATGATGAAGACAAACAACTTTGAATGACTTGGAAACTGGTAAGAGATGAAAGACAGAGCAGAATTAGACATATATATGTATATATGCATACACACATATTTATGTATATGTATATCATGTATTTCTCTGTGTGTGCAGATCTATTGAATGTGGTCAATGGGAATATTTGTTTTGCTTGGCTATATATGTAGCAAGGACTTTGCTTTTATTGTCAGATGTGTGGAAGTTAGGAAAGTCAATTTTTGTTGATTGAAAAAAATTGATTTTAATTTTAAAAAAGTGTGCGTGATTGGATCAGTCCTTACCCTTTGCTAGAGTGCATAGTAGGTCATCAATGCTATCCATATTCATATACAAAGGACAACCCATTATTATTTAAACTTCAATAATGTAACTTCTCAGTTATCTAGGTTTTGTTGACTTGGATGGATTAACCAAGTAATTCAGGAGACATTGGTGGAAGAAACTGTCCCCTTTTTTGGAGCTCATAGATCTGATAAGAAAAAAAACACAGCAAAATACATAAGAAGGATTTGTTCTCTCAGGCTTCTACCAAAGTCAGCATTACAAGGGAATGGGGGAGGGGAGAGCTATGTAAATAGGAAAATCATAAATATGATTAGAGTTGGAAGGAGCCTCCATTGCCCTAATTTTTATAGATGAAGAAATTGAAATCCAGAGAAGTTAAGTGACTTTGCCCAAGATCATGAGATATTTCAAGAATTATGTTCATCCTGAATTTGGGTTGGCCTTGACTGGATTTAAAACCAAAAAGATCTTAAAGAAATCTTCTAGCTTAAGTAATAAATAAATCCTCATGAATTTTCAAAATGCAAGTCTCTTGTTTGGAGGCACACATTTTCTACTCTAGGAGGTAACCTACAAAAAGGCTAAATTATGAAGATAAAAGTATAATGACTTTATGGACTTGAAATGTTCAATTCTTTTGAATCATTTTTCAGCATAATTGGTGATATGTGTATAAAGTTGAAAGGGACAGCTCAGGTAATAAATTGACTTAATAACAACATCTCACATTGGTAAAGAATGGTTATACTTTTCAGAGCACTTTTGAATTTGTTATCTCATTAAGTCCTCACAATTATTCTGTTGGGGAAATAGGGCATGAATTATTACCACCATTTTGTAGATGAGGAAAATATGTCAAGGAGGAAAAGTAACTTTCCCAAGATCACACTTCAAGTTAGTGACAGAGCTGGGCTTAGAACTCTGCTCAGTCCATAGTAGTCTCACATGATGAAGCAACTCTTGTCTTTGCCAAGGCAAACCTCCTCTTCCTGTATCCTTGATCTCATTCTACTCTCCAGTAGACAACCCTTTCTTATCCCAATTCACTGATACACATTCTCTTTCTCTTTCTGGTTGCTTCTCGGTTACTCACAAACATACCAACATTTTTCCCATCTTTAAAACACCCTGACTTGATCTGATCATTTCCTCTGGTTACTAACCTACAAGTTTCTTCCTCTTCATAGCTAAACTTCTTAAGAAGTCATCCATACTGGCTGCTTCTATTTCCTCTCCCCTTATTCAGTTCTAAATCATCTGCAGTACTGCCTCTGGCCTTACTATTCAACTGAATTTGCTGCCTCCAAAGTTACCATTGATGTCTTAATTGCCAGATCTAGTGGCCTTTTCTGTCTTCATCCTCCTTGACTTCTCTGCAAATGTTGACATTTTTCAACCTGTCTTCCTTAATACTCTCTTTCCTCTAGGGTTTTCTGACCTTGATCTCTCCTAGTCTTTCTCCTACCTATCTGACTAATCCTTCTCAATCTCCCTTTCTGGATCTTCATTTAGGTTGATTGCTTCAATTAACCTAACCTGACCCCAGACTTCTGTCCTGTGCTACTCTCTCTTCTCCCTCCATATTATTTCATTAGATGATCTTATCAACTCTCATGGATTCAGTTATCATCTCCATGCTGATAATTCTCAGGTCTATCTTTCCAGCCTTAATCTCAATACTAATGTCTAGGTTCATATCACCAAAGTGCCTCGTTTATCTTGAACCCAATTTCCCTTGGTCATCTCTAGCTCAAGTTGTCTGAAGCAGAATTCATCCCCACAATCTCCCTTAAACCCTGCCCATCATTCCAACGCTCACTTTGCCCTCAAGAGAACCATCATCATCCCAGTCACCCTGGCTCCAAAACCTGCGTCATAGTTGACTCTTCACTCAAATGCACCTCAGATATCCAATCTATTGCTGATTCTTGTCATTTCTGCCTTTACATCTCTTATATTATTAATGTATTTTTAATGGAATTAATGTATTTTTAATGGAGTGGGAAAATCTTTCCCATCCATTAATAGGCCTATGTGACCTGCCTAAGTCACATGTATTGAGTCACATGATGCCTGTGGTAGGAAGAGCTTGCTGAAAGGGTGGAGCAGGAAGGGTAGAACAAGAAGAGGCAGAACTGGAGTAGAACTGAGAGGAAGTTGGTCAGAATAGTCAGAGCTGGGAAGGACAGAGAAAGCAGGCAACTGGCTGTGAGTCAGAGGGGGCATTTTGCTTAGGGGAGGCTGTTTGTAGGAAGGTCTGATAACATGTATAAACTCCTAGGTTACTATGATGGATTTCTTTGTTGCTATGATAGATTTAGTTTTCTGGTGTTGGGATTTAGCTTTCTGGTGTTTGAATAAGTGTTTTGGTTCGGCCTTCCATGTGGAGAATCTTTTCTATTTTGCCATTCAGAGCTGTGCTGGCATATTCACAGCTGCCATAGGCACTGTGAATATCACATTGGCACTACATGTCTATATCTCTTTTTCTTCACTCACACAGCCATCAAGTGGAAGAAGGACTTTATCACCTCACACCTGGATGATTGCCATAGCCTTCTAACTGATCTCCTTACCTCAAATCTCTTCCCACTCTAATCCATCCTCCATTTAACTGCCAAAGTGGTTTTCCAAAGTGTAATTGTACTTCCTCTACTCAATAAACTCCATAGATTCTTATTACTGACAAAATCAAATCTTAAATCCTCCAGTTGGCTTTTAGAAACCTTCATAACCTGACCCCTTCCTACCTTTTCAGTCTTATTCTTTCCTCCTTTCCATGTACTCTGTGATCTAGAGACGTTGGTCATCTACCGTGTATGTGTGTAGGTGTGTGTCTGTGTGTGTGCATATACACACACATGTGCATATGTTTTGCTGCTTGGTACAATACTAAGTACATACTAGGTACTAAACATATACTAACTAATAATAGTTACATAATAACTCAATGCTTATTAATTGATGAATTGATAATTTGTTCTCCTGATTCCCATTCCTTCAGAAGTTCAGAAATGATTGGTACCTGGACAAATTTGATCAAGAGAGTTTCCCAAGAAACTCCTTGTGTCTCAGTTTCATCATCTGTAAAATTTGGAAGTTGGATGTAATGGCCTTTACAATCCTTCCTAGCTCTAAATCTATGATTCTATTATTTGATGATCTTACAGAGCTGTGATCTTTTTTCCCCTTTGTATCTTCTTATAGAGTAATGCATCTTAACTTTTTTCATGTGATAGTCAATAAGTATTTAATAAGCACCTAATACATGCCAGGCACCATGCTAAGTTTTGATCTCCTCTGGAAGTCTGCTGAAGTCTAGAGATCACTTCTTAGAATAATATTTTTAAAATGCATAAAATAAATACATGTGAATATAAAGGAAATAAACATATTGAAATACTGTGTTCAAAATATTAAAAAAAATTAATGTAGTAATATATCTAATGGTAAATCTAGTAATTATAGTACTTTCAAAATATTGATGAATATAAATTATTTTTGAGATATTTGTAACAACTGAAATGTACTATTAAAATAGCTGTGATTTCTGTTGGTGACAAAATCACAGGTAATATTAATATCACTGTGGTTTATTGCCTACATTCATAATTGAAGGAAAGGTAAGTATCATTTAGAGGCTAGTGAAAATAAAGATTTTCTTTTCTCCTGTCTAAGTTCATGGACCCCCTAGAAACTCTGTGGATCTGTACCCTTGGTTTAGAACCTCTGCTACAAAAGATGTGGCTATGCCTAGAAAACATATGTCAAGAGGATGGGGATGGTGAAGGGTTCCATCAGAGATGAATTGGTTGACTTGGGTTGACTAATTTAATGGATGGGGCAGCTAGGTAGTACAGTACATACAGCACCAGTGCAGGAGTCAGGAGGACCTGAGTTCAAATTTCACCCCAGATCCTTGACACTCACTAACTGTGTGACCTTGGGCAAGTCACTTAACCCCAATTACCCCATCCTGGGCCATCTCCAGTCCTCCTGATGAATATCTGGTCACTGGATTCAGATGGCTTAGGAGGAGAAGTCAGGCTGATGACCTGCACAGCCCTTCCTCACTCAAAACAAAGTTAAGTGTAAGTCATACCGTCATTTCTCTGATGGTATGGTCCTCTTCAGCAATGAAGGATGAATGCACACACACAATTTAATGGATGGAGGAGGAAGTTCTGAGCAGTATTAGCTATGAGGCTGTTTTTCTAACAATTCCAAATTCTAGAGTTCTATAGTCCAATCTTCTAGAAAGAGGAAGAGTACCTGTGACAGGCCAGCCTCTTGGGAAAAAGAATATTCATGGCCCTGAAACTGGAGGAGCAGTAAGGTACTGAGCCAACGAGAAAAAAGGCATAAACTTTTCATTCTTTTGTTACCATGAGTTGGTTGGACAGTGAAGGTCTGGAAGGAGGGGAGGAATTTTTTTTTTTGAGTGGAGTCAGTCTGTGGTTTAGAATCTTCTCAGAAAGGAAATGAACATGGGCTTGCTAGAACCTCTCACTCACCACATTCTGTATGTACGTCCCACTTTCATCCTAGGGGTGCATGTAAGCCTCCAGGCTCAAAGACCCAAGTTCATTTCCATTCCAAGTATAATCCAAACCACAGAGTGGCACTATGAAGGTAAGAGGCTACATAGAGCTGAGGGGAAGGTAGGACTCATCAGAGGAGAATTATATTGATTGTTTGAGATCTACTGTCAGTCTTTTATGAGCCTTTCGGCCTCTGGGTACAATAAAAACCATCCTGTACCTGATTAACTTTATCACCTTGAGGTCTTGCAGAAGAGCTAGGTATCTTTTTATCTACTTCTTTGGACAACTAGATATGAGCTACACTTAAGTTATATTCTGAAATTTCCCTATGGAAACTCTGAGTGCATACATAAGTAGCCAAAACAATATGATTGCAAGAGATTACCTTTGGTATTGATTCTGGTCCCTGAAAGTTCAGTGTTTGCCTCAATGGGTCGCAGGTAACATACCCCAGAGGTTATGAGACATAAGGAATGAGTAAAGATAGACACTTGCTTTTTCCATCATTGTTACCCACATACATCAGTGTTTGTATAACTCGATGTGGGTACTTTTTCTGAAGGTATGGATCAAAGTCTAACTCATACTCACCTGGATAACTCTTGCCTTGTCTGTGTTCTCCCACAAGTCCTCCATAGGGATCCACCCAACATATTTTGAGTCTTCCTCTTTACTTCGATACTTCTTCTCTGTTCAGGGTGCTGTTCATCCTTCATTGCCGAAGAAGACCATGCCATCAGACAAATGACATGACTTGCACTTGACTTTGCTTTGAGTGAGGGAGGGCTGTGCAAGGTCACCAGCTTCACTTCTCCTCCAGGGCCATCTGAATCCAGTCACCAGATAGTCATCAGAATGGCTGAAGATTATCCAGGATACTACTGGGAGACCTTGGCCCCTTTAGGCCAAGGTCTATGCAGGTACTCACTTAGGGTGAGGTAATACCCATTCATGGAATAGGCCTGTTTGAGAGGTAGCCAGGGCATGGCCCCTTTAATGAGGCAAAGAAAAGTAAGACATAAGACTGGGAGGGAAACAGCAACAGTTACTATTGATAATCACTCTTAAGCCAGGAGGGTCCACAAGAGAGCCTTTAGACAGGGGGCAGTGGCCCCATGGTGTCTGTGCTTCACAGTACAGTAGATTGAAGGTTCAGGGAAGGGAAGGTTCAGGGAAGGGAAAGGAAGGGAATGGGAAGGAAGGGAAGGGAAGGGAAGGGAAAGGGAGGGGAGGGGAGGGAGGGGAGGGAGCCAGTAAAACCCAAGTCAACTGGGCATTTTTTGGTCATCCAAATTTATCTTCCTTTGGAGAGGAGAAGGAAGGGGAGGGGGAGACAGACAGGAGAGGAGGAGCTGAGTCTACTCATAGTGTTTTGTTTGTTCTTTGTTGCCAAAGAAGACCATGCCATCTGAGAAATGATGATGTGACTTGCACCTGACTTTGTTTTGAGTGAGAGAGGGCTGTGTAAGAATACTATATATACCATCTATTACTGAACTCTGACTTCTTGACCAGAACATCTCCGCTTCTAGTCAGTCATCTCTCTCTCATCTTTGTGTTCCTTTGTTTCTACCATTCTTGGCTGCTAATAAGTTGTAGCCTGTTTAAGCCTGACTTGTACCTATCCATTGATCCTTGGATGATTTCAACCTAAATTAGTATGTATCCTATGATTCACATCCATCCAGTTCACTCACATGTCAATTGTAAGACTCCAAGGAGTTTCTACCTTGCTAAATAAGGAAGCCCCAAACCCTTGAGTAATTTGGTCAAAGTAAAGACTTCAGTTAATCCCACTTTCCTGCTAGAGGGGAGTTTGAATATCAAGTAGTCTGCCAATTCCCCTGGTGTTTCCCCCATGATTAATCAGAACCAGTCCTTGAACCTTTATTGGCACTTGAGGTCCAGGCTTCCCACTCCCTTCCCAACCCAAATAACTGGCCCTGCTTGATTAAGAAATGAACTCTATAAAATCCTACTTGGGTTTACCAATTTGAGGTACCATCTTCTACCAGCTATCCTACTGGAAACTGACCTGTTTTCATCCTGCTCCTTAGCCTATGGATATCTACCCTGAATAAAAGCTTTCTGTATTACTTTCTGCTAGTTCCTGGGTTGTGTTGTATTATGTTTTGAGGTGCTCTCCTTGTACAATATTTTGGAATACCAAACTTCACTTAAGCTATATTAAGATACCAACTAATTAATCAAAATGCATTAGTGGGACATCTGTTGCATGTATAGCTCTGTGCTAGTTACCACTGAGAGAGTACTAGAATAGAACACCTGGCCCTTTGGCCTTACAGAGGTTATGATCTCATTCAACCATGTACTTTAAGTTAAACCTGTGGCAAATGTTGAAAATCCATCAATACAGCTTCCCCTTAGGTATTGCCCAAAGAAACCCTTAAATTTTATTTTTTTATCCTTAGAACCAGACCTTTCAAATATACTAGAACCTAGGGATATAAATATTTATCAACCAGCTTTCCAAAAAGTATTCAAAACACACTTAAGTATAAACTTCTCCAAAGTTTTCTCCATCATTTTCTTAAGTCTAGATAATCCACAAAACAATAAATCAATCCCGATTTATAGCAACTTCTGATTTCTGAACTGTAAATACCCACACTGAAAATTCAACAATTTGCTCTCAAGAACTTGTTTTAGTGAGCTGCAGAACACTCCTGTTAACATACGATTTTGCAGTTAGAGGGAAACTCCTGGACAAGAAGCTTAATGAAAAGAAGCCTTGATTTACAGGAATATCAAGGTCATAGTCGCACATGTCAGATCACATCTAGATTACTTATGTTTAGTTCTGAGCACTCTGTTTGAGGAAGGGCATTGCTAAGCAGTGGAATAGCTAGAGGAAGAAAATCAGAATGCTGAAGGATTTTTCCATGCCACATAAGCTGTGGTCCAAGGAACTGAAGATGTTTATCTTGGAGAAGAGATAAAATTCAGCCTGATCATTACACCTGCTGCTTTAAATACTTGAAAGGCTTCCATGGAAAAGAGGGACTGGGGTTGTTCTGTTCAGCCCCAGAAGATAAAACTAGCCTATTTGCTTAAGAGAGGCAAATTGAGGCTTCAATTGGAGAAAAGTTTCCTAAGGATTAAAGCTATTCAAAAGTAGAATGAGCTGCTTCAGGAGGTGGGGGGTTGCCCTTCTCTGGAGGGGCAAAAGTTAGTTGACCTCTTGTCATCTGTAAAGGAAATTTTGGTACAGGTGTGGGTTGGACTAGAAGTCATTGAATTTCTTTCCTACCCTGACCTTCTGTGATTTGCTGCAAATAAGGGCTGATCTTTGGACTATCAGAGAGTGATGATGACTTCAGCTTACCCTGAAGAACAGTTATTATGTATATCTTTCTTTTTTTATTTTAATAGTTTTATTTATTTATTTTTAGATTTTGACACTCATTTCCACAAAATGTTGAGTTCCAATTTTTCTCCCCATCTCTCCCCTCCCCCCACCCCATAACACCTTGCATTCTGATTACCCCTTCCCTCAATGTGCCCTCCCTTCTATCACACCCCATCCTTCCCTCATCCCCATCATCTCTCTTATCTTGTAGGGCAAGATAAATTTCTATACCCCATTACCTGTAATTCTTATTTCCCAGTTATATGCAATAACAATTCTCAACATTCATTTCTAATACTTTGAATTCCAATTTCTCTCCCTCCCTCCTTCCCATTCCCACTGAGAAGGTGAATAATTCAATACAGGCTATATATATGTAGTTTTGCAAAAGATTTCCATAATATTCATGTTGTGTGAGACTAAAGACATTGTCCTCCACCCTACCCTGTTCCCTGCTTTTCTTCTATTCTCTCATTTGACCTTGTCCCATCCCAAAAGTGTTTATTTCTGCTTACTCCCTTCTCTAATTTGCCCTCCCTTCTATCATCCCTCTCACTCTATTTGTCCCCTTCTCCCCTACTTTTCTGTAGTGTAAGATAGATTTTCATACCAAATTTAGTGAGCATGTTATTCCCTCCTTAAGCTATATGTGGAGAGAGTAAGCTTCACTTTTCCCCTCTCACCTCTTCCCTTTTGAACTTCATTGAAAAAGATTTTTCTTATCTCTTTTATGAGTAATAGTCTGCCCCATTCCATTTCTTCTCTCACCACTTAATTTAATTTAATTTTTTTATGGATATCATCTCTTCTGATTCAACTCAACCTGTATTCTCTGTCTATATGTGTGTGAGTGTGTGTGTGTGTGTGTTTGTGTATAATCCCTCCACATACCCAAATACTGAGAAAAGTCTCAAGAATTATAAATATTATCTTTCCACGTAGGAATGTAAACAGTTCAGCTTTACAAAGTCCTTTATGATTTCTCTTTCCTGTTTAGCTTTTCATGCTTCTCTATTCATGCTTTTCTATTCAGTTCTGGTCTTTTCATGATAAATGCTTGAAAGTCCTTGATATCACTGATGACCATTTTTTTCCCTTGAAGTATTATGCTCAGTTTTGCTGGGTAGGTGATTCTTGGTTTTAATCCCAGGTTCTTTGACTTCTGGAATATTCTATCCAAGCCCTTCGATCCCTTAATGTAGAAGCTGCCAGATCCTGTGTTATCCTGATCATATTTCCACAATACTCTAATTGTTTCTTTCTAGCTGCTTGAAATATTTTCTCCTTGACCTGGGAACTGTGAAATTTGGCCACAACATTCCTAGGAGTTTCTCTTTTTGGGTCTCTTTCAAGAGGTGATCAGTGGATACTTTCAATATTTATTTTGCCCTTTGGTTCTAGAATATCAGGGTAGTTTTCCTTGATAATTTCATGAAAGATAATGTCTAGGCTCTTTTTTTGATCATGGCTTTCAGGTGGTTCCATAATTTAAAATTGTCTCTCCTGGATCTGTTTTCCAGGTCAGTTGTTTTTCCAATGAGATGTTTCACATTATCTTCTATTTTTTCAATCCTTTGATTTTGTTTTGTAACTTCTTGTTTTATCATATAGTCATTAGCCTCCCTGAACTCCACTCTCATTTTTAAAGAACTATTTTCTTCAGTGAGCTTTTGAACCTCCTTTTCCATTTGGCTAAGTCTACTTTTTAAAGTCTTCTTCTCCTCATTGGCTTTTTGGACCTCTTTTTCCAGTTGAGTTAGCCTATTTTTCAAGGTGTTATTTTCTTCAGCATTTTTTTTGTTCTCCTTTAGCAAGCTGCTGACATGCTTTTCAAGCTCTTCTAAGGCCTGAGCCCATTTCATATTCATTTTGGAGGTACTGGAGGCAGAAGCACTGACTTCCTCTGACAGTATGCATTGTTCTTCCTCATCCAAAAAAATGGAAGGAGATACCCTTCACCAGGAAAGTAACCTTCTATGGTCTTATTTTTTTCCCCTTTTTGGGGCATTTTCCCAGCCAGTAACTTGACATCTGAATCCTTTGTCAAGAGGAGGGTCCTCATGCTCTTGCTCACCCCAGGAGCATGTTCAGGGCTGAGGTTCAGATCCCCTGCTCAATTCCTCCAAAGGTTTTAAGCTGAGCTGCTTGGACAATGGACCCAGGCTTCTTCTGTACCACCATAGCTGCCCACCACCCACTGCTGCTGTTGCTGCTTCCTCCTGTCTCTGGCACCACCTGGAGCCTGTGCTGGGGGTCCCTGTTCCCCTCTCACCCAGCTGGGAAAGCTCTCCCACACTGACCTTTGAAGCTTTCTTTGTCACTTGTGGGTTGAGGGATCTGGGACCTTCCCTGTTGGGGATTCTGCCCTGGAGGCCTGTTTCAGTCCTGTTCCTCCCCATGCCAAGTGGCCAGGGCTGGGCTCTACTCTGCTCAGTGTCCTGTGGGTAGACCTTTCCTGTCAGCCTTCCAGTTTACCTTTGGCTGGAAATCTCTTTCACTCTATCGTTCTGTGGCTTCTGCTGCTCTAGAATTTGTTGAGAGTCATTTTTTACAGGTATTTTGTGGGCTGTGAGGGAAGTTCTAGAGGATATGTGTCTCTATATCTGCCATCTTGGCTCTGCCCTCTCATCATGTATATCTTTCACAAAGCCAAGATATGTCTTACTTGCCTCCACCTACTCCCCAAACACCACCTTATTTCTCCAACAAATTTAGAGTTCCTAGATTCATAGTGATCTCTGGGCCAGTTTCCGCTGGAGTTTAATGAGACAAGTGGAGGAAAGGAAGATAGTCAAGGACCTAAAATCAAATTCTGGCCTTTATGAGAAGGGAGAAAGAGAAGAGATCAATAGAAAGAAAGTGATTAACAAAAATAGAGAAATAGGGATAAAGGCAAGTGAAAGGAATAGGGAGAAACATAAGAAATGACTGACAAAGACACCAAGGTAGAGACAGAGATGTGTGGGGGGATATAGATGAGAAATTAAGAAAGGCAATAATAAAACCATGCTTATAAAATGGTTATACAATCCTGTAAGAGGAGGAGAAGGAGAGAGAGATAGAGGAAATAAAAGATCAAGGACATAGACAGATAGAAAGACAAATAGAGACATGGCAATGTTGAGTGCTGGTGCCAAACTGACCACATTGTCCAAACTGGGAAGGAGACAGGGACAGACAGATAGAGAGGACAGAGACAATGAATGTTGATTGAGGTAAGCAAAATTGCAGAAAACTTTTACAATTGGACCTTTTTTGTTTCTTACTGGAAACAGAAAAACAGAGAGGGAGAAAGGAGATAATGAAGATTGTTCTAATTCATGGAAACACACTGATTCAAACCAGTTCTGAGCAGCAAATCTAACTTCAAACACTGAGGCAAGGGCCTGAAATTGCTGGCTCCCATTGATATTAAATTTCAGAAACTCAGTCTAATCTCCAGACCTCAGGATTTAGTGAGGAAGGTATATACCATATACCTGATGTGTTCCCTTTCTTCATTTAAAAAAAAAAAATTAAACCAGCTGTAGGAAAACATAATGTTTTTCTTCAGTAATTCATCCCTGTAGCTCCCTTTCTTTGTCATTTTAATTAAAGTCAGTGCTTGCCACAGTGTAGATATTTGCCATTATTAGCATTAAATCAGGCACCCATTTTAAGAAATCGGCCCCTTTGGAAAGTGAAGAATGGCAGTGAGAAGGAATAAATATTTGAAAAGGCCACAGCAGCCACGGAATCGTGGTCCTCAGGCTTCATTAGTATGGATTTTAGCTCAATTTATTTCCCTCCTACTGCCTGTGCCTATCAGATGGTCAGGGTTGTGGCAGCAGGACCTCTGCTCAAACTGAAATCATTCCTGACACCTGGGGCTTTGAAAAGAAGAATCCTATGTACCTGAGAGATGCTTAGAACTTAGACACTTAGAACATTTTCTCTCTACTCATGCTCACATACAGTTCTGTCTCTTGCTGATGGGGGGGCCAGGGAAGAAAAACAAGCAAGCTGGAGACAGGTAGGATTTCTACTTGTTCTTTGCAAATCTCCATCTGGACAAAAGGATCCTTAGGAGCTAGCGGATCTTGGAATATGGAGCATCTATGTACCAGAGTAAATACAAAGCCTGTGTTTAAGGGGCAGTCGGGGTGGAGGGTTCTCAAGCAGCCAGGTCTACTTACTGAGGAAGGGAGAGATGACAGGCAGATAAAAATGTGTTCAATCACCTTATTATTTATGTCACTCATTAGAAAGCCTTGTTGTCAGGAGCTAATGATTCAATTTAATTCAACAACTCATTTATTAAGTACCTAGTAGTATGGCACTCATCTACTAAAGCTGTGTTAGGCAAGATGACATGAAGAAAAAAATGAAACTGCCTCAATCCAATAGTCAGTCAACAAGCATTCCAATTCTTATGATATGCCTGACACTATTCTAGGCACTAAGAACACACAAGTCACAAACAAAGAAGTGGTTCTTGCCTTAAGGAGATTACATTCTACTTGGGAAGGGGGTTTCTAGAGGTGGAGGTGGAGAAGGGAGTTATTCCAGGTACGGGGGACACCCGCAGGGAGAGAGGAGAAAGAATGTCAAATGTGAGAGGAACAATAAAAAGGCCCGTCTAGCTAGGATTCCTCTTGAAGGAGGATACTATATAATAAGGAAGGGAAAAGGAAATAAGAATGTATTAAGTACCCATTATGTGCCAGGCACTTTACAATAATTACTTCTTTTGATCTTTACAATAACCCTGGGAGGTAGGTACTTTTATTATCCCCATTTACAGATAAGGTAACTGAGGCAAACAGAAGTTAAGCGACTTGTCCAGGCAACACAACTATTAAGTGCCTGAGTCTGGATTTGTCTTCCCAATTCCAGGTCAGGCACTCTATACACTGAGCCACCTAATAAATAAGCCTGGAAAGCAGATTGGAATTCAGAGATGAAGGGTTTTAAGTGTCAGAGGGCTTTGCTTCTGGTCCTAGAGGTCATAAGGAATCACTAGAATTTATTGATTAGGTAAGTGACATGGTCAGATCTGTGATTTTCCTGGGAACATTGTTTTGTGATCTTGGACAAGCCATTTAATCACTCTTGCCTCAGTTTCTCTTAAAATGAGGGAACTGGACTTTATGACTTTTAAGTTTTCTCTAGTTCTAAACCTATGACCCTAGACTTGCCCTGTTTCTCCTCAAAGGACAGAACTCGGTGGTATTCACTCAACTAGTGTTTGTTAAGCACCTATACTCAGTGCTAGGCATTGTGGTACAAAAAATGAAAATGAAGTAATTCTTGCCCTCACAGACTGTGTATTTTAGCACACTGAAACCATGAATTTTACGGGACTGGAGCAGAAGGTAAACATAAATTTGATGAAAAGACAAGCTTTCTAATAATTAGAGGTGTCCAAAAGTTGAATAAGCAGCCTGGGGAGTGAGGGGGTCCTTTCTCACTGAAAGTTTCTAAGCAAAGACTGTATAACCTGTTGTCTGGTATACTGTGTAGAAGATTCTCGTTAATGTATATGTTGGGTTAAATGGTCACTGGGGTCTTTCAATTTTCAAACTCAGTGTCATTAGCACATAGTAAGAGCTTAAATGTTTATTGTTGTACTATGTAAAAGACACCTATGGTAGCCATTGAGGATTTAGCCTCTGGAGGCAAAGACAAATGATCATTGACCTCAAGGAGCATATATTCCATTGGGGGGATGTAATATGTACACAGAAAAGAGATACAAGATCATTTGAAGAGGAAGAGAGAATTAACAAATGGGGATGATTGAGAAAGGCTTCCCATAAAAGAGGGCATCTGAGTGAATGAAATCTTGAAGAAGTACAGGAATTCTGAAAATCAGTAATGAGGTGAGTGTTCCAGGCATAGGAAATAGCAAACAAAAGAAAGAGAAGGAGAATGAGGAGGAGGAGGAGGAAAAAGAAGAGGAGGAAGAAGAGGAAGAGAAGAATAATGAAAGAAAAAGAATTAAAAAGGAAGGAAGGAAGAGTGTTCATTAGGTACTTACTCTTTGACAAGCATCGTATTAGAGATAGAAATATAAAATCAAAGAGAGTCTCTGCCCTTTCACTCTAATAGGGAAAAGTCACACAGGTAGGATAATGATGACTAGAGATCTTTCATTGGGAAGTTGCAGGGATATTGATATTGATATACACTTTCCAGGAAACATCAAAGCGCTAACTATTGTTCCATAACCGAAAAGGGGTAGGGGCAGAGGGTGCTCACATGGTGCCAAAGTGGCTGATAGGAAGATGATTGGCTGGAGAGTAAAGTGAAGCAGGACTGGAGCCAGCCTAGGTCAGTCTAGGTACAATGAACTACTTGAAACTAATCAGGAAAGGGGAGGGAGTCGGATAGGAATTTTAGAGCTGAAAGAGCTAAATTCTCCAGGGAATGTTCTCTGGCAGTAAATGAGAAGGACTCAGAAGTAGGAGATGGAATGTCGTTTAGAGAACAGTAAATAGTCCAAATTCAATGGAACGTAGAGTTTGTGGACAGAGTGGTGCAAAATAAGTCTTGAAAAGTGGAATGAAATAAGACCGTGGAGGGCCTTAAATGTCAGGCTCAGGAGTTTGTATTTTAGTCTTAGACAAATAGGGAGTCCCTGAAGGTTTTTTAGTAGGGAAGTAACATGGTTAGATCTGTGACTTAGGAAAATTAATCAGGCAACTTTGTGGAAAACATATTGAAGAGGAGAGAACCTGGAAGTAAAGAGACTAATTAGAAGCTATCAATAGCTCCAATGTCTCATGGTTGTTGTGAGGATAAAATGAAAAATTTGTAAAGTGCTTTGCAAACCTTAAAATCTTATATAAATTATTTTTATTATTACTACTATTATAAGAGGTGACAAAGACCTAACTTAGGCTGGTGGCTATCCAAATGGAGAGAAGAGGTTGAATAATATCCTAGGCTATGCTTTACATCTTCCAAAATACTTTTCCATCCAATCCCTAAAATTCTCTGAAGATTCTCTCCATTTTATAATTAAAATCAGTGAATCCAAGAGTCAGGGAGATCACACAGGACTCCTAGTTCAGTTTCCTACCCAGTGCAGAAATAACCTTGATGGCCTGGACTCACCAAATGTTACAGCTGGAAGAGACCTGAAGCATCATCAAACCCAATCACTTTATATGCTGATCATTTTACACCTGGAGAAACTGAGGTTCATGCAGAGTAGTGTCTTGCCAAGGTCAGAAGTCAGAGGTCAAGGCCACAGCAGCAGTATCAGGACTGATTTTTTGATTCCCTCTGTATTACTTTGGTTATATTTTCCTCTGCTACCTACACTACATTTGCAGAGACCTTGGTATTCAAGCAATCCAAAAAATTCTATTCCTTTTCTGTCTTTTCACTTTACACCATTTCTGGTAACCCTGTCTTGGAGTTTTTATTTTATTTTATTTTTAATCTGATCGTTTCACTGATCTCTCGCATGCCCTTTGGCAGTGATAGTGGCTGGCAGGGGTGGGAGGAAAGATCTTCCTTATGATAGTTACTTGGCATGGCGCTAGGGCACAATGAGTGCATTTCTGATCCATTTTTCAACTTATTCTATTATATATAATAACAATGTAACATATGTAATATATATATATATATATATAATAACAAATACCAATGGACAAGGCCAGTAGATACTTTTAAGTCCCATCTCTCTTACCCCATTATAGCGAATGAGTCCTTTTTCTTGCCTTCAATATCTTTATCAGTGCAATATCTTCTAGGGAGGGAATAAAAAACAACCATAACGAAAATCATAATTTCATATGACTTGCATAGAGAAACTCATTTCTAAAGACCTTTCCTGAGGTTGCTAATTCTGCCTTGTTGAGAAGCCTTGAATTCTGTTGGTGCAAATGTTTTAAGTGTGCAACAAGTCAAAACTGTAGTTGTTTTTCAAAAAATTTTTAGGCTGAGTAGTTCCCTTCATACTAAACTTATTGTCCATCACTTGTATCTCAGCAGAGAGAGCAGTGAAATCCTGGGAATAGGGAGGCTGAAGCTGATAACCCTTGATCTCAAACATAGGAGACTGCTGTGTTGGTAAAAATGAAAACTATACTCCAGGAATGAAAGGTGGGTCACAGGGAGCAGAGGATGTTTAAATTTACATTTTAAAATATAAAGTTGTATTAGAGGCTAGGAAATAACAGATATGAGAGGTTATGCTTAGAGGCCAGATCCTATGAAAATGATCTGGAGCTCTTAGTGGACTGCCAAGTTAAATGTCAACAGTGAGGTGAGACTGCCAAAAAACAAAAAAAATCAAAAAAATCAAATCAAATCATAGACTGCATTCATAGATTAATAGGTATATAAATGTTTATCAAGAACAGTTGATCCCACTATCCTCTTCTCTGGTCAGAGTTTTTGCTTTCACTTGTAGGTAATGCATTTTAGGAAACAGGGTGAGAAATTGGGGAGGACACTAGAAGAGAGCGCACACTGGAGATTAGACCGCTAGATAACTCATTGAAGGAACTAGGGATAACAGTCTTAAAAGTTCGGGGTGTGGGAAGGAGAGATGAGAAAGGGAATAGCGTGACTATTTTCCTATATTTGAAGGAGACACCATGTGAAAAAAGGAATTCAACCTACTCTTTGGCCATGGAGGATAGAAGTAAAAGCTAAAGATAAAAGGTGGGGAGGAAGAGAGACAGAGACAGAAACAGACAGAGACAGAGAGAGTTCATTTCTATGGAATGGAAATCCTAGGAATTAGAGCTATTTGAAATGGACTACACTGGAAGGCAATGAACTATGACTAGAGGTCTTTAAAGTTGAAGTTTGTATGACCACTTGTCAAACATGTTGTAGAAAGAATTACTGATAAAGTATGGATTAGATTGAATGACCCCTGAAATTCATTCCAACTCTATGATTCTTTGATAGAAAAGGAGTCAGACCTTACCAGGGAGAATTCTCATATTGTAGGTGTTAGCTTACAATGTTAACTTCAGTATGGTCTTGCCTAGGGCAGAGATTGCTGAACTGCAATCCATCAGCAGAATCTGGTCTGCTGGAGAGCTAAATATGACTTTTACATTTTAAAATAAAGCTGTGTTACATATTTTTTAAAAGTTGTGGCTGCAGTGGATAGAGCCCTGGACCTAGTGTCAGGAAGATCTGAGTTCAAATTAAGCCTTAGGTACTTACTAGCTATGTGACTGTGGACAAATCATTTAATCTCTGTCTGACTCAGTTTCTTCATGTGTGAAATGGAGATAGAAATAGCACTGAACTTTTAGGGTTGTTGTGAGAATACATACATACATACACACATATTTATATATATGAATATATATATAAATATAAAACTTACTTTGCAAACCTTAAAGCATTATATAAATGCTAGCTATTATTAAAAACTATTCATAATATTGTGCTGTAAGAAATGATAATCAGGATGGTTTCAGAAAAAAGATCCAAAGATCTGTGAAGATCTATACGAATTGATGCAGAATGAAGTAAACAGAACTAGATCATTATACGCAATAACAGATATATTGTAATGATTATCGGTTATGAAACGCTTAGCTACTCTGATCATTGCAATGATCCAAGATCATTCCAAAGGACTCATGATGAAAAATGCTATCTACTTCCAGAGAGAGAACTAATGATCTCTGAGTACAAATAGAAGTACACTTTTTACTTTATTTGCAATATGACTAATATGGAAATGTTTTGCATGATTTTATATGTATAACTGATACCATATTGTTTGCTTTCTCAATGGGTGGGAGAGGGACTGGAGGGAAGGAGAGAATTAAGAACTCAAGATTTAAAAAAATACTAAAAAGTAATAATAATGTTTTCAAATAATTTTCAAAATAATTATTTCAAAATAATTTTCAAAATAATAACCAAAATAATTTTCAAAATAATAACCAAAAAATTCTTATCTCACTAATTAGCAAAATCAAATAGTCAGTTTTAGTCTTTGGGCTATATTCTCCCAATTTCATGTCAACCAACGTCAAAAATCGATCCCAAAAGAGTCACAATTATATCATTTGATATATAAGCTTAAAGGATCAGTTCATTTGCTGAGCTTAGGTTGCTTCTCCCATAGCCTCTGTCCTTCTCAGTTGTGGTTGCTGATGCAGCCAGTGATCTCTGCCAAGCCTGTGATTGTTTCCTAGGATACTTTAAACTCACAAAGTCCAAACTACAACGAGTTCCTTTCTGTGGGCTTTGTAGCTAATGATTTAGTTGTTGTCTGGCAAAGCCAAGCTAATGGAGGCAGATGTCTTCATGCTGCGTTCAATGTCACCTAATACACATTAGTCACTCAAACAATACTTTTTGAACCACTACCTTATCACAGGATCACTCATTTAAAGCTGGAAAGGACATTAGAAGTCACTGAGTTCAAATCCTTCATTTGATAAATGCTACACCTGGTCCACAGATTCAGAAAGATTGTAAATTGCTCCAGGTCACACAGGCATGAATGTGGCAGAGCTAGGATCTGAACCCAGGTTCTCTGACTCCAAATTTAAAACTCTTTTCACTATGCCATGCCCCTTAAATTGAGTTCTTAGAGGCCAGTAAATCTGGGGTAAATCTTCAGAATGTCCTGACAAAAGGAAGTCCCTCAACACAACACTGGAGCTTTCATGGTTCATTCCAGAACTGGAAAGGACTTCAAAGATCTTTGTCTTGACTGAATAGGAAACCAAGGGCAGAGAAGTTAATCATTTGGTCATGTTAGTAGAGTGTGGCAGAGCTGGGAGTCAGTCGTGGGTCCTCTGCCTCCAAGTCCACCATTCCCTACCCCCTAACTCAAATAAGACTGATAACATAATTTGGGGCTGGACTTTAGAGGAATTTGAATGCCAAACTAAGGAATTTAGACTCTATGCTGCAGCATTGAGGAGGCACTGAAGGTTTCTAAGAAACATCACGATCAAAGTGCACTTAGGATTATCGCTTTGGCATCAAAAATAGGAGAGATTAGAGTAGGCAGAGACTGGAGACAAAAAGGCCGGTTAGAACATGATTAATAAGTCTAAATAAAAGGAATGAGACTTGCCCTAATATAGTAGCAGTGATTAAGAGGGACCTTGATATAATAGAGAGTGGGGACCCAGGGCAATGATGGTGAGGAAGGAGTCAAAGAGGTATGTGAGAATATGGTGGCACCATTAACGGGAATAGGAAAGGCAGGAGGAAGAGCTGTTTGGGAGCAGGTACAGGTGGAAGGGAAAGGAAGAGAAAAAGTTCCACTTCAGTTGTTAATGGCAATTAGTAATTAGTGGGTAGGAGTTAAGGTATAGCCTAGAGAGCTTTGGGTCTGGAGTTAGGCCGACCTGAGCTCAAGCCTGGTTTGGGACACTAACTGTGAAAACATGAGCAAGTCCTCCTTTGGGCCTTGTTTCTTCTATAAAATGGTTTCCGAGGTCCTTTCTAGCTCTACTTCTATGAATAAAAACTTCTCTGAAGCTTATTCAATATCAACCATTTAGTCAAAAGACATTTATTAAGAGCCTACTATGTGCAGAGCATGAGAGATACAAAGGAAAATAAAAGTCAGCCCATTCCCTAGAAGACTCCATATTCTATGTCGTAGATGGGTTACAAGTCCTTAAAATTACTGAAAATACCGGCCCTTAACTATTGCCTCAACCACTACTATAACTATCAGTCAGACATGGTGGTGGCTAATGCTTGTAATTCCTGAGACCAGGGGAGGCTGGAACTGGTGGATTGCTGGCACTGGGTCTTCTGAATTGCAATAAGACTCAAATCCTTGGGTATGGACACTAAATCCAGAACCAGTATGATGAGCCCCCAGCATGGGGGTGGGGAGGGGTCAGCATGATACTGAAGGAGAGGTAAATTGGCCCAAGTTGATGATGGAGCAGTGGGTTAGAGCTTCTGTGTCCAATTAATTTTGGGATTGGACTTGTGAAGAGACATCACACTTCCAACCTAGGCAAGATAGGAAGACCCAGGCTCGAAAAACAAGCAAGCCAAAAATGTTAGAAAAAATTGGTTTTTTCATAAGTCATTAGCAAAGAGTGCATTGCAATGATACTCTGTCACATCACTGGGAAAGTCAATATCTTACATTGAATTTTTCACACACTATATATTTTGCATATAGTGCAAATGGTTTATATCTTATTAAATACTCATATTTTATTTACAAGTTATGTAAGTGACTAGGAAAACAATTTATAATCAGATTCCTCATAAAAATTTAATACCTCACCTTTCTCACTAACACAAAGGAAAGACCACAAACACTGAGGTATTTGGAACAGGGATTTAATTGACTATATGGGAGAGATGGGCTGACATATGAGCCAAACTATAAATGCTGTTTTCCCATTTTAACGAGTAGGAAGTTCTTCTCTTAAAAATACTTTTCCTTGAATGTGTACTTTATAAACTCTAGTTGATGGTTATTTAATCAAAATAAACCTTGTACTAAAGCTTTGAAATTGCAAATTATTCAGTCACTTGCCAGACAGAAAACTACTCATGGGAAATGCCTTTCCCCCCTCATAGTGTTACTGATGTTTGACAAAAATGTATCTCTTACTTTAAATTGGCAATCTATCCACTCAGCCATACCATGCCATGAGCAGCCTTCTAAGGGAGTGAATTGAGTCCATATGGGGTGGCATTTAGTTAATTCCCAGAGGAGATTTAGGAGTGAGTGGGAATGTTTGCAGGCCTGTTCACAGATGAAAAACAGAATTTGTCAGATTAGCAGTTTGCTGTCTTTACCCAATATGATCTGCAAATCCCCAATTTCCTATTTATATATAAGATCCCTCTCTTTCTTTTTTTATTTGTTCTGTTTCTAACAATTTTCCAGCACACCGTCTCTATGTATGGGCAGGAGTTTCTGCCCCCAGTCCTAATTAATGCAATCAGAGAAGTCCCAGGCTCAGCTGGATGGAGTCAATCAATCAAAAGGGTAAACAAGTCCCTAATCAATTGGAGAGGAATAAAACATTTTGATCATTATATAAAGACAGATAAGCTACCCAGGAAATATCTTATGATTGACTGAAAGAATCAGACGTACCTCTGGGATTGTGTACAACACAACAATTCAAAAATGTGAATTGCAGACAGATATCATTTGAGTAGTGGTTATATCCAAAAGAGAAAGGACACAGGAGAGAAAGCTTGCTCTCTCATCTCTCTCTCTCTCTCTCACTCTCCTCCTCTCTCTCTCTCTCTCTCTCTCTCTCTCTCTCTGTCTCTTCTGTCTCCTCTCTCTCTCTCTCTCTCTCTCTCTCTCTCTCTCTCTCTCTCACTCTCTCTCTCTCTCTCTCTCTCCTCTCTCTCTGTGTCTCCCTCTCTCCCCTCTTCCTTTTCCTCCTCTTCCCCCTCCCACGCTAATAAAGTCATGACCTTGTAAATTTGAAAAAGTCAGATTTGGAGTTCCCATTGGGTGATAGTAGCAGTGATCACCAGAACTGATAACTGTGTCTCTAGGATGGCTGTGACTGAACGGCATCTGCACATGGATGCCTTAACACAATTTTATTAAAGTTAGATCCCACTCACCCCAGGAACATTGTGTAGACAAGGGGGGAATAAATCTCAGGTTTGGAGGGATCTTTCTGTAACACCTATCTTTGTCAAACCTATTGGTAAATACTATCCTACCCCATTTTTTGAGACAACAAGAAACAGAGACACTGAGAGAGAGAGAGAGAGAGAGAGAGAGAGAGAGAGAGAGAGAGAGAGGAGAAAGCATAGACAAAGAGACAGAGAAAGACAATACATACACATATAGACTAATAAATAACTTTTCTAAAAGTTCATTAATTATGACTGATAATCAATAGGGAACACCATGGTAGGGGTTCACAAGTGACTCTAAAAACTTCGGCACCTTAGGACTATCCCTTGAATCTTGAATAACAGCCTCCCTTTGGAAGTCCAGTTAACCAATATGGATGGGTGATGGGAAAGTAGCCCTAGAGCTATTGCTTAAAGATTTCTTGATGTTCACATTTAACTTGTCTCTTATTCTCCATGTTGACCTACTGGTGATCTTTCTATGAGGAAACTTACTGGTTATTTTTTTAAATTAGTTTAACTGAACAAATTAACTTGGAATATTTGCTGGTTTTATCATTGCTCCATTCAAACACAGACCTTCAAATCCAGGTCGCTTTGTCTATTCATCATACCCGATTGTCTCACAAGACTATCTCCATTCCTAGAATTATGTTTTTGATCTTTTCATTTTTCTCTAATAAGAATCCTTCCTTTTTATGCTTCATTTACCCAAATCCTACCCATTCGCACTTTTTTTTTCAGTTAAAAGCTGCTGAGTTATTCATTCAATAAAGGTTTATTGGGATAGAATATATATAAGGCATTATGGTCCATCCTGGGGATTAAAAGATGAAAAAGTTTCCAAAAAGCTCACAATCTAGTAAGAAAGGTACCTAGGTGGTGAAGTGGATAATATGTTGGACCTAGAGTTAGGAAGATCTAGATTCAAATTCTGCTGTGTGACCCTGGGCAAGTCTCTTAAGCCCTTTCTACCTCAGTTTCCCCATCTGCAATGTAGGAATAATAATAGTACCTACCTTTCAGTGTTGTTTGTGATGATAAACTGGGATAATATTTGCAAAGAACTTGACAAAACTTGAAGTGCTAGCTATTTTTATTAAGAAAAATAAGATATATGCAATATAACAGGGGACTGGCAATCAGGGGCACAGTTCTTAGGGTATGGGCAGTATGCTCTTCTTGGTATCAGTCCACAAGAAAGCTCAAGGAACCTATTTCCAGAAGTATATGATGGACAGATACTTTTTTACTTCTTCAAACTAGAGCATGCACAGGCATTCTGTGTCTTTTTCCTGTGGGTTTAACACATAGTAGTGAAAAACCTCTTACCTGACTGCTGAACTGGAACTGTGTGCATATGAAAAGCATGAACAGATAAAAATCTTCCTTTTCTCTGGTGTCAAGCATGGCAAGAGCAACTTTAGACCTTTGGGTAGAGCAGGAAATTGTATCAGTTGCCTTATCTCCCCACCTCAATAGTCCTTGGTCAATAAACATTTATTAAGTACTTACCATGTGCCAGGCATTGTGCTAAGCAGGGGGAATACAAATTCAAAAAGAAAAAGAAAGACAGTCCCTGCTCCTGAGGAGTTTATAATCTAATGGGGGAAGACAATATACAAAAGGTAGAGAAGGAAGTGGATGGCATCCAATAGTCCATCCAGGTAAGAAATGAGGTGATGTTTGCATTGAAATCCCTTCTGAAATGGAAGTTTTGGAGTTCATGACTCCACCCTCCAATCAGGGAGGCAGAAGATAGTGGGGAAGTAGAGGACCAAGGATAGGATAGGATAGGATCTTGCAGGATGATGGGGTTCTCCCACTAATAAGCTTCCTGGGGCATGGTAGAAAAGTCAGTCAAAGAAGTCCCAGAGTAGTGCAGCCAGGTGCCTATCTGGGTCACCATGTGGTAGTGAATGCACGGTCAACTCTATTTCTTCAGTTTATGCTTTGTTTTTATTTTCCTAATCTTAGGTTGAAAAGATTCAGAGATGTAATGCATCAGATTAGGACTTTTTTCATTTTAATACTGTCCACAGTATTTTCTTGCAAAGATACTTGAGTGGTTTGTCCTTTCCTTCTCTAAGGACTCACCTTTTGTCAGAACTCTCCACAGTGGCCTGTTTAGCTTGGGTAACTTTGGCAAAACAGTTTTATTGAGCTATGCAAGGTTCTCTGCTGCAACAGGGCAGTGGTCCAGGAGGGGATTCTGCTAGCTAGGCTTCAGCAATATGGGAACTGAGTGTCACCAGAAGTTCAGGCTGCTTTTAGAAGAGGCAGAGGAATTAGAGACCAAATTGGCAACATTTGCTGAATTATGGAGAAAGCAAGGGAGTTTCAGAAAGAAACTTCTACTTCTGTTTCCTAGTCTGTACTGAAGCCTTTGACTCTGAATCACAACAAAATGTGACAAGTCCTCAAAGAGATGGCAGTACAAAATCATCCTACTTGTCTCCAGAGGAACCTGCATGTGGACTGAGAAGCAACAGCTAGAATGGAACATGAAACAACTGGCTGGTTTAAGACTGGGAAAAGAGTAAGGCAAAGCAGTATATTGTCACCTTATACATCTAACTTATATGCAGAATACATCATGCAAAATGCCAGGTTGGACAAATCAAAAGCCAGAATTAAGGTTGCCAGGAGAAATTTCAACAATCTCAGACACTCAGATGATAACACTCTGAAGGTAGAAAGTAAAGAATTCTTAAGAAGCCTTTTGATGAGGGTAAAAGAGAAGTAAAAACTAGTTTGAAGTTTAACATTAAAAACAAAAACTAAGATCATGGCAACTGATCCCATAGCTGTACCTGGAAAATAGAGAGAAGAAAAGGAAGCAATATCAGATTTTAGGTTCTTGGACTCAAAGATTGCTGCAGACAGTGACTGCAGTCATGAAATTAAAAGACACTTTCTCCTTGGAAGGAAACCTATGGCAAATCTGGACAACATACTAAAAAAAAGGACACCATCAGCATGCCAACAAAAGTCCATATATAGTCAAAACTATGTTTGTTTGTTTTTTCCCCAGTAGTGATGTATGGTTGTAAGAGTTGGACTATAGGGAAGGTTGAATGCAGAATTCACACTTTTGGATTGTGGTGCTGGAGTAGACTTTTGAGAGTCCATTAGACAGGAAGAAATCAAATCAGTTAATAATTAGATAAATTAATTCAGACTACTCATTGGAAGGACTGAAGCTGAAGTTGAAGTATTTTGGCCACAAAAGGAAAAGATGAGATTCACTGACAAAGACTCTGATGTTGGGAAAGATTGAAGGCAAAAGTAGAACGGGATGGCAGGGGATGACATAGCTCAGTAGTGTCATGGAAACAATGAACGTGAGCTTGGACAGACTTCAAGAGACAGTGAAGGATAGAAGAGCCTGGCATGCTGTGG
Source organism: Bettongia penicillata ogilbyi (assembly GCA_023548195.1). Lineage (NCBI taxonomy): Eukaryota > Metazoa > Chordata > Mammalia > Diprotodontia > Potoroidae > Bettongia > Bettongia penicillata. The sequence goes on along the minus strand of JAJHZJ010000080.1, from coordinate 3,855,233 downwards.
TCCATGGGGTCATGAAGAGTTGAACATGATGGAGTGAAAGAACAGCAACAAATGATGACTTCTGAACTTTTAAAAGATTAGAATAAGCGCCAGAGGTCCTGTAATGGGAGTACATAACAGCATTTGCCAATAGTTATAGTTGCCAAGGTCATTGAGAATCTAATCCTGAGGACCAATCTGTTTCACCCAGTGCAGCAATGAATCAATCTAGCAGCCAAGACACTATAGCCTTAAATAAGGGGTGACTCATCCATTGACTATGCCACAATCAAAAGTGAATTTGATGGTTCAGGGCAGGGACAAGTTGGGTGAGTAATTCCAGACCCCATATGTGCTTTATATGGAGACCCATCTAGGAATTGAACCCAGGACCTCTTAGACCTAAATCAGGAATTAGACCAACAAGTTTTTAGAGCATACACAATATACTCTAACTGGTATCAGCCAACAGGGAATATTGGTGAACCTACTTTTGGAGAGGGTATGTGGAGGGGTGGCCCCTCTGCTTCCCATAGATTGATACCAGGTAGAGCATAGTAGACATACTCCATGACCTGAGACCCTATTGGTCGGTCACCTACTATATAAAGAACTATAATATAAAACAGAAAGCAAAAGTCCTCTTCCTTCTAATCAATAAGCCATCATGCTAGATCAGGCCTTTAAAACTTCTCAGTGGCCTATTAATTGATCTCCCTACCTCCAGTCTTCAGTTTTTTCAATCTATCTTTCACACAGTTGCCAACGTAATCATCCTAATGAACAGGTCGGATTGTCAGTTTACTGTTCAAAGACTTCGGTGATTAATACCTACAGAATAGAATATGACTTACTCAAGTGTGTCCCTGATGGCATTTGAGGACCTAGAGGGTCACATGTGACCTCAAGGCCAAAGGTTCCCCATCCCTGCTTAATCTAACAATCTGACTCTCAACTTTTCCAATATCCTTTACCTTTCCAACTGAATTTCTCACTACTCCCTTCCAAATTGTGCTACTCCAGCCAAATTGTAGAACTACCCCCCCCCATCTTAATATACTGTCTCCTCCCTTCTTCATCCATGAGTGCTCCTCCCCATGCATAGGGTACAATTCTTCTTCATGTCCTTCTCTTACATCTTTCTCCTTCTTGAAGGCTGAGCTCAAGTTCCTGAAGCTTTATTCTGTCTCCACCCCATCCTCAGGTAAAAGCATTCTCTCTCAAATACCCCCGAAGTGTTTTGTCTCATACAGCCATTTGCCTTGTGTTTTACTTTTATTTGTGCTGGTTGTATCAAGTTCTGTACCCACAGTAGAATGGAAATACCTTGAGGCCAGGTGCTGTCATTTTAATCTTTTCATCCCAGGCTTAGCACAGTGGTTTGCACATAGTAAGCACTTCATTAACCTTTTAAAGATTGAATTAAAAGTGAAACAAATGTGCTAGTGTGAGCCATCATGTGTGGAAGTTCGCATTGTGTTGTTAAATGTATTTGAGAGAGTGATAAGTCTCTGCTTCGTATTCAATTTAGATGGAAAAAATAAAATCATGGAGCTACTGTAGGTCTTATGATGTAGAGTGTGAATTAGAGCTGAACCCAAACAGCTCTAATAAGAAGAATGAAGCCACATGGGTGTTATCCCAGAATGTTAAATCTAGAGGGCTGTGGAAGGGCACTCTTTCCTTCACCTGCTGTAGCTGCAATGGTGGTGGCCTCATTCTAGGGTAAATGTCCTCTCTTTTAGCATCCTAGAAACCTTATGATATCCTGTACCATACTTCTTTGCCCCAGCTGAGTTTATATTCCACCCCTTCTTCCAATCTTATTGATGAGTCATTTCAGCCATGTCAGACTTTCTGTGATACCATCTGGGTTTTCTTGGCAGAGATACTAGAGTGGTTTGCCATTTCCTTCTCCAGCTTGTTTTACAGATGAGGAAACTGAGCAAACAGGATCACATAGTAAGTGCCTAAGGCTGGATTTGAACTCAGAAAGATGAGTCTTCCTGACTTCAGGCCCAGCACTCTATCCACTGAGCCAGCTAGCTGTCTTCCCAACCCCACCCACTTACCCTAATTATCTGAAGTACAGAAGTTGGCTCTGAATCCACAAACATCACTTCACCTAGGGGTATATAGCTCGAGGGAACATCTGTAAAGCAGTTAGCAGACAATTCATTCACCCAGAATTAAGCCACTGTGAGGAGGAATCACACTTCCTTAATATTCAGGTGGAGAACTATTACAAATAATGATTTTTCTGAATATCAGCTTTCAGATCAAATCAGTCATGTACTCAGAATAACCACAAATGGGACCCTGGAAGGAGAATTTGAAACCTGTGCAAACTTTATCCTGAAAATACAAAATATGAGGCCACTAAGGCAAGTAAGGGAGTTTAATTTGCTGAAACAGTGATTGATTCCTCTTAGTTCACTGCACTAGGAGTCATTTTAATTAACACCATCTAATACTGTTTGAGATGCATTTTGCAAATGTCAGCAGCTCCATTTTTTCTCTCTCGACTTTACTGCAATAAAGTTAAGAGAGAAGGCCAAGACAAAACGATTAAAGTTGATTTAACAGCAGTAAAGTGAATTGTTAACTACATTGTTGAATGTAGCCCAAGCATGTTGCAAAAGTTGTTTCACGGGCTGTTTGGGGTGGGGGGAATACCTCCCAGTAAAGATCTGGGTCATTCATTGCTATCATAACTCTACTGTATAGAAGATGGCAGGGAAAATGGCAGGATTTGTGTGTTTATTTGTATTTGGGGGTGAAGAAGGGGGCAAAGCTTCTAATTACAACATTTCTTTTAAAACTGAGCATATCTTAGCAAGTTTGGGCCCTACTGATTGCCATTCAAAAGCATTGCCTTCTAAGTTTACTCATTAAAGAAATATTTATTAAGCATTTAGTAAGTACAGTGCACCCCAATATTCCAACCGATCAAGGCTCTCATCTCTATGAGACTTTCCTTAATTAATGCAAAGAACAACTTTACCACACACACCTGTCCATCTCATGCAACTCTTCAATGTCTTCCCATAAATTTACCACAGGAAGGTCCAATGTGCTGGGTGGCTTCTTTAAGTTCTCTTGATATTCAGAGGATAACAACAGTTCTAGATGAACTGTCTACTGGCTATCTCTTGCTCTCACTGCACAGGCTCATAGATATGTGATGGATATATATGGAAGCAACCTTAGAAGCCCTTAAACCTAATCCTTGCATTTTATAATTGAGGCTTAGAAAGGTTAAATGATCTATCTAGAGTCACAGAATTAGAATTGCCTGAGGCAGCATTTGAATTCAAACAATAACAGCAAAAATAATTTGTTCATTCGTTTCAGTTGTATCTGATTCTTCATGACCCCTTTTTGGGGGTTTCCTTGGCAGAGATACTGGAGGAGTTTGCCATTTCCTTCTCAGTTTCATTTTACAAAATGAGGAAACTGAGGCAAATAAGGTTAAGTGACTTGCCTAGGGTCATGTAAATGTCTGAGGCTGAACTGGAACTCAGGAAGATGTCTTCCTCAGACTCTCTATCCACTGTGCCACCTAGCTTCCCAATGATAACAATAATAGCTAAACTTTTTATCGTGCTTATTATGTGCCAGGTACTCTGCTAAGGCTTTACAATTATTATCTCATTTGAGCCTCACAACAACGCTGGCAGCTAAGTGCTATTATCATCCTCATTTTACAGATAGGAAACTGAGGCAAACAGGGGCTAAGTGACTTGCTTAGGGTCACACAGCTAGTGTCTGAAGACAAATTTGAACTCAGGTCTTCCTGATTCTACACCCAGTGCTCTATCTACTGCCTACCACCCAATTAGCTTTGTAATTGACCCTGCTTTTTTTCATTCATACATTTCTTTGATGATATCCTTTACACCATTCATCTTTCATGCTTCCTTGTTTTTAGTGTGTTATAGCCAGTACATGCCCACCCTGCTCCAGGACCACCATGCATCTCTCTGATGTCCTTTGGGTGATCCTCAATTTCAGTTCTTTAACAAACTACAGTGATCCATCTGATTTACAATCAGATAACTATCATTAATTATAATCATACAATCAGGCTTTCATCTTGGCTCTGTCACTTATTCCTGGTGTGTGACATCAGACCCTTTTACCTCTCTGGACTTCAGTTTTCATATCTGTAATAGGAGAGAGTTGGACTAGATGACTTTCCAGTTCCAAATTTATGATCCTAAGATGACCATTCCCAACACGCTCCCTGTTGGAAGTTCTGTGAAGTCACTGGAAGAATAATGACTAACAAGATGAGCCTTGGTGTAAGGTTGATGCTTGGAGACTATCAAGAGAACTTTGCTGCTTCCCCATATAATCCAGACCTTTCTTTTCCTTCAGCTCAGTTATTCAATTCTGGTCCCCAACTACTTGTCCTTTCAGTGGAAGTTACAGACTTACATTGAAAATGTACGTGTGTATGTGTATATTTATTCAATCATTCAATAAACAATTTGTTAAGTATCTACTGTGTGCCAGCCACTGTGCTAAGCACTGGGGATACAAAGAAGGTAAAAGAAAGTCCCTACCCTTGAGGAACTCACAGGCTAGTAGAGTAGACAACTTGAGAAAAACTACGTACAAACAAAATATATGAATGGAAGATGGTCAACAGAGGGAAGGCACTAGCATTAAAGGGTATCAGGAAACTCTTTATGTAGGAGGTGGGATCTCATCTGGGACCTGAAAGAAGCCAGGAAATCCAGGAGGTGGAAATGAAGAGAAAGAGAATTCCAAGGAGACAGCCAGGGCACAGAATGCAGATAGTGCAGGGATGGAGTATCTTACATATGGAACAAGAAGGAAACTAGCATTACTGGAACACAGAGTATGGGAGGTGTTGTAAGGCATAAGAAGACCAAGGAAGTATGCATGTGGGGCTGACAGAGGGGGTGAGTTATGAAGGGAACTGAATGCCAAACAGAAGATCTTTTTCATTTAATTTGAATTTAATCCTAGGGGTGAGAGGGAACTGTTGAAGCTTATTGAGTATGTATTCAGTGGGTATATGGACAGCCCACACTGTTTCCAACCTTGTGCATCCACGAGGACCCTTTCTGCTGCCTATAATACAATCCTTCTTCATATAATCTGCATATAGTCATATATGTATATATATGTTGTACATATGTAGATATGCAATTTAGAGTATATATAGAGGCAGACAGATATAGCTCCATTTATATATGTATATATCTAATTCTGTATATACATGTATATATATACATACACACATACATGTATGTATATATATAATATAATAATATTATATATATATATGTATGTATGTGACTGGGGAAAAAGTAGGTCAGTTATATAAAGAGAAGGATTGTACTCCAGGCATGGGAAAAGGTCACAAGATGGGAGACAGCATGGACTGCCTATATGTCCCACCAGATGCTTACTGTCAAAGAAATGAGAGGAAGGCCCCTAGCACTTTGGGTGGACTCCCTATAAAGTATGACGTGCACAAAGAACTGTCCAAAGAGTTGGATTTACAATCAGATAATCATCATTAATTATAATCATACAATCAGGCTTTCATTTTGGCTCTGTCACTTATTCCTGGTGTGTGACATCAGACCCTTTTACCTCTCTGGACTTCAGTTTTCATATCTGTAATAGGAGAGAGTTGGACTAGATGACTTTCCAGTTCCAAATTTATGATCCTAAGATGACCTTTCCCAACACGCTCCCTGTTGGAAGCCTCTAAGTTTGGAAGAGCTATTTGTATTTCTTTTCACATTAGGAAGCATAAGTTGCTATTGGGTTTTGATGGCAACCCCTATAATTATCTCTTAAGGCAGCAATTGCATCAGGAAGGCCAAGGATGACACTTCTTTGGTAAAATATCATATTGAGTTCTTGAGATCAAATCCTCTTCCCATGACTGCTCTCATTCTAATCCTAACTCTAACAATTCCATCAATTGACATCAGTGTCAATGACCTACAAGTTTGGTCCAGTTAATTCAGTTGGATGGAACACAGTGTTCTAATGAAGCCACTGATTTGGATTTCATTATATGTGGTTTAAGTACCTATAGGTTCCCATATTGCACTATGTTCATAATAGCACATTCTTCTTATAATACATATCTATCTTGCACATGAACCTCCCACCTAATTCTGGCAGCCCTTGAATATGAGGAAGACAATGTGAAAATATAAATAGCTCAGCAAATCACATGACCTCACTATCAATGGAACAACTTTAGCATGTCTTAATGGATTAGAAGAGCCCTATTTAGCCAAGATAGAGAATTGTTTGAATGCTTATCTGTATTGCATGTTGCCTGATCCTACCAATAAATCATATGACCACTAAAAATGATTTTGTCTAAGTCTACAACTTTGTGGTTTGAAATTGTAAGAGGGGAAGTTAGTCCATGGAGGAAGAGATTTTCCCAGTTTTATTCTGAGGTTGGGGCTAAATGAATTAAAAAGAGAATTTCTGAAATATTGGTCATTGCTGAAAATATTCTAGAATTTACCTACTAGATTGCCTTTGAATCAAGAAAATTAATAAAGAAATGAGCCAGCAGCAGAGAGGGATGATGTGGTTCTCCCCAAATGGATCTGAAGGATACTGCATCACACACTCACATCCTGCAAGAACTACAACTCCATGGAGCTTCTTTGACTAAACTCAGATCTCCCCTTCCCTGAACCCCTGAAGAACTTCTTGTAAATCTTTACACAATCTTTTATTTCATTCAATTCTGTTTTGTATAGTTCAGTTGTTCCTTAATAATGCAATGATAACGATTCAATCCGATCCAACCTGACAAGCATTTACCTATTATGTGCAAGGCACTGTAATAGGTCTGTGTAAGAAAAGACAAAAACAAATCAGTTCCTGTTCTCAAAGAGTTTACATTCTATTGAAGGATATGACATCAAAACAGGTAAAATATAAACTAATATGAGGAAGGGGAAAGTGTTAATAACATGTAGGATCAAGAAAGACTTCCCAGAGGAGATGGCACATGAACTGGGCCTTGAAGGAAGCCAAGCATTTGAAGAGACAGAGGTCATTCCGGAGTATATCCAGGGATAGGAGACAGTGTTTGCAAAGGTGTAGAGATATGAGATGGAAAGCCAAGTTCAAAGACTTACCAGTAGATCAGTTTGGCTGAAATGCACAGGATATGAAGGCAAAGAATGCATAAAACTGGAAAAGACTGAAGGGTTTAAATGCCAAGCTGGAGAATTTAAAATTTTTGTCCTAGGGACAAGGATAGTTACTAGAAGTATTTTACCAGGCAAATAAAATGGTCAGACTTGTGCTTTCAGAAGATTATTTTGGAAGCTACACTGGGAATGGATTGGAAAGTGGACAGACTGTAAGTAGAGTTCCCGTAGGAGGTAATAGGAAAGAGATAACAGTCCTTTGAATGAGGTTGGTGGCTCTCCAGTGGGTAGAGGGAGGAAGATGGATCTGGAAAAAAAAAGTTATGGAGGGAGAATTGACAAGACTTGGCAAGGATTCAAGATCAATATTGAGGGTATGAATGAAGGATGCTACTGCTCACATCAGGCAGGTAAGTTTGGAAGAGGGAGAGTTTCAATTGGTTAAAAGTGAGTTCAATATAAGGCATGTTGAAGTAAGAGGGGATAGAATAGGTAGCAAGAAAAGAGGGGTAGGATTTTTTATGGAGAAAAAAAGAACAGAAAGAAGACCAGGCAAAGAAGACAACACTGAAAGTTTAAGATTAACTTTATTACATACTTAAAAAGAAAAGCAAGTCATAATAGGGACCTGCAGTTTCATGGACAATCTTCTTTTTCTCTTCTCCTTTGCATATGCAAATGCTTATTCAGTTTGGTGTTTGTTATGCTCAGAGTAAAAAATAAATGCATTTTAAATAAGAGGGCTGGACCAGATGATATCTTAGCTCCCTTCCAACTGCATAACAGGTATTTAATGAATGCTTGCTGGTTTGTAGATAGATCTATGTTTCCTCACAGCTTTAAATCTACAGACATAAATATATCCTGTCTCCTGAAGAGTTTTGTCAGCTGAGGGCAGGCTGACACTGTGCATTTCATCTCTGAGGCACTGCCCAAAGCATTTGGCAAGCTGCAGTTTAAAATAAATGAATCAGGGTGGTTGAACCAATCTCCCTGTGAGATGAGATGAATGGTTCTGTGTCTAATATTTGAGACAGAAACCTCAGGTGGCAATTTGTCCTCTCCCCGCCTTTTGTCCAACAGGAGACATATTTAAGAAGGCTCTTGCCTGATAGTGCCCAAGTCATACATCTGGAGGATTAGGCCTGCACGTCCAATCATCAGGAGCATCCACAAGTCTGACTGTCAACTCATGTTCTCCTCAGATACAGTAATCACTGTCATGTTTTCCGATCTAGGTATGTAGATCCAAATAATTGATAAGCTCTGTCAGCGGCAATTTGAACAAAGGAACTGAACAAACAGACCTTGCAGGAAGAGCTTTATTTATTAAGATAACCCTCTAGTGAACATTTAAGATTTAGATTTTTCTGAATCAAGCAGGTAAGAAGAGGTGGGGGAAATGGATCTTCATTTAGGAAATAGACAGGCATTCTTACCACCATATATTGCGTGCTCCATTTTTTTTAAAATTTTAAATTCATTTAGCTGGGGCAGGTGGGGGGGTGGGAAGGCAGGAAAAAGACATGCACCAAATACCAGAACTTCTCATAACATTTCAGCTCAGTACCACATATAGAACATTTGATATTCATTTGTAATGTGAGAAATTTCATTTGAAATATCAGGAGGAAATTAATTAACATACATTTATTAAGCACCTACTGTATGTTAGGATATATAACACAAATACCTTGATCTCAGTATCTGAGAAGTAGATGAGGAAATCCAAGACCTTCGGTTTGATACATGCCCTTACTCCAACTCTGCCCATTTCTGGTGGGTTGGACTGATTGGTGTATGTTTTTGCCAAAGAAGACTATGCCATCAGATAAATAATGACATGATCTACACTTGACTTTGTTTTGAGTGAGGGAGGGCTGGGCAGATCACCAGCCTCATTTCTCCTCCAGAGTCATCTGAATACAGTGACCAGATATTCATCAGGATGACTGGAGATGACCCAGGATAAGGCAATTGGGGTTAAGTGACTTGCCCAAGGTCACGCAGCTAGTGAGTGTCAAGTGTCTGAGGTGAGATTTCAACTCAAGTCCTCCTGACTCCTGCACTGGTGCTCTATCCACTGTACCACCTAGCTAGCCTAGACTGATTGGTACTGAGGAACGGGAGTTGGGGCATGCAATCCCCATGTTTAAGAGGGATGTCCAAAAACACTGTGTTTGGTGCTAAGGATACTGATACAAAAATGAGACAGTCAAGGGAGAAATATATTTTCAAGGTACTCACTTGAAATACCCTCTCCATTGTAACTCAACTTTATCAGCAAGTCTTTATCAAGTGCCCAATATATCCAAGACTTTGTTATAGAGAGTTAAAGTGATACAAAAATGAACAAGACACTTTCCATTCTCACAGATATTTTGGTTTGAGGGATTGGACATGTATGAAAAAATCAGCCAAATTCAACAAGTGCCCACTATGTGCCAGGCACTAAAATAGGTGCTTAATACAAAGACCAAAACAAATAGGCCATGTAAGTTGTAACATCAGCCCTACTTTTCAGGTACCCCTCTGACACATGGGGATTGGATCCCCTACCTTTTTCTCTTCCTCAATACTTATCACCAGAAATGAGTAGAGCTGGAGTAAGGGTATGGATAACACTGAAAGTCTTGGATTTCCTTATTCATTTCTCAGATATTGGGATCTAGGTATTTGTGTCACGTATTAGGTGTTTAGACTTTATTTTCTTGGAGTAAGAACTGACCCTTAACTTTTGTTACACTGTCACCCCCCCCCAACCCCCATCCCCCAGTTTTGAGCACAGAAGCTACAGCAACTTCCTAAGTTAGGTTAGTTTCTACATCTTTCAAATTAGAGAGTTAGATTAGATGACCTCTTAGGTCCCTTTTAGCTCTGAACCTATGATTATACCTATTAACCTATGTTTCAAGAAGTCTCTCCCCCAAGGTGACCTTCCTCCTTCAACTGAATTTGTCTTGAGGTTACTTTTTGTGGTACTTGGGCAAGAATTGATATTTATGGTTCAATTTATAGGACACTGTCTACTAAAGAACCTATTTTAATAATTAAATAATAATCGCTTATTGCTGTATGGACTTACTTGGTCAACTATGGTCAAACCATTTAAAATCACCTTAGCAGTACCTAGTTTTCATATAGTCAAACAATCGCTCCTCTGATTTCTTTTCCCTATCTTGTTCATTAGATTAGTTTGCTTCACAAAAGCATCTCATAAATATTCTGAATGTAAACTCTAAGATAACACATGTCTGAATGATTACCAATACCAAATAAATAGGGTTAATGAGGACTTACTGTAACACAGTCTCTAATGAGGGCTAAGAGAAAGAATCAGGCAGACTACTTTGTCAATAAAAGGGTCTTTATTATCCATAGGAAGCTGCTTATTATATCCATAGGGCTGGATATACCTGTAATTTAATATGTACTCAAGATATCAACCATTTCCACTGTTTCACACATAATAAACAAAGCTTCATATTGGAGGTAGACTCACACACTTTGCAAATATAAATTCCCAGAAGAAAATTTGGCCTGTTGTACCTCCTTGACCCAACCCAATTTTTCCACTGACTTCTGAATATGTCACAGTCTAGCATAGAATTCCCCAGGTTAGGGTTTCTTAGCCTGAGACCTACAGACCCTTGCATAGATTTCAAGGTATCTGGGAACTTATATGGGAAAAAAATTACATCTTTATTTTGAGAACTGGTTTTCTTTATAATCCTCTGTGGTTTGATTTATGCATTTAAAAATATTGTTCTGAGAAGTCTATTCATCAGACTGACAAGGGAGTCCATGAAACAAACAAACAAAAGGTTAAGAAACCCCAACCTATATCCTGGACCACATCTGGACAAAGGACTTTTGGGCAGTATAAACTCAGCTTCTGAAAGTTGAAAGGGACCACAAATGATACAGTCTGACTAATACCCAGACAGCAATAATCTCTACAATGTGCCTGACAACTAAGGAGTCATCAAATAATTTTGGGGAGACCTCCAGAGAAAGGGAAGTCACCAACTCTGGAAGCAGGTCCCATCTCTTCGGCTCTTTCAGCTATGATGTTTTTACAACAAAATTAGTAACCTGTGGAAAGGTCCGTGGATGAGAATGGCCTTTCACCTCTGGATTTTTGTGATTAAATCCAGAGACAGGAATGTGCTGGTAAATGATTAATGATTGATTGGCTCTCAAAAAAAAATGTACCCTGAACACACCTTTAAAATTTAATCTGACTATTAACATTTTCTCCATCATTTTTTAATCAGTTTATATTTATTCTATTCTTTAAAATATTTATTTTAAGCAGTCAAAATCCACCTTCTTATTCTCTAACCTCAATCCCTCCCCAAACTGAGAACAAACAAACCCACTACAAACATGTATAGTCAGTCAATCAAAACAACTTTCCGCATTGACTATGTCTAAAAGAAAATTGTCTTATTCTGCATTCTGAATCCATCACCTGGGTAGCACGCTGGTCATTACACTATTAGGAGTTTGCACAATAGCATCCAATACATTTATATTCTGTAACTTGTTCATCTACTCTCCAAGCAGATTCTCTTTCTTTGCCACTTCAAAAAGAGCCACAAATATTTTCATACATCTTTAGAATTTGTTCTTCTTAAGACTAGTCCCTCTCTTAATCTACTTTCCCTCTAATTTCTCTTCCTTATTTTGATTTCCTTCCTTTCATTACTTTCTTAAGTTTAGAAAAGCAACAAATAATAAACCAAGCCCTTATCTGTGGCATTTGATGATTTCTAAGCTGTACTATTCACCTTGAAAGTTTAACAATTGGGGAGGAGTAGCCAAGATGGTGGAGTAGAAAGACTCACATACACTAGCTCCAAACCCACAGCCCATATATTTCCTGCAAAAAGAACTCCCCACAAATTCTGGAGCAGTGTAAGACAGTGGAAGAGATTTCCATTCCAGAGAGCCTTGGAAAGCCATCCCCAGGAGTCCGTCACGCACCGGACAGCGGAGCCCAGCCCTGCTGTGCCCTGGACGCACGGCCCTGAGAGGAGCAGATCCGAACAGGCTTCAGGGATGGAATCTCTGGTGGCCACGAAGGTCCCTCCATCCACAGGAGCTACAGGTCAGTGAGAGAGATGTCTGGGCTGGCCGAGAGGGGAGGAGGGTGTCTCTGTGACTCGGGCCCCCTTGGGAGGCAGAGGCAGAGGGAGTGACAGAGGCAGTGGTGGCCCGGAACTCCCAGAGCAGGCAGGGGCTTGGGTCCATTACCAAAGGTCTCTGCATAAACCCCCTGAGGGAACTGAGCCTGGGAGGCGGCCCTGCCCCTACCCAAGCACCAGAACTTAAGCTCACATTGAATAGCTGCTGTGCCCGCCCCAGAAAGCCCTGAGGCTGGGGAGCAGCATTTGAATCTAAGACCCCAAGCACTAGCTGGATGGATTTAGGTGGGGGTGGACAGGAATCTCAGAAGTCAAGTAACTGGCTGGGAAAATGCCCAGAAAAGGGAAGAAAAATAAGACCATAGAAAACTACTTTCTTGGGGACAGATGTTCCCCGCCTTTCATTTCTGATGACGAGGAACAATTCTTACCATCAGGGAAAGACATGGAGGTCGGAGCCTCTCTATCCCAGACATCGCAGGTGGATGCCCAGTGGGCTCAAGCCGTGGAAGAGCTCAAAAAGGATTTTGAAAATCAAGTTAGGTGGAGGAAAAACTGGGAAGAGAAATGAGAGAGATGCAAGAAAAGCATGAAAAACGGGTCAATACCTTGGTAAAGGAGACCCAAAAAAATGCTGAAGAAAATAACACCTTGAAAAATAGGCTCACTCAATTGGCAAAAGAGGTTCAAAAAGCCAATGAGGAGAAGAATGCTTTCAAAAGCAAAATTAGCCAAATGGAAAAAGAGGTTCAAAAGCTCACTGAAGAAAATAGTTCTCTCAAGATTAGAATGGAACAGATGGAGGCTAATGACTTTCTGAGAAACCAAGAAATCACCAAACAAAACCAAAAGAATGAAAAAATGGAAGAGAATGTGAAATATCTCATTGGAAAAACAACTGACCTGGAAACTAGATCCAGGAGAGACAATTTAAAAATTATGGGACTACCTGAAAGTCATGATCAAAAAAAGAGCCTAGACATCATCTTTCATGAAATTATCAAGGAAAACTGCCCTGAGATTCTAGAACCAGAGGCAAAATAAGTATTGAAGGAATCCATCAAGAATTCCCAGGTCAAGGAGAAAATATTGCAAACAACTAGAAAGAAACAATTTCAGTATTGTGGAAATACAATCAGGATAACACAAGATCTAGCAGCTTCTACATTAAGGGATCAAAGGGCGTGGAATAGGATATTCCAGAAGTCAAAGGAACTAGGACTAAAAGCAAGAATCACCTACCCAGCAAAACTGAATATAATTCTTGAGGGGAAAATATGGTCTTTCAATGAAACAGAGGACTTTCAAGCATTCTTGATGAAAAGACCAGAGCTGAAAAGAAAATTTGACTTTCAAACACAAGAATGAAGAGAAGCATGAAAAAGTAAACAGCAAAGAGAAGTCATAAGGGACTTACCAAAGGTGAATTGTTTACATTCCTACATGGAAAGACAATATTTGTAACTCTTAAAACTTTTCAGTATCTGGGTAGTTGGTGGGACCACACACACACATACACACACACACATACATGCACACATGCACACACATACACACATGCATGCACATACAGAGACCGAGAGCACAGAGTGAATTGAATAGAATGGGAACATATCTTAAAAGAAATTAAGGTAAATGGTGAGAGAGAAATGTAGTGGGAGGAGAGAGGATGAAATGGAATGGGGTAAATTATATCTCATTCAAGAGGCAAGCAGGAGACTTTTTAGTGGAGTGAAAAAAGAGGAGATCTCAGAAAAAAACATGAAGTTTACCCTCATCGCATTTGACTAAAGGAAGGAATAAAATGCACACTCATTTTGGTATGAAAACCTATCTTACAATACAGGAAAGTGGGGGAGAAGGAGATAAGCAGGGTGAGGGGAATGATGGAAGGAAGGGTAATGGGAGGAGGGAGCAATTTGAAGTCAATACTCAGGGAGGGACAGGATCAAAAGACAGAATACTAACAATGGGGGGCAGAATAGGATGGAGGGAAATACAGTTAGTTTTACATAACACGACTGTTATGGGAGTCATTTGCAAAACTACACAGATATGGCCTATATTGAATTGCCTGCCTTCCCAAAGGGAATGGGTGGGGAGGGAGAGATGGGGAGAATTTGGAACTCAAAGTTTTAGGAACAACTGTTTAGTATTGTTCTTGCTACTAGGAAATAAGAAATACAGTTAATGGGGAATAGAAAGTCATCTGGCCCTACAGGACAAAAGAGAAGATGGGGAGATGAGAAGGGAGGGATGATAGAAGAGAGGGCAGATTGGTGATGGGGAAAATTAGAATGCTTGGTTTATTGGGGTGGGGGGAGGGTATAAAAGGGGAGAAAATTTGGAACCCAAAATTTTGTGAAAATGAATGTAAAAAGTTAAATAAATTTATATTAAAAAAATAAATAGAAAAAAAAAGAAAAAAGAAAAAAAAAGAAAATTTAACAGTTGGTTCTAGAGCACACCCTTGCACTGAGGTCAAATCAGGCCTTTCCTGGTGATGGAGAATGTTGTAGAGTTAGATAAAGGGCAGGACCTTGATGGGCATCATGGCTCATGTCCATGAATAACTGGATCCTCTTATCATTTCTACATCTCCTTTGTTAAATCACCAAAATGAATCCCATAGGCTATATGCCTAGTATTCTCCTTTAAAGCACCCTTTACCTACATTTCTATAACATACAGGAAAGAAAATGCAAGCATTTAGGTAAGTTTTTTCAAGCTCAAATACCTGAGATAATAGGTAGCTGTACCCGGAGATGGACTGCATTTATTTCACTTATTATACACCCTGATGGTCATCTGTAATGGGAAAGATTGAATTGTTGCCATTAGAGATTCCGGGATGAACCCAAGGAGACCCTGAAGGACTCTTTTGCATTCTGAGAGATCTGTCAATCAGGACCAGAATGCTGAGTACAAAGTTAATGGTGGCAAAATCTCAGGAGAAACTTCCAAAGATGGTTATGGGTTCACCATCACCAGGGGAATGTGAAGCCATCTTGGAGTGCCTTAATGAGGTCACTGGAGTCAGTGGAGGTACTACCTAAATTTGTAGTCTGGAGGGGAATTGGCGTCAGGTATTCTGTTGATATCTGTCAAAGATGTGAATTTGGATAGGACTGCTTTCAGGGAGACAGAAGAATCAGTCACAATACTTCAGAAGATCCTCTTCCTATCACCATTATTCCAAAATTCATAAGAAAAACTGGCTGTCATATTTAGGATTGCTAACTATCAACAAAAAAGTAACTAGGGATGGACAGATATAATATTTCCAGCACCTACCATGGCACCTAGTTCAAAGGAGGTGCTTAATAAAGCTTGTTATTTGATTGAGTCAATGACTTGAATGAGATTAATTATGAACATTTCTAAAAAATAGGCCACCTATCCATCTAGCCATTAGTTAATAAATATCTGCTCAGTACCTCCTGTGTGCATAGTTAGGTAGTGAGGTGAATACAGAAGAAATAAGACTGGTGCTCTGGGTTCTCTAGGAGATAAGTCTTATTACATGTTGCCTTGTGTTCTTACACACATGGTCTTGCCGTGTGTAAGCAATAAATACATGGCACAGAAAACAAATTCTAACAAGAACTCAGAAGACAGATGTTTAGAAAAGGCATCTTCAGTGATCTATGAACTGTACATGGGCAACATGGGTAGGTGTGAGATTATAAGATTTAGAAGCAGAATGGGGCTGAGAAATCTGGTCCAACTCCTTCATTTATAGAAGGTTTAACCTCTGAGATTTTAATCTCAGAGAGATTAAAAACTAAGCAGAAGGAAAGCAGAAAGGATATTCTTATTATTTTTTCAATTAACCACTATTTATTTTCTCAACCTTTCTTCCTTCCCTCCCTCTTTGAAAAAAAAAAAGGAAAAACCAAACCCTTGTAACTAATAAGCATATTCAAACAACATAATTTAATTCTGTACCCTGTCAAACAGCATCTATTTCTTTACTCTGAATCCATCTCCTCTTTATCAGGAGATGAGTAACACACTTCATCAACAGTCACCTGGAATGATGGCATTGATCAATGTTCTTAAGTCCAAAAGGATATTTTTGATGGGAGCCCCAAATAAGAAATCAGGAGAGAGCAAAGTGGTGAAGAGCATACTTTCTTGATTAGAAAGGAGAGTAAATATAGAACACAACTGGGATATGATTTAGGTGTGGTCAGCTGGGGCAAGAATGGAAAGGACATCGAATGCTTTGTAATGCAGGCAAGGGGCAGGAAGAATCACTCTATACCTTTGGGAGTAATCAGGTTTTTGTACATAAAGTGACAATATACGTGTAGATCCAATGAATGCCGTGTGCTTGATATGGGGTAGATTTCTTTCAAAGAAGAATTTCCATGGGTTTTGCCTCTCCCAAAAATTAAACTGTTCTCTTCTGACTGAGACATTGGATTTAGTTCAACTGAAATAGTCTTCTCCCCTCAGATGTAAGCTCCTTGAGGACTTTCTTTTTATACCCAACACTTTGTAAAGTGCCTACTCCAATAGTAAACACTTAATAAATGCTTCTTGATGGATGGATTTAACCTGACAAACTGCCACTTAGGAGAATGGGCTAGTTTGGTGAATTTTTGCATCTGGTCAGCTCAGCAACCCCCAGAGATGGATGATCCTGCCAATGGTTTTCTCATGTTTCTGAATCTATTTGTGTCTAGCAGCTTTGGGCCCAGTGGGGCATGAATATGAAAATAAACAGAAATTGAACTACTCTTGTTCAAGCTCAACTCCAATTCATTCTCATATTATCTATGTATTAGTTTGGAAAGCTTAGTTCAATTCGTTTCTGGGAGTGATCAAGCTCCTATGATCTTGTCTGTTGAGTCTATACTCTTTAATCTACATCATTCCCACCAGCCTGATTGAGCTGCTTTGAGAAATTCATCGTTTGCTTTTTGACCTAGGGTAAGGAACTTCCAACTTGCTTTTTTTCTATAGAAAAAGACAAGAAATTTTGAGGAAGTCATTGAACCCCAGCAAATTTCATGAAAGTCTGGATTCCTAGGGAATCATTTATTCTATCAATTGACATTTACTAAGCACATGCTAGGGCCAGGCACTGTGCTTCGTACTGGGGATACAAAAAGAGGCTAAGACAATCCCTGCCCTCAAGGAATGTACAATCTAATGGGGAAGACAACATGCAAACATATATATTCAAAGCAAGTTATATACAGGATAAATAGCAAATAATTGACAAAGGGAAAGGCACTAGAATTAGGAGAGAAGATGGGATTTTAGTTGGGACTTGAATGAAGCTAGGGAAGTTTGGAGGCAAAGAGGAGGAAGAAGACCATTCCAGGCATGGGAGTGGCCAGAAAAAATGTCTAGAACTGGGAAATGAAGTATATTGCCCATGGAATGGAAGTTACTAAAATGGAAGAGTACATGGCAAGGAGTAAGGTGCAAGAAGACTGGAAAGGTAGGAAGGGGTTAGGTTATGGAGGACTTGAATGACAAACACAATATTTTGTATTTGCTCCTGAAAACAATAGCAAATCACTGGAGTTTATTGAGTAGGGGGTTGATCATGGTCAGATCTGTGCTTTAAAAAATCACATTTTGGTGGTTGAATGGAAAATTAATTGAAGTGGGGAGAGAGTTGAAATGGACTGAGAGGCTGTTGTAATAATCCAGTTATGAGGTAATGAGGACCTGAACTAGAGTGTTAGCAGTGTCCATGGAGGGAAGGATGGCATATTCAAGGGATGTTGCAAAGGTGGAAATCAATAGACTTTGGTAATAGATTGGATTTGAGGTGGGGGCGGGGTGATATGTGTGAGGGAAACAATGAACAGAAAATGACTCATAGGTTGTGAGCCTAAGGGACTGGGAAGACAGTGTTGCCCTCTACGTAATCAGGAAGGTAGGACTAGGGAGGGTTGAGAAGGAAAGATGAGTTCTGTTTTGAGTCTTTTGAAGTAAGGATATTTATGATGAGTCTACACCACTCCCAACGTGCCATTCCCTTAGTTTGGACCTTTATGAGAACAGCAGTTCAGAGGTCAAGGAAAATATCAACTAGTCTAATTCACTAGAGTCCTTTCAACATTCTTCTCTGGGCAATAAAACCCAAGTGTATCAGTTATTTCCAGCCAGAGTCATCCAAAAGTGCCATATCAGTCACTTTTAGTTCTGCCAATGCCGTATATTTTTCCTCCTAGAGAGTAACAAATACAATGAAGCCTGCATGTTGAAGTTTGCCCTTTATCAGTTAAACTTGGATATCTTAGAATATCTAGATGGGCTTTGCCCAAATTTGAAAAGTCACATTTTCAAAACTGAAATGTCAGCATGCTCCAGAGGCTGTTAGCCTTGTAAATAAATACCAAGTTCTCTCTGACTTGGGCTAGGTAGAACAGAAAAGTACAAAAAAACAAAAACAAAAACAAACCCAAGATAAAATTTTATGAAAACTATCCATGATATTCTGAAGGGGAGAGAAAAATAATATCTAGCTACTTCTTGGAAAAGCCCATTGAGGGGATGCTCTTTGCTTAATTCAAGTCAGAACTAATAGATTTAATGTGTATGTGTGTGTGTGCATGCATGTGCATATTTAATAAGATAATGCCTTTTTATTTACTTTTAAAAGTTAACAAAAATCTTTTTTCCTTCCTGTCACTTCCTTCCTTTTGGGGGGGTGGGGAAGAAAAGCATGGAGAAGGGAGGGAAAAAAACCCCTTGCAACAAATATGAATAGTTAAGCAAAACAAATTCCTGCCCTGTTCATGTCTAAATAATATGTGTCTCCTTCTGCACAGAGCCCCATCACCTCTCTGTCAAAAGGGAGGTGGTCTAATAGTTTGAAATAGCCTAAATCTGCCAAAGGGTAGATTTCTGCCAGTGGGCTCTAGCTTGGCTGAATGAGTGAGCTCTGTAAATATCACTTCATTAATGTCTCCCTGGGGTGAGAAGAAAGGAACTCAAAGTGGAATGGGTCTCCACTTTTGAGACCTGTGAACGTGGTTTGATGGATTCTTCTCGGGCTGCATCAATGCTTCAATGAACCTATGATCTCAGTGGTGCATCTATTTTCTGCTTTGGGGCAGACTGCAAACCACCCAGGCTTTCTCATCTTCATGACATTTAATTTTCACCCTGGGTTCAACCAGTGTATTAGGGGCCTTCCTCGTGATCCATGGAAATCACATTGGTGCTAGAGCAGCACACAGACTGTCCATCTCTTCTCCTGCACTCTTGTTACATGACCAACTCATCTCCTAATCTGGTCAACTCTCTCTATTATGGTCTCTCCTATGCTTCTTCATGCACAGAATTCCTTGTTTCATTTGTTGAAAAGACATTAAATGCCTACCATGTGTCAAGCACTATGGAAGTTTCTGAGGCTGTGAATACACATGGTAGATATCCTTGTTTTCAATGAACTTACATTCCAGTGGGGAGGGAGGGAGAGGATAGGAAGGAGGAAGGAACACGTATTTATTAAGTTCCTTGTATGCCGTGGGCCCCGCGCTAAGTTATTTACTAGTATTATCTCATTTGATTGTCATAACAACCTTATGAGGGAGATAGTATGATTATTCCCACTTTACAGTTGAGGAAATTGAGGCAAACAGACATTAAGTGACTTGCCCAGGGTCACATAGCTAGTAAGTGTCCAAGGTTGGATTTAAATTCAGGTCTTCCTGATCCCAAGCTCATCACTCAATCTACTGTGTCATCTAGTTAAGGCAACATGTAGAGGAGAATAGTAGTAGGAAAGAGAATTTGGTCTGCGGATTCACAGGGATAGCACATGGAGCTATGACCAATAGATTGTCACTTCCTTCCACAAACAATGATATGACTGATTTGATTACTGTTTCCGGAGTAAGAGGTGGAAAATGAGGTTTGGGGAAGTGGTGTATGTACAAATTAGCAAGAGAAATAGCAAATTATCTGGAGTGGACAGATGGATGGGATGTGAAACATGGTCTGGGATCAGCTAGCTGTCAAACCACAGACATTTATAATGTACCCCCTATATGCCAAACTCTGTGCTAGGTATTGAGAAGACAAAGACAAATGAAAGTCCCTTTTCTAGGAGCTAACAAAGCTACCAGGGAAATCAACATGAATATATAAAAATATAAATTTAACTATTATACAAATGTGAGGTAGTTTAAGGAGGTACTAGAAGTTGGGAGTAGGGAAGAATCAGGAAAGATATGAGTAGAAGGTAGAATAGCAGTGGATTCACTCACCAATCTGGACAAGTTCAGCTCAGGATGGAATTCCAACATTGAATGGATTAACTCTCCAAAGGAACAGAATCATGGTCTGAAAAGTTCTCCAGCTAAGAGAGTAGTTCCAATTGATGGAGAAAGGAGGAATATTCAGGGAGGGATTAGTGGATGAGATTGTGTGTAATATGCTGCAGACTATGTTATCTCTGTATCTTTCTATTGCTCTTTGGATAACCTACAATTTTTATTTATTTGGAGACTGTCATATTCATGATTCATTATAAATATAAAACATTTCCTGAAGGACACAGATGTCAGGAAGAGGGGATATTATTTCAGAAAATAAATGTTTGGGGTCATTGAAGGTCTTGTGCAATTTACCAAATTTATCTTAATTCAACTATGTCCAGTCCATTGTTTATTCACAGAATCTATCCAAGAGATATTGATGGAGGAGCTAACATTCCATGCAATTTCATTATCTGGACAATAGCCATTCTTCAACCTCATGCTTTCTCTTATATGGATCACAAGACTAAACTGTTTTTGAGTGATTTTTCGATCTCATTTAGAAGGCTTAATGTTCCCAGGCTTGAAGTAGGCAAGATAACATCATTTGCATATGAAAGCATCTGGAAGACTTACAGAGATTTACAGGGAATTTCTCATTCAGGCTTTGCAGTTGTAATCCTACATGTTAATGATGAACACCTTCAGGGAGTAACTATTTCTTCGTTTCATATTTCCCTTCTATTACAAAGTTACCTCTACTCTTCTATCATTCAAGGAATTTGGAATGATCTTATATATTTTGAAGACACTAAGTTTAAGCAGAGTCCCTATGACTATATTTTGCTCTATCAAATTTTCTTAATATAGTCAACAAATAACCTCTTATTCATCAGTGTGACTACAAAAATGTGTCAGTTGTGAAATATCATTTACCGAAGCTTGCTTATGACCTCAAATTTTCATCAAGAATACCATTGATAATGTATGTAAATTATTCCCATAAAAATTTCATCGGATTGAGAAAGTAGATACATGGCTTAGTGGTTATTGATATCTTTTTTGAGCTCTCCCTTTTGTAGGAATAACAGCTGTGAATTTATCTAATCATTTGAATTCCTCTCCTCTTCCAGATGTCTTAAAAATTAATCTATTGATGCACTCAAACTTTTGTCACCTCACACTGAAGCTTCTTCTAAGTATACTTGGTTTGGTTCTGTGACTTGATCCACCTTCATTTTCTTTGTTTCTAAAACAATATTGCTTATTACAAACAAATGAATTCTGCTCATGAAAAATACTAAAAGAAGTCATCAAATAAGTTCTGGCCACAGAAGCAGGTAGATTGGTTTTGTTTTATTCTGTTTGACTCAAGATAGAAAGTCATTTCTACTTCCTGAGACAATAAACTGGAGACTGCGGTGTTAGAGTCTCAATGTTATGTTTCCATTATTGTTGGTGGAGAAAATAATTTGTTATAGAAATCTTGATCACTTTTTTTTTTTTACATTTTTGTTGATTTGTTGTTCTGTCACACTGTCCAATTTATTCATGTTCTTGAACTTATTTGACTTGATTGAGCCTCATGTTTTAGTAATCTTGGTTATTTTTTTCTTCACTACTTCTCAATGTTTTATAAAGTAAAGCAATAAACTTTCACCATTCTCCTCAATAAGGTATCACAAATACATTTGTATTTTAAACCACAATTTTTGTATTTCTTTCTTGGCAAGAAGATCAAGATTTTTTGGCTTGAGATGGTTTCTAGGTTTTTTTGACCTCCACATTGTGGAGATTTCATTATATCAGATAAACTTTATGAAATGATAATAAACTATATTTGTATTTGTTCCTTTATCCAGTTCCCATTATTTATTAATAGCTTGAAAATAACCTAACATCGAGTTGGATTTTATTTAATTATATACTATGTAGTAGCATTTTTAGACTTTCTTTGAATTTTGTGTTGATTTTGACTTTTTCCCTTATAAGCTGATGGTAAGACTGTTTACGGACAACTGATTCAGAAATGATGCATTAATCAGTTGTGTCCTAAGCATAAAGATTTAAACAGCTTCATTTTTCATGATATTTCAGATTGTCAAGTCCAATGGCTTTCAATTCTTTTCTTGAAGAAAGTACCTGTTGCAGGGGAGGAGAGATCAACCTTATCCTACTTTAAACAAACCTCTTGTACTTAGGAAGAAGTTGAATGGAGAGGCAATATGTAAATTATTTTGAATGTCAGATACCTAAGAGAAAGAGAGAGACAGAGACAAAGAGAAAGAGAGACACACACAAAAGGCGATACAGAGAGAGTATTGGGAGGTAAAAACCAGGCAGCAACAGAAAGGTGACACAATTTGAAATTAGTGGGGCTGAAAGATATGAGTGAAAATAGCTTGGAGTGGGAATTAGACCGAAGGAGAAGTTAATGTGTCTGAGATTATATGAAAATAGGTGCTGAGAAATCCAGGATTTCCAAGTGCTGTAGAAAGATTCCTTACCATGTGTGGTGTAGGTGTTTCCTTCCCATTGTGCTAGAGAAAGAGAAAAGTTAATTGGAAGGTCAAGAAACCATCTATGTCTTTCATTGTGTGGAAGATACAAGAAATGAAAGTGAGCTATCTCTGGAGGTCTAGGCAAAGGCAGACAATAAATGGGTGGCATGCCTGATACCTATTTTAGTACTTTCATTTACCTTGTACTCTATTTTAAGTAAACGTCCTTTCGCATCACCATGGTGCTACAAGACCAATTCTTCTGAACCAGGAGGTTTGGAAGAATATGTAGGTTCATGAGCAGTGGCTCTGAATAGATGATAGATCCAAGTAGATTCTAAGAACTTGAATGTAATTTGAGGTACAACATATCCATTGTGAATATAGGCACAAGACATCTTTGTAGTCTAGAAGACTTTATCTTCTTTTGTTTCTTGATTCTAAGCCATATTTTTAATGTATTTTTCAACGTTCTTCCTTCACATTGAAATTACTGAGTACTAATTTTTTTAATTGACTTGTGATTTCATTGAAATAGGGAGTCTCTGATGAAGTCCCTCTACCAATGCATGGATAACTTAGTTTATAGACCTACAGAGTTTTCTGTGTCCCTGAGAAATTGGGTGATTTGCCTAGGGTTATATGTATCTGTCAGTATGTGGAAGTCAGAGGTGAGGCTTAAAACCAGTCTTTCTTACACTGAAGCTATTTACTACATCAAATTTCTTCTCTTAAAGTATAATCATTATCTTATACAAAATGATTGATAGGGAAATGTTTTACATGATTGCTCATGTACAACCTATATGGGATTCCTTACCATTTCAGGGAAGGGGAAGGGAGGGAGGATGAAGGGAGAGAGAATTTGAAACTCAAAACTTTAAAAAATATGTTAAAAATTATTTTAGCATGCAATTAAGAAAAAACAAAATGTCATCCTGATGAGTATCTGGTAACTGAATCCATATGGCTCAGGAGGAGAAAGTGAGGCTGGTGACCTTGCATAGCCCTCCCTCACTCAAATCAAAGTCAACTGCAAGTCATGTCATCATCTCCCTTATGCTATGGTCCTCTTTGAAAATGAAGGACAAACACAACCTGTGGGTAGACCAAGTTTCCTGAATGGGGACCCAGCTTGTTCTCTCCCTCACCCTCACCTCTTCTCCAAAGGGAGGTAAATTTCCAGTTAACTTGAGATTCACTGCCTTCCTTCCTTCCTTCCTTCCTTCCTTCCTTCCTTCCTTCCTTCCTTCCTTCCTTCTTTCCTTTCTTCCTTCCTCCCATGCCCCCAGTTCACTCAGAAGCCCATACATTTGGGGGGTGGAGCCAAGATGGTGGAGTAGAAAGACACACATATGTAGGCTCTCCCCATACAGCCCATAAAATACCTGTAGAGAGGGACTCTCAACAAATTCTGGAGCAGCAGAAGTGGAGAACAACAGAGTGGAGGAGATTTCCAGCCCAGGGTGACCTGAAAGGCCCAAGGGAAATGTCTCTTGCACTGGATGTGGAGCACAGCCCAGCCCAGCCTTGACCACATGGCAAGGGAGGAGGACACCTCAGGGGTGGAATCTCCAGTTGTGGAATCCCCATTTGCAGCAGCAGTGGGTTCACAGATCCCTCAACCCACAGGAGTCAAAGGTCAGTGACAGGGTTATTTTAGCTGGCTGGGAAGGGAGAAGGGCCTTCCCATAGCTCTGGCCTCAGGCAGCAACTGCAGAGGCCACAGTGGGCAGGCAGCAGTTCCCACAGTACCCCACATCCATTATTGGATTGTAAAACCCTTGGGGGCACTGAGGAGCCCATTCTTACCTCAACACTGTGTAAAGGCCCTGAGGGAGCTAATTTATCTCACACTGAATGGTGGCCCTGCGCCCACAACTTAACTGAATCTCAGCCCCCCAGGGCTGGCTTGGTGGAACTGGAGGCCAGGTGGCTGTGGAGAGGAAACTCTGCCAATATTCTGGACACAAAAATCTCTTCCTGCTCTCAGACCAGTGTACATGCTTGATTGTGCCACCTAGGAGGAACTGAGATCTTACAGATTCCCAGAGTATATCCTACTCTTGACAAAGGACCCAAAAGTCAAGTAACTAGTTGGAAAAATGCCCAAAAAAAGGGAAAAAATATAAGACTATAGAAGGCTACTTTCTTAGTAAACAGATGTCCTCTCCCATCCTTTTAACAATGCTTACCATCAGGGAAAGACATAAAAGTCAAGGCTTTTGTATTCCAAACATCCAAAATAAATATTCAATGATCTCAGACCATGGAAGAGCTCAAAAAGGATTTTGAAAATCAAGTAAGAGAGGTGGAGAAAAAATTGGGAAGAGAAATGGGAGAGATGCAAGAAAAGCATGAAAAACTGGTCAACACCTTGCTAAAGGAGACCTAAAAAAATGCTGAAGAAAATAACACCTTGAAAAATAGGCTCTCTCAATTAGAAAAAGAGGTCCAAAAAGCCAATGAGGAGAAGAATGCTTTAAAAAGCAGAATTAGCCAAATAGAAAAGGAGGTTCAAAAGCTCACTGAAGAAAATAGTTCTTTAAAAATTAGAATGGAACAGATGGAGACTAGTGACTTTATGAGAAACCAAGAAATCATAAAACAAAACCAAAAGAATGAAAAAATGGAAGATAATGTGAAATATCTCATGGGAAAAACAACTGACCTGGAAAATAGGTCCATGAGAGACAATTTAAAAATTATGGGACTACCTGAAAGCCATGATCAAAAAAAGAGCCTAGACATCATCTTCCATGAAATTATCAAGGAAAACTGCCCTGACATTCTAGAACCAGGGGGCAAAATAAATACTGAAAGAATCCATTGATCACCTCCTGAAAGAGATCCAAAAAAAGAAACTCCTAGGAACATTGTGGACAAATTCCAGAGTTCCCTGGTCAAGGAGAAAATATTGCAAGCAGCTAGAAAGAAACAATTCCAGTATTGTGGAAATACAATCAGGATAACACAAGATCTAGCAGCTTCTACATTAAGGGATAGAAGGGTATGGAATATGATATTCCAGAAGTCAAAGAAACTAGGACTCAAACCAAGAATCACCTACCCAGCAAAACTGAGTATAATACTTCAGGGGAAAAAATGATCTTTCAGTGAAACAGAGGACTTTCAAGCATTCTTGATGAGAAGACCAGAGCTGAAAAGAGAATTTGACTTTCAAACACAAGAATGAAGAGAAGCATGAAAAAGTAAACAGCAAAGAGAAATCATAAGGGACTTACTAAAGTTAAACTGTTTACATTCCTACATGGAAAGACAATATTTGTAACTCTTGAAACTTTTTTCAGTATCTGGGTAGTTGGTGGGATTATACACACACACACACATACAGAGAGAGAGAGAGAGAGAGAGAGAGAGAGAGAGAGAGAGAGAGAGAGAGAGAGCACAGGGTGAATTGAATAGGATGGGGTCATATCTTTAAAAAATGAAATTAAGGGGTGAGAGAGAAATATATTGGGAGAAATGGAATGGGGCAAATTATCTCTCATAAAAGAGGCAAGTAAAAGACTTTTCAGTGGAGGGAAGAGGGAAGAAAAAAAACATGAAGCTTACTCTCATCACATTCAACTAAAGGAAGGAACAAAATACACACTCTTTTGGGTATGAAAACCTGTCTTGTAATACAGGAAAGTGGTGGAGAAGGTGATAAGCAGGGTGGGGGGGATGATGGAAGGGAGAGAAATGGGAGGAGGGAGCAATTAGAAGTCAACACTCTTGGGGAGGGACAGTGTCAAAAGAGAGAGCAGAAGCAGTGGGGGGCAGGATAGGATGGAGGGGAATATAGTTAGTCTTACACAACATGACTGTTATGGAAGTCATTTGCAAAACTATGAAGATATGGCCTATATTGAATTTGCTTGCCTTCCCAAAGGGGTTGGGTGGGGAGGGAGGGAGGAAGAGAAGTTGGAACTCAAAGTTTTAGGAACAACTTTTGAATATTGTTCTTGCATACAACTAGGAAATGAGAAATACAGGTAATGGGGTATAGAAAGTTATCTTGCCCTACGGTCAAAAGAGAAGATGGGGATAAGGGAAGGGAGGGATGTTAGAAGGGAGGACAGATTGGTGATAGGGGTAATTAGAATGCTTGGCGTGTTGGGGTGGGGGGAGGGGAAAAATGGGGAGAAAATTTTGTGGAAATGAATGTTGAAAACTTAAATAAATAAATTTAAATTAAAAAAAAAAAAGAAGCTCATACATTTGACCACAATGGGTCCTTGGCCAAGCTCCTTAATGGCTGTATTTTAGGCCCTCCTGTCTGAGTGAATTTTGAGTGAATGTCAGTGGTAACTGTTTCTCTTTGAAACAGCAATCCTGAGGGTCTTCCCCTCCTAGCTTTTTCTTTAGTTCTGTTTTCTTCTTTATTACGGGACCAACCCTTAACTTACTTCTTAAAGAGGCAAGGCCTATTCCCTGAATGGGTATTACCTCACTTTGAGTACCTGAAAAGGCCTTATCCTTATAGGGTAAAGGTTTCCCATTGCATCCTGGGCCATCTCCAGTCATCCTGATGTATATCTGGTCACTGCATCCAGATGGCTCAGGAGAAAGTAAGGCTGGTGACCTTGCACAGCCCTTCCTCACTCAGATCAAAGTCAACTGCAAGTCATGTCATCATTTCTCTGATGTCATTGTCCTCTTCGAAAACAAAGGACAAACACAACAATTTAAAATTATATAAATATTTATAAAAGTATATAAAAAGGGCATCAGGAGACACCATAGATCCAATATATCTATATCTATGTATGTGTGTGTGTGTATATATATATATGTATATAAAAGATTATATAAAATATTACATAAGATTAAATATATAAAAACACACTAAAATGTGTTGATTTAATGGGGATGTGGGATCTAGTTCTTGGTAGAATTCCTCTACCACTTTATTGTCTGTAGCTCAAGGTCATCATGAATATTATACTATAAGATGATGATCAGGTGTCTATGGAATGATGTTTTTCTTGCCTTTAGAGGCATGGCAAGACTAAGTCCTTTCATTGCCTCCCCATAGACAGCCTATGAGCCACCCTTCTGTTTAGTTACAACTTCCCTTTGCCTTTTGGTTCCACTTACTATGAGAGTATCAGTACTGATG
The DNA here is from genome assembly GCA_023548195.1 of Bettongia penicillata ogilbyi. Lineage (NCBI taxonomy): Eukaryota > Metazoa > Chordata > Mammalia > Diprotodontia > Potoroidae > Bettongia > Bettongia penicillata. The sequence continues at coordinate 3,827,075 of JAJHZJ010000080.1, read as the reverse complement.
TGATCTAGTTCTTCAAATAGCATGTCAGCCTACTGGTCACTGGACAAGGACTTGTCACCCAAATACCAGGAGATAGGTTTATGTTGAAGATATCTCTGAAATACTATGTGCTTCTTAACTCCATCTATCTTTTGTCCTATTATAATTGCAGAAGGGGTTACACAGGATGCAAGACCATTTTGAAATTTTTCATGACTTTGTGCATTTCCATGGCCAAAGAGCTTAACTAATAATGGTGAGCTTTTCTGTTTAGCTGGGCTGTTTCTCAAAAAACAATTATATCTGTGACAGACTACATGAAGTATGTTCAGCATGGAAGAACATCTAGAGCCTGCCCTCAAATTGGCAAGGCTTTCAGGAACCCCAAGTTACTTTCATGCCCTTATGTAGATTCAGAGTAGTACTTTGCAGAGAACACACAATAAAAATGGTCACATTCTTTTGTTTGGTAGTCACATAATGAACATAGTCAATCTAGAGAGTTCTAGCCAATTCCTCAACCTTTTTCTTAGTGATAGAATATTTTCTCAGTTCAATCACTCTCTTCCACATCAAGTCTTTTCTGATTTCTTCCCTTCCCAACTGCTGGTGACTTCTCCCCTTCTCCTTCATTACCTGCTCTGTATGAGGCATCTGGGTGGTGCAGTGGATAATGTTGCACTTGGAATCAAGAAGACCTGACCTTGACAGCTATTAGATGTTTGACCTCAGACATTAACCTCTCTTGGCCTCAGTTTCCTCATCTGTTAGAGAGGGATGATAATAATGCTGGTTTCACAGAGTTGTTGTGAGGGTCAAATGAGATAGCTCAGGTAAAGCACTTTGTAAATTCTTGCAATTATTTTGTCCCTGTGAAGGTACATATTTCCTACCTTGGCTAAAATTCCAGCTCTTGGAGGGCAAGAATCATTTAATTTGTTGACACATCCCTAGTGCCTAGACAGTGCTTAGAAGCACTAAATAAATGCTTGTCGATTGATTGCCTTTAACTTGCCTCCATAAACATTTTAGACAAAAATCAGGTTCTTGGAGAGGAGTTAAAAGAGGAGGAAAGGAAATCTATTACTAAACGCAGTGAGAAAATTTTCCCTGACATTCAGTGGTTGAATTCCCTATTAATCATAAAAATGCACTGGTGGAGAATTTTAATAAATCCATTTAATTAAGTGATAAGTTTTAAAAAATTAAATTACAATAGACACCATAAATCCCCTTTCATGTGAACTTAATTAAAGAAAGATCCTGGGTCACTAGGATTATACAAGGCATCTCTTACATCTTCTATCTTCTTTATACAGTGCAGTTCAAACCATTATCAATGCAAACTCAAAAGCCCTGCTGCCTGCTTCTACTGCTAGTACAGCAGCAGTATTTTAGCAGCTAGTGATGTTTTTAAAATATATAAGGAAGTCTCAGGTAGTAAGGACAGGACCAACAAGGTGTTGGGAGATACCATAGATCCAGGAGCTGACTCGGCATGTGATCTCAGGTAAGTAACTCCTTCACACACACACACACACACACACACACACACACACACACACACACGCACACACACACACACATACACTCATACACACCCTCCCACCCTTTTAATAGATGTGGTAACAATCTCTGTGTTACCTGCCTTTCTGGGTTGTTGTGTAACTCCAAAGAGAAGATGAGAGGCAGCCAGCCCTAGGTTTTGCCTTATTAATCAAGGTGAAAGCCCTGAACAAAGAATTTTCTTTTTAATATTACTAGGGAAGAAGACAGGGAGACTATCACTTTCACTTAGGGCAGGAGATTTAGGGATTTGTTCTGTGAAATTTGGATTCAGTCAAAAGGCTGCATTTGAGGATCAACCAGGCCACATGTGGCCTCAAGGATGCAGGTTACCCACCCCTGGTTTAGGGCATTCTATTTCTATTAATACAGTTTAAGTTTCTGGTTTTTTTAATAGCTAAAAATCTGCCCTCTAGGGGGAAAAGTCCTTCTCCTCTGATCTCTTCCTTCCTTCCTTCCTTCCTTCCTTCCTTCCTTCCTTCCTTCCTTCCTTCCTTCCTTCCTTCCTTCCCTCCTTCCTTCCCTCCTTCCTTCCCTCCTTCCTTCCCTCCTTCCTTCCCTCCTTCCTTCCTTCCTTCCTTCCTTCCTTCCTTCCTTCCTTCCTTCCTTCCTTCCTTCCTTCCTTCCTTCCTTCCTCCCCTCCCTCCTTCCTTCCTTCCTTCCTTGCTTCTGCTTTTGCCTCAAAGTTGGGAAGGGTGGACACTGTGCTCCAAAGAGAATGCACAGCATTCTTTCTCCATTCAGAGATCGCTGTAGGGGAGTTACTTCTACTTTTCTAAATGTAGACTGCAGACTGAGAGAGGAAATGAAGGATGCATGTACTCTGTCAGCTTTCTCCTGCCATTTGACAATAGTCCTGCCAGCAAGGGGTCTCCTTCACCCAAAACCTTCATGTTTCCTTTGATTGGAAGTTTTAATGCTGCTTTATAAGCAAAATCTAAGAGTAATCCAGATCAAGAGTCCCAAAGGAAAATGACCCCAGGCAGATCTTGACAGGAATTTGAATGCAAATGTGCAGGAAAACTCATCATCCTTCATTTCTGTTTTGGTTTTTTGTTGTTATGTCTTTGTTTTTCATTTTATTTTTAGTTACATACCTTTGGGTTACCTTAATGGTATATGAAAGGGCCATACGTCAGTCTTTGCTTACAAAAGGGCTTGGTAAAAAGCAATCATGCAGTTACTGAGAGTGACTGTGAGCCCACTGGGCTAGACAAGGAGTTACCAAAAAACCTTCCTAAGGCAGAACAGCATGACCTCAGCACTTCCCTGTTCAAAAGTTTCCAGTGACTTCCTCTTGCCTCTAGGGCAGGCCTGCACAACATACCTGGAACTGAAGGACTTGGGGCAGCTGTCACGTGAGCCACAGCAACCAACCATCGTCAGGCTGTCTCTAGTCTAAGCTATTTACAGCAAGAAGTGTAGAAGGGCAGGTCTGCTCTAGAGTAAAAAACAAATGCGTCAGCCTGGCCCTTCAAACTCTCCGCCATTTCCAACCTCCCTTTCCACAATCATTTTTCATTGTTTCCTTTCATGTACTTGATGTTCTGGTCAACCACCTATTTGCTCTTTCTTAAACTTGCCACCACATCTCCTATCTTTGTGCCCTTTAACGCCTGGTACACGTTTCCTTCTTGCTGCTGCCTCTCAGAATCTTTTCATCCTGAAAGGTTCAGATCGGGTACAACCTCCTCCACAAAGCCTCCCCAATCCCCACTTTTGCTGGTGCTGTTTCCCTACTCCAATTGTCTTGAATTTCCTTATCTATACACACACTATATCCTGTAAACTCCTTGAGGGCTAGACCTATTTCCCTTCTGTCTTCATACCTCTAGTACCTAGCACAGTGCTTGGCATATTCTGTAATTGTGGCTTCGTAAATGTTTGTTGAATTTAATTTAATTGCATGGTCCCTGACTTCAAGCTGTTAACATGGTTGCTGGCAGGACAACATAGACAAGACCTTTACTGCTCTGCAATTTAATATAGTTAAATCTTTATCTATCTGCCACTAAAGGGATTTTCCTAAACCACAGTTCCAATTATGTCACCCCTCCTGAAGGAATGCATGGGTGCATGTACTGGGGCCCCAATTCTAAAATCACATTTCTCTCTAAAGATCACATTTCTCAGGGGTGGAGTCAAGATGGCGGAGTAGAAAGACGCACGTTTACGAGCTCCGGACCCACAGCCCATAGAATTAATGTAAAAAGAGATCCCCATAAGTTCTGAATCACTGAAAGGTGTGCAGAAACAGAGTGGAAGAGATTTCCATTCCAGAGAGGACTGGAGAGCTGTCTCCACGGTCCGTCGCGCTCCGGAAAGCGGACCCCACCCCAGTGCTGCCCTGGCTACAGCCCCAGAGAATCAGATCCCAGCAGGCTTCAGGGACGGAAGCTCCGGCAGCCGGGAAAGTCCCTCTGCCCACAGAAGCCACAAGTCAGTGAGAGAGAGGGCTGGCTGGCTGAGAGGGGGAGCGGAGTGTCTCTGTGACTCGGGCCCCCTCAGGAGGAAGCGGCGGAGGCAGAGGCGGGGGTGACGGCGGAGGCAGCAGCGGCACGGCTGGCCATGGCGGCCCGGGACTCCCCCAGCAGCAGGCAGGATCTTCATTACTGAAAGTCTCTGCATAAACCACCTGAGGGAACTGAGCCTGGGAGGTGGCCCTGCCCCGACCCCAGCACCAGAACTAAAGCTCACATTGAATAGCAGCCGTGGGCGGCGGGGAAAGCCCATTTGAATCTCAGACCCCAAGCACTAGCTGGGCGGATCTAGGCGGAGGTGGACAGGAATCTCAGAAGTCAAGTAACTGTCTGGGAAAATGCCTAGAAAAGGGAAGAAAAATAAGACTATAGAGAGTTTTTTTGAACAGATGCAAATGATCCCAACTTTCGGATCTGAGGAAGACGAGGACATATTCTTGCCATCAGGGAAAGACATGGAGGGCGGGCTTGGTAACCCAGACATCCCAGGGGGATGTCGGGTGGGCTCAGGCCTTGGAAGAGCTCAAAAAGGATTTTGAAAAGCAAGTTAGACAGGTGGAGGAAAAACTGGGAAGAGAAATGAGAGAGATGCAAGAAAAGTATGAAAAACGGGTCAATACCTTGGTAAAGGAGACCCAAAAAAAATGCTGAAGAAAATAACACCTTGAAAAATAGGCTCACTCAATTGGCAAAAGAGGTTCAAAAAGCCAATGAGGAGAAGAATGCTTCCAAAAGCAGAATGAGCCAAATGGAAAAAGAGGTTCAAAAGCTCACTGAAGAGAATAGTTCTCTCAAAATTAGAATGGAACAGATGGAGTCTAATGACTTTCCGAGAAACCAAGAAATCACCAAACAAAACCAAAAGAATGAAAAAATGGAAGAGAATGTGAAATATCTCATGGGAAAAACAACTGACCTGGAAAATAGATCCAGGAGAGACAATTTAAAAACTATGGGACTACCTGAAAGTCATGATCAAAAAAAGAGCCTAGACATCATCTTCCAAGAAATTATCAAGGAAAACTGCCCTGACATTCTAGAACCAGAGGGCAAAATAAGTATTGAAAGAATCCATCGATCACCACCTGAAAGAGATCCAAAAAGAGAAACTCCTAGGAACAATGTGGCCAAATTCCAGAACTCCCAGCTCAAAGAGAAAATCTTGCAAGCAGCTAGAAAGAAACAATTCCAGTACTGTGGAAATACAATCAGGATAACTCAAGATCTAGCAGCTTCTACATTAAGGGATCGAAGGGCCTGGAATAGGATATTCCAGAAGTCAAAGGAACTAGGACTCAAACCAAGAATCACCTACCCAGCTAAACTGAGTATAATACTTCAGGGGAAGATATGGTCTTTCAATGAAACAGAGGACTTTCAAGCATTCTTGATCAAAAACCAGAGCTGAAAAGAAAATTTGACTTTCAAACACAAGAATGAGAAGAAGCATGGGGGAAGGGGATAAAAGGGGAGAAAAGTTGGAACCCAAAATTTTGTGAAAATGAATGTAAAAAGTTAAATAAATAAATGAATGAATGAATGAATGAATGAATGAATGAATGAATAGATAAATAAATAAAAAAGATCGCATTTCTCCCTAGCCTCTAAAATACTATCTCAGGCAGTTTCTCCCTAGCCCAAGGACACAACCTGCCCTAGCAACAACCGTTATCTCCCTTCCTGCTATAGTAGCCAGCTGCACCTATAGAACTCATTAGTTTGAACCAGTTGTGTACTGGCTTAACAGGCTGTGCACTTGGTCATAACAACACTTAATACTCACTGACTAATCCTATGTATCTTGGATTTAGACATACCTATATTCCCTTACATTTATCTTGTCTAACAAGGCATTGATGAGATCAACCTGGTATTGCTGAGCCAGTCCTGACAGCTAGTTGACTTAGTGATGTTTCAGGCCTAAAACCACACCTTCAGGTATCCCTGCCTTGGATTATTTCCCAGTGAATTTTGGGTAAAACGCCTGTGCAGTAGATACCAAAAGTGCATGTTCCTTTAAGAACTCACCACTCCTTCACCACTCCCTAATCTCACCCCAAAACACCTAGTTAGCATATTTGGCACAAGTGATACTATAGAATATCCTATATAAACTTTTCCAGTACCCCTTTAAGGTTGCAAGTTCCCTAAGAACTCTTGCCTGCTGAAAGGCATCATAAATCTTCACCTTAACTTCAACAACGCTTGAGTTCATGAATTCTTCTCCAGATGACCTTCCCCTAGTACTCTGGTCTTTGTGGGGGTCTCACACCCCTCTTCCAGCCCTCATGACTCCTACCTCCCAATCAATAAATTCCTGTGGTTTCCTATTGCCTTAGGAACAAATATAAAATGCTCTGTTTGGCATTCAAAGCGCTTCAAAACCTAGCCCCCTCTTAAGGTCCAGGCATCTGACACATATTCTCATTCATTAACATTGGCCTTTGGACTGTTCATGAAGAAAACACTCCATTCTGGACATTTTCTCTAGTCATGCCCCATTCTTGGAATGATCCCCCTCCTCTTCTCCAACCTCCCTGGCTTCTAAGCTCCAACTAAAGGATCACTTTCGACAGAAAATCTTCTCTAACCCTTCTTGATTCCAGTGCTTTCCCTTCTTTTAATCATTTCCTATGTATCTTCTATAGAGCTTACTTAGTATTTTTTTATTTGCTTGTTGTCTTACCCCATTAGATGCAAGCTTTTTGAGGGTAAGGACCATCTTTTGCCTCTTTTTGTACCCCCAGTGCTTAACACAGTGCCTAGCACTAGGATATGATTAATAAATGTTGATTCAGAGCAGGTTCATTAGAGTAATTAGGGAACTCTTCCCCCAGGAGGTAGTAGTTGAGTTGGGCTTTGAAGGATAGGTAGGATTTAGACACAGAAGAGACAAGTCATTTGGGAGGGGGAATGGAAAGAATCACACAAAGAAAGATTTTGAGGTATGAATGTGTATGGGAGTTGGGGTGGGGAGAAAAAGTGAGATGACTAACCTGAATAGACCTGAAGATTCATTTTGGGGAATGGCATAAAAGAAGGTTATATAGGACCAGATTACAGTGTATCATTATTGTTACTACTACTACTACTACTACTGCTACGATTATCATTATCTTATTTGTTTTAGTTTTCACCATTCACTTCTATAAGATTTTGAGTTCTAAATTTTCTACCCCTTCTCAAGATGCCATGCAATCTGATATAGGCTACACATGTACAATTATATTAAACATATTTCCACATTAGACATGTTGTACAGAAGAATTATGACCAAAGGGGAAAACCACAAAATGGAATAAATGAGAGAGAGAGAGAGAGAGAGAGAGAGAGAGAGAGAGAGAATAGTATGCTTCAATCTGCATTCAGACTATAGTTCTTTCTCTGGATGTGAATAATATTTTCCATCATGAGTCTTTTGGAATTGTCTTAGATCCTCATGTCACTAAAAAGACTTAAATCTATCAAAGTTGGTCATCACACCAATGTTGCTGTTACCGTGTACAATATTCTCCTGGTTCTGCTCACTTCATTCAGCATCAGTAAGTGTAAATTTTTCCAGGTTTCTCTGAAGTCCACCTGCTCATCATTTCTTATGAAACAATAGTATTCCATTACATTTATATAGTACAACTTGTTCAGTCATCCCCCAATTGATGGGCATCCTCTCAATTTCCAATTCTTCACCACCACAAAAAGAGCTGCTATAAATATATTTGTACATGTGGGTCCTTTTCCCATTTTTATGATCTCCTTGAGATACTGCCCTAGTAGTGGTATTGCTGGGTCAAAGGGTATGCACAACTTTATAGCCCTCTGGGCATAGTTCCAAATTGCTCTCCAGAAAGGTTGGATCAGTTCACAATTTCACCAACAGAGCATTAGTGTTCCAATTTTCCTACATCTTCTCCAACATTTATCATTTTCCTGTTTTGTCATGTTAGCCAATCTGATAGATGTGCTGTGGTACCTCAGAGCTGTTTTAATTTGTATTTCTCTAATCAAGAGTGATTTAGAGCATTTTTTCATATGACTATAGATAGTTTTAATTTCTTCACCTGATAACTGCTTGTTCATGTCCTTTGATCATTAATCAATTGAGGAATGACTTGTATTCTGTTAAATTTGACTCAGTTCTCCATATATTTTAGAAATGAAGCCTTCATCAGAGTCACTGGTTGAAAAAAATTGTTTCTCAGATTTCTGTTTCCCTTCTAATCTTTGTTGCATTGGTTTTGTTTATGCAAAACCTTTTTGATTTAATGTAATCAAAATTATCCACTTTGCATTTCACAATATTCTTTATCTCTTGTTAGTCATAAATGCTTCCTTTCTCCATAGATCTGATAGGCCAACAATAGTTGCCTTGCTCTCCTAATTTGCATATAGTCTCACCCTTTATGTCTAAATCATGAACCTATTTTGACCATATCTTGGTAAATAGTGTAAAATGTTGGTCTATGCCTAGTTTCTGCCATAATATTTTCCAGTTTTCCCAATAGTTTTTATTAAATTATGAGTTCTTACCCCAGAAGCTGAAGTCTTTGAGTTTATCAAACAGTAGATTATGATCGTCATTGATTACTGTGTCTTGTGTACCTAACCTATTTCACGTATCTACCACTCTGTTTCTTAGCCAGTACCAAATAGTTTTGATGATTTTTGCTTTATAATACAATTTGAGATCTGGTATGGCTAGGCTACCTCAGGATCTTTTTTTTTTAGTAGCAATTTCACAGTTATTGTTTGTTGTTCAGTTGTATTCAATTCTCCGTGATCCTATTTGGGGTTTTCTTAGCAAAGATACTGGAGTGGTTTGTCATTTCCTTCTCTAACTCATTTTATAGATAAGGAAACTGAGGCAAACAGGGTTTAGTGATCTTCCCAGGGTCACATGGTTAGTTAGTATCTGAGGCTGGATTTGAACCCAGGTCTTCCTGATTCCAGGGCTAGTGCACTATCCACTTAGACATCTAGCTGCAATGATAACAATGGTAGCATCAATTTGATTACTGTTCTCAAAGCAAGAGGTGAAAAATAGAGAGGGATGTGTGTGGGAGAGTATCTGAACAACTGAAGGGCAAGTGTCCAGATGCTCTAGAAGACTCTGGTTTCTGAGGTCATATGAAGCATTATCTGATTGCTAGCTTTAAGTATAGTAGGCTGGGCAAATCTGTGCTCACTCACCAAACAGGATAGCTGAGTATCAGCGAAGAATTCCAAAAATGAATGGATCGTTATGCCATAGGAATTATTAGCAATAGAAAGCCACTGATGGTTATTGAACATAAGAAGTACTTATATTTAATTCAACAAATATTTATGAAATATCTACTATATGTCAAACATTGTCTTAGATGCTGAGGTAGAAAAAATGATAAGACATAGTCCTTGTCCATGTATATGGAGTTTATAATCCAGTAGTGAAATACATAACCTAGTAATAGAAAAAAAATCTCAGTTTACCCTGTGAGAGAACAGGCGCAAATTAGACAGAGCATCAACCTGGAGTGGAAGGGCTTAAACTGCCTCATTCTGAAATTTATTCAAAAGATCAAAGAAAAAAAGTAAATAAATCAAGGGATCAAGGAAATTATGAAATCTTGGCTAAAATTAATGCAGAAAAATAGTCATTTGGGGAAAATACAGACTATACCAAATCATGAGCTTAGAAAAATCTTCATTAACGACTGATCTTTGCTGTGTCCTTAAAAGATGGAGGCACCACTGAAATGAAGCTTCCAGCACTGGAGGCCTGCAGCCATGAGCTGGATAGGCTCAGAGGAGTCATCAAACAAAGTGATACTAAATGACAGTTGACTAAGTACCAAAGAAACAGATGTCGAGTTAGAGGATTAATACCGAAGATAACTTATAGTGGTCGTCCTAGCAACGAAAGAACAGTCACAATGAGTAGGATGTAGAGGGGATCTGAACAACTAAATCATGCTAGGGCTGTGCCAGAGCCAGGCACTGGAACGCCAATTGTTAAATTTTCAGTGTAAGCGTTTGCACCTTGGGCAAATGCTACAAACCAGAGCTTTGGTTTATTGTTTTGTTAATTAGACTTAAGAGATTATAAAGAAAATGTCAATAATGCAGATCATGATTACATTCCTGTACTCCTCCTGACCCTCACCACAACCCCTCCTCCCAAGTCAATCATTAAATATTTATCAGCACATCCCTGAATTTAACCCACTTTAGTCCCAGAATCTCAGGGATGGAAGGAACATTAGACATCGTTGAGCTGAACACCTGATCCTCACATGGGAATCTCTACTATAGCATCCCTGACAGATGATTACCAAACCTCTAGTGAGTGGAAGACATCCACTGATTGGGAAGCTCATTGTCATTATAAGATAGCTTTATGAGGATCGTAACTCAAATACGTCCACATTGGTCATGTTTGGGAAAATGATTTGCAATCATATCTGTAAACCTGAAACTCAAAAAAGGCTGTACTACAAAAGTAGTGCAAGGTGACTTTAATTTCTCATACTGACCTTGTGATCTATCAAGGTACATGGCTAAGCTTCCTCACCACAAATAACTTAACACCCTCAAAGGTATCTGTTAAATTTCTTAAATCTGTTAAATTTTTTCAAGATTTTATTTTTCCTTTGTCATTTTAAAGCAGAAATTCTGCTTTTCTCTCATTCATTGATCCTCCTGTCTCCCCTCCCCATGCTCAGATTCCCTGGTGTTAAGATAACGTTTGGTGTTAACTATTCAGCACTAAGCACCTTGTCTCTTTAGGTTTATTTAGGAACATAATTCTCAGTTCAGATAATTGGGCTAATGAGGAAATGAGAAGGCAAAGCACAGATGCAAAATCTTTCACATGAAAGGAGAGAGGCAGACTCTAGTGAAAGGAAAAAGACAAAACCTGGATATTTCAAGTTGGCACTCAAGGTCCCTTACACCATGCCCCCAGTCAACTTGTCCAACTTTATCAATGTCTTTCCTTCTTCCCCTGAGGGTCCTATGGCTATTTCACTCTTCAAGCCTTATTCCTCCCTCTCACTTAGAATGTCTTTGTCTTTGTCAAGTCTCTCTAAGTCAGGCTAGCACTACACATGGCCCTTAGGCCATATGCAATCCATCAAAGAATTTTGAGCAGCCAATGAAAAATAGAAAAATATAGGGCTGCCACTGCTCATTATCTCCTGTTTGTCACGTTACCAGAAGCAACCAACCTTCATCAGTCTGTCTCTAGTCTTACTTATCCATAGGCCAAAGAAGTTTAGCCTATTTGAATTTTGGTCCCTACCTCTGCCAAGTTGCACAGGTCTATCTTTCAGGGATCAACCCAAATCTCACCTTTATGAAGCCTTCCTTGACTCCTTCTGCCCTAACCAATCCCTCTTTATCTGAACTTGTCCATATCACACATTTTACCTCTTAATTAGCTCCTGCCTTGCCTTACCATTTACATATTTACAATATCTTGTTCTCATCTTCCTAGATTATAATGTCCATTAAGGGCAGGGAGACGTATCTATGTGTATGCGTATATTTTCGTCTATGTCTGTGTCTATCTGGGCCGCTAGGTTGCACAGTGTATAGAGTACTGGGTTTAGAATCAAGAACACTCATCTTCCTGAATTCAAATCCAGCCTCAGATATTTACTAGCTGTGTGATCCTGGGCAACTCACTTAACCCTGTTTGCCTCAGTTCCTCCTCTATAAAATGAACTGGAGAAGGAGATGGCAAACCACTTTAGTGTCCTTGCCAGAAAAACCCCAGGTGGAGTCATGAAGTCAGACACAACTGAAACAACTCAACAACATATATAATATACACACACATGTGAATGCATACATACACATATATATATGTGTGTATATATATATGTGATATAAATTTCTTATATTTATTTTGTAGCCTCCTTCATGCTCATCAGAGAGCTATGAGGAGAGTAATAAATGAAGTAATTAAATCGTAGGTTTAAAAAAATGAGTGATATTAGAGTGCCTACATTTTCCCAAATGAAAGAATTTTACAAGTTTGAGTTTCCTAAGTCAATTGTCAGTAACTCAGTCATAGAGAAACTCATTGGAAGCCTGGGCCCACCATTTCTCTGTGCACCAGGTATCCAGGGTCAGTGATGTAAGCTACCATCAGTGGGGTCCTTTTTGCCTGGTGGAATGGTTTTTGGCAATTACTGCAAACCTCCCCTACTTGGGTCCCAGCAGGAGGAGCATGCTCATTGGGGCAGGCTAACTCCAGGATACCTGTTAGCTGATACTTAATGAGCAAGCAGCTCTCCAGTAGGTAATCACTCATTCTGTAAGTTGACTCATTTGTCATCGGCCACATTTTGAAGTGTGCCATCTAAGAATATTGCATAGAATATTCCCCAGGTACATCCAGGATCCCTTTGCTGGGCTGGCTGCTCCACTGTACAGACAGACCTAATCACCTCTCTTGAAGGGCAGGCTCATCATGGGGGCTTTTCTTCTTTCACTATAATGAAATGAAGCTTTTGGCCTCAGAGAAGCTTTCAGAAAGTGCAAATACCATTCAACATTAATGGGCCTGTTCCCTCTTGGCCTCACATCCATGATTTTTCTGTTGCTTTAAAGCTTTAGGTCCTGTGTTTTTGAGATCATTAGAGAATTTCAGAGCTGAAAATGATCCTGTAGCCAGAAAGGATCTAGATCAAATTTTGCAGGGGTTCCTCCCTTTCTGATGGTCAATTAGAAGATCGAAGGATACTAATAAAAGCTTATCTATATAAGCAGTTAAATATTTATAAACCATTCCCCCTCCACACACAATTATTCTGTGGGATAGTAGTACAAATATCATTTCCATTTTACAGATAAGGAAACTGAGGCACAGAGAGGTTTAGTGACTTGCCACAGTTATATAGCTAGTAAGTATTAGAGCTGAGAACTCTAATCTTCCTGCAGAGCAGGAAAGTACTTTCATTTATTCATCCATCAAGTGTGAGATACTGAGCTTAAGTGGTCTTTTCTTCAATATTTGTCTGCTGAATTTAATATTCTAAAAATTCTGTGATTCCAACAGTGGAAGTACTCCATTGTCTCCTTGATCCCTCCCTTTCCCCTTCTCCTCCTCCCCATCACAACACTGGGGCAAATCACTCTTCAGTGGATAGTTTCAAGAGCTGATTTGAACAAAATATTCAAAAAGAAGTGGCTACCGCTGACAAGAAGCTTCTCTGCAGGAATCTGGGCTATTCCCAGGACATTTCATCACTGTCCACTATTCAAAACCATTTTATCTTGGTATAACCCCTGTACTTTGTGCCCTGCTGACAGCATCTGGGAATTAAGGGTCACCACACCACAATGACTCATTGGAATAAAAACCAGTATTTACCTATTTAGAGAAAGAGAAGTAAAAAAAAATAGTCAACCAGGGTCTTTCTCCCTATCCTTGTCTTTCAACTAGTTATTCCTCTCAGAATCCCATGAGGAATCAGCTCAATACACCCAGTACCCTTTCTGTTAGATTGCCTTTTATAACCACCCTTTGCTATTCAACAGGCCATGGTCCATTTCTCCCTTGACTCTGCCAAGAGAAAACAGGGCCTCTTCCATCAGCTCAGGTTATAAGTATGCCTCCTTTTACTAAACACAATCATTGATAAGAGTATAGTTGACTATAAATTTGACTATAGACTAATACACAGCTTGGCAGTTCTCCTCATGTTGCATGGAGCCCCCTCTGCTGGCTGGTAATTGGGTGTTTCCCTGGTGCCCTCACTTTGTCACTAGCAAAAAAAAAAATGGAAAGCAAAACCAATTCTTTATTTCCTGTATGCTTTTGGTATTTCTAGACTCAATTGCCTTGAAATCTCCGACCTATGCAACATGGCTCCTTGCTGGTAGAGCACCATTTCCATTCATTATTAATGCCCAAGAAATGCTCCAGGAGAGCTAGAGAGCTCTTTTCTGGGAAAGTGCAATTATCATTTCATTAAAGATTGATTACACATGTGGCTGGTCATTTAAATAATGGCCCTGCTGACACCGTAAATTGAATGATAAACGAGTCTTCCCATGCCACCTCCAGTCAATGCAAGCATGGCCTGGAGAAAGGCGATGGGCCTCTTCCAGCCACTGAAAGGTCATCTGAAATATTAAGGACTTCCTGTCGATTCTCAGTCTGCAAAATAAGGCCATCTTTGGGGCAAAGGGTCCAGGCCTGGAAAAGTCTGCATAGATACAAGTCCCGATGATGACGCGCACAATTGCCAGGAGCTCTGACACAATTTAAATGTTTCCAACAAGGGACTTAATTTCTACTTAATAAGACAGATACTGTGTGTTGCTTTCATGTCACTTGATTATTAAAAGTAGATTTATTGAAGTTTAAGGCATTAGGCAACTGTACCAAGGAATATAATATCATTAGAGTCTTGTTAGCCTCAGTAAGTACTATTTTAACCCTTTGTAAAACAAGGCAGAACTTTTCTAGAAGTGAAAGCACATCTCACAAATGGTTAGTAGTGTGGCCCAATTCCCATTCAATATAGAGCTCTCAATAGCTTATTTCACCTTTCTAGACTTCTTTAAGATTCACAAAGCATTTTCACGTCAGCTCATTGCAACTAAGACACGCAGGTGGGTATGTATGTATGCATTTGTGTAAATGTGTACACATATGTATTGATACATATATGCATGAAAAGACTGTTGGTGCATATATGTAAATATAGACATGCATACATATATAATATATATTCCATGACTTGTAAGCAGAGTATCACCTAAAGCATATATACAGAGAGAAAATGCATACACACACACATAAATATGTATTTCATAATATAGGTATGTATTTATGTATGCGTATATGTGAAGAAGAATGTGTGTGTGTGTGTATGTACTTTAGGTGATAATCTATGGTTACATATCATGGAATACCACAGTCCCTGAAGAATCAAAGTTGCAGATCACCCAAAGGACAATGCAGAAGTACACAGTGGATTGGATCGTTTTTGCTGTTATTAAGCACTTCAGTTTTGTCTGACTCTTCAAGTCTCCATTGTGAAATTTCCTTGCCAGAATATTAGAGTTGCTTGCCATTTCCTTCTCCAGCTCATTTCACAGATGAAGAAACAAAGGCAAACAGAATTAACAGACTTGCTCGGGATCACATAGCTAATTAGTGTGTGAAACCAGATTTGAACTCATGAAGATGAACCTTTCTGATTCCAGGTCCAGCACTTTATGCACTGTACCACCTAGATGGATTGTCCTGCAAAAGATTTGCAGTCAAAAAGTGTATATGAGAAACATGAGGGGGAAAGGAGGTAGGTCAACCACGTGACAAGCATGGGGGCTAATCAACCAGAGAAACCCAGTGTGCTCCATGACTGCTCACATAATGGCAAGAGGACTAAGAGAAGGCCTCCAGGATGTTGAGTAGAATCTCCCCACCACCACCACCATCCAATCCAGCCACCACCTGTGGAAAATTCATGGGAAAGCTTTTGACAGGTTTTTTATAAAGCGGCATAGTTGACTTATAATTTATATCACTGAAGGAATTTGTATCTACATGGATAAATAAGATAAGAACTTCATGGAGAGACCATGGTATCTCATGAGGTTTTCATAACTCATTTAAGATGAATTGGACAAGTATTTTATCATCATTTTACAGAAGAAGAAGAAGGAAGAGGAAGGGGGGAGGAGAAAGAGGAAATTATGACAATGAGATTGATGGAATAATATTAGAGGCAAGTAGATATTTCAGTGGGTTAGAGCACTGTGCCTAGAGTCTGAAAGAACTGAGTTCAAATCCATCCCTGGGCATTTACTAGCTGTATGTCCTTGGGTAAGTCATCTTCTATTTGTCTCAGTTTCTTCAACTGTAAAATTTGGATAATCATACTTACCTATCAGAGTTTTTGTGAGAATTAAATGAGATAGCATTTCTAAAGCACATACCACAGTATTGGGTACATAGAAGGCACTTTAAAAATACTAGTAGTAATGATGATAATGAGATTATTGACATTAATTGTGGTGCTTTAAATTTTGTTAAATGCTCCACATAAGTGACTTCTTTTGATATTCCTTACAAGACTGTTAGAAAGTCAGCCCAAGGATTGTCACCCCTATTTTATAGATAAGGAAACCATGGATCAGAGGTGCAAAATGACTTTCCCAAGGTGCTATAGTGAGAAAAAGAAAGGGGATTTGAACACATTCTCTGACTCCAAGTCCAGAACTTTGATAGGGGCTAAGTTGATTGGATTTTGACATTGTGGATGATGTCATTCTACTTGCCATTTTTTCTGGAATTAAACCTAAATTCTGTTCCTCTTTGGTGACTTCTCTATCAGCAAAGGATTGCCCCCTATCAAAAATGGTGGTGTGAGGAGATGGGAAAGACAGAAGGGGAAGAAACAATTGAAATAACATCTTTAGTGACTTTTCCACCTACAAAGTATTTTCCCAAAATAATGCTCCTGGGAGAAAAAGATGGGGAAGAGGGAATGAGTGAACTGGATCATAGAAATGAGCTGTGTACTATTACAGTATGGTGCAGTATAATACATAGGCAAGAGTACATGATTAGGAGTCAAAAAACCCAGGTCCAAATCCTAGATTTGTAATTAACTTTCTATGTGACTTTGGGAAAACCAATTGACCTTTCAGGGACTCAGGTTTTTCATCTGTAAAATGGAGACAGTAATTCCTGACCTATCTCAGAAGGCTTTTGTGAAGACCAAATGAAGTAATAGATATAAAAATGATTAGGCACCATCTAAACATTGTGATGATGATGATGATGATAAATAGGAATAATAATCTCATTTTTGTCAACAGATTTCAGATGGCAATGATCCTGAGACAAGCAACTATCCTGATAGTCTTCTTTTCATTTATATTTAATGTTCTGTCAGGGGCAGCTAGGTGGTGCAGTGGATAGAGCACCAGTGCAGGAGTCAGGAGGACCTGGGTTCAAATCTCACCTCAGACACTTGATACTCACTAGCTGTGTGACCTTGGGCAAGTCACTTAACCCCAATGGCCTCGTCCCAAATCATCTCCAGTCAGTTTGATGAATATCTCTCACTGGATTCAGACGGCTCAGGAGGAGAAGTAAGGCTGGTAACCTGTACAGCCCTCCCTCACTCAAAGCAAAGTCAAGCGTCATGTCATGATTTCTCTGATGGCATAGTCTTCTTCGGCAACGAAGGACGAGTTCTGTGGACTGTTACACAGAGGAGTAAAATAACTATGTTTGTAACTGATTAAGTATTTATAAAAGATATACTAATAAAAATAAAAGATACCCAGGAAAACAGGGGTGATATATATCTTCTCCTTCTGCCATATAATGCTGATTTCTTTCTCAAGTCTCTGTAATCTGAAAAGTTCTCATTTCAGTTACTTTGGCTATTATGAATGTTTATTGTAGCAAAATATATTAAAATATATTGTTCTTAAATGTTTTTATCAATGTTGCTTATGAGCAATGTTGCCTATGTCCATATTGTTTATGAGTTATGGTTTTGTCTCATTTTTATCATTATCATCATTACAATCAATAATAACCTTTTCTGTTTATTTTCTTTTCCCAAACCATAGTCCCCTCTATAGTCAGAATCAGAAAGAACTAAGAAAATCCATCTTACCCATCTTTAGGCAATACCATTCACTAGCTTGTTTTGTCAAGCAGAGAATGTAAGACCTCAGAATAAGGGTGAGCTAAGGGAATACCAAGGGTGATGGATAAACATGGTATGGTATAGAAATATAATGGGATACTTATATGTCCTTAGCACTGATGAAAGAGTAAGTTTTAGAGAAACCTGGGAAGACTTATAGTAAATAGATACAGACTGAAATGATCAGAATAAAAGTGTAGTGCTTTAAGATATACTTTAGGATTTAAAATAAAATTTATACAATGCAATAAATTATGCAATTTATGCAATAACGACAACATTATGAAGACAAGCAACTTTGGAATACTCAAGAACGTTGATCAATGCAATGACCAATCGTGGCTTCAAAAGACCAGTGATAAAATATGTTACTCACCTCCCAGTAGAGAGGTGATGGCCTTAAGATGTAGAATAAGACATACATTTTTGGATATGGTCAATGCGGGAATTTGTTTTGCTTGACTAGTCATGTTTGTTATAAAGATTTTCCTTTTCTTTTTCAATTTTTTCCCAATGGAGATGGATGAATGGGACAGAAGATAAATGCTTGCTAAGTGAAAAGAATAAAATTAATAATAAAAAAGGATGAGTCAAGTCTCACCTCAATATTTCACAAGGTAAAAGTATATCCTAATCTATGAAGAAGTATTGCTTGGAGTTAGGGATGGGGAAAGGTTTCTAGAGAAATATGGGGTGTCTTGGGCAAAAAGGTCTAATATGGGGTTTTGGTCGCAGGTGAACAGTGTGAAATGGAGAATGCTTTTCCTGGGGAAGTTATTGTGTTCAAATGTAAATTATTAATGGCAAATTAAAAGAGTGTCAGAATTTCAAAATGGATAAAGGGCTGACCAGAGAGTAGAGAGATATGGATTGAAGCCTGTTTCTAACACATGAAAGCTTATATAACTATGCAAATGGCTACCAAAAAAAAGTTAAAACAGACTAGACCTTGCTTTCAAGGAATTTATATTCCAATGGGGGGAGAAATTATATAAATAACTAGTTATATACAAGATATATGTAGAGAAGATGAAGTGTAATCTTAGGGGAAAGGTACTAACAACAGAGGGGTGGTGTGGACCAGGAACAGCTTCTTATGGAGCATGAGATTTGAGCTGAGACTTGAAGAAAGTAGGAATAATTAAGAGAAGATGAGGAAAGAAGGCACTGCAGTCATGGGGGACAGTCAGTACAAAGGCACATAGTCAGGAAATGGAGTATTCTGCTCTTGGAACAGCAAATAGGCCGTGTGGTTGAATCACAGAATGTGGGAAGGAGTAAAGTTTAAGAATGGAAAACTATGAAGTGGACATTCTATGAACAACTGTAAATGCCCAACAGAGAAGTTTGTCTTATCTTGGAGGTAAGGGGGAGCAGCTAGAGTTGATTGAGTACTGAGGAGACTGAATCAGACCAAAACTTTAAGAAAATCACGTTTACAATTGTATGGAGAATGGATTGGAGTAGAGATAGACATGGGATAGGGAGATTGACCAGAAACTGTTGAAATATTGCAGGTGAAGCAATGAAGGCCAGAACTACGGTTGTGGTTGTGTGAGTAGAGAGAAAGAAACATATATGTAAGATGATCTGAAGGGAGAATTTAAAAAAATATTGGCAATAGATTTCTATGTGGGGTGAATTAGAGGGAGTGGTTGAGGATTACACTAAGGTTTTGACTAGGAAGGTGGTAGTGTCTTCAACAGTAAAAGGGAAACTGGGAAATGGGAAAGGCTTTGGAGGAATGAGAATTATTTTTGTTTTGGGCATGTTGAGTTTTAAGATGTTTATTGGACATCCAGTTCAGTATGTCCAAAAGGTAGTGGGGTGATATAGGACTGTAGCATGGGAGAGATACTAAAGTTGAATATATATTAATCTGGGAATCATCTACTTAGTAATGATAAGTGAATCCATGAGAATTCCTGAGATAGTCAAATGAGATCATAGATCTGGAAAAAAGAAGAAGGCTGAGGACACCCATGGATGAGAGAAGAAATAAATGGAGAATTAGCAAAGGAAGTCAGAAAAGGCAGAAGAGAACAGGTAGACAGTAGTGTCATAAAAACCTAAAGAGGAAAACGTTATCTAGAAGAAAAGAATGATTGACTTTGTCCAATAGTGCAGGGAGAGAAAAAAGAAGGGTAGGAAAGATATAAGAGATGGCCAGTAGGGATGGTAGGATCAAGTAAGGATTATTTTTTTTTTTAATTTATTTATTTATTTAACTTTTTACATTCATTTTCACAAAATTTTGGGTTCCAAATTTTCTCCCTATTTATCCCCTCCTCCCACCCCAATAGACTGAGCATTCTAATTTTCCCTATCACCAATCTGCCCTCTCTTCTGTCATCCCTCCCTTCTCTTGTCTCCATCTTCTCTTTTCTCCTGTAGGGCCAGATGACTTTCTATTCCTCCTTAACTGTATGTCTTCTTTCCTAGTAGCAACAGCAATACTAAACAGTTGTTCCTAAAACTATGAGTTCCAAATTCTCCCCATCCCTCCCTCCCCACCCATTCCCTTTGGGAAGGCAGGCAACTCAATATAGGCCATATCTGTGTAATTTTGAAAATGTCTTCCCTGATAGTCGTGTTGTATAAGACTAATTGAATTACCCTCCATCCTACCCTGCCCCTCATTGTTTCTCTTCTGTCTTTTGATCCTGTCCCTCCCCAAGTGTTGACTTCAAATTGCTCCCTCCTCCCTTTGCCCTCCCTTCCATCATCCCCCCCTTACATTATCTCCTTCTCCCCCACTTTCTTATACTGTAAGATAGGTTTTCATACCAAAATGAGTGTGCATTTTATTCCTTCCTCTAGTCAAATGTGATGAGGGCAAACTTCTTGTTTTTTGTTTTTTGTTTTTTCTCAGCTCTCCTCTTTTTCCCTCCACTAAAAAAGTCTCCTAATTGCCTCTTAAATGACATATAGTTACCCCCTTCCATTTCACCCTCTTTCCTCCCACTACATTTATCTCTCACCATTTGCCTTAATTTCTTTTAAGATATGGTCTTTTATTCAATTCAATCTGTGCTCTCTGTCTCTGTATGTGTGTGCATGTGTGTATGTGTGTGCGCGTGCATGCGTGTACATGTGTATGTGTGGTCCCACCAACTACCCAGATACTGAAAAGTTTTAAGAGTTAGAAATATTGTCTTTCCATGTAGGAATGTAAACAGTTCACTTCTGGTAAGCCCCTTATGACTTCTCTTTGCTGTTGACTTTTTCATGCTTCTTCTCATTCATGTGTTTGAAAGTCAAATTTTCTTTTCAGCTCTGGTCTTTTCATCAAGAATGATTGAAAGTCCTCTGTTTCATTGAAAGACCATATCTTCCCCTGAAGTATTATACTCAGTTTAGCTGGGTAGGTGATTCTTGGTTTGAGTCCTAGTTCCTTTGACTTCTGGAATATCCTATTCCATGCCCTTCGATCCCTTAATGTAGAGGCTGCTAGATCTTGAGTTATCCTGATTGCATTTCCACAGTACTGGAATTGTTTCTTTCTAGCTGCTTGCAAGATTTTTTCCTTGAGCTGGGAGTTCTGGAATTTGGCCACAATGTTCCTAGGAGTTTCTCTTTTTGGATCTCTTTCAGGTGGTGATCGATGGATTCTTTCAATACTTATTTTGCCCTCTGGTTCTAGAATGTCAGGGCAGTTTTCCTTGATAATTTCTTGGAAGATGATATCTAGGCTCTTTTTTTGATCATGACTTTCAGGTAGTCCCATAATTTTTAAATTGTCTCTCCTGGATCTATTTTCCAGGTCAGTTGTTTTTCCCATGAGATATTTCACATTCTCTTCCATTTTTTCATTCTTTTGGTTTTGTTTGATTTCTTGGTTTCTCAGAAAGTCATTAGACTCCATCTGTTCCATTCTAATTTTGAGAGAACTATTATCTTCAGTGAGCTTTTGAGCCTCTTTTTCCATTTGGCTAATTCTGCTTTTGAAAGCATTCTTCTCCTCATTGGCTTTTTGAACCTCTTTTGCCAATTGAGTGAGCCTATTTTTCAAGGTGTTAATTTCCTCAGCATTTTTTTGGGTCTCCTTTACCAAGGTATTGACCCATTTTTCATATTTTCCTTGCATCTCTCTCATTTCTCTTCCCAGTTTTTCCTCCACCTGTCTAACTTGCTTTTCAAAATCCTTTTTGAGCTCTTCCAAGGCCTGAGCCCACCCGACATCCCCCTGGGGTGTCTGGGGTACCGAGGCCCCGCCCTCCACGTCTTTCCCTGATGGCAAGAATATGTCCTCCTCCTCGTCAGATCCGAATGTCAGGATCATTTGCATTTGTTCGAAAAAACTCTCTATAGTCTTATTTTTCTTCCCTTTTCTAGGCATTTTCCCAGCCAGTTACTTGACTTCTGAGATTCCTGTCCACCTCCGCCTAGATCTGCCCAGCTAGTGCTTAGGGTCTGAGGTTCAAATGGACTTTCCCTGCCGCAGGCCGCTAATCAATGTGAACTTTAGTTCTGGTGCTGGGGTGGGGGCAGGGCTGCCTCTCAGGCTCAGCTCCCTCAGGGGCTTTATGCAGAGACTTTCAGGAACGGAGCGGGTGGGGGGGGCCACCTCCCAAGCTCAGTTCCCTCAGGGGCTTTATGCAGAGGACTTCAATAATAGAGTGGGGTGGGGCAGGGCCGTCTCCCAGGCTCAGCTCTCTCAGGTCGCTTATGCAGACACTTTCAATAATGAAGATCCTGCCTGCTGCTGCTGCTGCCTCAGCCGCCGCCCACGCCTCTGCCTCCGCTGCTTCCTGCCCCCGTCTCTGCCACCACCGCTTCCTCCCAAGGGGGCCCAAGTCACAGAGACACTCCGCTCCCCTCCTCCAGCCCAGCCTCTCTCACTGACCTGTAGCTACTGTGGGCAGAGGGACTTTCCCGGCTGCCGGAGCTTCCGTCTCTGAAGCCTGCTTGGGTCAGCTTCTCTGGGGCCACGGCTAGGGCAGCGTTGGGGTGGGGTCTGCTTTCCGGGGTGCGACGGACCCTGGGGATAGCTCTCCAGGGCTCTCTGGCACGGAAATCTCTTCCACTCTGTTTCTGTACACTTTTCAGTGGTCCAGAAGTTATGGGGGTCTCTTTTCATATTAATTCTATGGGCTTTGGTTTCAGAGCTCGTAAATGTGTGTCCTTCTACTCCGCCATCTTGGCTCCGCCCCCAGGATTATTTTTTAAGGATGGGAAAGACATGAACACATTTTCAGACATCAATAAAGAAGTAGAGACTGATGATAAGGGCTAGTGGAAAAAACAGCAGAAGCAAATTGATGGAAAAGACAGGAAGGAATGGGATCAAGAGTACCTGTAGATGGGGTGTCCTTGGTAAGGAGAAGGACACATCTTCATGGAAGAGGAAATAGTGTGGAAAGATATCTGAATGACACAAAATAAGCAAGGGAGAAGTAGCTGTCTGTGACTGACCTAAATTTTTTGGTCAAGTGAAAGGGGAAGGGGTTCTCAGAAAAGTGGATTGTGGAGGGAGTGGGAGGATTAAGGAGAATAGTCATGTGGATAGTTGGATAGTGAATTGATTAGGGAGTAGAACACTCATCCTGTGTCAGTCAAGTCCTTGTTGACATTAAATAACATGAATTTCTATTGGACCAAATCAGCACAATTTGTCGATTGTTCTCTAGCTCCACTTCAGTAGCATATGAAAAGGAGTAAAGGAGGCAGATGGCAAGAGTAATCCAGGGTTGGTGTTTAGCAAGGTCTGACAAGGGAAAAGGGATTCAGGGAGAGAAGATAGTATGGAGCTGAAATGGTTTACCAATAGGTCAAGATAAAGTTGGACTAGAACGTAGCCAGTGAGGAGGTGATGGAAGGGATGAAATAAGGAAGAAATGAGAAATAGGGGCAATGGAGGTGACATTGAAGGTAAAAAACAGGATGAGGGATCATAGACATAGGTAAATATGAAATGGTAAAATATTATGAACAGACAAAAGGAAAACAGTTTGTACCTTGGTAGAGGCTCAGAATTACTAAAAAAAAAAAAAAAAAAAAAAAAAAAAAAAAAAAAAAAGGACTTCTCAAAGGAAGAGAACAAGCATTTATTAAGTACTTACCATGCACCACACATTTTAAAAATATTATTTCATTTGATCCTCACAATAAATCCATGTGTGAGGTAGGTGCTTTGATAATCCCTATTTTAGGGTTGAGGAAACCGAGACAGAGGTCAAGTGAGTTGTCCAGGGTCACACAACTAGCAAGTGTCAGGCTAGTCTTGAACTGAGGTCTTCCTGATTCCAGTTCCAGTGCTCTTTTCCCTGCTCCACCTACTTGCCTCTGGTTATATAAGGGTTCGGAGTAGTTTGTCCATCAAGAAGCAAGTCTAAGCTGAATACTGGTGGTCAGAGAGAGGTCCACTGAGGGAGTGCCTCGTGCAATTCTCTTAAGAAGCTAAGATATAAATAAGTTGTTAATCTACACTGAAGGAGAATGTTTCCATACCAGACTTACTCTACATCAGTTAATTTGTGGATCTGGGAAGGCAACATTTAAAAGAAAATTTTTAAAAATAGAACCCTGAAAAAAAACATCAAAGATCAACAGGAGAAATGCTTGATTGTAGAGTTTTTGGTGTATGGACAGGATCCTCTCTACTCACTGTCACTTACTTGGTCATGTGTTTGATGAGCTTTCCCACACCCACTTACCCTGGGTCATAAGGGTTCCTGGAGTAGAACTGGCTGGTGCTATAGATGGGTGAGAAGATAGTTGACTCAAGGGATAACAGAACCACCAGGATGTTGACTTTCTTACCTCAGTGTTCTGAGTTCCTGGTCCAGAGAGGGAAAACAGTGAAGCTTCTGAGCAAAGGTGGAAGAACCTGAGACTTGCTAAGTGGAGTGGAGAGTGGGAAAAAAAGATTTAATTCAAATCCTTGCTTCTGTGAACATTTATTTAAGAAAGGAAATTGATGGATAGCTCTTTTTTACCTTCCCAGAGGATGCAATTAAGCAAATAGCTTTAAATTTATAGCAAGAGGGAATAGGGGATTCTTCTATAAATCCAGTTCAAAGATTCTGGGAAAATGAGGTGGTGCTATGGCATCTGAGAGTCTTTTATCTATAGGGTTTGCAGGGTTGGCTCCCCAGATGTTCTTTCTTCTCAGGTTCTATGTCTCTGTGTATTGCCACCAGGTCAATGTTGCTGCCTTTGCTATGACCATGCAGTTCCAAGGTCTCTATAAAAATGATTAATATAGAAGCCAGTACTGTCATTTTTTTCCTCCATGTAACTGATTATGCCTTCTCACATAGAATCTCTTCCTTCAGAGGGCTAAAAGGAGGAGCTCCTCATTGCTCTCCTTCCCAGAGAAAAGGAAATATATGAAACAATCAGAAAAATCAAGTGTGTGGTTGACCTGAATCTTCTCTAGGGACTCCAAAAGACTTTCCTTCCCCACTGATTGTAGCTGCTGGAGGGCTAAGTGGGATTTTTTTCTTAATTTTATTTCATTACAGCAAGTAGAGCATCAGATTTGTTACAATTAACAAGCTGAAACGTTTAAGTACATGACACACTTTCCAAGTCATTAGGCTGAACCAGCTCCTATTTGGTCTTGTATAACATCAGCAAATGTATATTTTAAAAGTGCCAATTGTGAAAATCTTTATTAACTGTGAAGAAGAGGAGAACAGAAGGCTTCTGCAGCGGTGTTCAGGCCCAAAAAAAGGGTTAGCCTCATCCATAATTAAGAAATACATAATTTGCTTTGTACAACAGGTCTATTTGAAAAGGAAATGATGAATAAATATGGGGCCACAAAATGTTTTCCTATAATATTTCTTTGGGATTTAGTCAGAGGGTTCCTGTTCACTAACTAGAAAACAATGGCTTTTTATAAAAATATCTTTGAGAACTAACCACCAAAGAGTGTGTTATCATAAAAGATCACCTTGATAATATCTCTTCTAAGTCCACATAGAACTGAATTTTGCACCATTGAAAATTAAAACACTGGCTGGGAAAGCAGCAACAGAAAAATAGATTTATCTCTCTCCTCTCAGGGTTTTCTTTCCTTGATTAATCAAATGATAAAATAATGGGAAAATACAGGATTTGCTGAAGTTGCTGTTTTGCCAGGGGAAAGTGAATAAAAAAGCCAAATCGAATGTAGGAGAGGTAAGTGAAAGGAGGGAGGAAGGGAGGAAGCCTGAGGGGGATGGAGCAGGTGACATGGGGACCTTTATATTTTCCTCTTTTTCTAAAAGCTGTCAGGAGCTACCTTTACCAGGTCTCACTTCTGTCCTCAAATATGCTTTTCAAAAGTTGTAAAAGTGAATTGTGTCTTTTATTTTAGGAGGAGATCTGGGTAGGGCTGGGAACATGGAAGGAGTAAAGAAATAATGACTTTATTTTTGGCAGCCTTGAGCATGGGACTTTCTAGCAGAGTATAGATGTGTTGAGAAAAGGAAAAGAAATCAAACGATTTTCTAAAATTAAGCAGGGCTTGGGGGGAAGCGCAAAACAAGTCAGATAAAAATAATCCTTTGAAAACTGTGAGACCTACTGGGAATGAGGGTCAACAAGACTTTTTCTCTTCTAACCCCTTCTAAATACCAACAATCACAGATAGCTTTGCTGAACCAGGAATTTTATCACCTCCATGTCCCCCCTGCCCACCTTTCTTCTTCTCCCTCAGCTCCCAAAACTTCCATTGGCTTTCCATGGTCCATTCAGAATAAATCCAGTCTTCTATTTCCTAAGGCCTTCACAACCTGATACATCAGAGGCAGCTGGGTGGCACAGAGAACAGACTTTTGGGCTTGGACTCAGGAAGACTTGATTGCAAATTAGGTTTCAGATACTTATTAGCAGTGTGACCCTGGGCTTCCTTATCTAACTGCCTCACTTTCTTCAACTGTAGAATGGGGATAATAATAGCATCGACCTCCCAGGGCAATAAAGTAATATTTGTAAAGTGCTTAGCAGAGTATCTGGCTTATAGTGGAAGCTTAATAAATGCTTCTTCCCTTCCCCTTCTTGGGAGCAGAAAATGTTTCTTTTTTCTTTTTCTTTTTGCATTCACAGTCCCTGACACATATTATGCATTTAATCAGTACATGTTGAATTAATTTAATATACCTGCCTAAGTCCTTTTTGCTTCTTCTTTTTCTTTTTTATTCTCTTCTTCCTTTAAGTTACTGAATATTTACTGAATATCTATGATGTGACTAACTATGGGACAGAAGGGAAAGGACCCAGCTCCCATCCTTAGAGAGGGCATCATCTATTTGGAGAATCAGGGCTCAGTCATATGGAAAAATTGGAAAGTCATCCAAGCTATCCTGGGAGGATTCAGTGCCAGATTGTGTGAAGTAGGCTTTATACACAGTAACTTGTGATGGATTCTGAGATCTGTAATGGCCAGAGTTCCTACTCAAAGCAAGGCCTCGAAGATGAGACTTGGAACCCCACTGAGCAATTAGGACTCCAATACATGAAGCAATTATTGACAAGAGTCCAAGACAACATTAGTTCAAGAACTGGGTTACAGAGTATGGATCCTAATCACTGTAGGTTGAGTAAGACCATAGACATTTCAAGTTTGCTGTGGATAGAGCTGAGAATGGCATTGCTATCTGTCCCTGTGACAGGAGGAGCAGTGTGGCATAGTGGGAACATTGATGGTTTTGGAAGCAGAGAATCATAAGACCATAGGTTTGCAGCAGAAAGGACCTTAGAGACTACCTCTAATTTTATAATTGATGAAACTGAAGCCAGAGAAGTTAAGTGATATTGATGGTAAGAGACAGAGAGAGGCAGGGGATTTGAACACAGTTCCTCAGATTCCAAAGCTAGTACTTGCTCCATAGTACAGAGGAACTGAGTCTAATTTTGCTGCTGCTGTTTGCCAGCATCACCTCAGGCTCATCATTTCACTTCTCTTGTCTTGTTTCCTTACGTATAAGATATATGTATATAAGACACATGAAGGAGGCAGGGGATAATTATACATTTGAAAATAAAAGTGGTGTAAAAACAAAAAAGATAATCAATAAAAATGTTAACCAAATGAGAAGATTTTGAACTATTCTTTATAGTTCATATAGTATACATATACTATATGTCTTTAAGCTTACCCCAAGCTCTAAATTTTATGATCTTATATGCTATTACCTCAACTGATCCTTAAGTATTCCATGAGGTAGGCAGGGAAGAGGTTATTATCTTTGATTAAGAAAACTAAGACCTAGAGAGGAAGAGTGACCTCCTGTTCAAGGTTATACAGTGATTTGGTGGGAAGACTGGAATGATTAAACACCCATCCCAATTCCCAACCCTAGTATCTTTTCGGTAGACCAAACTGCCATTTCCTTGGGAACTCTTCTTTTTTTGACCATTTGTTTTTGGTGGAGGTTAAGGAGGAAAGTCTGGTATCCATGTAAGTCTAGCAATTCACATTCAAATTTTCTCATCCCAACTATGCTGTCATAGAAAGAGCACTTACTCTGGAATCAGAGGACATATGTTCAGATATTTCCTACTTATGTGACCTTGGGCAAACCACCAGCCTTCATAAGCCTTTGTTTTTTCATCTATAAAATGAGGTCATTGGACTAGAAGGTCTCTGAGGTCCCTTATAGCTGTGACCCAAACTAATTTCTTCTCTCTGTCATTGTCCCTCACTCTTCTGGAAGGAACATCATGGATTTCACTCTTTGGGATTCTCGTTGGAGGATTTATGGACAGATGTGGATAAGAAAAATCACACATAAGATGGGATGGAGGGTTGTGAGTTGCAGTGATAGAAAGGATATCCACACTGAGAGAGAAGAAGAAGAAAAAGAAGAAGAAGAAGAAGAAGAAGAAGAAGAAGAGACACAGAGAGAGACAGAGAGAGAGACAGGGAGAGACTGAGAGAGATACAGAGAAAGACAGACAGAGAGAGAGACAGAGAAAGAGAGACAGAGAGGCAGAGACACAGAGAGAGACAGAGAGAGAGAGATCTGCCAAAGTATGGAAATGTCAATTTCCATATATATGGAAACTCCCCAGAATGAAAGACATTCACTTTATAAAGCAAAAGTATGCTGTTAACCTAATACATGTGAGCTGTGGGGAAATTGTCACTTTTAGAGGACAAGTGCCCTGTTAAACTATCGCAGAATGCTCAGAAACAACCCAAGCTGCACTGGTCCACCTGGAACAAGTGGTATGAATCAGACCCTCAATTCAGTTGGGGACAGTAAAGACCCTAAGGTATTGTGAGACTGTTTTTGTGGAAGGTCACCCCTCAAAGCAGGGCTACATCAAGGAGGAGCTCACCTGGAAAAAGAGGAAGCTTCCACCTGGCGGCCTCCTGTCTTCACCAATTATTCTTTTTTAAAAATTGATATTTTACTTTTTTCTAATTGCATGTAGAAACAATTTTTAACATTCATTTTTTTAAACTTTGAGTTCCAAATTCTCTCCCTTCTCCCTTCCCTGAGATGTTAACCAATTAATCTCATGAATCAGACAATAAACTTGGCTGTTTGTATTCTACTGAAGACTTAAAATGCTTTTAAGCTTCCTCTCTAACTTTCAGCACCCAGTGAAGCTCTGATGGCGTCTGTCCTACTTATGACTCTTGGAATCACCTGTGCTGAGTGTGACCTTGTCTACTAAATCCCATTTATGGAAGTGCATCTCCATCTCCTTTCAACCACTAATACTGGAGGACACACCCTCAGGTTAGACCCTTTTCCCTTTACATCAGCTTTCTTCAGAAGTTATAGTGTCATAACTCTAGAGTTGAAAAGGACCTTACAGGTCAACTAGTCCAATCCCCTTATTCTACAGACAAGGAGACTAAGACAATGACATCCAAAGTCCCACAGGCAGTAAATGACAAAGCTGGGATTCAGACTCAGCTTCCGTGACTCCAAGTTCAGTGTTCTTTCCACTATACCAGACCATGTCTATTGGGATCCCATTCAGTTAATCAAGTGATTAATAAACATGTATCACATATCCCCAGTGTCTGGTGTTGTGCCTTGCATAGTGCTGTTAATTCACATTTACATAGCATTTTCAAGTTTACAAAGCACCTCCTTCAGGAAAACCCTGTGAGGTGCATAGTATATATATTGCTATACTCATTTTACAAATGAAAAAATGGAGACTCGGAGAAACAGCAACTTACTCATGGTCAGATAATATGAGAAGTAGGATTCAAGCCCTGCCCTCCTAATTCTCACATCTAAATTCTTTCCATTACAATCCAATAAGAGTTAGAACCTACAAAATAATTAACTATATTTTGATTTAACATGATGAAAACAGGGGAGAGGTGAAACAGAATGGTTTGGAGGGGAAGAAAAACAGAGAGAGACAGGCAGAGTAGATAGAGGCAAAGAGAGACAGATAGAGACAGAGGCAGAGAGATAGAAGTAGAGAGACAGAGGCAGAAAGAGAGAGAGAGAGACAGAACTAGACAAAGATATAGAGACAGAGACAAAGACAGAAATTACTTCCAAGTGAGGCAGGGGAAGGACAGTCTTCTCAAAGCAGGTCTGGCAAATTCCCATGATTCCAGGTGTCAAGAGAAGACTTCTCTTAGGATGTGGCAGATCTTGTTCAGTTTACCCTTATCCCAAAGCATAGCTATTCCAAGATTAAGCTTCTAACTACCTTTGCCACCCCCATCCCTTGCAGTTATCCCGCAGGCCATCTTGCCAGTACCTGACCACCCTCTGAGCAACTCTAATACCGATCCGAACTTCCTCTTACTGACCTGTGTCTGCAGTTCATTCTATAAGAAGACATTCATACTCCTTAACAAGCAATTAACTGTCAACAAGAGATGTATGGCATACTTTGTATTTCTCCTGCCTTTATTTAGTGAACCTGGGGAGAGATCTGAATTTTCTTCCGTTCTAATTGCTGACTCCCTTGTGCTATTAGTATTTATAACCTGCTGCGATGTGCTACCAGGTGCCACCATTGGCACATTTGTATATCCGTATTTTGTGTTTCACACACTGTTGAATCTCTCTCATTAGGCTGATCCAAGTCACATTTTTTAGTCCATGTATTTTGCCACTTCAGAAACTTCAGCATATTTCATTTTGACACAAATATTGGATCTTGAAAGGCCAATTATTCACCTTGAGGATAGAATTTTCTTGATATGAGATGAACTCCATGATAGACTGTAAAAAAAAGATCATGTCATAAGCCAGGCCATGTGCATGTGTGTGTGTGTGTGTGTGTGTGCACCATTGGCCTCTGGAGGAGCAGGACTCGCTCTTAATATAAGGGAATGTTAATGAGCACATTGGCATTCAGAAAAAGCTACAAGATGAGTTTATTCAAGGGCATTTATTTGTCTTTGTGGCCTTTAAAAAGCCCAATTAAACTTTATGAAGCTAGATCAGAAAGTAAAACTCCTACTTCATTATAAAACCATTGGGCTGCAAGAGTCCTCTGGAGGTAATTTCATCCATCCCCTGCCTCCGAGCAGAGATCTGATCAACATACCTGGGAAGATCGGTAGCTATCTCATTTGATAAGGACCCCTGAGGAAAGAATCCACAATGCATGAGTAAAAAACATGAATATATAATAGATGCGCCACTGGTTTTCCATAATCATCAAGCAATTGAAAGACCCCTGACAACAATAAGATGACTTCTTTCTGTAAATAAATCTCATATGAGAGAGTCAATGTGGCACCATGGAAAAAATCTTAGATTTAGAGAAGAAAGATCTGGATTAGATCTCTAAGTTCTTCTGGTTCTAAATCTGATCCAGGTCTTTGGGACCTTGATGGGTGTCCAGAGGGAGGGACTGAACAAAGTGACTGTACACTAAAATTAATTTAAATGTCAATGGTTACCAAGTAAGACTAGTATCACTATTCAGAGTTTAAGTTTTTAACTAAACATTAATAATAGAATGAAATGAGTCAAACTAGATGACTGAAGATCTAATTCAGCTTGACATTACTGTGGCTACACCATCTTGAAATTTCAATAGCTCAGACTCAAAAGAGCTAGAAATAAAAGATTCCAAGGATCCCTTCCAGACAAAATGGTCAGATTCCCATAAATCTTTGTCTATTTTTACCCAGAATCAAATCAAAGGAGTTTTTTCTTTCTCTGCTTTAGCTTTTAAGAAATCCTTGCTGTTCTATGATACAAGGTTATATCCATGCCTAAATAAAGATGTTTTCTATAATGTTGTTCAGTCATATGCAACTCTTTTTGGCCCCATGGACCATCGGAAGCGAGGCCCCCTCCATACTCCATTACGTCCCAAAGTCTGTCCACGCTCACGTTCATTGCTTCCATGACACTATCTATCCATTTCATCCTCTGCCAGCCCTTTCTCCTTCTTTACCTTCAATCTTCCAACATCACTGTCTGTTTACTGTAACCTGGCTGGGATTGGGAGTGGTGTCACATAGAAGCTGTACAACCTTGGCAAATCACTTCCCCCTTTGAGGTCCCTATGTCCTTATCTGTAAAATGAGAGAGTTGGACTCTGGAACACTGGAGGTTCCTTTCATTTCTAAATCTAAGCTCATTCACTATGGTCTGGGATAAGGCTCCTAATTAATGGTAGGTTTAATTTTTCCACATGTATTTTGCACATACACAAGTAAGGTGGATGATTAAATTGAGGGCAGACATGAGAAACTCCCCTAAATGCAACTTGAAGTGTATTAAGATACATTCTAATGTTAAAAATTTTTATCAAAATCTTTTTTATAATACCTATGCTCCTATCTAAATATATCCCTCACCATCCCCTATGTAGACAGCCATTTCTCCTATCGAAGAATAATAATGAGCTTCCAGTTTAGCTGGATTGTAGACTCCAAATGTTTTTGATCATGTACCTCTACTAGTAAAATATTTCTGTCCAGCAGCTCCAATATATGCATAGGGCTAGAGATGGGACCAGTGATTACATTGATATGGGGAACACTCAGGTGAGGAAACACCCAGTGCAAGATGGCACCTTCTCTGAAAGGTAGAATCCTAGAGAGTTGCTTGGGGCACTGAGATGTTAAATGACTTGAGTAAGGTCACCCAGTCAGTATATCTCAGAGGTAAAACTTGAACAAAAGATCATCCTGGTTCTGAGGCTGACTCCTCATACATTCTGCCAGGTTGTCTGCCATTCATCATTGTTACTATTGCTATTGTCATTTTGTCTGTTGTAAATCATATATATGTACTTATAGAGTATATATATTTATGCATGTATGCACTAATATATACTTCATAAAACAGATTAAGTAGACATTTTATCAAGGCCCTGGATCCTGGCCACACTCATCTGGTTTTTTAATTCATCTTTGCCAATTTTCTGGGTGTGTCTCAGAGTTGTTCTGATTTTCATTTCTCTTATTAGTGATTTGGAACATTCTTTCCTATGGCGAAATGAATTGTAAGAAGCTAAGGGGCATCTAGATGACCCAGAGGATAGAGTGATGTACCTGGAATCAGAAAAACCTGAGTTCAAATCCAGTCTCAGACCCTTATTAACTGTGTGAGCCTGGGCAAGTCACTTAACTTCTCCATGCGTCAGTTTCTTCATCTGTAAAATGGAAATAATAATAACACCTGTGAGGATAAAATGAGATGATGTCTGTAACATGCTTAGCGCAGTGCCTGGAATACAATAGGCACTTAATAAATGCTTATTGCCCTCTCTTTTTTGAGAAGGTTAGTTTGACTAGATCATCAAATATTAGAGAATTAGGCAAAATGATGCCCACTGTCCTTATCAAAACACGCTCCTTGGGCTGATCACAGTAACCGCAGAAGCTTGACTTCTCTCTTCATTCTTTGACTATATTAAGTACCAATATTTAAATATTGCCCATAGCTTTGTGTTCGGGACTATCTATACCAGAAGCTGTGGGTGACAAAAAAAAGGATACGAAAGAACTCCACTCTTTTTTTTTTTACCTTCAAAAAAGATGAGCAAAAAAATCATGCATTTTGGGATTTAGAACTGAAATATCCCAACATTTTTTCCTGCTTTTTCCCAATGATCAGATTTTTGTCACTTATTTTTAATAAGCTTTTTTATGGGCACGTGTTTTTCATATTTTATATAGATTACACTAAAAGATAACTCAGAGATCAGGTAGTCAAAAAACCTCTATTTTTACAGACTAGGAAACAGTCTCAGAGAGACCTTCTCTGTCCTTTAAGTGACCTTCCCAAGGAATGAAGCAAATGAGTGGCAACTAGATTTTTAGTTTCCTAGCTTCTAGTCCCATGCTTTTCTCACAAAATTCTATTTATATGATTGAGATTTATTTTGTATTAATTATTTTATTTTATTTTTGTATTATTCATACTTTGTTCAAGTGAGAAAACATACACAGGGAGGTTAAATAAAAGGAAAAATTCAAAACTAAGATTTAAACATGTGATGTTTCTGATTTAAAAGGATCCCACTTAGGGGTAAGCAGATAAATGGTTAACTACTGACTGTCAAGGATGGGTGGGTGGGTGGAGGAGGAGTTTTTTAATTTCATCTTTTTTACATTTAATCTTCATTATTAGCATTTTCTCCATCACTCTCCAAATCAATAAAACACTAAACTGAGCCCTGGTTTGTAGCTTGCTGATTTTCAGAAGTGTAAATTGTCACACTGAAAATTTAAGAACTGGCTCCAGAATACACATGGGCTTACTCTTCGAGGAAACTGCAGCTGAGGGCAAAGGACTCATACACCTGTAGCAATATAAAATGAAAAAGAATTTTAAGACCTAGATTGACCAGGGAAAGTTTCAAGGAGGGAAGGAGATTTGAACTGGCCTCAAAAGATGTGTGGCATTTAGGGAGACAGAAAAAAGGATGAAAAAAAAGACATTTTGGTAAAAAGAATTAGGACAGTGTATTTATAGGCTAGAGAAGAAACTACAGTGAAGACAGTATTAGGGAGATGCGAATAGCAAATCCCAAATAAGGCCTGGGCAGGGAATCAGGAAGCCTGGTTTCTTAGCCCAGCATTGTGTGTGATCTTGTCGGCTTGGATCACAACCTCTCTCATTTTCCTCATCTGAATTGTGAATCCCAGCGTTCTAACTCTGAGACCTTGGGGAATCCCAGGTTCTCTATGTGAGAAATGGAGTGGGATTGTCTGCTCATTGAGGTTTCTTCTTCAATCTGACATTCTCTTTCCTTAATCTGACTTTCTATGAATAGTGGGAAAATGTTGTTTGATAGGCAGGGCCAGATTACGGATGGCCTTGAAAATCAGCCGAATGTGTTTAGATTTGGTGCAATGGGTAATAAGGCCCGCAGGAAGGTTTTCAAGGAGAAAAGCACGTATCATTTGAATTAGACAAAAGGGGTCCCATTGTTTGGTTCTTCATTCTTTCTCTTCTGTTAAAACAAAAGGTCAGGAAGGCCCTAAAGTTTGAGCTATCACTTCCTCTGCGGGATTCTGATTATGACATTACAGACTCTTGTGCTCCAGTAAAGGATGCAGAGGCATTTGGTGGGGTTTTAAGTGTCTCCTCAAGGGAATTTACCTGAAGTGCTACCTTCTCAGAATGACCGAGACTATTTCTCAAACGATTGATTAAGGGAAACCCATTGGACTATGGCAATCAGGAAAGGGCAGAAGTCTATTTGTCACTCAAGAGGATGAAGACCTTGGCCGGATGCTGAGATCTGATCCATAGCTTACTTTGTGGCATTTTCCAGCAGCTGTAGTCTGAGCCATTGTCTATGTCAGCAACCAGACATGGTGTTGTCAGCTTGTATTTTTTAAAAGGTCATTGTGCCCTTGCCTATTTAGCAGAAAAGACCTAATTACTAATTAAAACTGTAGACTTTCCAGGTTAGAATACTAATCTTTATAGCTGCCCAGACTTTAATTGTGTTTCTCTATATGCATCTTAAGGAGAAGGTGGAGTGTGGGGCTTGTTTCTTGATTTTTAATTGACTTGATGCTGACAATACGACTATTCCACTCTATGTACCATTCTAACTCTATGAGAAACACTTCTAAGACATGATCAGCTGTCTTCCATATTCCACCCCTGTACATCCACACATGGGAATGTGATGATGTAAAAGGCCAATTACCCTCATTTTTCAAATATTTCTCAGTTCTTACTTGGGAAAAGTGTAGCACTTGGGTAAAAACTGAGATGTGAAGCAGCATGTCACAGTGACCAAGTCCTAGATGTAGAATCAGGAAGACCTGGGTTCATGTCTTGCCTCCAATACTTCCTACCTGTGTGGCCATGAGCACATCCCTCAGCCTTAGTTTGTGTGTTATAATACCTACTTCCCAGGATAAGTCTTGAGTGAGGTAATGAGTATGAATTTTAAAACACTGTATAAATGTTATTTATCCCTAGCCCATATCCTGATGTAGGTAGGAGAGGGATGCATTCTTATACACATCTGTGAATAGCATGTAGTCTGAGTCAATCCAAAATAAGAGAAACTGAAGATAATACACAACTCTACCAACTTCATGATTATGCTTTTAAGTCTTGGGTGAGGACAACATGTCCCTCATTCTTTGAAATGGAGAAACTCAGTCTGAAACTAGAGCATTTATGGAACGGTAATCTGTATGGGGGCAAAAAGTTTGACCTCCCCCTTATAAAATACTTTCTGATGAATACCTCTTTTCCTGAGTGCCTGATGCAAGAGGATAAGGCACTTGAACACTTTGTTAGAAAGCTTTTCCTCAAAAGCAGGGCATTTGAGAAACTATTATTGTGGGCTTGAGTGGACTTAAGATAGTCAAGGTATAGTCACTCAGTCTGCCAAGAGGCATCATTAGTCCTGCTGAAAGGCACAGGTTGAACTATCTTGTTGTCAAGACAGAGAACTCAGCCAGCTTGCAATCAGGCAGGTGTATGGGCAATGGGTAGGGTCTGGGCTACCTTTATTCATAGTTTAGTATCAAGATAGTATCCTTGATAGATGAGAAAAAAAGAAAAAGAAAAGTGAGTGAATAACCTAGACACCTGTTTGTAAGTTTTACTCTTATATCAGAAAAAAAAAATGAATCTCTAAGACCATTTTATATTCTCTTCTCTGATCAATACTGTCATAAATTGGGGGAGGAGCCAAGATGGAGGAGTAGAAAGACTCATGTATGCTAGCTCCAAATCCACAGCCCATAAATTTCCTGTAAAAAGAACTCCCCACAAATTCTGGAGTACTGCAAGCTGTGCACCAACGCAGTGGAAGAGATTTCCATTCCAGAGAGCCCTGGAGAGCCGACCCCAAAGGTCCGTCATGCTCCGGACAGCGGAGCCCACCCCTGAGCTGCCCTGGTGAGGTGGCCCCACAGGAGCAGATCCAAGCAGGCTTCAGGGATGGAATCTCTGGCGGCCACGAAGGTCCCTCCACCCACAGGCACTACAGGTCAGTGAGAGAGACTTCTGGGCTGGCCGAGAGGGGAGCGGGGTGTCTCCATAACTCAGGCCCCCTCAGGAAGCAGCAGCAGAGGGAGCAGCAGAGGCAACGGTGTCCCAGAACTCCCAGAGTAGCAGGCAGGAGCTCAGAGCCATTACTGAAGGTCTCTACATAAACCCCCTGAGAGAACTGAGCCTGGGAACTGAGCCTGGGAGGCGGCCCTGCCCCCACCTGAGCACCAGAACTTAAGTTCATATTGAATACCAGCCGCTCCCACCCCTGAAAGCCCTGAGGCTGGGAAGCAGCATTTGAATCTCAGACCCCAAGCACTACCTGGGTGGATCTAGGCAGGGGTGGAGAGGAATCTCAGAAGTCAAGTAACTGGCTTAGAAAATGCCCAGAAAAAGGAAGCAAAATAAAACCATAGAGAGCTACTTTCTTGGGGAAGAGATTTTCCTTCCTCCTTTCATTTCTGATGAGGAAGTATAATGCTTGCCATCAGGGAAAGACATGGAGGTCGGGGCCTCTCTATCCCAGACATCCGAGGTGGATGTCCGGTGGGCTCAGGCCATGGAAGAGCTCAAAAAGGATTTTGAAAATCAAGTTAGACAGGTGGAGGAAAAACTGGGAAGAGAAATGAGAGAGATACAAGAAAACATGAAAAACGGGTCAATACCCTGCTAAAGGAGACCCAAAAAAATGCTGAAGAAAATAACACCTTGAAAAATAGGCTCACTCAATTAGCAAAAGAGGTTCAAAAAGCCAATGAGGAGAAGAATGCTTTCAAAAGCAGAATTAGCCAAATGGAAAAAGAGGTTCAAAAGCTCACTGAAGAAAATAGTTCTCTCAAGATTAGAATGGAACAGATGGAGTCTAATGACTTTCTGAGAAACCAAGAAATCATAAAACAAAACCAAAAGAATGAAAAAATGGAAGAGAATGTGAAATATCTCATTGGAAAAACAACTGACCTGGAAAATAGATCCAGGAGAGACAATTTAAAAATTATGGGGCTACCTGAAAGCCATGATCAAAAAAAGAGCCTAGTCATCATCTTTCATGAAATTATCAAGGAAAACTTCCCTGAGATTCTAGACCCAGAGGGCAAAATGAGTATTGAAGGAATCCATTGATCACCTCCTGAAAGAGACCCAAAAAGAGAAACTCCTAGGAACATTGTGGCCAAATTCCAGAGTTCCTAGGTCAAGGAGCAAATCTTGCAAGCAGCTAGAAAGAAACAATTCCAGTATTGTGGAAATACAATCAGGATAACTCAAGATCTAGCAGCTTCCACATTAAGAGATTGAAGGGGGTGGAATAGGATATTCCAGAAGTCAAAGGAACTAGGACTCAAACCAAGAATCACCTACCCAGCAAAACTGAGTATAATACTTCAAGGGAAAATATGGTCTTTCAATGAAACAGAGGACTTTCAAGCATTCTTGATGAAAAGACCATAGCTGAAAAGAAAATTTGACTTTCAAACACATGAATGAGAAGAAGCATGAAAAAGTAAACAGCAAAGAGAAGTCATAAGGGGCTTACCAAAGGTGAACTGTTTACATTCCTACATGGAAAGACAATATTTGTAACTCTTAAAACGTTTCAGTATCTGGGTAGTTGATGGGACCACACACACAGACGTACACACACACACACGCACACACACATGTGCATGTGTGCACATACACACATGCATGCACACACAGAGACAGAGAGCACAGAGTGAATTGAATAGGATGGGACCATATCTTAAAAGGAATTAAGGTAAATGGTGAGAGAGAAATATAGTGGGAGGAGAGAGGATAAAATGGAATGGGGTAAATTATATCACATTCAAGAGGCAAGCAGGAGACTTTTTAGTGGAGGGAAAAAGAGGAGAGCTGAGAAAAAAACATGAAGTTTACCCTCATCACTTTCGACTAAAGGAAGGAGTAAAATGCACACTCATTTTGGTATGAAAACCTATCTTACAGTACAGGAAAGTTGGGGAGGTGATAAGCAGGGAGGGAGGGATGATGGAAGGGAGGGCAATGGGAGAAGGGAGCAATTTGAAGTCAACACTCTTGGGGAGGGACAGGATCAAAAGACAATAGAAACAATGAGGGGCAGAATAGGATGGAGGGAAATATAGTTATTCTTACACAACACGACTGTTATCGAAGCCATTGCAAAACTACACAGATATGGCCTGTATTGAATTGCCTGCCTTCCCAAAGGGAACGGGTGGGGAGGAAGGGATGGGGAGAATTTGGAACTCAAAATTTTAGGAACAACTGTTGAGTATTGTTCTTGCTACTAGGAAATAAGAAATACAGTTAATGGGGAACAGAAAGTCATCTGGCCCTAAAGGACAAAAGAGAAGGTGGGGACAAGAGAAGGGAGGGATGATAGAAGAGAGGGCAGATTGGTGATAGGGAAAATTAGAATGCTCGGTGTATTGGGGTGGGGGGAGGGGATAAATGGGGAGAAAATTTGGAACCCAAAATTTTGTAAAAATGAATGTAAAAAGTTAAATAAATAAATTTATATTTAAAAAAAATACTGTCATAAATTTTTGGAGACAGAAGGGTCATTTAAGATAATTTAGTTCAATCTCCATATTCTGTAGGTCTAGAAACTAAAGTCAGGGAAAGACCTGGGCTAAGGTCACCCATTTCATCAGTGACAGAACTAGATTTCCACCCCAGGTCCTCTTAAGATCATGCTCAATGCTTTGTCCCCCACACCATGGCTCCTCAATACACCTTTACTCAGACTCCTAACAAGAGTAGGAAAATATGAAGGTGCTCATCAGTTAAAGAATGACTGATCAAATTACAATGTGTGAATGTAATGAAACATTATTGTACCAAAGAAATGATGGAAGAGATGATTATAGAGAACCCTGCAAAGATGTCTGCTAACTAAGGCAAAGTGAAATAAAGTGAAACTAGGGGAACAATTTGTGTAATAGCAACAAGGCTAAAAATAAAGGCAACTTTGAAAGACAAAAATTCTGATCAAAGCAGTGAGCAAATATGTGTCCAGAGGACTTATAGTGATGTACGTTATATACCTGCCAACAGAGACATGATAGATTCAAGGCACAGAAACAAACAGTTTTGGACTGTGTGGATTTCTTTAGTTTGATTATGCTTATTTCTTATAATAAATATTTTTGTAATAAATTTCCTTGTGTTTTTAATTGGGGTGAGGGGATTTGAGAGAGGTGATGGGATAGCAATAATGATATCAAATAAAGGCCATGGAAACATTTTTTAAATGCAGAAAATAGGAGAAAGTTTAGAAGGAAACAGATAAGCAGGACAGATATTAAAGTAACTTGTTGAACATATATACATGTAATATATATGTTTATATATATATACACACATATATGCATTTTAAAGCAAGTTTTATGTAATAGAGATTTACAACATATAATTCTGTTTTTATGTTCTCCTTTGTACATGGAAATGCTCATTTATTTTTTGTTTAAGTTCAAATTTTAAAATAAAAAAATAAAGCCCTAACTATACCCACCTTGTACATAACTCTTGTGGAAAGATTTTTTTGTGAAGGGAAAATGACAGAGAAATTGATGGGTTCCAGACCATCTCCTTGAGGATGGTCATTTGTGACTTGTGACTGCAAAGCTGAGAGTTGACTTCTTTCACATGTGGATGAATCTGTGATCTCACTCATGTGGCTTCATCTTCTACCAGTGCTACCGGTTTGAATCATAAGATATCAATACTTTTCATTCTACCTGATTCTTAGCCAATCCTTCCATAAATTGTTCATTGAGGATCTGCCTCATATACAGGAATACTTCTTGATCTTTTAATATCTGATGGAGGCTAGTGAAAAATCCAGATTGCTTATCCGTTAGGATTTCCACTGATTGAACGGCCCACCTCTGTTTCTAGTCTTATGCAGATCATAAATTTAAGACCAAAAGGGACAGAAGAAGTCATCTGGGACAATATCCTTATTTTAAAGATGAGGAAACTGAGCCTCAGAAAAGTGGCAGGACTTGTCCAAGATTACACAGGTAGCAATCATCAGAGACAGAATTTTGAATCTAGGTCCTCTGACTTCAAATTCAACACTCTTTTCACACCTTTACTACATTTAATGAATGCCTACTCCTTTAAGTGCCACTATTCCAAAACCTGGGGAAGATAAACAAATGCACAGCACACAGTGCCTTCCCTTGATTAGCTTATGATCTAAGTAGAGAAACTACACACACACACACACACACACACACACACACACACACGCACGCACACAGCCAATCAGAGCAAGATAGCATGCATCTAAGTGCCAAATGTATAGACAAAACAGGATGAAAAAGGCAGTGAACTCTTCTAAAAATGTTTTATTGATGCTCTTTTCATTTTTAAATCATTGTCACTTCCCAACAATCCTTCCAAAAAACATGATCCTCCCCTGTAAGAAATGCATGTAATCAAGCAATACAATAGAATAAACAGTAAATATTTATTAAGCACTTACTATGTACTGGACACCATGTGTGCACTGTACAATGGGGATACACAGAAAAACCTAAAACAATAATACCTTCTGGTAAAGGAACTTATATTCTAATGGGAAAGACAACATGAATAGGGACAGGTACATACAAGATACGTATAGTATAGAGGTAAGGTATGTTGTGAGGTCAGACCTGACTCTGGCTGATTTCTTCATAATTTGGGTACAAAATTGAAATGAAATATGACAGTTGGTATACATATAACAAGCAATAAGAGGAGGTGTACAGAGTTATAGTGTAGAAAAGATGGTCAACAAAATGATATAGTACTTAGCTCAAGTAGATGCTACTTCCTCACCTCCATAAGCTTCTGGACCCCAGGGTAGGGGGCAGTGATGTACAAAGCTTTGGGACATCTACCAAGTCTGAAGGGCCACAACTGCACAAAGGTAGGTTTGTTTTTAATGCTTTTGGGTGGTCAGGAAATCCTATTCTGGAAGCTGCTTCATTCACAATGTGATGTAAGTTGACCTTAAGACCCCTGAGTTATACAAGCCTTCCTTGCTGTTTAAAGGAAAGAAGTACAATATATTATATAATTAGAGGAGGAACTCTATAGTCCTATTACACTGCACCCCTTGGGGTTCTTAGGACCCTCTTAAGGGGTCCTAAATGTCTTTAAGAACAGAGGTGTTAAACATGTGGTCTGCAAATTGTATCCCTCAACATTCACAAGTGAGGCCTAAACCAAAATAAAATGTAATTGGAACATATTTAACAAAATAAATAAAATAGAATAGAACATAGTTAATGTTAGCCATTTCTAAGCCAATATGTGACCCTCAGAGATTCTTATGTATAGTTTAGTGGCCCCTGTTTCTATTTGAGTTTGATACCAGAGTCCTAGAGGACCTTCTATCATTTAAATGGCTGAAGGGGCATTACTGGACAACCCTAATCTCAGTGATGCAAGGAGTCTGGCATAAGCAGAATTGGAGAAAGAGGAAAAAAACTGCAAATCCAAATCAATAAGCAAAAAAAAAAATTGACCTCCTAAAGGAGTAACCAGATGTGGAAGAGAATAAAAACAAGAAATCCTTTCACCTCCCTGCTTCAGCAGGACTAAATCCCTAATCTCAACAATTTGGTCCTTATAGCGGATGATACCAAAGATCATAGCAGGTCTCCATATATAAAGAGATGACAATGATCGGAAGTAGCACCAGGAATATTGGCACAGCAGTACAGAAGATAATACCCTCTGGCATGGTCAGTAATTATAGCAAGTTAGG
Source organism: Bettongia penicillata ogilbyi (assembly GCA_023548195.1). NCBI lineage: Eukaryota > Metazoa > Chordata > Mammalia > Diprotodontia > Potoroidae > Bettongia > Bettongia penicillata. The sequence continues at coordinate 3,784,267 of JAJHZJ010000080.1, read as the reverse complement.
GTCATCTATTAGCTAAGAGTTCAGTGAAAGAATTCCTCCATTAACTCTGATGCCAAAGGGGAGAATCTCTGATTGCCCAGCCCTATGTTCTCTAGGAATCAGACAGCTCAGTTAGACCTGAAAATGAGTAGATGAAGATCTTTTCCTACCTGTATTGCCAGATGACTCTTTTACATTCCAAACATTTAGCCCATGGCTCAGTCCCCTGGAAAGATTAACCAGCAACTTTATTCCTCAAGATATTCTCTATTATTGGATCAATGGCTGCTGAAATTTAGTTCTAAATACTTCTCTTAAAGCAGGCTGAGTATTTGGGAAGGCTAACAAAATAGTAATCCCAAGAACCAAATTCTCATAAGGAAGAGACTTTTTGAGTTAATGGAAGAAGCAGAGTTTCAGAGCTTAGGCTGGAGGCCTCCATTTCTAGCAGGGTCACAATCTGTTTGTGAAGGACATTAGACCCCATGACTAGGCAGGAGAGTAAGATTTTTGAATGTACCATTTCCAGTCAGTGATACTACTTCTAGGCCTACCCATAATATGAGAGATATAACATTACCCCACTTACAAAAGGCATTTGTGAGCGAAGGGTGATTGTATGACCTTGCATTACCTGGTCAATAGTAACCAGAGTACAATGACAGATGAAGAACTGCTTTTCAAGAGTGATTTAGCAAGCTTAGCAAAGCTATCAGCTCCAGAGTCTTTAGAAATGTTTGTTCTGACTGCTTCTAAATACATGTCAAAAGTTCCACTTAGATTGGTGCTTATGGACAATGGTCTCCCATAGAGCCATAAGGACCTGGAGGAGAGAATGCTACAATATCCTTTTTAGAGGATAGAGGATAGACTGTTCTGGGTCCCACTTAAAAGAAGCAACATCATGGGCGATTCAGTAAACAGGAACCATACCCAGGTGGGGAATATGGGTTCTCCAAAACCAAAGAGCCCAGCAAGCTTTTTTGCTTCCTTTTTAGATTGTAGGGAATACAGTAGGACTGTCGGATGGAGAAACTTAGAAAGGTCTCTTGTAGAACCTGGTGTTTCAACAGAGTCTTGAAGGAAATGAGAGATTCTAAGAGGCAGAGGTAAGAAGAGAGAACATTATGGGCATGGGGCACAGCCCTCACAAATGCATGGAGGTGGGACAGAGTCATGGACAAGGAACAGTAAACAAGTCAGTATGCCTGTACCACAGACAATGTGGAAGGGAATGATGTATAGAAATATAGTAAGGGGCTAAGCTGTGAAGAAGTTTAAGTGTCAAACAAAGGAGTTTACATTTAATCCTAGAGATAACAGGGAATAACTGGATTTTATTAAATGAAAGGTAGGTAGGGTCGACATAGTCATACCAGCTTTATTAAAAGTTCATTGGCATCTATGTGATGGATGGATTGGAGAGGAGAAGAGTAAGAAATAAGTAAGGGTAGCCAATCAGAAGCCTAATGCAATAATGCAGGAAAGAAACGACGGAGTCTTGAGCTTAAGTGGAAGACAAGGGAATTTTCTATTAGAATTACTGTGGAGGGAGTATTATTTGGCAACTGATTAGATTGTGAGAAAGTGAGAAAGAATAGGAAGTTGAAGTGGACAGTAAGATTGTGAACCTTAGTGACTGCAAGGATAATGATGCCTTCAAGAGGAAATAGTAGGGGAGTTCAGAAAGGGATACGTTTGCAGGAAAGATAATGATTCTGGTTTTGGACATGTTGCATTTGAGATGTGTAAAGGATATCCTGAACAAAATACCAAATAGGTAGCTGGTGATGTGAAACTGGAGTTCAGAGGGGAACCTGGCTGAATATAGAGATTCAGGACGCATCTGCCTAAAGTTGATCATCAAATTCATAGAAGATGATGAAATCACCAAGTGAGATCGTCTAGAGAGAAAAGAGTCCCCAGGACAGAGTCTTGGGGGACACCCAATGTGAGTGGGTGGGAGTGTGACATGGATAAAAGAGATTGAGAAATAGCAATGAAATTGAAGTCTTTACATTATCATGGCCATCATACAAATCTTTGTGTCTTGCTTTTGCTTTCTTCACACTCTCATCAGTTCTTAAAAGTCTTTGCAAAGTTCTCACAATTCTTCATATTAATCCTTGCTTACAGTACAGTAATAACCCATTGCATTCTCAGACCATAATTGCTCAGACATTCTCTAATTGATGAATACCTGCTTTCCTCATAGTTCTTTGCTAGTACAAAAAGTGCTGCTGTAAATATTTTGACATATGTGATACCACATTTAGCAATGGTTTCACTGGATCAAAGGTTATACAGAGTTGAGACACTTTTAAAAATAATAATTCCAAATCGTCTTCTAGGATATTTGTATCAGTTAATAGCTCTACTGGCAGGGCATTAGCATGCCTATCTTCGTGCGTTGCTCACTCCAACATTCACCAGTTTTTGTCTTTGGGTATCTTCATTGACTATTAGGTCACCTGCAATTTTGAATCTTTGGAAATCACACTGTTCTATGATGTGTGGCCATAGAGGATTACTTGAAAACTATTGGTATTAAGAAAATGGCCTTTCCTTGCAAAGGGAAGTGTGGAACCATTCAGTACTCTGTGCAGAAGAGAATGTAGAAAGAAAGATGTGAATTAATTTCTGTGCTATGCCTTGGGGGAGGCACAGTCTTACCTCTGAGGTGGAAATAGACTTTCTCTTTCAACACCCACCTGAATATTCAAGCTAGAGCTCTGTGTGGCCTGCAGCTGGGAAACTTCACTCCTTGCTCCATTCAGAATCAATTTTCATTCATAATTCATTAGTGTTTGTGCACCTTCATTATTTATGTTCCCTATGAAATCCCTAGTAATTAATTGTGTGGGTATTATTGGGGAGGCTCATATAAAGAATAGATTGACAGGAAAAAAATGTATCTTTATTTAATGAACTACATTTAATTTTGTCCCTCCTTTTTAGCTTTCCTTTCAAAGGACCAGGGCTTGCTTTCAAGTCCTGTAGAGAGTCGGGTCTAGTACGGCTTGTTTTCCTAAGTTCTGTAATCGTTCTGGGAGAGGAGGAGAATAGAGTGGAAGAGGCATTAATCCTTTCCTCTTCATTTTCTGCTCTATTTTCTCAGTACCCAGATCACTCTTCAGACATTTATCTTGTGGCCAAGTCCTGGTGCTCCCAAAACTTTGTGAATGGTGAAGTGAGAGTAACCAGCAAACAGCCCTTCTGATCACCCTCAAGCTAGTGAGGTGCAACCTGGCATCTTCTAATTGGGCTCTGGTTGGGTGACTGGTTGTTATTTTAAACTTCTCCACTTTATTACATTTTTTAAAACATTATTTTCAAAAAGAATTTTGAGTCCGAAATTTTCTCCCTCCTTTTAACCCCTCCCTTACCCATTGAGATGGCAAGCAATGTGATATCCATATGCATATGAAGTCATGCAAAACATAACCTTTACTAATCACAATTAGAACTCAGGTCCTCTGACTTCTTGTGGAGAGTCCTGTCCACTATGTCACTCATTGGCTAATACTCTTTGCTTATTGCTTTGTTGAATCCTAGGTTTCACCTAAGCACAGCTCAGGTGACATCTCCTACAAGAAGCCTTTCCTGATTCCCCTAGCAGTTGAAGCAGGTAGTATGGAGTGCTCAGTCAGACATGGAAGATGCCAAGGTCATCCACCACCTCCCAGGCCATCACCAGGTATCTTGACTTTTGTTCTGACACTTGACTTTGATGGCTCTGGAGGAGAGAGTGAAACTGACTTCCAGCAACTCTTCTTCACTTAAATCCAATTCATGCACAAGTCAAGACACCATCACATGATGTGACTGTCCTCTTTGAAAATGCAAGACCACTGCCACCATCACCAACTCTTTCTCATGCTCTCTCCCCCTAGAAATCACTTGTCTTATTTTGCATGTTTTTTGTCCTTTTTTCTCAAAGAGAGCAAATGCATTGGGAGGGTGATGTCTTGACCTGCAAGAGAATCAGATTTAAGTGAGGCAGGACTGTGCAAAGCCATCAACCTCACTCTCTCCCCCAGATTTATCAGAGTCCAGTGGCACGACATAGTCAGGATGACTGGAGATGCATTGGGAGACTCTAAGGTCTTCCCCAGGTTTCAGTTCGTCTAAGGCAACACCCACTCAGTATTAAAGGCTAGGTAAGAACTGAGGCAAAAGATGGTTTAGTTCGACTTCCCAAAAGAATCAGTCTGGGAGGGGAAAACCCTGAGTTTCTGACTAGAACAGAAACAATTGCTATTCCTACTCACTCATAGCCATCAAAATCCCAACAATGACCAAGTGAGACTTGGGCTGAGACCTATTATTGGACAATCAGTGAGAGCCAAATGATTTGGGTTTAAGGCATAGTCTAGTAGTTCCTTTTAAATCCCAAAGGGCATTATCAAAGCCTGGTTTTCCAGGCTCTATTTTGAGAAATCATAAATTATTTCTTAAATCACATAAATGTATGTGAGGCAGGACAGAAATCTAACCTCAGAGCCGCATGTTCCTGCATGTGGCTCAGGTCTTGCCTCCGGCACATATCAGCTGGGTGACCTTGGGCAGGTTATTTAACCCCTGAACCTTAACTTCTCTGGGTGACTCTTTAAGACTGTAAGCTAGAGAAAAAGTGCTGGTCCATACTGGTAGAGGGAGTTCCTCCTTTGGGAGTTCCCTATCCCAGTGAAATCACAGTTCCAGCCTCTACTTTGCCCATATATTGTATTTACTTGTCTGTATACATTATATAACTCAGAAAGAAAAAAGGAAGGAAAGCAGGAAAATAAGGGAGGTAGAAAGAGAGAAAGAATGAGAGAAAGGAAGGAAGGGGGAGAGAGAGAGGAAAGAAGGAAGGAAGGAAGGAAGGAAGGAAGGAAGGAAGGAAGGAAGGAAGGAAGGAAGGAAGGAAGGAAGGAAGGAAGGAAGGAAAAAAGAAAGAAAGCTTCTTCAGGGCAGAAACTATTTTGTTTCTACCTTTGGATACACAATCCTTAGCATGATATCTTGAATGTAGTAGGTACTTAATAAATGTCTTGAATTGAATTTGTTGAATTTACTGAACCACTCATCTCAGCATCTGTTCAGAAAGGATGCATAGAACACAGAAGAGGTTTTAATAAAGAAGCAAGTATTATGTGCTCACCTTTCCTGGCAGAAAAAGAAAAAAAAAATCTATCTATTTTCCAATTGGCTTAATAACAGTTATGTCTTCAGGCAACACATTTCTTCCAGCCCATACAATCATTTATTGGAGTGTGAGAAATCTGCTTGGCTGAAAAATGCTTACCCTAGCTAGAGGCTAATGGTGTGTTGGAGAAAGCCACTCCAGAGCCAAGAGCTCATGTCACAGACCTATTCCCGAGAGCCCAGGGCCATCAGAGGTCGATTTTCTGCCCCCTCTCTCTAGAGAGGTGATATTATTATCACTACCGCACCAAGGATAAAAGGTAATTTCATCCCTGAACTTGAAAAAGGGGGCCACTGAAGAGAGATGAGTATTGGCAAGTGCACAGCACATAAGGGAATAAAAGTATTGGTGAGGTTTTCTCTGTAACCCACATTTATTGAATGGGTGAGACCCAGACAGGAGTTTTAATACTATACTTCTCACCCAGCAGGCCAGTTATCAGGTAGAGATGCTCTTCAAGCCAAAGGTAGCCTCTGTTTCCTCTCCAAGGAAATATCCCCAAATGCATTGGACTCTTTCTACCCTAGGCCCTTATTTTCCACAAGGCAGGTCTGTTCCAAGGCCTATTTGGAGAAATGAGATGTTTCATTGTTATTTAATACCCTTTAGTTTGGGGGTCTCTGTGTGCAATAGGAATCACGGGGATTCTAGACGAATCTAAAGTACCTGGATGTGGGGTTTCAGCTGCTGTGACAGTGATCGATGGAGAGGCAGCAGGGGCCTGAAGGATGCTGTGGACTTTTATAATTTCATCTTTCTCTAGAGATTTATGAGGAAGGTAGAGGTGGGGAGGAGGAGGGATTTCTGAGTGCATTATTCCAAATCAAGGCCCAGGACTTGCAAACACCCTAATGCAAAGCAGGGTACAAGTGGGGGCCTGCACAGAATAAAACTCAAGCCCTGGAGAGGTGAAAGGTGGTAATTGACAGTTTTGCCTTATTCCAATATGAGCACTGCATCGGCATTATGAAGTCACTTAATTAGACTTTGAGAGTTGGAAGGGACCTTGGTACTCTCTAGTCCAGCCCATACAAAACAGGAATCCCCTCTATCACATAACCAACAAGTGATTGGCACCTGTCTGAAGAGCCCCAAGTATCTCTCTCTTGAGGCATTTACAATGTGCCATAAAGGGGAGGGGGAGAAGGGAAAAGAAGTAGAAGAAGGGATGATCCCTGCCTTCATGGATTTTAGAGTCTGGAGTCCGGAGAAGAGAAACACACACACACACACACACACACACACACACACACAGACACACACACACACAGAGCCTCATCTAGCCATTTTGGGGCATAAGACAAGCAGCATAGACCACAAATTTTAAGACAAATTTGACTGAGGTGAAAGAGAGACCCCAGAAGAGGCTGCTGTTGGGATATGGTTGCTAATTTGAGAGCACATGGTAGGGCCAGTGAGCAAATGAGTCATGGTGGGGCTGCTGGTGAAGGGGCACTCTAACCAAGATGGCTTCCAAGTTATTTGTGATCTCATCCATGTGGATCACCCCACTCCAGTTATGCAGAATTTAATCCCACACACCTATCCTGTGTGACTCTTATTCTTGTCTTTCCCTAACTGTGTCATATTTGTTCCACCCAAAATGTCGAAGGCTTTCCTTGCATTCTCTTTATGTTGTATGGATACTGACAGACAAAGGCTCACCATCAATTAGTCCTTTTTCTTATTACTTGATAGTGGCTCATTTTTCTTCTGGTCATACATTTCTTTGATAATATCTTTTATGCCACTTGTCTATGTGTTATCTTCCAGCTGTAGCCTATTTACATCTACCATGTACCTCTCCACTGCTGTTTGACTGATTCTCAACTCCAATTCTTTGAACACTATAGTGTTCTATGGCTTGTGGCCATACAACAGCTCTAAAAGAATAATGTTCCATTAAAAAGATGGACTTTTGTTTCAGGGGGAATATTGGGGTCACCTAAAGAGCACCGAGACTTCCCAGAGGCAATCTAGTCTAGCCTACTCTGTTCAATTCTGTATCTAAGTCACTGCTCTATGAATTTTATAGTTTAACTAATTGCTGTGATAAAATCAATTGTTTCTTTGCTGCCAAAGAAATACAAGTGCTGTTAGCACCCTCTAAATTTTGGTGCCTTAGGACAAAGCCCCAGTGACCCCACTGTAGTTACAGTTCTGCATATATGAAATATTTAGATAACTCAGAAGTAGGACTTAATGCTTAAGTACTAGGATGTATTTATACAAGGATGTAATGGTGTAGCATAAAATGTAGACATAAATGACAAAGAAATGCAGGACAAGGAAAGTACTGTCATGGAATGCAGTTAATGAGGGAAGGCTTCATGGGGTGGTGAGCTTGTACTCTAGCACAAAGAACCCTCTGAATAAAGTCAGCATCTCAAAGTAGAAAGAGGAAAAGAAGATTTGCCCAAGGATGAGCTGAAAGTCTAAAAATCCTAAAATGTAAGATGGGGATTGTTGGAAGCGTGGCTTCAATGCCAGAATCTTCTTAGTTCACTTTCACTATTGTAACAAAATGGAGCACTTTTTTGAAAAAGAGGTTTATTTTGCCTCATGTAATAAGGATATGTTGCTACTTAGCTTCTCTGGTGATCCCCGTCATCTTAAAATGGAAGTATGTGGGGTCAACAAGAAAAGGTCAGATAACTTGAAAGGGCTTTAGAAATCCATTATGTCTGAGGATTTTATCCTAGATGTGGCTGACATTATTTTTATACCCTTAGGAAGATGTGTCAGGGAAGCTGGGTCCAATCAGATCCAGAGAGTAGATAAAGTCTCTCCATATTGGACATGGGAGGAAAGAAGTTGTGTCAGGGAAATCCTGATCCTATCACAGTGGCCAAGAACTAGTTAGGAAGGAGAGATTTACTTCAATCCAAAGATATTCAATTTTTAAACAGTAAGAAGTACAAAAATAAAAACTTCAACTTTTTATGTTTGCATAAGGCCTATAAACTTGGTCATGCTATTTAGGGTATACAAGAAAAAGGGAAATTTTCAACTCTTATCTTTCTCTTTTTACCTTATTATTCTGTTCAACCCCAGTTAGTTTCCAACTGAGCCATTAGGCAGTTTTATTGTAAGGATAAAGAACTTTCCTTAAAGACCATTGTAGTTTCCATTATAGACAACTTGATGAGAGAAAGTGTGATTCAAAGGAAATGGAGCCCAGGGCAAGGCTGGTGATAGTAGTAAACAGTAGGAGAAAGTTAATCTGGAAGGTCAGATGTCTAGGCCCCTGTTCCAGAGCATCTTTCATCATGGTACCCATTCTCTATGACATGACAAAGAACTAACAAGAACAATTCAAACCTGATTCCTTCTCCTCCTCCATCTTAAATGCTAAACTTACTAATGCCAAAAAGCATTAGTAAAGTATTTGGAGCTATATCTTCTCAGAAAGAAGAATTCATAAGAGAACTCAGGGCCTCAAAAGGAAAATCAGTTATTGATTTATTGATCAATCCAAGAGCAACAGGACATCTAAAAGGATCTCTGGGAAGACAAAAAAGTTGTGGTCAAAAAATAGGGAGTATTCTGTTTCAGGACCCAAACAGCATTAGTCCATGACTGAATGCTTATAAATAGATGCCATTGGATACAACAGGCAAGAGAGTAGGTGAGATTATGGATTGTTCAGAGCAGCCTGTTCACAATACTGGTGGGAGAAAAATATGTCAAATTATACTACCTGTTGGCAGAATGGTGATGCTGCTGTATCTCAGTTTAGTCAAAGTCAATCTATGTATCTCAAGCTATAGAAATAAAATTCAGAATTAGAGTGTCAGCTTCAGAGATAACTGTTAAATATTAGAAACCATCTAGTCCAACTCCCTAATTTTATTTTATGGAGCAAGATGTATAGATGCCCAACGTTTTTCTATTGTAATTATTTTTGGCTACATCCCCACACCCAATACCGCGAGCCCTCTTTTGTAAAAAAGAAAAAAATTAGTTAAACAAAACAACTGATAGAGTTACTGTGTCTAACAATGTACATACCACATTTTATACCCATGTTCTTCCATTCTTGCTGAAATGAATGATTCTTTCCTTTCATAACTGAGGTCATACTTACAAAATAATATTAAATGTTTGTTCAAGTTAAAATTATTCATGTTGAAGGGCAATTATTCACTTTCTAAAAAGATTTGCCATGGGATTGATTCATTAAGCATTAACTTCGTAAGTGTATTTAAGATACCATTTGTGACTTTAAAAATTGGTATTACATCTATAACAACAGACCTTCTGGCCTCAGGGTAAACTGGAGGCACTTGCCTTCTCCCAATAAAGGATCTAATTTTCTGGGCTTACATGACTACTGGGATCAGTTTTTGGGGTGCTTCTCTAAAGAGAGGGATCAGCTCCTTTTCTTCATTTCCTATGACCCTTTACATTCCTACCCCAGAGTACTAGGGAAAAATCTCTTAAGTTTTGTTTTATACTTGTATCTAGGGTCTCCCAAAAAAAAAGGAATAGAAGGACATCAAAATTACAAGATAGATCAGGTATAGGATAGTTATTTAATTTCTCTGTGCAAAATCCTTACAACAGAAAAGAATCATAAGCATGCATTGCTGTTTTTCAGTTGTGTCCTATTCTTCATGATCCCATGGACCATGCTGTCCATTGGGTTTTCTTGGCAAAGATACTGGAGTGATTTGCCAGTTCCTTCTCCAATAGCAAAGAAACATTAAGTGCCTTGCCTAGAGTCACACAGCTAGTAAGTGTCTGAAGGTCAGATTTGAACTCACTCTTCCTGACTCCAGGCCTAGTGCTCCATTCAATGAGTCACCTAGTTGTTTCCAAGAATGCTTTGACAAAAACTTAAAGCGTGAACAGTAACCTCTAACTCCTACTATATTTTCCCTGAAGTTTGAGACTTAAAACATGGAGCAACAAGTAGGACTATTGAATAAGTATTTCACCTTCAGCTAGAATTCTGCACTGTCTAAATGACCCTCCCAACATCCATATCTTTTGGCAAATCAGCCTAGAAGTTGGGCTCACCCTCCTATCAATGGTCAACTTCTCCTTCAAGAAGCATTGCTATTAGTGGTGGTTATTGTCCTTCTTTCTCAAAGAGGACCAAAATAACATCACTGGTCAAGTCAAGTTACAATGCAACAACTGACTGATCAGACCATTATGAGCTTGGAATGTTCTTTCACAAGTCAAGTACAAACAGTCCACTGTTTGAGGTGAGTTTTCTAAAATTATGCATCTCACATTTCTTTTGAGCTACTTCAATTCTGCTTTGCTCATAGAGCACAGCACCTTCTCTGATGTGGACACACCATGCTGGGTGGTCCTGTGCCAGGGTCTCCTATGTCACACAATCAATCCCAAAGTTCTTAAGAGAGATCTTGAGAGTATCCTTGTATCACTTCTTCTGACCACCATGTGAGTGCCTGCCCTGCATGGGTTTTCCATAAATAATCTTTTAGATAAGGGTATATTTGGCATTTGAACAACATGGCCAGCACATCTTAGTTGTGCTCTCTGCAGAAGAGTTTAAATGCAGGGAATAACTTATACAATACATTCAATCAGCACCAGCTTAGGGACCCAGGAACTTCTGAACTCCTGAAGCAGCCACTCCTAAAAAGACCTTATCTTATGACCACTGTTTAGTCACATCAGTGACTTAGAGAAAGAAATACAATGCAGGAGAGATGGCTAGGGTCACAGGGTCCAGACTCAGGTTCCACTAAATGACACAAGATCTAATTGTTAAGTTAGAATAGCTACCAGAGGAAGTTGGTGAAGTCAGGAAGGTCTAACATCAAATCTGATCTGAGATTCTTTGTAGCTGTGTGACTCTGGACAAGTCACTTAACCTTTGTTTGCCTCAGTTTCCTCCACTGTAAAAGGGAACACTACCTCCAAGGGTTGTAATGAGGAATAAGTGATGTAATATTTGTAAAAAAAACACTTAAGATGGTAACTGGAAATTAGTAGACAGTATATACTTGCTTATTCTCTTATTTCCTGATGTAGAGGGTAAAAGTACCTTTTTTTCCTCTCCTCCAGGCAGTCCTAGAGAATTATATGCCATGAATTCTTTTTTTAAAAAAATTATTAATTTATTTTTTAGATTATGACATTCATTTCCACAAAATTTTGAGTTCCAATTTTTCTCCCCACCTCTCCCCTCCCCCACCCCATAACACCTTGCATTCTGATTACCCCTTCCCTCAATGTGCCCTCCCTTCTATCACACTCCATCCTTCCATTATTCCCATCTTCTCTCTTTTCTTATAGGGCAAGATAGATTTCTGTACTATATTACCTGTTATTTCCCAGTTATATGCAATAATACTTCTCAACATTTGTTTCTAATACTTTGAATTCCAACTTCTCTCCCTTCCTCCCTCCCTACATATCCCCACTGAGAAGGCAAGGAATTCAATACAGGCTATATATGTGTCTTTTTGCAAAAGACTTCTATAGTAGTCATGTTGTGTAAGAAGAACTCTATTTCCCTCCATCCTACCCTGTCCCCCCTTTATTCTATTCTCTCATTTGACTTTGTCCCTTCCCAAAAGTGTTTACTTCTAGTTACTCCTTTCTCCCATTTGCCCTCCCTTCTATCATCTCCCTCACTCCATTTGTCCCCTTCTCCTCTACTTTCCTGTAGTGGAAGATAGATTTTTATATCAAATTTAATGAGCATGTTATTCCTTCCTTAAGCTATATGTGAAGAGAGCCAGCTTCACTCTCCCCTCTCACTTTCTCCCTTTTCTCCTCCATTGAAAAATATTTTTTCTTCTCTCTTTTATGAGTGATAGCCTGCCCCATTCTATTTCTCTATATACTTATTCTTCTCTCGCCCCTTAATATTATTTTTTATAGATATCATCCCTTCTGATTCAACTCAACCTGTGTTCTCTGTCTATATATATATATATATATATATGTGTGTGTGTGTGTGTGTGTGTGTGTGTGTGTGTATGTGTGTGTGTGTGTGTGTGTATAATCCCTCCCCCTACCCAAATACTGAGAAAAGTCTCAAAAGTTACAAATATTATCTTTCCATGTAGGAATGTAAACAGGTCAGCTTTAGAAAGTACTTTATGATTTCTATTTTTTGTTTACCTTTTCATGCTTCTCCTGATTCTTATGCGTGAAAGTCAAATTTTCTCTTCAATTCTGGTTTTTCGTCATGAATGATTGAAAACCCTCTATATCATTGAATGACCATTTTTTCCTTTGAAGTATTATACTCAGTTTTTCTGGCTAGGTGATTCTTGGTTTTAATCCCAGTTCCATTGACTTCTGGAATATCCTATTCCAAGCCCTTCAATCTCTTAATGTAGAAGTTGTCAGATCCTGTGTTATCTTGCATTTCCACAATACTTGAATTGTTTCTTTCTAGCTGTTTGCAATATTTTCTCCTTGACCTGGGAACTGTGAAATTTGGCCACAATATTCCTAGGAGTTTTCTCTTTTGGGGTCTCTTTCAGGAGGTGATTAGTGGATTCTTTCAACATTTATTTTGCCCGCCACTTCAAGAATATCAGGGCCGTTTTCCTTGATAATTTCATGAAAGATGATGTCTAGGCTATTTTTTTGTTCATGTGTCTCAGGTAGTCCCATAGTTTTTTTTTTTCCCCTTTCTCTTTATTTATTTATTTATTTTAAGTTTTTAACATTCATTTCCATAAAATTTTCAGTTCCAAATTTTCTTCCCATCTCTCCCCTCCCCCACCCCAAAACACCTTGCAATCCTATTGCCCCTTCCACCAATGTGCCCACCCTTCTAACACCCATCCTTTCCCTTATACCTATGTTCTCTTTTGTCCTGTAGGGCAAGATAAATTTCTATACTCCATTTGTACTCAAAAGCAATTCTCAACATTTTTTCCTAAAACTTTCAGTTCCAACTCCTCTTCCTTCCTCCCTCCCCACCCATCCCCACTGAGAAGGCAAGCAATTCAATATAGGCTATATATGTAGAGTTTTGACAAACATTTCCATAATAGTCATGGCAAACTATATTTTATATAAACTATATATTATAACTATATTTATATAAACTATAACTATATTTCCCTATCCTGCCCCCCATTTCTTCTATTCTCTCTTTTAACTTTGTCTCTTCCCAAGAATATTGACTCCTAATTGCTCCCTCCTCCCATTTGCCCTCCCTTGCATCACCCCCCCACTTATAGCCATCTCCCCTACTTTCCTGTATTGTTAGATAGGTTTTCATACCAAATGGAGTGTGCATGTTCCTTTCTTGAGCCAAATGTGACAAGAGTAAGCTTCACTTTTTCACTCTCTCTTCCTCCCTTTTCCCCTGCATTGGAAAAGTGTTTTCTTGCCTCTTCTATGAAAGATAATTTGCTCCATTCCATTTCTCCCTTTCTCCTCCCAATCTGTTCTTCTCTCACCCCTCAATTTTACTTTTTTTAGATATGATCCCTTCCTATTCAACTCACCTTGTGCTCCTCTCTCTCTCTCTCTCTCTCTCTCTCTCTCTCTATATATATATATATATATATATATATATATATACATATATATATACACACACACACACACATATATATGTATGTATGTATGTATGTATATGTGTGTGTGCATGTGGGTGTGGGTGTGTGTATAATCTCTCCAATTCCCCAGATCCTGAGAACAGTTTCAAGAGTTACAAATATTATCTTTCCATGTAAGAATGTAAACAAGTCAACTTTAGGAAGTCCCTTCTGATTTCTCTTTCCTGTTTACCTTTTCATGCTTCTCTTGATTCTTGTGTTTGAAAGTCAAATTTTCTATTCAGTTCTGGTCTTTTCATCAAGAATGCTTGAAAGTCCTCTATTTCATTGAATGATCATTTTTTTCTCCTGAAGTATTATACACAGTTTTGCTGGGTAAATGATTTTTGATTTTAATCCTGCTTCCTTTGACTTCTGGAATATCATATTCCAGGCTTTTCCATCCTTAGTGTAGAAGCTTCTAGATCTTGTGTTATCCTGCTTGTATTTCCACAATACTCTAATTTTTTCTTTCTAGCTGCTTGCAATATTTTCTCCTTGACCTGGGAACTCTGAAATTTGGCTACCATATTCCTAGGAGTTTCTCTCTTTGGCTCTCTTTTAGGAGGTGATCAGTGGATTCTTTCAACATTTATTTTGCCCCCTGGTTCTAGAATATTAGGGCAGTTTTACATCATAATTTCTTGAAAGATGATGTCCAGGCTCTTTTTTTGATCATGACTTTCAGGTAGTCCCATAGCTCTCTCCTGGCTCTATTTTCCAGGTCAGTTGTTTTTCCAATGAGATATTTCACATTATCTTCCATTTTTTCATTCTTTTGGTTTTGTTTTATAGTTTCTTACTTTCTCATGAAGTCATTAGCTTCTATCTGTTCCACTCTAATTTTTAAAGAACTATTTTTTTCAGTGAGCTTTTGAACCTCCTTTTCCACTTGGCTAATTCTGCTTTTTAAAGCATTCTTGTCCTCATTGGCATTTTGGACAACTTTTTCCAATTGAGTTAGCCTATTTTTAAAGGTGTTATTTTCTTCAGCATTTTTTTGGATCTCCTTTAGCAAGCTATTGACTTGCTTGTCATGATTTTCTTGCATCACTCTTATTTCTCTTCCCAATTTTTCCTCCAACTCTCTTACATGATTTTCAAAATTCTTTTTGAGCTCTTCCATGGCCTGGAATCATTGCATATTTATTTTGGAGGTTTTAGATGCAGAAGCCTCAACTTTTATGTCACCCCTGATGGTAAACCTTTTTCTTCCTTATCCAAAAGGATGGGAGAGAATACCTGTTCACTGGGAAAGTATCCTTCTATAGTCTTATTTTTTCCCCCTTTTTTGGGCATTTTCCCAACCAGTTCCTTGACTTTGGGGTCCTTTGTCAAGAGTAGGGCATACTCTGGGATCCTGAAAAGTTCTCAGTGCCTCCAAAGTGGTTCAATCAAGGGAGCAGAGTTTACTCCCTGTCCTGGCTTGTGGCTGAGATTCAAATCAACTGCTCAATTCCCCCAGGGCTTTAAACAGGGGCAGGGTTGAGATTCAGATCAGCAGTTCAAATCCCCCAGGGACTTTATTCAACCATGGAAGCTGATCACTGCCTGCCCTGACACTGTAGCTGCTACAGTGGCCACTGCCTTGAGCTAGGGTTAGGGGAGAACCCTGCTTCCTTGTCAGGGAGGTAAAAAAAACTCTCTCACTGACCTTTGAAGTTGCCTTTGAAGCCTGTGGGTTGAGGGAATCCATGAACTGCCACTGCTCCTAGGGATTCCTCCCCCTAGGCCTGCTCTGGTCTTCCAAGGCTAGGCTTGGCTCTGCTCCACATCTCTGTGCAACAGACCTTTCCAGTCAGTCTTCCAAGTCACCCTGGGCTGGAAATCTCCATTCTGTTGTTCCGTGGCTCCTGCTGCTCTAGAATTTGTTGAGAGTCTTTCTTTACAAGCATTTTATGGGCTGTGGGGGAAGAATATATACGTCTTTCTACTCCACCATTTTGCCTCCACCCCTAGTCTCCTAATTTTTAAATTCTCTCTCCTGCATCTATTTTGGTGTTTTTCCACTGAGGTATTTCACATTATATCCTATTTTTTCATTCTTTTGTTTTTGTTTTGTAAATTATTGGTTTATCATATAGTCATTAGCTTCCCTCAGCTCCACTCTTTATTTTCTTCAGTGAGTTTTTGATCCTCCTTTTCTATTTGGCTGATTCTGCTTTTTAAAGCCTTCTTCTCCTCATTGGCTTTTTGGACCTCTTTTTCTAGTTGAGTTAGCCTATTTTTAGTGGTGTTATTTTCTTCAGCATTTTTTTGGGTCTCCTTTAGCAAGCTATTGACTTGCTTTTCAAGCTCTTTCATGGCCTGAGCCCATTGTGTATTCATTTTGGAGGTACTGGAGGCAGATGCCTTGACTTCCTCTGACAGCATGCATTGTTCTTCCTCACCTGAAAGGATGGAAGGTCATATCTATTCATGAAGAAAGTAACCTTCTATGGTCTTATTTTTTCCCCCTTTTTGGGCATTTTCCCAGGCAGTTACTTGACTTCTGAATCCTTTGTCAAGAGAAGGGTCCTGGTGCTCCTCCTCACCCTAGCATCATGTTCAGGCCTGAGATTCAGATCAGCTGCTCAATTCCCCCAGGGGCTTTAAGCTGAGCTACTCCCAGAATGGAAGCTGCTGCCCAACTCGACCACTGCCACACAGTGTTGTCACCCTGTTGTCACCACTGCCTGGGGCCTGTGCTGGGAGGGATCCTGCTCTCCCTCACCCAGCTGGGAAAGCCCTCTCACTGACTATTGAAGTTTTCTTTGGTGCTTGTGGGTTGAGGGATCTGAGACCTTCCCTGCTATGTATTCTGCCCCAAAGGCCTGTTCCAGCTTGTTCCTCCCAGTGCCATGTGGGCTCTGCTCCACTCAGCATCCTGTGGGATAGATCTTTCCTGTCAGCCCTCCAGGTTACCTTTGGCTGGAAATCCCCTCCACTCTGTTGTTCTGTGGCTTCTGCTACTCTAGAATTTGTTGACAGTCATTTTTTACAGGTATTTTATGGGCTGTGGGGGAAGAACTAGAGTATATGCACCTTTCTACTCCCCATCTTGGCTCTCCCCCATTTCCATGCCATGCATTCTTAAGAAAGGAAGAGGGAAGGGTGCCAGAAGTCAGAGTCATTCCTTTTAAGATCATGTTTCTTAAGGATGAATCCTTTTGGATACAATTCATTCCATCTGCTGACATCATGGCAACAAGAATGTGTTATTCCAAATTAAGTACTTTAGTACCAAGCCACTACACATAATCCAATGGATGTGACCCAGATCTCCACAGGTGAGAGACAGGGAAGCTGAGTTGATTATGCCCATTACAAATACAGGGAAGCTCAGTTGATTATGCCCATTACAAATACAATTTTTTTTATAGATTTAAATGTATTTATTTATTTATTTAATTTTAGTTTTCAACATTCATTTCCACAAGATTTTGAGTTCCAAATTTTCTCCCCATCTTTTCCCTCCTCCCCACCCTGAGATGGCATGCATTCTGATTACCCCTTCTCCCAGACTGCCCTCTCTTTTATCATCCCCCACCTCTTATCCCCTTCCCCTTTACTTTCTTGAAGGGCAAGATAGATTTCTATACCCCATTGCCTGTATATCTTATTTCTTAGGTGCATGTAAAAACAAGTTTTTAACAATTGTTTTTTAAAACTTTGAATTACAAATTCTCTCCCTTTTTACTTACCCACCCACCCCCATTGAGAAGGCAAGCAATTTAATATAGGTTATACATATATAGTTATGCAGTACACCTCCATAATAGTCATGTTGTGAAAGACTAACTATATTTCCCTCTATCCTATTCCACTTCCCAATTCTTCTACTTTCTCCTTTGACCCTGTCACTTTTCTAAAGTGTTTGTTTCTGACTACCTCCTCCCACAATCTGCCATCCCTTCCATCATCCCTTTCTTATCCCTTTCCTCCTAATGTTCTTGTAGAGTAAGATGCCCAATTGAGTGTGTATATTATTCCCTCCTTAAGCCAAATCTGATGAGAGTAATGTTTGCTCATTCCTTCTCACCTCTCTCCTCTTTCCCTCCATTGTAAAACCTTTTCTTTCCTTTTTTATGTGAAATAATTTACTCCATTCTATCTCTCCCTTTCTCCTTCTCCCAATATATTCATCTCTCCACCATTAATTTTATTTTTTAGATGCTAACCCTTTGTATTTAACTCACCCTGTGTCATCTATCTATCTATCTATCTATCTATCTATCTATCTATCTATCTATCTATTTCCTTCAACTACTCTAATACCCCGAAAGGTCTCATGAGTTTCAAATATGATCTTTCCATGTAGGAATGTAAACAGTTCAACTTTAGTAAGTCCTTTGTGATTTCTCTTTCCTGTTTATCTTTTCATGCTTCTCTTGATTCTTATATTTGAAAGTCAAATTTTCTATTCATCTCTAGTCTTTTCATCAAGAATGTTTGCAAGTCTTCTATTTCATTGAAGTTTCATTTGTCCCCTGAAATATTATTCTCAGTTTTGTTGGGTAGGTGATTCTTGGTTTTAATCCTAGTTCCTCTGACCTCTGGAATATTATATTCCAAATCCTTTGATTCCTTAATGTAGAAGAATTCCTTAATTGTAGATCTTGTGTTATCCTAATTGTATTTCCACAATACTTGTTTTGTTTCTTTCTAGCTGCTTGCAATATTTTCTCCTTGACCTGGGAACTCTGGAATTTGTATACAATATTCTTAGGACTTTTCCTTTCAGATCTCTCTTCAGAGGTAATTGGTGGATTCTTTCAATATTTATTTTGCCCTCTGGTTCTAGAATATCAGGGCAGTTTTCCTTGATAATTTAATGAAAGATAATGTCTAGGGTATTTTTTTGATCATAGCTTTCAGGTAGCCCAATAATTTTTAAATTGTCTCTCCTGAATCTATTTTCCAGGTCAGTAGTTTTTTCACTGAGATATCACATTGTCTTCTATTGTATTCATTCTTTTGGTTCTAATTTCTTGATTTCTCATAAAGCCCTCATCTTCCATTTGCTCCATTCTAACTTGTAAGGAATTATTTTCTTTAATGAGCTTTTGGACTTCCTTTTCCATTTGACCAATTCTGTTTTTTAAGGCAGTCTTCTCATCATTGACTTTTTGGACCTCTTTTACTATTTGGGCTAGTCTATTTTTAAGGTATTATTTTCTTCAGTATTGTTTTGGGTCTCCTTTAGGAAGCTATTGGCTTGATTTTCATGATTTTCTTGTACCACTCTCATTTCTCTTCTCAATTTTTTCCTTTACTTCTCTTACTTTATTTTCAAAATTCTTTTTGAGCTCCTCCATAGACTGCAACCAATTCATATTCTTCTTGGAGGCTTTTGATGTAGGAACTTTGACTCTACTTTCCTCCTCTGGTTGTATGCCCTGATCTTCCTTGTCACCAAAGTAAGATTCTGTAGTCAGAGTTCTTTTACAATGTTTACTCATCTTCCCAGTGTCAAGGTAGGACTCTGCTTCCAGTGGGGGTAGATGTACTGTCCCAGATTTCAGGGATTTTGCATCAGCCCCTCAAGCTCCCACTATCTGTGGACCCAGAGCTCTGGAAGCAGCTTCTTCTGCCACCACTGCTGCTGCCACCACCACCTGCCACCATCACCACCCCCACTGCCACCATCACCACCCCCACTAACCTCTAGAGCCAGACTGGTCAGACTGTGGCCCCTCCCTCATCCAGTTCCCACAGAGCTCCCCCTACTGACCTTCCCAGAGTCCATGGGCCAAGAAGTCTGGAAACTGCCATGGACACAAACAATTCAGTCCCCTAAGACCTGCTCTGGCCAGCCTGTGCTGGTGCAGCCCATCCTGGACTGAGTTCTGCTCCCTGCCCAGTGCAAAAGACCCTTTCTGTCAACCCTTCAGGTTGTCTTGGGCTGGGGATTTATTTCACTCTGTCATTTTGTGAGTTCTTTAGCCATAGAATTTGTTTAGAGTCACTTTTTACAGGTATTTGGAGGGTTTTGGAGGAGAGCCCAGGAAAGTCCCTGCTCTTACTCTGCCATTTTGGCTCTGCCTACAAATACAACTTTTTAGGAACACATTTACTATGCCAAATATAGTCCACCAGTAGTGATGCCTGTTTACCTAAAAAGGTATAGTGGATAGAGAGCAGAGTTTGGAGTCAGAAAGACTGAGTTCAAATCCAGTCTTTGATACTTACCAGTTGTATGACCCTGAGCACATAACTTAACTTTATTTGCCTCAGTTTTTTCATCTATAAAGTAAGCTAGAGAAGAAAGTGGCAAATCCATTCCAATATCTTTGCCAAGACAACCCCAAATGGAATCAGACATGACTGAAATGACTTAACACCACAACAACTTTGGCAACAGAGGAAAGCAAGGGTCTGGGACTGGACAAGAGTCAGAAAAACTGAATTTACTCAAAATTTGAGCCATTTTCCTACACCTCAGCTATCCAGACTATTCCTATTTGTAGCTGCCAGCTTCTCATCTGTCTACCCTAACATTTCACAGAATAACCAAAGACCATGCCAAATACCTCCTGTATGAATGTTGATATGTGCCTGTGTGTTTATATATGTCTAGGAATTAGAAAAACATTGTGATATCACATAAAGAGCTCTGAGCTTGGAGTCAGAAGAGACCCATTTTCAAATCTTCCCTTTAAAAACACCCTACCAGTTGTGTGACCATGTAAGCTCCTTCATTTCTCTGACACTCAGTTTGCTCATCAGTAAAATACATACATACACTAATACCTGTGCGGCACAAGGGATAGATGTAACATGATTAAATGGATAGAGATTCAACCTCCAAATCAGAAAGACTTGGATTCAGGTCCCTCCTCTGATACATACTGGACATGGAACCCTAAGTAAAACACATAATTTTACAGTTAGCATCCTAGACAACTAGCTAAGATGTTAAGTTTCAAGATAGTTGCTATTTATGTCAGTAGAGGGAATTTCCTTATATCGGTAATAATCCCTATGGTTAGGTATCTACCCCAAAGGCTTATTGTGAATGTTTTGTTTTGATTTTTTGTCTTCCTTTGCACCCTCAGTGCTTAGCATAGTGCATGGGATGTAGTAGGTGTTTAATATAGTATAGCTGACTAACTGAATGAGTTGATGTAGATAAAGTAATATAGAAATGCCAGTTATTTGTGTGTTATAGTATAAAGAGTACTGGCTTGGGGGTCAGAAGATCTGCATTCAGGTTCTGACTCCTTTTTAATTGTATAGTTATGAAGATGGGCAAAGTACTCCACCCCTCTGCATACATTCCCCTCTCCTGCCTCCACCTCAAATTCACTTTTCTCATCTGTACAATGAGAGAATTGGACTATACGGCCTCTAGAGTTCCTTCCAGTTTCAAATCCTATGGTCCTATTCTATCCCATCCCATCCCTCAACCACAACCTTTCCCATCCCATCCTATCCCATCCTATCCTGCCCTGTCCTATCCTGTAAGCCTATGTGAATACTCTGGTATGAGATGAAGCTAACACCTGAACTCTGAGGGATGGGGGAGCTGAACTCTTCTTCATTGTTATTTTCCCCAGGTGGTCATAGTCATCATGGCATCTGCTGTGTGTAGACAAGTGCTACTGTGAGCCTGCATGTGGTTCATTTGTTGCTGGTGTATTTTAAATGAGTGGTCACAGGGGCAGTTGAAGCATATATGTGGCTACCATATTGCTGGTACTTGAGGTCTCTGAGGTAAGCAGTTGAAAGTCATGGAAACCATGGGAATCTATCCTGAACTTTATATTGAACTTTAGAGGGGGAAAGGAGGTCTCTCTTTTAAAATCCTCTTCTGCTATAGTTAACAGTGCTCTCTTCTTTTTAATCTTGTTATTCAGTGCTCTCCACAAGGGCTGCCATCTGTGCAGGCTAGACATCTGGGTATCAGCTGTGTGTGAAACAAGGCACAAGTTCTCTTACTGGTAATGAAGATCTACCTGGTAATGTTAAATTATCTCCATTACCAGCCTCCCATGGGCTTTGAAATCTTCCATCTCTCATCATTCCTCCCAATGCAATGTTAGGCAGGTTGTCTTTGCACATGAGTTCAAATTGTAGCTTTTATTATCTGTGTGGCTTTGGTCAAGTCATTTAAACTCTCTGTCCCTCAATTTCCTCATCTGTAAAGTAAGGGATTTAGAATCAATGAATAGAATAAGTGGGAGCAGAATGGGATGGAGGAAAATATAATTAGTCTTTCCTATCATGATTGTTATGGAAGAGTTTTGCATGACATGTATGACCTATATCAAATTGCATGCCTTCTCAGTAGGGGTGGGTGGGGAGGGAGGGAGGGAGAGAAGTTGGAACTCAAACTTTTAGTTTGAGTTAAAAAATTATTTTTACATGCAAGTGGGAAATAAGACACATAGGCAATGGAGTATAGAAATCTATCTTGCCCTACAAGAAAATAGCAGGAAAGAGGATGAGAGAAGGGAGAGGTCTGACAGAAGGGAGGGCAGACTGGGGGAAGGGGTAATCAGAATGCATGCTGTCTTGGAGTGGATGGAGGGGAGAGATGGGGAGAAAATTTGGAACTCAAAATCTTGTAGAAGTGAATGTTGAAAACTAAAAATAAATTAATTTTAAAAAGGAAAAGAGAACTAGAGATTACTAAGCCAAAAGAATACTCCCTGAATATGAAAGGGGAGGTAGATGGAGGGAGGAAGTTATCTGGGAGTGGATCTGTGATAATAAAAAAAACCCAAAAGACTAATAAAACTTGATTTTTTTTTGTCTATCATTAAAAAAAATCCTCTTTGATTCATGGTTCACTATCACCTAATAGCATCAGCATAAGGCCTACAGAAAGAACAATGCACAGGTAAGTTTGGTTGGGTCATAAGGAAGGCCCAGAGCCTAGAGAATTGCCTAAAGAGGGCAGAGCTTCAACAGGAGTGGGGGGAGAGACTTAGAAAGATAAAGCAGTGGAAAGGGGAGATGTGAGCCTTCTGCCTGTGTTTAAGCTCTCAAGTGCTTCTTTCTCCCAAACCTGCTCAGGGTCCCCTCACCTGCAGACCCAGGGCTAGCCTATTAGCTCTACACTACTGCCACTACCACCTTCTTCCTTCTCCCTGTGTTCCCATTACCTAGATTTCCACCTGAGGAAAAGAACAAAAGATTTACTCTCTCTGGAGTAAGCACCTAGAACTTCTTTGGGTTTTCTAGAGCGGTTTGTTGTGGATAACTCCAAGAAAACAGATGTGAGATTTAAGGAAAACTAAAGAGGGTGAAATTAAAAAGTTAAAAACTCAAAGAAGAGGCTTGGGTTTTCAGTTGAGATGTGAGTGAGGAGCTCCACCTTCCCATTCTTAGCCTTTCTCCTCTTTCACTAACATCTTTCGATTTTCAAACCTGGCAGTCAGTTCTGATCAGACCTTATCAACTTCACTGATATTATAGTTTTGCTGAGGGCTAGTTACAGGCAGCACAGGGCAGTGAAAGGAGTGACAGATTTAGAGTCAGAGGACAAAGGCTCATAGCATCATAGAAGTAGAGTTAGAAGGAAACTTAGAGGCCTCTGAGTCCAACTTACATCTGAAATAGAATTTTAACTCAAATCCAATCTTCCACTCACTACCTTGTGCAATTAGGCAAAGTGCTCAACTTTGCTGGACCTCAGTTTCCTCATTTGCAAGAAGAGTTGGACTCAGTAGCTTCTGAGCGCTTCTAGCTTCAAATGAATGCTCTAGTTTATGAAGTTTCTTTCAGTTTGGGGGGTTGCCCTTAGAAACATATGAGGGCTTCTTCCTCTCATATAGTAGACTCCTGAACACTATATATCCATCATATTCACCAGGTATTTCCCTATGGAAAAGGTAATATTCCTGACACACACATATGTCATTGTGAACAGCTTTCCCTCTAAGCACCTTTCCCAAAACCTTGTTCTCCAATCATTTCATTTCATAGTATGTCAGAACCAGAGGGGCCTTTCAGATAATTTAATCCAGTCCCCTTGTTGTACAAATTAGGAAACTAGCAAAGTTAAGTGATTTGGCTAAGCCTAAACAATAGGAAGTTGATCTCCAACTTGTATCTTCTGACTCAAATTCCAGAGCCCTTTTCACTGCACTGTAACACATTTACAGAAATTTTTACTTTGTCTTCCCATACTATACAAAGCTCTGTACACAGCTGCAACTCAGTATGTGCTTACTGATTGCTTCCTTGATCTCAAAAATTTCCTCTCCTTCCTGTCTCAAACATAGGCACCTAGGTTCCAGCTCTGAGACGACAGCAGGGCCAGACATGAAATAATTTCACAAAATGTTCTCTTTCCCAAGCTCCTCGTGAGGCAGATGGTGTTCATGGCAGTGGAGAGGAGGAGAAAACAGAGTGATGGTGACTATATTGAGACCAGGCAGAGGAATCATGCTAGCTTAGAATAAGAATTCTTCTATCTGATTCCCATTTCCCTGTGTATTGTATTGTCTGTGCCCTGCTTTTAGGGCTCAAGGACATCTGCATTTTTGGAAGCAAATTCTGAGGCAGCTTATTTTAGCAGGTACCCATATGCAGAATGGAGAAGAACTTGTATGAATATGGCACTCTATCTCTAGTGTAAACCTCAAAATGAAAGAAGAATCAAGAAGGATGAGTTTAAAATTCTGTTGATGAACTAAGAAGTGGGACAGTGTGTACCCAAGGACGGATCTGACCTCTAAGATTCTCTCCAGTTCTAAATCTAAGATCATATGTCTTAAACCTTTACATATTGCTCCTTCCCTTTTCTGATGACCCACTTAATTAACCATTTGTATCATTGTTGTGATGGTGGTTGTGGTTGTGCCTTATCCTTCATTCTCAAACAGGACCGATGACCTCACAGGTGGTATCTTGACTTGTGTATGAACTGGATTTAAGTGAGGCAGAATTGCACAAAGTAGACAGCTCCATTTTCTCTTCCTGATCTTAGGCAGAATGCTATATCCAACTTTGTATTTATTCATATCCAGTCTTGTACTGGCCTCTTAAACTATTTTATGTGCATAAAGCTTGTTTCTCCTATCATATTATGAGGTCCCTGAGGACAAGGAAAGTAATATCTTATCTTCTTATTTTCCATAGAAAAGGTGTCACATAAATGAATGAATGAATCTATCAACAAACATTGATCAAGCAGCCACAGTGTAAGAGGCAATGGAGATACAAGGACAAAATGAATCAGTGCCTGTCCTCAAGGAACTTACATTCTGTCAAGGGATACAGAACATACAGATACAGACCTACACAAAATAGATACCTAAAAATCTTGTGCAGATGGCATTAGCAGCTTTGGAAGGCTTAATATAGAAGGTGGTGTTTGAGCTGAGTGGTGAAGGAAGATAGATATTCTAAGCAGCAGGGTGGGGGGACATAATGCATGGCGAGGAGACCGACAGTGCAAACCCATAGAGACAGTTGACAAGAGTGTCATGGTTGAGAGGAGGGAAGGAAAGGGAAAGGAAGGGAAGGGAACGGAAGGGAAGGGAAGGGAAGGGAAGGGAAGGGAAGGGAAGGGTTACATACAAATGGAGCACTACATATATTATCTTTATATCCCAGAAGTCATAAGAAGCCAAAAGGAATAACATGGTCAGATTTGAGCTTTAACATAATCACTTTGGCAGTGGAGAGAAGTGAGGCTATTCAGATATTATTCAGAGTGCAACTGAGTCTAGGTAATTGTAAAGAGATCAAGGCAAGGCTGCCAAACCCAACATGAAGGGAGATGAAATGCAGGACACTCAGTATTACTTTTTATACATGTTTATATTTCAAAGACAGGAGAAAAAAAAAACTACCATACTCACCATAGCCTGCAATTATCTCTTTTGTGAAAAATCAGGTTACAAGTGTCTCAGTAAATGCCGAAAGACTCCAAAGAGTGGTGACATGCAAGGGATATAATTTTTAGAACTCATCTAGGATCTGTCCACTGAAGTCCATCTTGGCATGGAAGTGACCCTGGGGGTTCTAGGGCTACTCTACTCTAGCATGAGCTATGATAGGTCATACCAAGCTAGTACTGATCAATCTGTCAGTAAGTATTTATTAAATATCTGTTATGTTCCTGGCTCTATACTAGATGCTGAGCCGATAAAGACTAATTCAGCAATAAATGCTCCTACTTCTATCAGGGGAGACTCCATGCCACGCACGTACATCAGTATATACAAAAGATACAAGGTGATAGAATAAGAGAGAGCATTAGCAACTGGGGGAATCAGGAAAGATTTCCAGCAGAATGTGGTGTTTGAATTCAATCTTGAAGAGACTATAGATTTTAAGAGTAGAAAACCTTAAAATATTAACCTTACAACCGATGAAAGATCTGTTTTTTTTATAGCCTAAACATGTTTGGAGATGCTTCTCACCAAACTGGACACTTTTTTTAACCACAACAGTTTTTCTGAGACTATCTACTGTGTCACAGATGGGCTGTAGTCTGTGTTGTGAAGGGAGTACACACTCATTCCTTTGACCAGCATTTAAATACTTCCTATGTTCCAGATACTGTGCTAAACTTTGACGATACAAAGACAGTGACAAAAAATAGCCCCTGTCCTCAAGGGCTTTATTGATGATCTAGATCTTGAAGTAAGTATGGATGTACAAGTTATCTTTTCTCAAGTCTGACAAGTCTGTGAAATAGCCCACGTCATTCCATCTATTGTCAGCTCAGGTCTGCTGGATAAACTTTTGAGGGAGAACTCGAAGTATTGAATACTTTATATTTATTAAGCAAAATACTATTTAAGCTGTTAGATGGTGAAGTAGATAGAGTGCTAGGATTGAAGTTCACAAACCTTGAGTTTAAATGCATTGTCAGGTGTTCACTAGCTATGTGACTCTAAGTAAGTCACTTAACTTCTGTCTGCCTCAGTTTCTCCATATGTAAAATGAGTATGCTAATAACAGCACCTACCACTTAGTGTAATTGTGAGGATACAATGAGATATTTTTAGAGGTTTTGCAAACCTTAAAATGCCACATAAATGCTAGCTATTATTATTAGTCATTTCTGTTCCATAGTTTTGGTCTCAAATCATAAGGAGTTGGCAGGGAAAGTTTAGTCCTAAATAAGGACCAACACTGGAGACAGACCTCAAGATTGGGTTCAAGGGTGCTGCCCAGAGGAATCTTGTACAGAATTCTTGTCTGAAGGAGCAGCATTCTGGATAGAAGAGAGAAGAGGAAAGGCTTTCAGAAGAGCATCCTGTTCTCTGACATCAGTCCCAGATGGAGCAACTAAAGAAGGCTTCACATTGATTAATGCAGGCCTGCAAAGGTAATTCTACCTCCAAGCAGCCAGGTTTTGGAAAGTTAGATTTGAGAAATGAGGAGAGCAGTGACAGTTCTGTCATGGAGAGGAAACAAGCAGATGAAGAAATGCATACATGAATAACTCCTCAAAATTCACAATTAGAGCTATCAGCTACCACCACACATTCTTTCCCCCAGACTCCTCTCTGCCAGACTCTTTTAGGAAGTACCTAATAAAAAGTAGCTACATTATGGATTCTATGGTTGTCAGCAGTTTCAGACTCTGGTCCAGTGCTTGTCTATGGTTCAGGAGTCTCATTAAGAGTCTTGTAAATTAGAGATGCTAAAGATGCCAGCAGACTGACAAAATTAGGGCAGATGTGAAGCGGTGACATGATGATGTCTCACTATGACCAAGTGCCAGGACAGGCTGGCCAAGGGCCTGTCAGGCATCACTAATGGCCCAGGGACATTTTGTCTTCATGCTCTAGTTTGAGAGAAGGGAGGAAGAAAGATAAGGCAGAGCTAAAAGAACTGTCCTTGGGTGGTAAGCCTAGAAGTGAAAAGACCTGGGGGGAATGGAAGGAATTCATCATTCAAATCATCATGATCTTAAAACTGCTGAAAATTTGCCCATGGCACTTTCATAATCAGTAAGCTCCAGTGGTTCCCTATTACCTCCAGGATCCGATATAAATTCTTCTGTTTGGAATTGTAAATTCTTTGCTACCTGGTCTTTTTTTTTACCTATCTAAGTTATGTATCTAGACATTACTCCCCTCCATATACTCTACAATCCAAGTCATACTGACTCATTTGCTGTTCCTTACATATAACTCCAGATTGCCCACTGCCTTGCCTTTGCACTGGCTGTGTGTGTTCATCTTTCGTTGCCAAAGAATACCATGCTGTCAGAGAAATAATGATGCGCACTTGGCTTTGTTTTGAGTGAGGGAGGGCTGTGCAGGTCACCAGCTTCACTTCTCCTCCAGAGCCCTTTGAATCCGGTGATCAGATATTCATCAGGATGAGGCAATTGGGGTTAAGTGATTTGCTCAGCTAGTGAGTGTCAAGTGTGCAAGGTGAGATTTGAGCTCAGGTCCTCCTGACTCCTGCACTGGTGCTCTATCCACTGTACCCCCTTGGTCTGGAATGCCATCTTTCCTCATCTCCAGCTCTGGAAACCCTGTCAAGTTTCAACCCAATTTTCCTTCAAGTTTTGGTTCAAGCATCATGGCCTTTCTTCATCTCCCTAATTTCCAGTGCCTTACTTAGCCTCTAAAGTTACCTTGAATCTACTTTGTATGCATGTCGAATATAGCTATATATGGACATGTTGTCTCCATCATTATAATGTGAGTTCCTTGAGGCTGGGGACAATTTTACTTTCGTATCACAGTGCCTGGCCAGGACTTGTTATTGTTGCTCTGTTATTTCAGTTGTGTCTTATTCTTCATGACCCCATCTGAGGTTTTCTTGGCAGAGATACTGGAGTGGTTTGCCATTTCCTTCTCCAGCTCATTTAATAGATGAGGAAACTGAGGCAAACATGTTTAAGTGACTGGGGCTGGATTTGAACTTAGGTCTCCTGACTCCAGACGCATTGCTCTATCCACTGCACCACCTAGCTACCATTCTGGCTAGAAGCAGTACTTAGTACTTAAATGTTTGTTGACTGACGTATTGGTTATACCTCCAAGAGGCAAAAGTAATGTGAAAGGACTAGAAAGAAAGGAAGGTTTGGGAGTCAATATGAATTTCCCAGTAGTCAGAACTGTATTGGAATACCTTGAAGAATACTGAGTTCCCTTTTAACTGCAAATGCCAAAGCAAAAGCAGTTTGATTACCTACTGAGGACACAGTAGAGGATATCTCATACTGAGTTGGTCTGGATGACCTCTAAGGTCCCTTCCAATTCAGATACTCTACTAAAGGGCAGGGCAGAAACAAAACAAAATTGGGATGTAAATTGATTGAGTCTTTGGTAATCTCCCCTCTTTTCTTTTTCTGTTCTCTCCCTATGCATATTCAGTTCTACATTCCCACTTTAAGTCTCTAGGCTTGCCCTTTAAGCCTCAGATTGTTTTTCCCACCAAAATGTCACTCTTTATATGCCATTTGACCCTCATAACAGCCCTGCAAATTAGGCAGACTAGATATTATACCCATTTTACAGATGAGGAAACAGAGGTTCAAAGAGACTGATGTGAGATTCTGGGATTTGCCCAAACTAGTAGCAGACCCAAGGCTAGAACCTACATTTCTTTTCTCCCACTCTAGTGTTCTTTCCCCAGTGCCAAGGAGCCACCAAAATTGATTAAAGGCCTTCATTCAGAGATGCTAGAGAATTAATCCCTCCACAGTGGATTCCTATTTTAAGAAAATTTGACAAAGGGCATAACTAAAGGAACATAACTCTATGACACAGCATTAGACTGTAGGTAATTGAGATGGGGGTGGAGGGGAAACCCTAAATTTCATACTCTGGACAGAGATCTTGAAGGAAATGTCATTTGTCAATAGTATTCCAATTCACCAAAGGTAAAGCCACTTGGAAGAATATAAGGCTATTACAGAAATCTGTCTCTTCAAGAAAGCAGACAAAAGAAAAGAAAAGTAGGAAAGAATAAACCTTGCAAAAGAACCAGTCTCAATCCAAAAGGCAGTGTGAGAGATACATGAATGTGCTTTTGTAATAAAACATCTTGAGCTTAATAAGGTTCTTGGTAAAGTGGGATTACACATTTCACCCATGCTCTATCTGCTAGGATGCAAATTTCTTCTTTTTTTTTTTTTTTAACTGCTTTTCTTGCTCAATCCTATTAGCAAGCAGGGACTCTGCAATGCAAACAGAACAAAATGTGTGTGAGCAGAAAGACAAAATCCTTGGAACAGCCTCAAGGAGGGGTAGCATCGGAGTGTAGATTCTCTGCCAACCTCTCTCATTCCCTCCTTCCATACACTTAACCCCTAAAATGCAGATAGTGCATGACTTGGGGGAGGAGGAGCAGGAAGAATGGGAGGAGGGAGGAGGATGGGGAGGGAGAGGGCTGCAGGCCCTTGGGCCTACCTGACACCAAAAGAAAGGTTTGTGTAACAGAAGATTGATTCTTTTTATTAGAGAAATCCAGAAGGCACTCAAGACTTGAGGCAGAAAGCCCAGACTTCGTTGACATTGACTCCTCCACTTGTAAGCCAGTGCTCAGCAATTCATCCTAGGCTGCAGTCCCTCAGCCTGCTGTCAGACTCAGGGTTCAAGGAGAAGGTACAAGGAAAGCTCAGTGTGGCTGGCTCATCCTCCCTCCCTCTGTGGTCTTGAAGCCCCAAAAGTTCTTCCCAACCTCTCTCTATTCTGTTATTTTAAAGGCTTATTTGAAAAGACTCCTTTCTGTCACCCCCTCTCCTTCCCCAGAAACAGCCCCCCTTTTAGACTCTCATGAGGACAGGTGAGGGGTACCCTATAGCCACCAAGCAGTTGAAGAATTTTTGAGTTAGTAAGAAACCCCATGCTTCTGGAAGCTGTGAGTCTGTAGGGACATGAGGGGTCCCAGCAAAAGGGAAAAAGTTGGATTTGTCATCAGAGGACTTGAGTTCGAATCTCTACTCTGCTATTTATTATCTGTCTGACTTTGGGCAGGTCACCCAAACCCCCTGGGACTTATTTTCTTGTTCTATAAATAATGAAGGGCTAGGACAGAAGACAGCAAAAGTTGCATTCAGCTTTAAGTTGTCTTTCCTTCTCTGAATAATCTCTGAACAATTTCTGTTCTCTGAATAGGGGATAAATAATGGCATTTACCTCTTCCCAGTGCATGACAAACAGGGGCAGAGAGTGGAATTCAGCAGCCGAAGAAGAAATGAGTTGTTGTAAGCTGACACCTTATCTCTCACCCTATACCTTTACTCCTTCTTTGGACCTGAGCTGAAATCAGTTACTCCCCCTGATCTTTATCCCTTTCCCTCGTTCACTATTGTACTGAAAGCAAGCACATCGCTTTTTCTAAAATAATAAAGTTTTGTTTTGTTAAATATATCCCCAATTACATTTTTTAAATTTTTTGTTAGCATTAATCATTTTAAATTATGAGTTTCAGGGGCAAGTTCGGTAGCTCGGTGGATAGAACACCAGCCTGGAGAGAGGAGGACCTGTGATCAAATGTGGCATCAGATACTCACTACTTTTGTAGTGACTCTGGGGCAAGTCACTTAATTGAAATTGCTTCCCCCTCTACCTCCCCGCACCAAAAAAAAAGGAAAGAGAAAAATTTTCAAGTTTCAAATTCTCTCACTCTATCCTGTCCCTCTCCTACCTCTTGACAAGTCAAGAAATATATTGACTACACATGTGAAGTCATGCAAAACATTTCTATGTTAGCCACATTAAGAAAGAAAACACACACACACACACACACACACACAAACTGAAGAAAAAGAAAGTTTTAAAAGTATGCTTCAATTTGCTCTGTCTCTGGAGATGGATAGCATTTTTCATCTTGGGTTCTTTGGAATTGTCCTGGATTACTGTCTTGATGAGAGTAACTATGAGACACATCACTTTGAAATTAAACTTTGGGAGCTGGATGAAACCTTAGAAATAGTTTTACAGGTGGGAAAATTGAGGCTTGGAGAGGGGACAAACCTTATCTAAGGTCACACAAGTAGATGGTGGCAGTATAAGGACCAAAATTCCTAGTGTTCAACTTTCAAACTAGGGTTTCTTCAATTTACAGGAATGATATTCTAGAGGTATTACAAACTGTAGAGATCATCTACTCATTTTATTGATGAGGAAACTCAGAGAGAGTGCATTTAGTTATCCAAGGTCACACAGGTAGTCAATAACAAAGGCAGCATCCAAAAACGTGCTCTGGAACCACATTCAGCACTCCTACTAGATGCAAATAAACCTCTGTTGATGTCCCCCAGGATGCTTCTACATAAACCAATGAGTGACATGTGAAGTAAAGTCAGGCAGCATCTACCTGAGAAGGAACAACTAAGCAAAGGTGAGCCCTGGGTTGAGAAAATGCTGAATTTCCATGATTTGCTAGATGTTTTGAGTGTCTCCTCTTCCCCACTCCCACCCTCCCTCCCCCAACTAAATTCTAATCCTGTTCCCTTCATTATTTCCCCCCATTTGTGGGGGTCACCTTTAAGTCTAAATCACAGGTGCCAAGTAATCAGCTCCATATTGTATGTCAGCAGTTGCTGTAGGAAAAAAAATGTTTAATTTATCACCTGTTCCAAGAGCTGGGGAAAAAATAATAATACTTCTGTCTGAGCACTGAGAGAATATTATATACAGCCTCAAACTTTCACAACAATTTGAATGCAAAACAGGATGTGCTGTATTTATAGCAGTTTTCCCCTATTGGAAGGAAAAGGAATTTGAAGGCAAAACAGTATGTTTCTTTTAACTGCTTGAAAAAGGGGGAAAAAACCCAGCAAGCACTGAGAATTTCACGGGTGGCAGAGAACTGAGAAAGTTTTCTAGCCTACAACGAATAAATCAGTCAGTCAATCAGTGGCAGGCAGCTCAGTGCCCGGCAGTGCTGGGTGGCTTTATTTTTATTTAAAATAACATTTTTATTGATTTTGGTATAAACATGCAGGCAAGGATCAAGGATCCAAATAGATGCTGCATGCACAAGAGTACCTGGAGGCAATGCTAGAATGTCTAGAGCCAAGACAGATAGTAATGAAATCGGCAACATGAGGGGTCCAAAGCCAGGCTCCCTGGCATGCTGGGTTCAGCCCTCACAAGTGTGGCTTGACTCAGTTTCCCCAGAAGCATGAAGGGAGAATGTTCCTTCCTCCCTCTCTCCCAGGGGGCAGGGAAGATTAATGAATGACTAAGAAAAGCTCTGAAGATGAAAAATATCTTGGCCTCACTGAAGATTAATCATCATATAATACATGTTCCATAACCATGTGGTGACTTAATTACCCATTGCCAACAGAATGATTTTCTTTTTGCTCTCAGGAGAAATGACCAGACTTTGGAACACAGAGGCACAAATTTCACACTGAGCTTCAGCTCTTTTAACGTCCACCTATGGCTAAGGAAAATTTGTTTTTATTTCTAGAGGAAAAAAACACACTGCATCGAAGAGAAACATCCATCTTGGACACAGAGGGGCTCTTCCCTACAAGCCATCACCACTGCGATGCAGAAGAATCACCCCAAAAAGCAAGACCTAAAGAGTTCTGCTCACTTTAAATTTAAATCTCTTAGTGGCTTTGTAAACATGCTTAGTGGGAAAGAAAAGTACACCTTTCCTGTCCTATCCTTTCTCATAGGCCTTGTTCCCAGAAAACATGGGGAATACAGATGAATTGTAACTTGGGGTAGGGACAAAGAGATGAAAATGGGACAGACTTTAGGGTACAAAGTGACTTTAGCTCTGAGGTTCCAAGAGGCTAAGTGATTTCCCTGAAGTCACACAGGAAGTGAACAGGAAAGCTAGAACTTTGTCTCCACGTGCCTACACGGAAGGGTTGTTCCATTAGAGCAAGTACTATGTCTTATCCAGACTTGCTCTTCCAGTACATAGCACAGTGTTCTGCACACCACAGGTGTTTAATAAATGTTTGTTAAACTGTACTTATTCCTTCTTAGAAAGTTCACACAACTAACTTCTCTTTCTTACTATGGCCATTCCAGGTTGTCTTCTAAGTCCTGGTTCCATGGTTCCTCCTTCCTTTTGAGGTATTCTAGGGCAGGCATTCCCTAACTTTATTGACTCTGGTCCCCTTCCAAGGGAAGGTTGTGAAAAGTCACCAGTCTCACTCTCTCCTCTGAAGCCATATGGGTCCAGTAACATGAAGCAGATCAGAATGACTAGAGTTGGTCCTGGGAGCAGTGGGAGACCTTGATCTTTTTAAGTTAATGTTTTTCTCAGGTCTCAGTCTGACTGGGGCAACAGTCCATTCACTGTTTAAGGCTAGGTAATTTACGAAATGAGACAAAAAAATGACCTCTTTTACTTAGTCCAAAAAAAAAAAAATCAATCTGGGAGGGGAAGACCCTCACAGTTTTGAGTCAAAACAAAAACAATTGCTATTTACACTCGCTGAGCCATCAGAGCCCAAACAATGATCAAGTAGGGTTTAGAGAGTGGCAACAAAGGTCTGAAGTGACAGCCATGCCAGCTGGATGCTGTCACCACCACAAATTGTCTATCTACCTTATCTTTAAAGAGATGAAGGTATAATTGGAAATTGGCTTTCAGGGACTGGCCACCATGATTTCTAGGAGTCAGTGCCATACTGGAGTCAGCCATAGTGAGATAGAGCTGCTGTAAAGTTATTCTTCTTAATGTGAGTAGGTGAACAGGCTATAATGTACATAATAAATGTAACCGCAAAACACTGATGGAAAACCGATTAACTGAGAATATAAAAACCATAAGGGCTGGGGATAATGGAGGCTCTTAACTCCACTTGGTGCTGAACTGCAATTTGAGGGACATATTCCAACGATGGAGCCTTCAGTCCCCAAATGTTCAGGGGGCATTTAGCATATAGAGCGGTGTTTAGCATTCACTTCATTCTAGGACATCTTGAAGGATGATGCTGTTAAACTCAGTACAGGAGCTGCCTTCTTGGTAAATGGCAAATAACAGAAACAAAGAACTCACATGATCATCCATGGGGAATCTGGGGTTCAGTCAAATTTTGTTCAATAGAAGAATGCTCAGTCCATAATGGTTCCACAGTCTTCCCATCTATCCAGTCCAAACACTGAGCATCATGAATGGAAGCCTCCTGGGTCTCAAACATGTTTGTCCCTTATCCTGTTCACTCAGTGTAGTCTATCAATAGATAGCATTAGAAGGCCTGGATTAGAATCCTGGCTTAGCTACTTTCTGTCTGGTGGGATGGCCCAGTGGAAAGAGCACCTACCTTGGAATGCTGAATTTGGAGTGAGAGACCCTGAGTTTGAATCTGTGTATTGCTGGGCAGGTCATCTAACCCATCTAACCTCTCTGGTGAGAGGTTATATATAGTCTCTTCTTTCATTGGTTCTAATTCTTTTTTACAGCATCACTAATGTGCAAATAGGTTTCATATCAATGTATTTATGGAGCCTCTATCAGACTGCATGCTGTCCTGGGAAGGGGGGAGGAGAGAAAGGGAGAAAATTTCAGACTCAAAATCTTATGGAAGTGAATGTTGGAAACTAAAAATAAATTAATTAATAAAAATTATATATAAATAATATACTATATATAATATATAATACATATATAATATGCAACATATAATATATACAATATATAAATGAGGAAGTTTGATAAATGAGGAAGCTTGATCTCTAAAGTCCCTTCTACCTTTGGATACTTGGAATCTGTGATTTTCTTGGACTGAATTGACTCAGACATTGCCAAAATGTACTAAGCATTTGCAGACTTGAACCTAATTTAGTTTTTTATTAATTTATTTATTTTTAGTTTCCAACATTCACTTCCATAAGAATTTGAGTTCGAAATTTTCTCCCTTTCTCTCCTCCCCCCTTCCCAGGACAGCATGCAATCTGATAGAGGCTCTACAAATACATTCATATGAAACCTACTAGCACATTAGTCACTAGTCATGTTGTAAAAAAGAATTAGAATCAATGAAAGAAGAGACAAACAGCAAAGAACAAATCTCCATTCAAACTCCATAGTTCTTTCACTGGATGTGGACAGTGTTTTCCATCATGAGTCTTTTGGAATTGTCTTAGATCCTCACATTGCTGAGAAGAGCTGTCTATCAAAGCAGGCCATTGCACGATGTTGCTGTTACTGTGTACAATGTTCTCCTGGTTCTGCTCACTTCACTCCAGTCACTTCATACAAGTATTTCCAGATTTTTCTGAAGTCCACTTGCTCATCATTTCTCATGAAACAATAATATTCCATTGCATTCATATACCACAACTTATTCAGTCATTCCCCAATTAATGGGCATCCCCTCAATTTCCAATTCTTTGCCATCACAAAAAGAGTTGCTATAAATATTTTTTACATGTGGGTCCTTTTTCCCATTTGTAAGATCTCTTAGGGATACAGACCTAAAAATGGTATTGCTGAGTCAAAGGGTATACACATTTTTATAGCACTTTGAGCAGAGTTCCAGATTGCTCTCCAGAAGGGTTGGATCAGTCCATAACTCCACCAACAATATATTAGTGTTCCAATTTTCGCACATCTTCTCCAACACTATAATTTAGTTTTAAAATATTTCTTTGATACTGCAGATAAGCCCCGTGATGGACTATCATGGTGAGGGTGGAATACAACCCATTTCCCACCCTCTTTTTGATTAATCATGCCACACATAAATAGTTCTCATGGCATCATGCCATGGCTCCCCAATGAACTCCAGCTTCTACCTTCAAAACCAATGATCTTCACAATTCCTTAATTTTATATATGGGAGATGTTTTGCACAGTGATGGAGCCAAATCTAGAACCCAGATCTTCTGATTGTCTATCCAGTGATATTTCTGCTAAACCATGCTGCTTCATTAATGTGTATCCATTGGTAGCAAGTATTATCAAATTAGAGAAGATACACGCATTAACCCCTTAATTAAATGACTGGAAATGTGATGATGAGTTAAATGATAATGTACATAAGATACTTTGCAAAATTTAAGTTTCTAAATAAAAGTGAGATATTATTTAAAAAAAATTTCTTGCTAATATACTAAATAACTTTGTTTTAGTCTCATGAAAGGTATAAAGGATTACCTAAGAGTGGGGAAACAGGATAGAGGCTGGAGGAATGGAAGAAAAGGGAGGAAAAGAGAGACAGAGATAAGCCAATCAAAAAGGTAGAGAGACCAATAGGCAGCGTATGTTTTAGTCTAGAACCCTGGAAATTTCTATGATTGTGAGAAAAGATGCTACTGATCATTAGTCAGGTGACAGAGAAAAATGGAGAAGCAATCCAGCTTCCCAGATTCTCTTGAGTCACCTCTTCCCAATGTACATTCTTATTTTTCAAGTATTATGAATTCCTAGAGCAGCAGACATGGCCATTTTTGAATATTTGTACAAATAAACTCACAATGGAGAGCTAAATAACTTTGGGACCAATGCCTCTTAGCTCTGTTCCATTAGCATAGATAAACTAAGATAAACTATAGATAAAAGCATCAAAAATGAAGATAAATGATTTAAGGGGGGAGATCTCAGCACCTACTCAACCTTCTTGACAAAACATATTCTGACTCTCCTATGTGAAAAATACACTTCCCCACCAGTCAGGTCTGAGATTTCAGGGGATAGAGATACAGCCCCACACTTTAAACTGTACAGTCTATTGATAACATACAAACTGCTGGTAAAACATCATGTGAGACAATTACAAGGAGAAATGAGACTGCCCCCCACCACTACCCTTGGGTCCCAATCTCGGTCTGGCCTTGGAAAATGAAGCTGTATATCTTATTGCTTCTAGGAGGTCAGTTCTGCCTAGATACAGACTAGTTCTGGATCGTCCCAGGTATTTAGGGTCCAAGTATTTTTATGCTGATGTAGACAAATGTACCAAGTGACAATGCTCCACTTTAGGCTAAGCCAACTCTAGGTACTGATTACATCAACATGACTATGGATATAAGGATAAACAGAAGGACTGATGGAATTTCTTTGGTGTCAGGGGCTGGATTTGTGGTGTTATCCACAATAATATCAATGACAAAGATAGTAATTATAATAACTAGCATTTATATAGCACATTTAGGTGTTATTATTAACTCCATTTTACAGATGGGAAAATTGAGGTACAGAGAGCCTAAGTGATTTATGTAGGGTCACACAACTAGTGTCTGAAGGAAGATTCAAAATCAAGTCATCCTAACACCAGTTCCTTTGTTTCCCTTTTTCCCTTTGAGAAAAGAGGCTCAATGGAACCTAGCCACTTTGCATCAACTTCTGACCCACCTGGGGAGATGGTCTATACTGAACAGTCATACAATGTCTCTCCTAAACTCCTGTTGTCATTAACATTCTATAACACTTAATGCTTAAAATGTGCTTTCCTCACAATAGTCCCAAAGGAGTAGGTGGTATCAGCTCCATTTTATAGATGTGAGAAAAGCAAAAAAAAATCTGTTCTAGGTCACACAGCTATTATCCAAACCCACATTTGAACTTGTTTCCTGACTCCCAGTTCAGTTATCTTTCTACCATAACATACTGTGTTATATAATAATTCATTCCTGATGAGCTGAGGTGAAGGATACAGTTCGCAGACATAAAATAAATAACCAAGAAAAGGGAATGATGCAAGAGATTGAACCATCTACTTGGACAATTGCTTTCAGATTCTGTCCCTGGTCATAATATATCCATCTCTGGCTACACTGTGATTAGTCCTAGGCAGCCCAAAATGGCTCACTCTTCAGAGACTACACTGGGAGAGCCAAGATGAGAATTACCCAAGTGTTAGCAGAACAGGATCAGTCTCAGCCTGATACCTCAGCCTCAAATCAGTACCAGAGGCAAAGTGATATAGTAAATAGAGAGGGCTAGGCTTGGAGTTAGAAAGATCTGAGTTCACATCCTGCCTCTTTCCCAGACTTTTCCCAGGTACATGACCCTGGGTGAGGTGCCTCATCTACAAAACCATAGCAC
Organism: Bettongia penicillata ogilbyi; assembly: GCA_023548195.1. Classification (NCBI taxonomy): domain Eukaryota; kingdom Metazoa; phylum Chordata; class Mammalia; order Diprotodontia; family Potoroidae; genus Bettongia; species Bettongia penicillata. Next base: position 3,745,669 of record JAJHZJ010000080.1, on the reverse strand, counting down.
TTACCTCCCAAGGTTACACTGAGAATAAAATGAGATAATACAACTTTTAGATCTTCACCCCAAAAAAGATTAAAGAAAAAGGAAAGGAAAAGGAAAAAAATATTTATAGCAGCTCTTTTTTTTTGCGGAGGCAAAGAATTGGAAATTGAGGGAATGTCTATCCATTGGAGGATGGTTCAACAAGTTGTGCTATTTGGTTGTAACAGAAGACTATTGTGCTATAAAAAAATGGTGAGCAGAATGCTTTCAGAAAAACCTGCAAAGACTTAACAGGAACCAATGCAAAGTGAAATGAGCACAACCAAGAGAACATTGTAACGCAGTAATGGCAACATTGTACAATGATCAACTGTGAATAACTTAGTTATTCTCAGCAATACAAAAAAAGATCCAGGATGATTCTGAAGGACTTATGGTGAAAAATGCTGTTTATCTGCAGAGAAAGAAATAATGGTATACAAATGCTGATTGAAACATATATTATTTTTAATTTATTCTTCTTTTTTTGGTTGGTGTTTTCTTTTACAACATGGCTAATAGGGACATGTTTTGCATGACTGTACATGTATAATCTACATAAAATTGCTTGCCTTCTCATAAAGGGGAAAGGGGAGGAAGAGAGAGAGGGAGAGAACTTGGAACTAAAATTTTAAAAAGTGAATGCTAAAAATATTTGTTTACATATGATTGAGAAAAAACAACATAAATAAAATTCCCCTCAAGATTCATTCTTCTCTTCAAAATTACCTTATGGCTATTTTGTGAATATATTTATACATAACTATATGCAAAGTGTAGGGACTGGGAAGTCCTTGATGAGAAAATTCCCTCTATCAATATAGGACATCACCTTCTCGGCAAAGGAACCTAGATGAATTTTCAAATAAACACATTTTTAGGCTGTGCTTCTTATGTCATTTTTTCAGGAATATATTCCTTTTTTTATATTGGACTGTTTGAAAATGCTTTCTGCATTCTCCACATACAATCCATTATCTTTCTATTAATAAACAGGTAGCATGCTTCGTCACTGGTCCTCTGTAGTCTTTACTGGCCACTATGGTGATCAGAATTTTAAAATCTTTCAAAGTTGCTTTTCTTTACAATGTTGCTCTTATGGTATAAATTGTTCTCTACTTTGTCCTCGTTTCACTCTGCATCAATTCATACAAGTCTTCCCAGGGTTTTCTGAAACCATCTCTTTCATCATTTGTTTCTTATAGTACAAATGTTCCATTGCCTCTGTGTAGCATAATTTGTTCGGCTATTTTTCCGGTTTTTTTTTCCATTTCTAGTTATTTTCCACGATAAAAAGAATTACTATAACCATTTTTGTATGCATGGGTCCTTTTCCTCTTTCTTTAATCTATTTGGGGCCTAAGAGTGGTATAAATTAGGGTTTGTACATCTTAATGACTTTCTGGGGATAGTTACCAAGTTGCTTTCCAGAATAGTTAAACCAATTCAAATTTCCACCAGTAGTTGGATTAGTTTGTCTGTTTTGCGGGACTCCTTGAACAAATGTCATTCTTCAGTTTCGGTGACCTAACCAATATAAAGGTGAGGTAGAATGTCAAGTTTGTTGCAATTTTTCATATCTTCAATGAATGATGGAACATTTTTAGATGTTTTTTGATAACTTAGATTTCTTCCTATAAGAACTGTTTATCTTTATCCTTTGACTATTTATCTTTTAGGGGATGGCTCTTGTTATTATATATTTGAATTATTTCCTTATTTATCTTGGATATGAGACCCTTATCAGAAAAGTTTGCTTTCTTCTCAGTTAAATGTTCCCTTTCTAATTCTAATTGCCTTGGGGTTTTTTGGTGCAAAAATTTTTAATATTATATAATCTGAATTTTTTCTTTTCTCTTCCATGAACTTTTTTATGCACTGCTTATTCATTAAATCTTCCTTTTCCATAGTTACAAAAGACATTTCCTTCTTTGCTTCTCTAGTTTATCCACTTCATATAAGTGCTATATTCATTTGAAATTTATCTTGGATTATGGTATGAGATATGAGTCTAACTCCAATTTTTGCCAGACATTGTCAGTTTTTCCCCCCAGAAATTGTTTGTTGAATAGTATGTACTTTTGTTATTGTTATTGTTATCGGATGTTACACATCCAATTCTTCATGACCCTATTTCAAGTTTTCCTGGCAAAGATACTGGAGGGGTTTGCCATTTCCTTCTTCAACTCATTTTATAGATGAGGAAACTGAGGCAAACAGAATTAAGTGACTTGCTTAGTGTCACACATCTAGCAAGTGTTTGAGACTGGATCTGAATCCAGATTCTAAATTCTATCTCCAGGACCAGCACTGCACCACCTAGATGCCCTAATATTTTGAGTCATTGGATTATTGAACATTGTGTTACTATATTTATTTACGTCTGTTCCACTGACTAACTATTCTGTTGTTGCTTTTTTAAACTAAGGCCAAATCATTTTGATGATTACTACTTTATAGTATGGTTTGAGATCTGATACTATTAGTCTCCCTTCCCACTTTTTTCATTATTTCCCTTGAGATTCTTGGCTATTTCTTCTCTCAGATTAATTTAATTTTTTTTCTAGCTTTGTAAAGTAATATTTGGTAGTTTAATTGCTATAGTCCCAAGTAAGTGAATTAACTTAAGTAGTATTGATATTTGTGTTATATTGATGTGGTCTATTCATGAGCAATGAATGTTTCTGCAATTACCTAGGTCTGTATTTCTGTAGAGAGTATTTTGTAATTGTGTTAGGGTACTTTCTAGGCACATTATTTGCCAGTTTCATGAACTATATAAAAGGGTGGGTCCTGAGATTCAAATGAGATGATGTACTTAGAGCACTAAAAGCATATCTATTATTGCTATTGTTATCAGCATCAGCATCATCCCTACGGCTTTAATACCTGGATGATGGAATCTGCGCTATCATGACGCACTCTCATGCCCCTTGTTGAGCTCTATCCATATAGTGGAACAACTTCTCATTACATGTTGAAAACTGGACCTTCTAAAATTCTTTCATTCTTTCATAGTTGGAGTCCAGAAATGTTGGAATACAGAATGAAAGGCAAGCCATAGAACCTTTAGCTCAGATATGGTTGGGGTTCTCACAGGATGCTGAACAAAAGAGAGAACCCAAGGAGAACCTTGAAAAGCATCAAGACGAAAAAAAATATTTCTATACAATAGATATTTAATTCAGCTCCATGCTTCCTCCTGTAGTGACTCCTACATCAACTTAATTTTATGCATTTTGCCCACGCTGTTGTGCCCTTCAGCAAGGTTAATCCTTTCCTAATGCAAGTTTAAAAACTAAATCCACCACAATGTACAAATTTCCTGCATATCATTCTATTCTTTTATTCAGAGTAAATATATTTGCACACTGAATACCCAAGCAGATTCTCAGGGCAGATAATACATTCATTAAGTACTCTGTTAGTGACTTTCCTCCTATGCTGTCTCTTCCAGATGACAGTCCCAGCTTAATGTTGGCAAACAAGGGAGGGTAGGTTACCATGTTTAAATTGGATGCTAAATAAAAACCATGCTGGGCCATTGGCAGAGATGTGAGGGAAGGTTGATTTAGGCACAAACTTTTCCCCCTCCCCCACTCTCACTTAAATTCCATTCAATCAAACATTTTTAAGTACCTGCTACATGGAGTGTGATGTGTGAAGAACTGGAGACACAAAAATGAAAAATGACAGTCTCTACCTTTGGGAAAATTAGACTCTAAATAATAACAATGATAACAGCAAAAATAAAAACTCAGTTCTAGTCAGTGATTCAAAAAGAATATATTGGTGCCTTCTATGCATGAGGTGCTGTGGATGAAACAATACCTGACTTCAAAGGGCTTATGTAGTAGGATTAGAGATCTAAAGTGGAGCCATCTTCAGTCCTCCTGATCTCTGTCTTGCCATTGGACCCAGATGACTCCGGAGGAGAAAGTGAGGCTGGTGACCTTGCACAGCCCTTCCTCACTTAAATCCAATTCCCTTGCAAGTCATGGCATCACCTCCTTGATGTCATGGTCCTCTTTGAGAACAATGGACAAAGCAACAAGAAGAGATCAAGAAGAGACCCTCATAATCCATCTAGTAGAGTACTCCCATTTTACAGATTACAAAACTGAGTGCAAGGGAGGCTAAGTGACTCGCCCAAGGTTACATGCTGAATATGCATCAGTGGTAGAATTTGAACCCAAGCCTTCTGACTCCTGAGCCAGTGTTTATTTTCTGGTTGTTGCTCAGTCATTTCTTTGTGTCTGACTCTTTGTGACTCCATTTGGGGTTTTCTTGGAAAAGATCCTGGAGTGGTTTGCCATTTCCTTCTCTGGTTCATTTTACTGATAAGGAATTAAGGCAAACAGGTTTATGTGACTTGCCCAGGGTTACAGTTTATGAGGTTGGATTTGAACTCAGAAAGATGAGTCACTCTGACTCTAGGCCCAGCACTCAATCTACCATGCCACAATGCTACCCTTAAAGAAATTGAGAAAACTCAAAAAACTGGAGGAATATTCAGTATTCATGGCTAGGTCATGCTCATATAATAAAAGTGAAAAGACTCCCTCAGTTTAGAGAGTTAGCATTCTACTCATCAAATTGCCAAAGGGACATTTTACAGATCTAGATAAAATGCTAACAAAATTCATTTGGAGGGACAAAAATATCTTGAAGATAAATGGAAAAAAATGGAAGGAAGAAGGCATGAAAGAGATACAGTACTTCAAGATCCCAAATTATATTGTAAAACAGTAGGTAACAAACTATTGGATACCTTTTATAAAAAATTAGATCAAGTAAACTCTCAGTTATATGGAACTGACATGAAATAAATGTGTTCCATCTACTGTGCCACCTGACTACCCTTCATTTTCCTGTACTTTAAAGGCCCTTTTACTTCACAGTAAATGAAGATTTTTAATGATGACTTTTTTATACCACATATATTTCCTAATCTCATAGAACCCTCCTTTTTTCTTAAAGAAAAGTTAAGTAAAAGCAATTAACAAGGTTGCTGTCCTGCCAGCTCCTCACTCCTTGACTATGCAGATCCTTTACTATTTTTTCCTGGGATTTAAGAAAGGTGGAAATGCATGTTCTTATAATGATAAAACTGAAAGAAGAGTTCAGGAACTGTACTTTTCCCAAAAAGTATTTTGAGCTCTTAAGCCTGGCATGTTGAATGTGCTTAATGAATGTTGATTGATTGAAATCAAAGATTTTTTTGGACCAGACTTATGACTTTAATGATACTGGGAGGTCCAGGGAGAGACTTTCTATACCAGTGAAAATGAGCCCATCTCAGGCCTAGAGAGTTACCTCAGAGGGGTACTGAGAGTTTAAGTGACTTGCTCTGAGATTCACAATCAGTAAATGTCGGAAGTGGAACTTGAGTTCAGGTCTTCCTGAATCTAAGACCAGCTTTCTCTTCACTGTAGCACAATGCCTTAATTTAGTCAAGCGTGTTCACTTCACTTCCTTTTGTGTCCAAGTTAGTAAATAGACTGACAGATGAGGCAAATAGAGCAGTTTGGTGGCACCACAGAGCCTATTATACCTGGACTATAGTCAAGAAAACTCCTCTTCGTGAGTTCAAATCTGACCTCAGGTTCTTAACTAGTTAGGCCAACTAACTGGGCAAGTCGCTTAACTTTGATTGCCTGTTTCCTCATCTGTAAAAACCAGCTGGAGAAGGAATGGCAAACTATTCCAGTATCTTTGCCAAAAAAAACCCCAAATAGGGCCACAGAGAGTCGAAATAAGTGAAAGAAATGAATAAAAACCAAAACAAAGATGAGATTAATGCTAGATGGTCTGTGTTGGCTTCAGCAAGGCCTTCGATAAAAGTTTCATGATATCTTTATGGAGAAGATGAAAAAAATAAAAACATGTGCAAGTAGATTTGGGAACATAGACTCCCTCTTATATGTTACTCAAAATTATTGGGAGGGCAGGCAGAAATCATTGGGCAAACTTCTCCTGTCCTTTAGGCACAGAAAACCTCTAAGTGGCATTATCTGCCCAATGAGAAAGAAATTCTGATTTATAGGACACAAACTATTACCTTGCAAACAATGGCTATCTATCTTCAGGTGGCTGACAGACTCTTTGCCTGGTATTATTGTCCTTGGGAAATTTAAAATGGACTCTGTGCGAAGATTGTGTTCTGCCAGAGTCTTGGGAATTTCAGCCTAGTCACCCTGAGCGACCTGGAGGCAATTTTGGTTATTTATGTTTTTCCCCATGCCTCTTGCCAGCATTCTCCCTTTGTCCTGCTCAATAGGGTCTATTCCTATTGCCTCCAAGTATTTCTGAGCTAGAAGGATCATTATGAAAGCATATATTAATATCTGCTTCAGGGTCCTCATGGTAAAGAAGATAGGCAGAAGCAGAGGTGAAATCTGAAAGAAAGAAATGACGGCCACTTCTATACTACCAAAGCATGAGAAATAATTCTGATGTCTGATGCACTCTTCAGGGACAGGACCAATGTCCCCTTCTAGGCCACTCAGGTTCCATCAGGCTTCATCTATGTGAAACTGTTAGATTTGCTTAAATGAAGGAATGCTAATGGATGGTAGAAAAAACAGGGCCATTTAATTGCTATTTCACTTCTGTTTCTCCTTCCAAGGAGAAATTGGGGAAAATGGAACAATCATTGTTAAGGAGGAATTGGAGCCAAAGATGTAGGACATTGGAAAAGGGCATCTGGCAATTCAACATTAATTCAGATCTCCTGGTCTGGATATAACAAATTGTAAACCACTGAAAGAACTCAAAGAGATGAGCTTGGAATTACTGACCTCTGAAGAATTATGAAGATGGAAAAGGTCTCAGAGGGTAGGAGACAGGGAAATGTTTTTATTTTTAAAAATAAAGAAGGTAGAATATTCAGACCTTAGACCAACAAGCTTGACATGGATCTCATGTAAAATTCTAGAATGGATATTTAAGCTGATTGCTTAGGAGGGTGCTTTATTAGCTATGGAGAATTATTTGAATGTGAACCATCAGAAGGAAAAGTGGTAACTACCGGAAGCAACATGAACTCACTATGAACAAGTCGTACATGCTACCTTTATTTTCTCACTTGTCCAAGTGAATAGATTGGTAGATAGGAACAGTGCTAGATGGTGTATATTGGTTTCAGCAAGGCATTTCACCAAGTTTTCCATAATATCTTTATGAAGTGAATGAAGAAATAGGTGGGAGATAAGTAGTTAGGTGGATTTGGAAGAGACCAGAATGCCAGTTAAATGGCTATTATCAACCTAGAGGGTTCTGTTAAACCCAATTCAATGAATTGGATAGAAAGACCATTGGTACAGTTAGAGGTGTCTTCTTGCCAACCACCTTACTACTGCAACACCCTCTAAACCTGACTTGCAGAAACTATGCTTTGGGGATTTTAGCCACTAAAATTCAGAGCTTCCTTTTACCATGAAGGTTTATGCTGTCATGGTTCATAAGAACCTGTTACAAATGCCACAACTGCTGTTGTTCAGTCATTTTCAATGCTTCATGACCCCCTTTGGGGTTTTCTTAGGAAAGACACTGGAATGGTTTGACATTTCTTTCTCCAGCTCATTTTATTTAATTTTTTGAAATTTTGTTAACATTTTTGTTTAAAATTTTGAGTTTCAAATTATCTATCTCCCCCTCCTTTAGACAGAAAACAATCAGATACAGGTTACATATGTGCAATTATGCAAAATGTTTCCATATTAGTCATTTTGCATAAGAAGACTCAAATAAAAGAAAAAAAAAACTGAAAGAATGTGAAAAAAAGCATCCTTCAATCTCTATTCAGTTAATATCAGTTCTTTCTCTGGAATTGGATAATATCCTTTATCATTAGTACTTTGGGATTGTCTTGGATCATTGAATTGCTGCGAATAGCTAAGTCATTCATAGTTCTTCATCAAACAATATTGCTGCTACTGTGTACAATGTTCTCCTGGTTCTGTTCCCTTCACTATGCATCAGTTCATGTAAGGCTTCCCAGGTTTTCTGAAATCATCATGCTTGTCATTTCTTATAGCACAATAATATTCCATTATAACCATGTACCACAGCTTGTTTAGTCATATCTACCTTATCCAGAGTTTTATTCACCACCTTAACTTCTTTCTTGTTTATTTTGAATCTTGATTTGTCAAGTTCCGAGAAGGGGAAGTTGAGGTCCCCCACTAGTATAGTTTTGTGGTCTATTTCTTCCTGTAACTCCCTTAACTTCTCCTCTAAGAATTTGGATGCCATACCACTTGGAGCATATATGTTTATATGATATTGCTTAATTGTCTATGGTGCCTTTTAGCAGGATATAGTTTCCTTCCTTACCTCTTTTGATTAGATCTACTTCTGCTTTTCCTTTGAGATTAGGATTGTTACCCCCACTTTTTGTACATCAAATGAAGCATAATGCATTCTGCTTCAAACTTTTACCTGGCCCTGTGTGTATCACTCTGTTTCAAATGGATTTCTTGTAAACAACATATTGTTGGATTCTGGTTTTTAATCCATTCTGCTACCCATCTATGTTTTATGGGAGAGTTCATCCCATTCACATTCATAGCTATGATTACTATCTGTCTTTCCCTCCATCCTCTTTCCCCCTATTTCTGCTTTTAGTTCTCCCTTCTTTCTTCCCTTCCACAATAGAGGTTTAATTTTTGACCACTACCTCCCTCACTCTTTCCTTCCTTCTTTCTGCCTCCCTCCCTTTTACTCCCTTTTACTCCCTTTTACCCTTACTACTTCTTCCCTCCCTTTTAGCCTCACCTTCTTTTTCTTTTCCCCTTCCCTTCTTACCACCTATAGAGCTAGTTAGATTTCCATACTTAACTGAGTTTGTTGTTCCCTCCTTGAGCCAAATCAAATGAGAGTAAATCTTCAAACAATGCTCATTTCCCTTCCCTCTTTCCCTCTACTGTAATATATTTTTGTGCCTCTTCTTGGGATGCAATTTACCATTTTCTGCCTCCTCCTTCTCACATTTTCTGTTACAATCACTTTGCACCTTTAAATCACATTTTTATCATTGCATCATTTACTTTATACCTGCTCCCTCAATCTATGTATATCCCTTTTATATATCATGATAAATAGACAATTCTCAAGATTAGCAAGTATTATCTTCCCTTATAGGCATGTAAACAGTTTGCCCATATTGAATAACACGTTTTTTCTCCTGTTTGCCTTTTTATACCTCTCTTCAGACTTGTGTTTGAAGATTGAATTTTCTATTGAGCATCAGGAAGGTCTGGAAATCCCTTATTTCATTGAATGTTCTTCTCCTTCCCTGAAATATTATGCTCAGCTTTGCTGGGTAATTGATCCTTGGTTGTAGTTCCAGCTCCTTTGCCTTATGGAATATCATATTCCAATTCCTTCAATCTTTTAATGTAGAAGCTGCAAAGACCTCTGTGATCCTGACTATAGTTCCTCAATATTTGAGGAACAATATCTGGCTGCCTGCAGTATTTTCTCCTTCATTTGATAGTTCTGGAATTTGGCAATGATATTCCTTAGTGTTTTTAGTTTGGGATCCCTTTTGGGAAGTGAACGGTAGATTATTTCGATGACTATTTTGCCCTCTGGATCTAGGATTTCTGGGTAGTTTTCTTTGATGATTTCTTGGAAGATATTGTTCAGACTCTTTTTTTCATCACAGCTTTCTGATAGACTATTGCATCCTGGGCCACCTCCAGTCATCCTGATGAATATCTGGTTACTGGATTCAGATGGCTCAGGAGGAGAAAGTGAGGCTGGTGACCTTGCCCAGCCTTCCCTCACTCAAAACAAAGTCAAGTGCAAGTCATGTCATCTTTTCTCTGATGGCATGATCTTCTTCAGAAACAAAGGATGAATACAAAAATTGAGAGTTAATGCCTCCAAGTGTGGGAATGCAAGGACATTACTATAATTCTGACATTAGTAAGATTGTTCAGAGGGAGTGGAAGGTAATAGGTGATATTAATTTGGTATTAACAATTTATCTGCCATTAAAATTTTTTCATCATTCCCCCTCTGATTATCTAAGAAGATAATGGCTTCTCAATGCATCACTAACTAGTATAATAAATATTTATTAAATAGTTTAGATAAAAGGGGAGAGAGATTGATCTGATGCAATGACAAGAGCTTTGGGGGGAAATCCATAGGAGACAAGCAGGTGTTATACAGAACAGAGGCACATAGGGAAGAATCGAAAAGGGAAGGGTTACCTACTTCCTTTGTCCATTACATAGAACATCTCCTAATGCAATCCCCTGGTCCTCGGGAAATCTTTCCTCTTAGGCACTCTGGAATATCTGGGGTTTCAGAACAGCTTCTTCCAGTAGGTCTGCTTCCCATGTTTGGATCACTTGCAGAGATCCCTATTTCTACAAAAATTTCTTGCAGAATATATCTTAACACAATTCAAGTCTTGTGGTGAGAGCTAGCTTAAAACCTTCTATTTCTAATATTTCAAATTAGGAACCTCTAGACCAAATAATTTACACTTTTCCGTAATCCTTGCTGCTCTTATCCTTATCTAAAACAGATATTTGGACACTGCCAGCAACAGGCTGAAGAGAGAATCTAAAACAATCTATGAGGATCTGACTCACAACGAACCTTTTTAGTTCTGAATGTATCTGCCAAAATAGTTACTTACATTAAGGCTAAATGGTGTCTTTTAAATTGTCATAGATTCAATTATCAGTTAACTTCTGGTGTTCATCTATTTCTTTAGCTGCCTCAGATTCAAGTTCCAGAAAGGGAAAAAACTTCAGTTTATTATCTATGTAATATAAGTTAGCAAAGTAATGTGATGTCAGTTGGCAAAATGTTAGTTGATATAGTTGGGAAATTCAAATACAAATTGAAAAAATCAGAACATTTTTATTTACTCTAGTTATGTACTTTTAGCTATTCATTCTCCCCTCAGGAAGATGAGATTTTGCTAAGGAATTAATAACAGACCATTTTATAATAAGAAGTTGACCTCTAATACACAACTGAATTCATTTAAAAGTTTCCCGATTAACTTCAGTTGTTACAAAAGGTTCTGGGATGAGATGTATAAATACATTGAGTAATCAACTTCAAAATAGTGTATATCAAATAAATTGTTTGTAACAAAATATGTCTGCACTTCCAGATATGCTGAATACCCAGGTGGTAATCCAAATTAAGTAATAAAGCCAGATAAAATTGACTTTTCCCATTTAGGTACACAAGATATTCCATAAATTACTCTCTAAGGAAAGTGATTGCACTAAAATTCTTCAAAACAAAACAGAAGATGTTTATGGCTTAGTCTTACTAATTAATAGGATATAGGTTGGTCCCATATGATGTTACATAAATACTCTTTATTCTTATGTAATTTTGACGTTATTTAAGGACCTCGTTTTATACACAATTAAATATAACTACTAACAGACAGATAAAAAGTCCGAGTATTCATCTACTTAGTTGTTTAGAATAAATAAAGGACTAAGATTCCAGGCTAAATAGTTCAGCTTTTCTAAACCTGAATCTTATTATAGTAGCTCAGATGTGTTCTTGTATTAGCTTATTAGATAAGGATCTAATATTGTGTTCATACTGATAACCTACTATGGTTATAGAAATTTGCCATAAAAGGAAAATAAGGACATAGGTTTAATAAAGGAAAAATGCTTCCCTAACTTCATATTAATACCAAACAAGGCTCACATAGGTAGCCAGCTATACTGAGAAAATGTCATAGATAGGCTTAAAGGCAGTCAGGTAGGGTACTTTCCATTCAAGAGGAAATGCCATATTGGGAAAGTCAAGTCAGGATAATACTGCTTCAGTCAACCTTCTCCATGAGAACACCACTTGCAGTTCATAAACACTCCTGTAGGATTACTGGCATCATGGATCATTGACTCAATAGCATTTCTTGATGATTATACCAGGAATCAGACTCAGGATAATGTCAATCACAATCCCCTAAGTTCTAACCTTAAACAGCAAGTTCCAATAATTACAGCTCTGGGTGGATTCGGTTATTAAGGATCACATATCAGGAGAAGTCTATAGTCTCATATTGAAAACAGTAAGAGATTCATCATACACAAAACAAAATTTAAAAACCCCCACATATATTGCCCTGGTTAGAGAGATTTGCTATAAGAGGAAGAAGCAGGGACATTCAGGGTTCCAAAAGGCGTCACTTCAAATAGCAATGTCTCACAAGTGACAGTAGGATTGGACACAAAAAACTCTTCAGTCGTTGTAAAAAATTATCTAACAAAATTTATCCGACCTTCTAAAAATCACACAAAAGAGTTTTATTTAGTATTTCTTTCTACTAGTATTTCTCCCTTCCAAAAACAAACTAAAATTCATCTTCATATGAAAAGGCAGTTACTAGACTCTAATAAAGTCATATATGATAACTTTAAGTTCACATAGTGAATATCGTTGTAAAGTACCAGACTGACAGATATCTTTTTCTTATTCAATCCTTAAAGCAAAAATAAATCTTCAAGATTGGAATTTAGGATTATGTTGGTTAAAATGTAACTTCAGTAGAGACAATTCTAGATATAACTTCCCAATTCACAATAAAGACATATACTATACTACCATATTTATTACCAATTATCACTAATCAAGACATGTTTGCAGTGGGGGAAGGAATTCAGGTTTCTAAGTGAAACAAAGTCAAAAACATACCCAGTTAAACTGGCCATATCTCAATAATTCCTAATAACTTGACCAATAATCTTGTAATTTTCATAAGTGTTAATCAAATTTATAACTTTTCTTTTAAATATTATTTTATTTTTCCAATTATACTACAATTTCAACATTATTTTTAAAATAAAATTTTGAGTTCCAAATTTTCTTCTTCTTTCCTTTTTTTTCCTCTTCCCTAAGACAGTAAGCAATTTGATATAGGTTATATATATGCAATCATGTACAATATTAGTCATGTGTAAAGGGAAAAAAAACAGAATAGGAAAAAACTATAAAAAAAACAAAGTAAGTGAAAATAGTATGCTTCAATTTTCATTCAGACTCTGTCTGTTCTTTCTTTGGAGGTGGATTGCATTTTTCCATCATAAATCTCCAGGAATTGTCTTGGATCATTGTGTTGATGAGAAAAGTAAGTCAAGGGGGCGGAGCCAAGATGGCGGAGTAGAAGGACGCACGTTTACGAGCTCCGAAACCAAAGCCCATAGAATTAATGTAAAAAGAGTCCCCCATAACTTCTGGGTGAATACAAGGTGTGCAGAAGCAGAGTGGAAGAGATTTCCGTTCCAGGAAGCCCTGAAGACCCGTCCCCAGGGTCCAGTGTGCCCCGGAAAGTGGACCCGACCCCCAGCGCTGCCCTGGCCGAGGCCCCAGAGAAGCTGATTCGAGCAGGCTTCAGAGACAGAAGCTCCAGCAGCCGGGAAAGTCCCTCCGCCCACAAAAGCTACAGGTCAGTGAGAAAGAAGGCCGGGCTGAAGGAGAGGGGAAGCGGGGCATCTCCGTGACTTGGGCCCCCTCAGGAGGAAGCGACGGCGGCGGGGACGGGGGAAGGAAGCGGCAGAGGCAGAGGTGTGGGCGGCGGCTGAGGCGGCAGCGGCCCAAGACTCAGGAATCCCCCAACAGCAGGCAGGATCTTCATTACGGAAGATTCCCGCATAAAACCGGACGGAGCTGAGCCTGGGAGACGGCCCTGCCCCCACCCCGCTCTGTTACTGAAGGCTTCTGCTTAAAGCCCCCAAGGGAGCAGGATTTGGGAGGCGGGCCCCCCACCCCGTCCCCACCCGTTCCATTCCTAAAAGTCTCTGCACAAAGCCCCCGAGGGATCAGAGTCTCGGAGGCAGCCCTGGCCCCACCCCAGCACCTGAACTAAAGCTCACTGATTGACAGCCGGCAGGAGGAAAGCCCATTTAAATCTCAGAGGCCAAGCACTAGCTGGGTGGATCCAGGAGGGGGTGGAAAAGGAATCTCAGAAGTCAAGTAACTGGCTGGGAAAATGCCTAGAAAAGGGAAGAAAAATAAGACTTTAGAGAGTTTTTTCCAACAAATGCAAATGATCCCGACCTTCGGATCTGATGATGAGGACGTATCCTTGCCATCAGGGAAAGACGGGGAGGGCAAAATAAGTATTGAAAGAATCCATCGATCACCACCTGAAAGAGATCCAAAAAGAGAAACTCCTAGGAACATTGTGGCCAAATTCCAGAATTCCCAGCTCAAGGAAAAAATCTTGCAAGCAGCTAGAAAGAAACAATTCCAGTACTGTGGAAATACAATCAGGATAACCCAAGATCTAGCAGCTTCTACATTAAGGGATCGAAGGGCGTGGAATAGGATATTCCAGAAGGCAAAGGAACTAGGACTGAAACCAAGAATCACCTACCCAGCTAAACTGAGTATAATACTTCAAGGGAAAATATGGTCTTTCAATGAAACAGAGGACTTTCAATCATTCTTGATGAAAAAACCAGAGCTGAAAAGAAAATTTGACTTTCAAACACAAGAATGAGAAGAAGCATGAAAAAGGAAACAGCAAAGAGAAGTCTTAAGGGACTTACCATGAGTGAACTGTTTACATTCCTACATGGAAAGACAATATTTGTGACTCTTAAAACTTTTCAGTATCTGGGTAGTTGGTGGGACCACACATACACATGTACACGCATGCACACACATACACACATGCACACACATACAGAGACAGAGAGCACAGATTGAACTGAATAGGATGGGACCATACCTTAAAAGAAACTAGGGTAAATGGTGAGAGAGAAATGTAGGGGGAGGAAAGAGAGGGAAAGGGAAGGGGGTAACTATATGTCATTTAAGAGGCAGGTAGGAGTTTTTCTTATTGGAGGGAAAAAGAGGAGAGCTGAGAAAAAAAAAAAAACAAGAAGTTTACCCTCATCACATTTGACTAAACGAAGGAGTGAAATGCACACTCATTTTGGTATGAAAAACCTATCTTACAGTATAGGAAAGTGGGGGAGAAAGAGATATTGCAAGGGGGGGGGATGATGGAAGGGAGGGCAAAGGGAGGAGGGAGCAATTTGAAGTCAACACTTGGGGAGGGACAGGATCAAAAGACAGAAGAGAAACAATGAGGGGCAGGTTAGGAGGGATGGTAATCCAGTTAGTCTTACACAACACGACTATCAGGGAGGTCATTGGCAAAACTACACAGATATGGCCTATATTGAATTGCCTGCTGTCCCAAAGGGAATGGGTGGGGAGGGAGGGATGAGGAGAATTTGGAACTCAAAGTTTTAGGAACAACTGTTTAGTATTGTTGTTGCAACTAGGAAAGAAGACATACAGTTAAGGAGGAATAGAAAGTCATCTGGCCCTACAGGAGAAAAGAGAAGATGGAGACAAGAGAAGGGAGAGATGACAGAAGAGAGGGCAGATTGGAGATAGGGAAAATTAGAGTGCTTGGGATATTGGGGTGGGGGGAGGGGATAAAAGGGGAGAAAATTTGGAACCCAAAAATTTGTGAAAATGAATGTAAAAAAATTAAATAAATTAATTAATTAAAAAAAAAAAAGAAAAGTAAGTCAATCATAACTGATCATCCCACAATGTTGCTGTTACTGTGAACAATGTTCTTCTGGTTCTGCTCACTTCACTTTGTATCACTTCAATTAACTCTTCCCAAGTTTTTCTGAAATCTACCTACTTGTGATTTCTTATAGCACAGTAGTGTTCTATTATATTCATATACCACAACTCGTTCTGCCATTCCCCAATTGATGGACATCCCTTCAATTTCTAATTCTTTGCTTCAACAAAAAAGAGCTGCTATAAATATTTTTGTACAGGTGGGTTCTTTTCCCCTTTTTATGATATCTTTGGAATATAGACTTAGTGGTAATATTGTTGGATCACAGGGGATGCACATTTTGATTGCCCTTTGGGCTGTTCCAAGTTGCTCTCCAGAATGGTTGGATCAGTTCCCAACTCCACCAACAGTATATCCATGCCCCAATTTTCCCACATCTTCAACATTTATCATTTTCCTTTTCTGTCATATATGTCAATATGATAGGTGTGAGGTGGTATCTCAGAGTTGTTTTAATTTACATTTCTCTAATCAATATTGATTTAAGTATCTTTTATATGACATTGATAGTGTTGATTTCTTCATCTGAAAACTGCCAATTAATATCCTTTGATCATTTATCAATTGGGGAATGACATGTAGTCATATAAATTCGAGTCATTTATGTATATATCTGAGAAATGATAGCCAGATGATTTTAGATGAAAATTCCTCTTTACTACAGACAAGTGCTTTAGAACCATAAGTTTTCAAACATTTCATTTTTCTTTAACAGTTCAGTTCATAATGTAGCAACATCCAGGTAGGGAAAAAATAGTGTTTCTAACAGCATACCTGTGCAACATTATAAACAAGATTATGAGCTTGAAGCATAAACAAATCCCATTTCTAGTTGTTATCTGAATTCAGTTGAATATGTCTCTAAATTACACAGAAAATCATTTTGAACAACTTTCAGTGGAACTTACAGAAACTAATCTATAAACTTTCAAATTCTAATTAGGTATGTTATGTATTTACACCTTGGTAATTCTTATGTTTAAGTGTTATAGAATTCATTCCATGTTACCAGCATTATTGAAACAAAATTATAACCAGGTCAAACATCTCATTGGATAGAAAATTTTGCTACCCGTTATTGCAATCCAAATAAAATAAAATACTCTTAACTCTGAACTTATAATAGTATCCACATTACAAGAAAATCTATTTTTCTAATTATGATGCTATTACAAGTTTCACAATATAGGCATGTATTTAATTTCACTTTACCATTATGAATAGACACCTGTTAAAGTGTGCTGGGCTAAATATTATAAGTTCTAGTTGGAGGACTGGTTTTTGTTGCCTAGGCAAAGGAATTTGATCTAATGCTTGAAGGGTTTGACCTGTTTTCCCCAGGAAGAAACTTCAAAGAGTTTTCACAGAAAGAGCTAATTTAATCATTCTCAATTTGAACAATACAAGGAAACATTTAAGGTCCTACATAAGAGTCACAGATCACAATAATCAATACCATCTTGAAAGGTAGGTAGATGTGCCTACACGATACTTATCTAATCTTACTTATAGAAGACTAACGTCAAAGCTGAAGAAATTCTTAATGCAGTGTGGTATAATTGTAGGGATTGAATTTTTTCCTTTGGTAATTTCTAGTTCTCAACTAAAACCAAATTACTACACTTGAACTCAAACCCATATTTGAGATCTGATGAGGCTAAATCTTGAAGTCTTAAAAATATTGACACCCTAGTCTTTCTACCAAAACTAACCCACGGACCATCTGAACACAATAACAAAACACTTGTCACACAAATAAAGTCAGATCTAAGTATTTGGAAAAGCATCAGCTGCTTGTGGGTAGCTATATTTAATATATTAAAAATATTTATTTAGGTATTTAATTTATTTAATTAAATTAAATTTAAAATAAATTAAATTTATTTAGGTATTTAATATAATAAAAATGACAATTCTACCTAAATTTATTTATTCAGTGCCATACCAATCAAACTACCACAAAATTATTTTCTAGAAATAGGAAAAATAATATCAAAATTCATCTGGAAAAACAAAAGGTCTAGAATATCAAGAGAATTAATGAAAAGATGTGCTAGGGAAGGTGACCTACCCATATCAGATCTCGAATTGTATTATAAAGCAGCGATCATCAAAACCACTTGGTACTGGTTTAGAAATACAGGGGGTACTCAAGACACAGTAGTCAATGAATATAGCAGTCTACTGTTTGATAAATCCAAGGACCCAGTTTCTGGGATAAGAACTCACTGTTTGATAAAAACTGCTAGGAAAATTGAATGGTGAAATGGTGTGGTGAAAACTGGGCATAGACCAATGCTTGACACCACACACAAGAATGAAGTCCAAATGGATACATGATCTAGGTATAAAGGCTAATACTATAAACAAATTAGGGGAGCAAGGGATAGTGTATCTGTCAGATTTATGGAGAATGGAGAAATTTATGACCAAACAAGAGATAGAGAACATTATGAAATGCAAAATGGATAATTCCGATTACATTAAATTGAAAAGATTTGCCCAAACAAACCTGATGCAACCAAGATTAGGAGGGAAGCAGAAAATTGGGAAAGAATTTTTATAACTAGCATCCATGATAAAGGTTTCATTTTTGAAATACATAGAGAACTGAGTCAAATTTACAAGACTAGAAGCCATTCCTCAATTGATAAATGGTCAGAGGATATGAGCAGGCAGTTTTCAGAGGAAGAAATTAAAGCTATCTGTAGTCAGATGAAAAAATGCTCTTAAATCACTACTAATTAGAGAGATGCAAATTGAACAACTCTGAAGTACCACATCACACCTATCAGATTGACTAACATGACAAAACAGGAGATGATAAATGTTGGAGAAGATGCGGGACAGTTGGAACACTAATATATTTTGGTGGAGCTTTGAGAGGATCCAACCATTCTGGAGAGTAATTTGGAACTACGTCCAAAGAGCTATGAAAATGTGCATACCCTTTGACCCAGCAACATCACTTCTAGGACTGTATTCCAAAGAGATCATAAAAATTGGAAAAGGTCCCACATGTACAAAAATATTTATTGCAGCTCTTTTTGTAGTGGCCAAGGACTGGAAATTGAGGGAAGGTCCATGAATTAGGGAATGGCTGAACAAGTTGTGGTATATGAATTCTATGGAATACTATTGTGCTGTAAAAAATGATGAATAGTCAGACTTCAGAAGAAAAACCTGGAAAGATTTATATGAACTGATGCTGAGTGAAATGAGCAAAACCAGGAGAACCTTATACACAGTGACAGCCACACTGTGTGAGGACTATTTCTGATAGACTTAACCTTTCACAGAAATGCAAGGACCTAAAACATCCCCAAAGAATTCTTGAGGTAAAATACCAATCCACATCCAGAGAAAGAACTATGGAATCTGAACACAGAATGACGCAGGTTATTTTCTCTTGTGTATTGTTTTGTTTTTTCTCATGGTTTCTCCCATTCATTTTAATTCTTCTGTGAAACATGACTAATGTGAAAATGTGTTTAATAAGAATATATGTCCAGAACCCATACAAGATTGCATACCATCTCAGGGAGGGAAAGGAGAGGGAGGAGAAGAAAATGGAAGATTTACGGACCAGTGCTGGGCATTACTTAAACTGTTAGCAAGTTTAGTAATATTTTAGGACTCTGTCTTTCACAGATGAGGACGTTTTAAATGTTCTTTGTTATACCAGCTTCACAGAAAGTCATTATTACTATCTCCTGCATTTGTAAAGACTTATTTATTAACATATTTACACCAGTCTTTTAACAATTAAATTTAATTTAAGAATTATTTAATAAATAAAATTTAATTTAATGATTAAATTTATAACCCAAATGAATCAAAGGAGAATTCATTTTACTAAGAATATATCTGATAAAATGAATTATCATATTAATGTTAGACATTTTCTTTATATGCATTACAGATTGAATGACTGAGGTAACTTGACTTAAAACTACATAGCTAACAAGTTTTATGATCTATCCATTTTCCCAATTTGTCTTAATGCCAAATGGGATAATAAATTTCTAGGAGACACATTTCACTTAAAATGTGGCCAAAATAAATTCAATTATACCTAGATCTATTTTCCAAATGGTATCATACAGAATTTCAAATTTCAAATTTCAATTATTTAGTATTATATTTTATACAAGGGCTATTTATTAGAAGCATTTCATATTATGGAGTTCACGGTTTCTGGGTAATCCTCTGCCAAAGATCTGAAAAGTGACAGTAATTATCCTCAATTAAGAACCCATTACTTATCATATTTCTCCTAGTCCACTATAACTTTATTGGCTTTCAAATCAAGCTTCAATTTTTCATTACTACTATAGCTCTCAATCTTCTTTCTTAAACAGTCAAACTTCCTCAAACCCTCTCATATAGCTTGAAAATCCAACTCCCTTTATTTACCTTCCACATTTTCCCTTAAACCTTCCTTCCTTTCTTCCTTTCTTTCTTTCTTTCTTTCTTTCTTTCTTTCTTTCTTTCTTTCTTTCTTTCTTTCTTTCTTTCTTTCTTTCTCAAAAACCCATTATTCAATATATTATGCAATTTTACTTGCTCAAATTGTACACTTTAACCATATTCCTGACTGTATTCATGCTACTGAACATTTTCTTCTTAATTTTAGCACATGCTGTTAAACCTGATGCCTTACTACAACCTTACTTTCCCAAGCTGTATAGTTCATTTCAACCCAGGTGATTTTCGTCATTCATTAATTAATTTTCTTCATCACAATTATACTTTTGCCTGATTATTACTATTCAGGTGTTCTCTAGGAGATCAAGGAGTTCCACATTTCTCTCATTCTTCTAAAAGGAGATAGAAACCTGTCCTGTCTATTCCTGTCCCAAATAGGAAGAAGTTTAGGGGACAAATCCTTTTTTAAAAATCCATTAAGTTGTTTTTTTTGTTTTTTTGTTTTTGTAATTGCAAAAACATTTAGGAGATCTGTTGAAGCATGGAAGTGGGGCTCTGGGCTCTCCCAACCATATTAAAGCTGATTTGTTATGTTGTCTACAGAGATCAACTCAAAGCAGTTTTCCAAATTAAACCATTCTTTCTTCTCTTTTCTGCTTACTTACTCCTAACTTTTCAGAATCTGGAGAGTTAATGCTTTGTAATTCATATGTCTAGAGAATTGTACTTTTTAATTCTTACCAACACTTTTTATACAAATGGCTTTTACAATGGTAACATACATTATAAACAATAATTGCTGAAATTCTGAAGTATGGGCCACTATAGAGTGTACCTTAAAGGGCAAAAATTTATTTTGCAATTTTAAACGTTTTTCTGGTGTCTTACTGTTTTTTGTCATTCTCCAGTAGGACCAATGACTTTAGGAGGGTGATGACTTATGAATGAATTGGATTTAAGCGAGGCAGAGCTGTGCAAAGTCGTCAGCCCCACTTTCCCCTCCATAGTCATCAGAGTTCAGTAGCACAACTTAAGTCAAGACGACTGGCATTGGCCCCTGTGACAGTTCCCTAGATTTAAATTGAACATAATCTACAAACTTTAGTTGGGCGATTTAATTAAGCCTGGAGTAATTATTCACATCTAAAATTGTTGAATGGAACACCTGACTAAAGGCTGGGACTGGGGTCTTGGGGTCTGATCTTTCTCCAATTCCTGCATCTCCTTTCTCCTGTCTCAATAGACATACTAGGAGGGTATCCATTACAGAAATATTTTTGAGATATTGTTTAATATTTAAAAAAAATTTTTAAGTGGGTAAACTAAAGGGGTTCTAGCCTTGCATATAGTTTATCACTTTTGTATAGCCAACTGTAAAAATGATTAGGATTCTTATGCTCCTCTTGTACTATTTCTTGAAACTTCCTTATTCCTCTAGGTGGAGAGATCAGAAGGTAAGAAAGATTTGCCTTATCTAATAAAAATTTAAGCCTAGATTTGCTAAAATCTTCTTCCCTTTGTCTAACCTAGGCTTACATTTTTCATTTCAACTTTAATGTAATTAAAATTCCCTCCCAAGGGGCCACAAGGCTTAGGATGAGTGGGAAGTCATCAATTAGTCTCAAATGAGATTAAAAATAAAGATAGAGGACCCAAGAAAGGGGTGGGAGAGAGGGTATTACCTCTGGAAGTCTCCTTTGTTTTTAGTTATAAAATAGTATATCTGTTATAAAAAATAAGCAGGAGTCATATAATGCACAACATAATTTCTAAGTTCAAAACACACAAAAGCCAAAAGTTATTCTTCTTCTGTTTCTTTGGAGGAAGGAAGGCATGGCAATTATGGTTAAGTGACTTGCTCAAGGTCACATAGCTAGCAAGTGTCCAAAAGTTATTCCTAAATTGTTTCCTACCTAACTTTAATTTACGAAACTTCATACTATACAATTAAATTTCTAATATTTCCTACCAGCTTACTTTTCTCTTGTCAGTAAGATTACCTTTTCTCTTCCTGCTGTAAAACCATTAATTGTTTTCTTCTGGGAAGAGGGTGTTCTTATCTCCCCTAAAATAATTCTGAAGAATATTAACCCAATCTTTACATTCCCAAATTTGACAAGTTCAGGAAAGTAAAGGGAAAGGAAAGATCCTTTTGAAAACTTAGAATTTCTCAGAGTGGTTAATAAGGGTGTGAACAATTACATTTACATAGGCCACTCACAAACCCATGGACAACTTAATGGATGAATGGAAAACGTTGAAACGTATTTTAGTGGCTTTGAGAAAAGACTAATTTGACTTTAAATTCAGATGATGTGACAAAAAGAACACAGAGGTGCTTGAATTTAAACTTTCATCCTGCCAGGCTCTCTGCTGAAACAGGTATTTGAAAATGCACACAAAAGCATATATCAGCAAACATATGGCTGATAGGATTCTCTCTCAGTTTAGGTTACTAGAGTGTCTTTACTCACACATATATAAATAGAAACCCCACACTTATATTCCGCAAAGGCTGACAAATGCCTGAAGCTTCTTTAAAAAATAATTTAACGTGTATACAAGAAAGTTCTTTTTTAGGTCAAATTCTGGAATTTTCTTTCTTTTGAGATTCCAATTAGCCTAATCCTCTAGATTCAGCCTCCTTTTTTCAATTTTGAATTCTTTAATATTTTCTGGGAGGGATAAAGGCCTAGAATTCTCTTTCCCTCTTAATGTCTTCTAACAGCCATTGATCAAAGAAGTCCTATTCGGGGTATTTGGTTTTGGGCCCTGTCTTATTAAGAGACATCTTTAAAAAATTAACTTTATCCTTAGCAAAGGATCCTTACCATGACCAGTGGCTTTTGAGGATCATCTCCTAGAACTTACAAGTATCCAAAATGCCTCACAGGGCCAGATGAAGTGGACCCTGAATTACCCATGGGTCTTTACCAATTCTCAAGTTCAGGTTCAAGTACTATTAGGTACTTACTGGTCCCAAGGGAGGGGGCTTGGGAAGTAGGCACAAACCACCCTACTGCTACCAGGGCATCCAGAAGCCCACTCCCTGGACCGTGGAAAACATAGTCTTCATTGAATTCTACCAATGTTGATACCATTTAATGTCAGCTCCTAAAATAAACCAAACATAAGTGAAGGAATAAAGCATCATTAATTGAGATGAGTGGATGTCAAATCTGCCACCTGGAAGATGTTCCACCAGGACACTCACGGGGAAGGTTCTTATACTTCTCCAAAAGGAGAAAAGGAGGAGGTAATTTAGGTAATGAGGCCTGATCCCGACACTACCAGTCAATCTCAGCAATCCAGGCAAGGAGATCTATTTAATTCTGGGGGGCTTTTTGTTTGTTTTTTACCCTTTATGATCTAACTCACCATAAACCTCAATGAGGGACACAAGAACATCAGAAGCCACTTTGGCAGCTGATTTTGTTTACTGGCAGATCCCAGAGTGGGGACTTAGCACAACTTAATTGAGAGTAAATGCCTTCAAGAATAGGAATGCAAGGGCATTACTAGAATTCTGACATTACTAGGATTGTTTAGAGGGAGTGGCAGGTAATAAGTGATGTTTCTCTTATTATTAACAATTTTTCTATCATCCATAAGGGTTGGGTAGAAAAACAGCCCTGGGGAAAGGTGAGAGAGGAGAGTCACAGGCTGAAAAATGATGGGAGAGTAGATGACTTCCTTCAATTATCCCCTTCACCATGCAAGTCCCCCCGCAACATACACAATCTGATTTTTATTTTGTTTTGTTTTGTTTTCTAGGTGAAATAAAATTTTACTTAACCTTCTGCATATCATGGACTCTTCCCCTTGGACCAAAATGTTCAATAGAAACACATTAACTTTAGATTTACAGCAGGGCATAGAGTCAGCTGTGGTGTTTATCTTTCTTAGAGAGAAAAAAGGTGAGAGAAACAAAGACAAATGAGAGTGGTAGTCCTAAGCAAAGTTTAATGGAGGTTTACCGAAGAGTCTCCACTATACCCCAAATAGCTACATCACAGGGTGGAAATTCATACTTTTATAGTTGCTTCTCTGGTTTAAATTGCTGTCTCTAGAAGGCTCCAGATAAAATGCCTAGGAGTTACCTAGTATTAACCCTATTAGCATGCATAAGAATGTAATCAGATTTTTCATCACCTAGGCTGGGAAGGCTGAGAGTCAGGAGACAGATACATTTTGATAATGGAAGGAAAATAGAATGGGGATTTAGGGATGCTGAGAGGGAAAGCATGGCTCAGTTGCTTTGCTGCTCTGAAAAATCTGGAGACAGCATGAGGAACACATTATTTAGGGCAGAGGCAGAAGAATGGAAGGAGTTCCAAGATGCATCTACTTGGCAAGTTGGGGTGTAGGGTGTGTTCAGAAAGGACCAGTACTTTTGATGTGATGGCTGGCTTTTTCCACCTTTGGTGTCCACCTGTTCCACCCAATTCTCACCTGTGGCTCCAAAAAGCTGCAGCATGCTCAATGGCACACCCCAGTAAATCCTTTCAGCAGATGGGCCAAACCAGGTTAAGGTTAACCAAGGGGTCTCAAACCTATTAGTGAGTTAGCATGTGAAGACTTCCTCTGGTGGAATGGGCAAATGAGAACAATTTGTTCCAACAGCCATGAAGGCAGCTGAAGTGAGCAATGTGGAGGGCTTAGAGCATAGTCAGACACCGAAGACATCAAGGTCATCCGCTGCAGCCTGAGCCATTGCCAGTCATGTTGACTCTGTCCTGCCACTAGACTATGATGACTCTGGAGGAGAGAGTGAGGCTGATGACTTGTGCAACTCTGCCTCACTTAAATCCAATTTACACATGACTCAGAAGACATCACCCATACCATTTTACTATTATACCTCAAAATCCTATGGTGACAGGCAAGTGATGAAGGTGAGGATACACTGAGAGCTGTAGTCACAACCCTGCACACAGGCAACCCAGGGCATAGGGCTGTTTCTCACTGGAAGCAGCAGTGGGACTGAGTAGCCTTTTAAGGATCACACTGCTCACCTCCTGGTGTGAGGAAGGAGGCTAGAAAAGGTACCCTAAACATTGTCTGCTTACCCAACCCTGGGCTGATTACCTTGGCAGGCAGGGAATCCCACTATGTGGTTGAGACACACACATAAAAAAATGTACAAAAACAATGTATAAAATCAATGTATAAAATGTACAAAAACATTTTCAAAGATGTGCCACCATCAGCATGCACATGGAATGTGCACACACTTATAGACAACACAAAATCCAGTAGACTTGAAAGACGAACTGCTCTTGTTGCGAGAGAACTCAACAGATATTGCATTCAATTAGCAGCCCTGAGTGAAACAAGCCTGGCAAATGAAGGCCAGCTTACTGAACTCAGAGCTGGATACATATTTTTCTGGAGTTGCAGAAGTGAAGGGGAGTGCCATGAAGCTGGCAATAAAATCTGATCTAGTCAGCAAGCTGGGTATGCCTGCCAAAAGGAGTGAATGACAGGCTCATGACAATGCAATTGTCACTTGCAAGAAAACATCAGGCCACCATCATTAGTGCCTATGCTGTCACTATGACAAACCCTGATGAGGTCAAAGAAAAATTTTATGAGGACATAGAGATCTGTATCATCAATGTGCCAAAAGAGGACAAGCTTATAATTCTGGGTGACTTCTATGCCAGAGTAGGCTCAGACTACCAGACTTGGCAGGGAGTCCTAGGGAGAAAAGGAGTTGGAAAAAGCAAAAGAAATGGTCATTTACTGCTGAAGACTTGTGCATCACATGACTTCTCATCACCAACACTGTCTTCCATTTACCTAAACACAATAAAACTTCATTGATTCACCCTCAGAGCAAACAATGGCATCTAATAGACTATGTGATTGTAAGGAGAAGAAACAGACAAGGTATGAGAGTAACAAAGACAATGTGTGGTACAGAGTGCTGGACTGATCATACTCATCCTTTCCAAGCTAAATATTTGCATTCATCAAAAGTACCACATCCAAGGCAAAATGACTACCAGAAGAATTAATGTCAACAAATTAGAGCTCTTCTCTGAGCTTGAACAGTTTATTGCTAACTTGGAGGGAAAGTCAAGCTAACACATGGTTGGCAACAGTAGAGCAGAAAAGGAGTGGGC
The DNA here is from genome assembly GCA_023548195.1 of Bettongia penicillata ogilbyi. Taxonomy (NCBI): domain Eukaryota; kingdom Metazoa; phylum Chordata; class Mammalia; order Diprotodontia; family Potoroidae; genus Bettongia; species Bettongia penicillata. The sequence continues at coordinate 3,719,485 of JAJHZJ010000080.1, read as the reverse complement.
AGCTTTCAGAGATGTGGTGTACAGCACTGCATTTGCTAATCTGGATCAGAACACTTGCAAACACCAAGACTGGTTTGATGAAAATAATGGGAAATTCAGAAGCTGATAAATGAAAAATGAGAACTCCACAGGATTTACCAGGAGGATAGTTCATCCATCTATAAGACAGCATTTAATACCATCAAAAGTAAAGTACAAGCAAAGCTTAGAGAGATGCAGGATTCCTGACTCAGTAAGAAGGCAGATGAAATTCAGTTTTATGCTGATAGTAATAATTCAAAATGCTTTTTTGATTCCCTGAAAGCTATTTATGGACCAAAAACCTATGGTGCATCACAACTACTCAGTGTTGATGGAGCCACATTTATTAGTGATAAGGACATTATCCTAGAGAGATGGGCTGAATACTTGCATAGTGTTCACAACAGACCATCATCAATCAATGCTGAGGCCACTGACCATTTACCTCAGGTTGAAGTCAATTCCTTCTTAGATGAACTTCCAACTGAAGAAGAGGTTTTGAGGGTCATTAGGCACCTTTCATGTGGCAAAGCACCTGGTGCTGATTCTATTTCAGCTAAGATATAAAAGGCAGAGAGACCATTTTCCAGGGAAATTTTCCAGGTTATATGGCAAGAGGAGGTTATCCCCCAGGAGTTTGAGGATGCCTCCATTGTCCATTTCTATAAAGGTGAAGGAAATAGATTGTCCTGTGACAACCACAGAGGGGTCTCTCTCAGTCATTGCTGGCAAGATTTTTTCTAGAGTCCTTCTTAATAGGCTGGTACTTCATCTGAAAGATGGTCAAATACCTGAGAGCCAGTGTGTCTTCAGAAAAGGCTGAAGAACAGTCAATATGGTGTTTGTTGTCCAACAACTCCAGGAGAAATGCCAGGAGTAGAACAGACAATTGTACACAACATTTGTAGATCTGACCAAGGCCTTTGACACTGTTAGTGGTGATGGCTTATGGAAAATTATGTCAAAACTTAGTTGCCTAGAGAAGTTCATTAATATTGTACATCAATTTCATGACGGCGTGTTTGCTTGGTTTCTGGAGAGTGGACAATACTCTCATGCCTTCCCAGTCACTAATGGAGTGAAACAGGGGTGTGTGCTTGCTCCCATGCTTTTTAGCATGATATTTTCTTTTTTTTTCTTTTTTTTTAAATTTATTTATTTAACTTTTTACATTCATTTTCACAAAATTTTGGGTTCCAAATTTTTTTCCCCTTTTATCCCCTCCCCCCACCCCAATAACCCCAAGCAATCTAATTTTCCCTATCTCCAATCTGCCCTCTCTTCTGTCATCCCTCCCTTCTCTTGTCTCCATCTTCTCTTTTCTCCTGTAGGGCCAGATGACTTTCTATTCCTCATTAACTGTATGTCTTCTTTTCTAGTAGCAACACAAAACTAAACAGTTGTTCCTAAAACTTTTAGTTCCAAATTCTTCCCATCCCTCCCTCCCCACCCATTCCCTTTGGGAAGGCAGGCAATTCAATATGGGCCATATCTGTGTAGTTTTGCAAATGACTTCCCTGATAGTCGTGTTGTGTAAGACTAACTGAATTACCCTCCATCCTACTCTGCCCCTCATTGTTTCTCTTCTGTCTTTTGATCCTGTCCCTCCCCAAGTGTTGACTTCAAATTGCTCCCTCCTCCCTTTGCCCTCCCTTCCATCATTCCCGCCCTTGCTTATCTCCTTCTCCCCCACTTTCCTGTACTGTAAGATAGGCTTTCATACCAAAATGAGTGTGCATTTTATTCCTTCCTTTAGTCAAATGTGATGAGGGTAAACTTCTTGGCTTTTTTTTTTCTCAGCTCTCCTCTTTTTCCCTCCACTAAAAAGTCTCCTACTTGCCCCTTAAATGACATATAATTATCCCATTCCATTTCACCCTCTTTCCTCCCACTACATTTCTCTCTCAGCATTTACCTTAATTTCTTTTAAGATATGGTCCCATCCTATTCAATTCAATCTGTGCTCTCTGTCTCTGAATGTGTGTGTGCGTGCATGCGTGTACATGTGTGTGTGTGATCCCACCAACTACCCAGATACTGAAAAGTTTTAAGAGTTACAAATATTGTCTTTCCATGTGGGAATGTAAACAGTTCACTTCTGGTAAGTCCCTTAAGACTTCTCTTTGCTGTTTCCTTTTTCATGCTTCTTCTCATTCCTGTGTTTGAAAGTCAAATTTTCTTTTCAGCTCTGGTCTTTTCATCAAGAATGCTTGAAAGTCCTCTGTTTCATTGAAAGACCATATTTTCCCCTGAAGTATTATACTCAGTTTAGCTGGGTAGCTGATTCTTGGTTTGAGTCCTAGTTCCTTTGACTTCTGGAATATCCTATTCCAGGCCCTTCGATCCCTTAATGTAGAAGCTGCTAGATCTTGAGTTATCCTGATTGTATTTCCACAGTACTGGAATTGTTTCTTTCTAGCTGCTTGCAAGATTTTCTCTTTGAGCTGGGAGTTCTGAAATTTGGCCACAATGTTCCTAGGAGTTTCTCTTTTTGGATCTCTTTCAGGTGGTGATCGATGGATTCTTTCAATACTTATTTTGCCCTCTGGTTCTAGAATGTCAGGGCAGTTTTCCTTGATAATTTCTTGGAAGATGATGTCTAGGCTCTTTTTTTGATCATGACTTTCAGGTAGTCCCATAATTTTTAAATTGTCTCTCCTGGATCTATTTTCCAGGTCAGTTGTTTTTCCCATGAGATATTTCACATTCTCTTCCATTTTTTCATTCTTTTGGTTTTGTTTGGTGATTTCTTGGTTTCTCGTAAAGTCATTAGACTCCATCTGTTCCATTCTAATTTTGAGAGAACTATTCTCTTCAGTGAGCTTTTGAACCTCTTTTTCCATTTGACTAGTTCTGCTTTTGAAAGCATTCTTCTCCTCATTGGCTTTTTGAACCTCTTTTGCCAATTGAGTGAGCCTATTTTTCAAGGTGTTATTTTCCTCAGCATTTTTTTGGGTCTCCTTTACCAAGGTATTGACCCGTTTTTCATACTTTTCTTGCATCTCTCTCATTTCTCTTCCCAGTTTTTCCTCCACCTGTCTAACTTGCTTTTCAAAATCCTTTTTGAGTTCTTCCAAGGCCTGAGCCCATCCGACATCCCCCTGCGATATCTGGGGTACTGCGGCTCCGGCCTCACGTCTTTCCCTGATGGCAAGAATATTTCCTCATCAGATCCGGAAGTCAGGATCATTTGCATTTGTTGGAAAAAACTCTCTATAGTCTCATTTTTCTTCCCTTTTCTAGGCATTTTCCCAGACAGTTACTTGACTTCTGAAATTCCTGTCCACCCCCGCTTAGATCCACCCAGCCAGTGCTTGGGGTCTGAGGTTCAAATGGGCTTTCCGCAGCAAGCTTTAGTTCAGGTGCTGGGGTGGGGGCAGGGCCGCCTCCCAGGCTCAGCTCCCTCAGGGGCTTTATGCAGAGACCTTCAGGAATGGAGTGGGTGGGGGTGTGGGGGGCCCCACCTCCCAGGCTCAGTTCCCTCAGGGGCTTTATGCAGAGGCCTTCAGCAGTGGAGCAGGGTGGGGCAGGGCTGCCTCCCAGGCTCAGCTCCCTCAGGTTGTTTATGCAGAGACTTTCAGTAATGAAGATCCTGCCTGCTGCTGTGGGAGTCCTGGGCCACTGGCCGCCACAGCTGCTGCCGCTGCCGCCCCCACCTCTGCCGCCCCCGCCTCTGCCGCAGCCACTTCCTCCCGAGGGGGCCCGAGTCATGGAGACACTCCACTCCTCCTCTCAGCCAGCCCAGCCATCTCTCTCACTGACCTGTAGCTTCTGTGGGCGAAGGGACTTTCCCGGCTGCCGGAGCTTCCATCCCTGAAGCCTGCTAGGATCAGCTTCTCTGGGGCCGCAGCCAGGGCAGCGCTGGGATGGGGTCCGCTTTCCGGGGTGCGACGGACTCTGTGGACGGCTCTCCAGGGCTCACTGGAACGGAAATCTCTTCCCTTATGTTTATGCACCCCCTGCAGTGATTCAGAATTTATGGGGATCTCTTTTTACCTTAATTCTATGGGTTGTGGGTTCGGAGCTCGTAAACGTGCATCTTTCTACTTCGCCATCTTGGCTCCGCCCCCAGCATGATATTTTCAGTCATGTTGTCAAATGCTTTCAAGGAGGATAAAAACAGCATGAAGATCAGCTACCATATTGATGGTAAATTCTTCAATTTGAAAAGGCTACAAGCCAAGACGAAAGTGGAGGGAGTGTTGGTGCATGATTTTCTGTTTGCAGATAATTGTGCACTCAATGCAGCCTCTGAACCTGAGATGTAACAAAATATGGATCAATTCTCTGCAGCCTGTGCTAATTTTGGCCTAATAATTAATACCAAGAAAACACAGGTGCTCCATCAACCACCATTACACCATCCATATGTGGAACCATTGGTTACAACAAATAGAGAAGTTACTTTGGTAGTGTACTTTTCAGGCATGTACAGATTGCCAGAGCTAATCAGTGTTTGGGAGGCTCTGGAGAAAAGTATGGAAGAGAAGAAGTATCCAACTGACTACCAAACTGAAGTTCTATAGAGCTGTTGTGCTGACCTTATTGTTGTATGCCTGTGAAGCATGGACAGTCTACCAGCACCATTCCAGGAAACCGAATCACTTCCATCTGAACTGTCTTAGGAAGATTCTGAAGATTACCTGGCAGGATAAGGTACCAGACTGCCAAGCATTCAGACTATGCTCTAGAGAGCACAACTCTGATGGGCTGACCATGTTGTTCAGATGCAAAATGTACACTTGCCAAAATGACTATTTTATGGAGAACTCACATGGGGCAGGTGATCACATGGTGGTCAGAAGAAATGATACAAGGACACTCAAGGTCTCTCTCAAGAACTTTGGATTTGATTGTGCTACATGGGAGACACTGACACAGAAACACTCAGCATGGCGTGCCCACATCAGAAAGGTGCTGTGCTCTGTGAGCAAAGCAGAATGAAACAGCACAAAGGAAACATAGGATGTGCACATTTGGAGTATCCACCTCAAATGTCCACACAGACTGTCTGTGCCCAATCTGTGGTAGAGCATTCCAAATTCGTATTGGTCTGTTCAGCCACACTTTGAAACTGAACTTTATCATGGTGATGTCATTTTGGTCCTCTTGGAGAAAGTAGAACAGCAATCAACCAACTTGGCAAGTTTAATCTCCTTCCATGCTTCCTTCCAGCAGACAATGAGACACACCCAGAGAGAAGGCCTTTTATCTTTGAGAGCTATTCTTTTGAGCAGATTTTGACCATGCTGAGAATTGACTTTCTCCAATCAGGATCCCTGCACTCAGCATGGAGTTAAGAACAACCAGTTCTGTCAGAATCCATAGTACTTTTCCTCAGCCCTTTCTACCTCAAGAAGGGGAACATCACTCAACAAATTGTGCAATGCTGTACACCAGGGTCTCAGCAAGGTCTGCTATAGTCTCTAGCAACCCTGATTTCACAAAAACCTGAAACAACAGTCCTGAATGAGCATAGCTTGGGGGGAGGAATAAAACTGGCTAGTGTTTATTTTTTTCTTCCTTTGGTCTTTTCTTCCTTGGGGGGATGGGGGAGGTGGAGGAGAAGGTGAATAGAGCTGTGCAGAGACTAAAGGAGAAGAGAGAGAATCAATCTTTAAACAGCAGCCTGGCAGTCAAAGTGGTCATCTTTCCTTCTCCTGCAAGGCTTCAGAATTGTGATTAAGATCTGGCCTTAGGGAGGAAATAGACAACTTTCAGATAAAACTTCGCAGAACAGAACCTTGGAGGCCACCTGCTTTACTCCCAGCTTATCCCATTGGAGTCTTTAAAGAAAACTACAGTCCCATTCCTGAAGGAGGGGTCAAGGGTAATTGCTTCCAGCTGGGAGGCCCAGTGGAAGAGACGAAGAAATTAGCTTTGATGGTTCACCCAGCAATGGAGTAACTGGAAAACAGAAAGGAAGTAGGGTTGAAATTGGGAGATAACTTTGGAAGCCAAAATTTATTCAAATCTAGAAGAAGAACTTGTTAGTGAGCCTTCCAGAATTGTTTAAGGATAGATGCTACCGCAAAACACAACAATTATTCTGGGCACTTCTGACTACAGAACAGTTTTTTAAACCATATTTTTTCTTTTTGAAAATGTATTTATTTATTTTTAGTTATCAACATTCACTTCTACAAGATTTGAGTTCCAAATTTTCTTTCCATCTCTCCCCTCCACCCACCCCAAGAAAGCGTATTCTGATTATGCCTTCCCCCAATCTGCCACCCCTTTTATCACACCCCTCCCTTTTTTTATCCCCATCTTCTCTATTTTCTTGTAGAATGAGATAGATTTCTATACTCCATTGCCTGTATATCTTATTTCCCAGTTGCATGTAAAAACAGTTTTTAACACTTATTTTTAAAACTTTGAGTTCCAACTTCTCTCCCTTACTCCCTCTCCACCCATCCCCACTGAGAAGGCAAACAATTCGATATATGTTATACATGTATAGTTATGCAAAGTCATGATGTGAAAGACTAACTATATTTCCCTCCATCCTGTTCTGCCCCCATTTATTCTATTCTCTCTTTTGACCTTATCCTTCCTCAAAAGTGTTTACTTCTAATTACCCCTCCTCCCATTTGCCCTCTTTTCTATCATTCCCCCCACCCTCTGCTTCTCTCCTAATTTCCTATAGGGTAAGATAGATTTTCATAGCAAATTGAGTGTGCATGTTGCTCCCTCCTTAAGCCACATATGATGAGAATAAGGTTCACTTTTTTCCTTTCACCTCCACCCTTTCTCCCTCCGCTGAAAAAGTTTTTTCTTGCCTTTTATGTGAGAGATTATTTGCTCCATTCTATTTTTCCCTTTCTCCTCCCAATATATTCCTCTCTTACTCCTTAATTTTATTTTTTTAGATACCATCCTTCCTATTCAACTCACCCTATGCCCTCTCTCTATGAATATAATCCTTCCAACTACCCACATACTGAGAAAATCTCGAGTTAGAAATATTATCTCTCCATGTAGTAATGCAGACAGTTCAACTTTATTAAGTCCCTTATTATTTCATTTTCCTTTTTACCATTTCATGCTTCTCTTGATTCTTGTGTTTGAAAGTCAGATTTTCTACTCAGCTCTGGTCTTCTCATCAAGAATGCTTTAAAGTCCTCTATTCCATTGAATGACCATTTCCCTCCCCCCAGTTTTGCTGGGTAGGTGAGTCTTGGTTTTAATCCAAGCTCCTTTTACTTTTGGAATATCATATTCCAAGCCCTATAATCCCTTAATGTAGAAATTAATAGATCTTGTATTATCCTGATTGTATTTCCACAATATTGAATTATTTCTTTCTTGCTGCTTGCAATATTTTCTTCTTGACCTGGGAGTTCTGAAATTTGGCTACAATATTCCTAGGAGTTTTCCTTTTGAGATCTCTTTCAGGGGGCAATTGGTGGATTCATTCAATATTTCTTTTACCCTCTGGTTCTAGAATATCAGGGCAGTTTTCTTGATAATTTTTTGAAAGATGATGTTGAGGATCTGTTTTTGATCATGGGTTTCAGGTAGTTCCATAATTTTTAAATTGTCTCTCCTTTCCAGGTCAGTTGTTTTTCCAATGAAATATTTCACATTGTTTGCTATTTTTTCATTCCTCTGGTTTCGTTTTATAATTTCTTGACTTTTCATAAAGTCATTAGTTTCTATATGCCCGATTATAATCTTTAAGGAATTATTTTATTCAGTGAGCTTTTGGACCTACTTTTCCATCTGGCCAATTCTTTTCAGATCATCCTTCTCCTCATTGGCTTTTTGGATCTCTTTTGCCATTTGGGTTAGTCTATTTTTTAAAGTGTTATTTTCTTCAGCATTTTGGGAGGGTCTCCTTTACAAGCAGGTGACTCATTTTTTCATGAATTTCTTGCATCACTCTCATTTCTCTTCCCAATTTTTGCTCTTCCATGAGATCAATTCATATTTTTCTCGGAGGCTTTGGATGGAGGATCTTTGACTTTGTTGTCTTCTGTTTGTATACTTTGGTCCTCCTTGTCACCAAAGTAAGATTCTATAGTCTGATTCTTTTTCTAGTTTTTGCTCTTTTCCTCAGCTATTTACTTGACTTTTGAGCTCTTTGTCAAGACTTTGCTGCCAGTAGATGGGGGGGTGTGCTGTTAGTTATTCAATTCCCCCACAATCTGTGGGCCCAGAGCTACAGAAACAGTTGTTGATGTTGTCCCTGATGCTGCTATGGCTGCTGCAAGTTCCCCTCCTCCTCCTCCCCACTCTGCCTGCAACCCTTGGGATGGGGCTGTACCATTCCACTCTCCCACACTAGTCCCACAGGCTTTTTCCACTGACCTTCCAATTTGTCCTCCACATTTTGGGATAGTGAAGTATGGAAACCACCACAGGTGCCCAACATTCAGTCCCTCCCCCCAAACCTACTCAGGTTCCATCTATGCTGGCTCAGCCCCTGCTGGACTGCACCCTGCCCCAAGAATGGTGTGATGGACACTTCTCAGTGACCTTCCAGGCTGTCTGGAGCTGGAGATTTGCTTCACTCCATCATTCTGTGGGGTCTGCAGCTCCAGAATTTATTTAGAACCATTTTTTTCAGGTATTTGGCTGGATTTGGGTGCTCTAAAAAGTTCTTGCTGTTATTCCACCATCATAGCTCCGCCCCCCAACAGGTTTGTTTTGAGACTAGGTACTGAATCTTGTCCAAAACAGGAAGTGGTATGTCACAGTGGAACTAGGGCTGCATTTGGAGCCAGACAATATGGATTAGAATCCTGATAATGCCACTTATTCATATGACTTTGGACAAGTCATATGACTTCTTTGGGCCTCAGTTTTCTAATCAGGAAAATGAAGGAGTTGTACTAAATTGTCGCTAATATTCTTTCTTGTTCTAAACTCCTATTCTCTGTGAAATTTACCCCTCCTTTCCTCAATGTCCCTTTCACCCTTTGCCCAAGACTTTCTTAGTAGAAGGGTTGTGAAGGTAAGAACACTCTTATTTTATATTGACTGTTTGGGTCTTTAAGTTACAAATTTATACTCTGATTAGCATGTATAAGTTTCCTTAGGGCCTGCATATTTCTGGATAGCCTAGGCAAGGAGGAACAAAAAGTTCAGATGCTATGCAGAGTAATCTTGACAAGACCCAACTTAAACAAGCTACCTCCCTTATCCTTCCTCCAAGCAGCCTTGGTCAAAAAGGCCAGAATATTCAAGCAATGGGAATTATGGGTCCAGATTAGTGCAAACAATGAATTCTATAAAGTAGTCACATGTATTTGAATTTATACTACTTGAAGTTATGATTATGTACAATTATGTACAAAACTGGTTTTAGCCTGGTGAAAATATGCAGGGCAATATTTAAATTCAACAACTTCACTTGCTTCATTTTTCCAACTAACCCACACTTGTGGCAAAATTAAATTCAGGTCTTCCTGACTCCAACTTCAGTTTCTCCCGACCTAGCTCCATGTTGGCATCAAGATTTAACAGCACTGTGTCTCAGTTTTCTAATTTATAAAATGAGGGATGCTTTATAAGCTCTTCCATTACTTCTTGGTTTTCCCATCCTGAGGCAGTATATATAGCAATGTTAACCTCTGCAGCAGTTAGCATACCAGGACCAATTCAGCAGATGCTTTTGTGTTATCAACATGCTGTCCCTTACTACTGAAGTGCCTCCCCTACCAAACTTTCCCCTTTTGTTGCTACCTTGCTTCTAGGATAACCTTGGGGGTGGCTCTTCTTACTGCAGCAATTTACTGGTCTCAATTTGTGCTCTTTTTATTAACAATCAGCCAGATGCAATTGGCTCTTTTCAAAGGTGGTTCCTCTACTGGCATAGCAAGAATAATAGTTACAAAACATTCCCACCTTAAATGCTATGGTGTACCCTCCCCCAAAACACACAGCATCCAAGGGAAGAATGGGTTCAAACTTAGAGTACAGTTATAGTGAGTACAGTTGTAGTGCACATTGTAGACTGTGTGTATGTCAGACACAAGTCTTAAAAGACTTAGAAGTCTTTTTACTCTTCAGAGTTTCCAGATGGGTTTCCCAGGATCTAATCTTCCTCAGGGTCCAAGTTTTGATTGCCAGGGGTCTAATGGAAGGGGCAGGGAGAAAAAAAGAGGAGATAGCAATCCCCTTTCCTCCCCTATAGGCATCTCATTCAGCAATTGCTATAATCCTTAACTGCCCTATCTATTATTTAAAACCCTCATGGGCAAGGGTAATTTGTTTGCTCAGACAATCTTTGCACCTTATAAAGGGATCAGTTAGTCTAACACCTCATTAACACCCTGTGATTACATTTTGGGCTTTCTGTGACTATATCCAGTGAGGTGTGGAAGGACAGAATACCTTCTTTATACCTTTTTCTCCTCCAAAGTCTAGCACAATGTAATAAACTGGATTTCAATTCAATTCAAAACATTTTTGTTAAGCATTTGTTATGTGCAAGGCACAATGCTCAAAGCTTGGAAAATAGAACTTTTTAAAAAATTATATTCCTAACCTTCAAGAGGTTTACTATTAGAGGTGGGGTAGGGAGGCATATATACTATATGTAAATGAATATATATGTGTATATATATATATATATACATATATACACACATACATTCTAACATACATGTATGTTTCAATTTAATTAAAATGTTTAAGACCACTTGACATAGTATCTCATACCATTTATTCCTGATACTGAGGAGACTGAGGCTGGTGGATCATTTGAGCTCAGGAGTTCTGATGACTAAACCAATGAGGTGTCAATAGTTTGTCCAGAACAAATATGGAGAGCACTCTGGAGAATGAGGGTGTAAATTTCTTAGAGGAAAAAAACAATCCAGATTATAACCCAAGCAGAGCAAAGCTCCCATGACAATTAGCAGCTTGATTGAGACTGTGAATGGCTCCTTCACTTCTAACCTGGGAAAGATAGGAAGACTCATTCTCAAAATAAAATCAGGATTATTCAAAGTGTTATGATGAATTGCATACAGTAGATGCTTCATAAATGTCTACCTGAATGTAAAATGATCATGCTTATGTACCTGATTCAAAGAATCAAGGACAAGGACCATGAAGATTCTGCATAGACTCTTATACCTAGGTTAGGCATTTTAGCAAACAATGGCATTATTTCAATTATCCTTGCTTGATACATAGTTTAATAAAAGCAACACTACATAAAACATCCAAATATCAATGTGAAATAACAAAAAGTTCTCCTTTAACATATAATAAAACCATATGATACCAAATGTATAACAGCATGTCCCATAGAATGTTACCAATAGGGGGCGGAGCCAAGATGGCGGAGTAGAAGGACGCACATTTAGGAGCTCCAACCCACAGCCCATAGAATTAATGTAAAAAGAGACCCCCATAACTTCTGGACCACTGAAAGGGGTACAGAAACGGAGTGGAAGAGATTTCCGTGCCAGAGAGCCCTGGAGACCCGTCCCCAGGGTTGGTCGCGCCCCGGAAAGTGGACCCCACCCCAGCGCTGCCCTGGCCATGGCCCCAGAGAAGCTGACCCGAGCAGGCTTCAGGGACAGAAGCTCCGGCAGCCGGGAAAGTTCCTCCGCCCACAGAAGCTACAGGTCAGTGAGAGAGACGGCTGGCTGGCTGAGGGAAGTGGGGTGTCTCCGTGACTCGGGCACCCTCGGGAGGAAGCAACGGCGGCAGAGATGGGGGCAGGAAGCAGCGGAGGCAGAGGCGTGGGTGGCAGCGGAGGCAGCAGCAGCTGCGGCCACGGCCCCGGACTCCCCCAGCAGCAGGCAGGATCTTCATTACTGAAAGTCTCTGCATAAACAACCTGAGGGAGCTGAGCCTGGGAGACAGCCCTGCCCCACCCTGCTCCACTGCTGAAGGCCTCTGCATAAAGCCCCTGAGGAAGCCGAGCCTGGGCGGCGGCCCTGCCCCCACCACAGCACCAGAAATAAAGGTCACATTGATTAGCAGGCGGGCGGCGCGGAAAGCACATTTGAATTTCACCCCAAGCACTAGCTGGGCAGATCTAGGCAGGGGTGGACAGGAATCTCAGAAGTCAAGTAACTGGCTCAGAAAATGCCTAGAAAAGGGAAGAAAAATAAGACTATAGAGAGTTTTTTCCAACAAATGCAAATGATCCCAACATTCGAATCTGATGACGAGGACGTATTCTTGCCATCAGGGAAAGATGTGGAGGGCGGGGCCTCAGTACCTCAGACACCCTAGGGGGATGTCAGGTGGGCTCAGGCCTTGGAAGAGTTCAAAAAGGATTTTGAAAAGCAAGTTAGCCAGGTGGAGGAAAAACTGGGAAGAGAAATGAGAGAGATGCAAGAAAAGTATGAAAAACGGGTCAATACCTTGGTTAAGGAGACACAAAAAAATGCTGAGGAAAATAACACCTTGAAAAATAGGCTCACTCAATTGGCAAAAGAGGTTCAAAAAGCCAATGAGGAGAAGAATGCTTTCAAAAGCAGAATGAGCCAAATGGAAAAAGAGGTTCAAAAGCTCACTGAATTTAATAGTTCTCTCAAAATTAGAATGGAACAGATGGAGTCTAATGACTTTACGAGAAACCAAGAAATCACCAAACAAAACCAAAAGAACGAAAAAATGGAAGAGAATGTGAAATATCTCATTGGAAAAACAACTGACCTGGAAAATAGATCCAGGAGAGACAATTTAAAAATTATGGGACTACCTGAAAGTCATGATCAAAAAAAGAGCCTAGACATCATCTTCCAAGAAATTATCAAGGAAAACTGCCCTGACATTCTAGAACCAGAGGGCAAAATAAGTATTGAAAGAATCCATCGATCACCACCTGAAAGAGATCCAAAAAGAGAAACTCCTAGGAACATTGTGGCCAAATTTCAGAACTCCCAGCTCAAAGAGAAAATCTTGCAAGCAGCTAGAAAGAAACAATTCCAGTACTGTGGAAATACAATCAGGATAACTCAAGATCTAGCAGCTTCTACATTAAGGGATCGAAGGGCCTGGAATAGGATATTCCAGAAGTCAAAGGAACTAGGACTCAAACCAAGAATCACCTACCCAGCTAAACTGAGCATAATACTTCAGGGGAAAATATGGTCTTTCAATGAAACAGAGGACTTTCAAGCATTCTTGATGAAAAGACCAGAGCTGAAAAGAAAATTTGACTTTCAAACACAAGAATGAGAAGAAGCATGAAAAAGGAAACAGCAAAGAGAAGTCTTAAGGGACTTACCAGAAGTGAACTGTTTACATTCCCACATGGAAAGACAATATTTGTAACTCTTAAAACTTTTCAGTATCTGGGTAGTTGGTGGGATCACACACACACATGTACACGCATGCACGCACACACACCTACACACATGCACACACATACAGAGACAGAGAGCACAGATTGAATTGAATAGGATGGAACCATATCTTAAAAGAAATTAAGGTAAATGCTGAGAGAGAAATGTAGTGGGAGGAAAGAGGGTGAAATGGAATGGGATAATTATATGTCATTTAAGGGGCAAGTAGGAGACTTTTTAGTGGAGGGAAAAAGAGGAGAGCTGAGAAAAAAAAAAGCCAAGAAGTTTACCCTCATCACATTTGACTAAAGGAAGGAATAAAATGCACACTCATTTTGGTATGAAAACCTATCTTACAGTACAGGAAAGTGGGGGAGAAGGAGATAAGCAAGGGGGGGTGATGGAAGGGAGGGCAAAGGGAGGAGGGAGCAATTTGAAGTCAACACTTGGGGAGGGACAGGATCAAAAGACAGAAGAGAAACAATGAGGGGCAGGGTAGGATGGAGGGTAATTTAGTTAGTCTTACACAACACGACTATCAGGGAAATCATTTGCAAAATTACACAGATATGGCCTATATTGAATTGCCTGCCTTCCCAAAGGGAATGGGTGGGGAGGGAAGGATGGGGAGAATTTGGAACTCAAAGTTTTAGGAACAATTGTTTAGTATTGCTGTTGCTACTAGGAAAGAAGACATACAGTTAATGAGGAATAGAAAGTCATCTGGCCCTACAGGAGAAAAGAGAAGATGGAGACAAGAGAAGGGAGGGATGACAGAAGAGAGGGCAGATTGGAGATAGGGAAAATTAGATGCTTGGGGTATTGGGGTGGGGGGAGGGGATAAAAGGGGAGAAAATTTGGAACCCAAAATTTTGTGAAAATGAATGTAAAAAGTTAAATAAATAAATAAATAAAAATAAAACAGGTAAAAAAAAAAGTTACCAATATCAGGGATCCTCATAGTGCTTCTGTCTAAACTCTAGGGAATCCACCCCACTGCAGAAAAGAGATTCCATATAATACATTGCCTTTTCTACAAACCTCCTCTCAAAAAAACATTAAAAAAGGGGGAAAAACCCAAGGTGGGGAAGAAGCTAAAATGGTAGAGCAAAGGCAGACACTTGTCTTAATTTTCCCAATTTCACCTCCAAAAACTTTAAATAGTGCCCCAAAACAAATTCTGGAGTAGCAGAACCCATGAAAGGATGGGTTGAAAGAATTTCTAGCCTAAGATAACTCATAAGGTCAGCAGTAAAGATCCGTCGCACCTGGGCGAGAGTAAAACGCAGTCCAGTGCAGGCTGCACCTATACTGGCCATGCAGCAAGAAACTAGCAGCAGGACTTGGGGGCAACTGAATCAGCAGCAGAGCCCTTAGCTTATGGATGCTAACGGGGTTGATCACCTGGTCAGAATATTACAGGGGTCCTTTTCTCCCTTAGATCATACCATCTTGGAATAAACTGACAACTTACAGGCTCCCACACCAACTGTGAAAAGAGATGCAAAAAAAAAAACCCAAAACCTGAAGTTTGGGATGGCACTTCCTTTACTCCAAAATCAGAGTTCAACTTAAATACAAAGCCAAAAGGTAAAAAAATAGGATGGAAAAAAATGAGCAAATAAACAAACAAACAAAGATTCTGACCATAGAAAGATATTATGGTGACAGTAAAGTTCAAAACACAGACTCAGAAGAAGACAACAAATCAAAAACGTCTACATCCAAAGTCTCAAAGAAAAATGTGAATTGGTTTCAGACTCAAAAATAATTCCTGGAATACTCAAAAAGTTTTTTTGAAAATCAAATAATAGAGGTACAGGGAAAATTGGATAAGAAATGGTGGTGATGCAATAAAGTCATGAAAAATTAGTCAACAACTTGGTAAAGGAGGCACACAAAAAAAGCTCTGAAGAAAAGAAAACCTTAAAAAGCAAAATAAGTCAAATGATAAAAGATGCACAGAATCCAAGGAAGAGAAGTATTCTTTAAAAAGCAGAATTGACCAAATGGAAAAAAAGATGTACAGAAATTTACTGAACAAAAGAAACTCTTCAAAATGTAGAACTGACCAAATGAAAAAGGAGGCAAAAAAGCTCAATGAAGAAAATAATTCTTTAAAAATTCGAACTGAGCAAGTGGAAAATAATGATTCCATGACAAGAAAAAAATCACATAAAATTTAAGAAATGATAAAGAGAAAGAAAACAATGTAGAATATCTCATTTAAAAAAACTGACTGGGAAATAGATTCAAAAGAGATAATTTAAGAATTATTGGCTTACCTGAAAGCCATGATAAAAAAAAAAAAAAGAGCCTAGGCATCATCTTTCAAGAAATTATCAAGGAAAACTGCCCTGTTATTCTAGTACCAGAGGGTAAGATTGAAATTGAAGGAATTCACCTATCACCTCCTGAAAGAGAAACTAAACAAAAACTTCCAGGAATATTATTGTCAAATTCCAGAGCTCTCATGTCAATGAGAAAATATTGCAATCTGCCAGAAAGAAACAGTTAAATATTGTGGAACCACAGTCAGAATCACACAAGATTTAGCAGCTTCTGTATTAAAGGAGTGGAAGGCTTGGATGTTATAACCCAGAAGGCAAAGGAGATAGGATTTCATCCAAAAATCACCTACCCAGCAAAACAGTATAATTCAGAAGAAAATATGGACATTCAAGCATTATTGATGAAAAGACCAGAGAAGAATAGAAAATTTGACTTTCAAATTCAAGACTCAAGAGAAGCATAAAAACATAAACAGGCAAGGGAAATCATAAAGAATTCAACATTAGGATTTACTATTTAATAAGGAAAATGATACTTTTAACTCCTACGAACTTTCTCATTATTAGGGCAGTTAGAAAGAGTATACATAGACAGAGGGCATGGGTGTGAGTTGAATATAATGGAATGTATTTAAAAGATAAAATTAAGGGGTAAGGAAAAAGGAATGCACTGGGGAAAAGGGGAAGAGAGAGGTAGAATGGGGTAAATTATCTCACATAAAAAAGGCACAAAAGAACTTTTACTATAGAGGGAAAGATGGATGAGGTGGGCAAGAGCACTTTCATTAGAATTGGTTCACAGAGGGAATAACATACATATTCAGCTGGGTACAGAAATTTATCTTACCCTACAGTAAAGTAAGAGGGGAGGGATAAGAAAAAGTGGGGATACTGATAGAAGGGAGGGCATATTGGGGAAGGTGGTAGTCAAAAGCAAAACACTTTTGAGAATGGAAAGGGAGAAAGGAGAGAAAGTAGAATAAACAAGGAGGAGGGAACAGGATGGAGGAAAATACAGTTAGTAATCATATCTGTGAAAAAAAACTTTAATGAGTTTTTCTGATAAAGTCCTCAATTCTCAAATGTATAGACAACTGAGTCAAATTTTTTAAGAATACATGTCCTTCTCCAATTGATAAATGACCAAAGGATATGAACAGGCAGTTTTCAGACAAAGTAATCAAAGCAATCCATAGTGATATAAAAAAATGCACTAGATCATTACTGATTAAACAAATGGAAATTCAGTGAACTCTGACATACCACGCAATGTCCATCAGATTGGCTAATAGGACAGAGAAAGAAAATGATAAATGTTAAAGAGGATGTGGAAAAATTGAGACACTAATGCTTTATCAGAGGAGTTGTAAACTGATCTAGTCATTCTGGTGAGCAGTTAGGAACTATGCCCAAATGGCTATAAAACCATGCATATTCTTTGACCAAGTAATAGCTCTGTATCCCAAAGAGGTAAAAAACAAAATAGAAAAAGATCTGTGTGCACAAACATGTTTATAACAACTCTTTTTGTAGTAGTGAAGAATTGGACATTGAAGAGATACCATTCAATTGGGGAATGGCTGGACAAGTCATGATATATGATTGTGATAGAATACTATTGTGTTATAAGAAATGATGAGCAGAATAATCTCAGAAAAACCTGGAAAGACTTATATGAACTGATGCAAAATGCAGTGAGCAGAACTAGGAGGAGAGTGTACATGGTAACAGTAATATTGTCATGATCAGCTGTAAATGACTTAGCTATTCTCAGTCATACAATGATCCAAGATAATTTCAAAGGACTTTTGATGAAAAATGCTATCCATCTCCAGAGAAAGAACTGATAGAGTCTTAATGTAGATTGAAGTATACTTTTCTTTTAACTTTCCTTATCTTTCTTATTTTGTTTTGGTTTTGGTCTCTTTTCTTTCACAACATGACTAATTTGAAAATATATTTTGCATGACTGCACATGTATGACTTATGTAAACTTGTTTAACTTTTCAATTAGAGATAGGGGAGAGAGTGAGAGAATTTGGAACACAAAGTTTTAAGAAAGTGACTAGTAACCCAAGCCAATAAAGGATGTTCTTATTCACGTACTTAAAGAAGTCTGTGGTTATTTATTTTTAGATTGTTCTTGAAGACTTTGCTCCCAGAGTCATAACTACATAGCCACCAACCCCCCAAAAAATTTCATTTCCATAGAAAGTGAATGGAAATCCTGAGAATCCTGCACAAATGTGATCTCAGAAGTAGTTTGAGGGCACTGGAGAATATTAAATTAACTAATGGAAAAGAGACTTCTAGCCAGTACCTAGACCTAACCAGATGGGTTGGTGGCCCCATTGTCCCAGGATGGTAATGGTCAAAAGCAACTATCTAATTAACCTAGTCATAATTAGATTGATATCCTTTCCACAAAATATACATACAGCATTTGTGTTGCCTCCTTCAACTGCTTATGAAGGACCTTTTGAAGAATGTCTCTGAGCGTCTTGCAGTACATGGAGTAACTGCAGAGCATCCAGGAATATAGTTTTACTGGGAGTGGTTTCAGTCTAACTGATTAAGCCAAACATCTCTACCTTCATATCACCTCCCCTCTAGGAACTCCTGAATTTATTGACCTATAGTGCTCATTTGACAATTCTTTTTTGACTTTTTTTTGCTGCGTTATCTAAGTATATTATTCTTTAACATTTCCCAATGTACAGATTAGACTATGTCATTTCCCTGCTCAAATATCTTCATAGGCTCCCTACTGCCAATACATAAAAATAAAAACTTCTCCATCAAGACCCTCCACAATTTATAACCTACCCATACATTCTTATTTCACATTACTCCCCTTCACAGACTCTGCCTTTTGACTAAAGCGGATTATTAACTGTCTTTTTGGACTTGACATGCCATCTCCTATGTTTGTGCATCTTTTTAAAAAGTTATGATTTATTTATCTTTAACATTCATTACTTTTATGCCTTAATATCTAAAATTAAGTGTCTTTTCAACCCCACCTTTGAGATTTCTCTGGATCTTTCAAGGCTTAGCTTGTTGCCCCCTTCTACATAAAACCTCCCTTTTCTCTCCACATGAAAATGTTCCCTTATCCTCATTTCTTTCTAGATTTGAATTTCTCTCTCTATTTTTTTTTGCTCAATCATGCATTACTTTTCATTATACACTGTTTACGTCATAGTATCTCAAGCTCCAGGAGAATACAACTCTTACAGAGGAGGCATTATCTTTGTTTTTCCTTAAATTTTGTATTCCCAATGCCTAGGACAATTGTTTTACTCATGGTCAGTAATTAATACAAGCTTATTGAGAGAAATATATGTTTCATCTTGTGACTTAAATTGCAAGCTCCTAAGAAGAGGGATCATGCCTTATGTTGCTTCTTTCTTCCCAATAGAACAGTCAAAGCCCAGGGCTGTCCAATGAATATCTTTTGGTTGACTGAGTGATAGATAGTTGATGATTGCTGTCATTGTTTTGTTTGAGACATTTTGAGATCAGGTTGCAGGACGGAGAACCAAAAGGGCAAAGCTGACTGAAAGTGACCAGGGACTGGTTGGAGGCAAAGCAATAAATTAGAATCATAGAATGTTAGAGTGGGAAGGGGTGAGTGAACACAGACTATCATAGTTGGAAAAGACCCTAGAGACACATAGATAGATACATAGGCAGATAGATGGTAGATAAATACATGATGGATGGATGAATGGATAGGTAGAAAAATGATGGCTAGATAGAAAAATGATGGGTGGATAGATGAATGATACATAAATGATAAGTAGATGGATAAATGATGGATGGATAGACAAACGATAGGTAATGAAAACATTTATTAAGTACTTATTCTGTGCCATGTATTGTGCTAAATGACTGGGTATACAAAAACAGGATAATAATGTGCTCCCTATTCTCAAGAAATTTACATTTTAACAAGGAAAGACAGTACATAAAGAGAAGGGAAAAGAGCTAAGAGAGAGTACTGCACTGGGACAAAGCTACTGGTATGGAGAGTAAACATGGAGGGAAATAAAAATCGTGACTGAGTGTTCTGATGATATGGGGTTCCATCTAGTCTGAGTCCTTCATTTTACAGAGGAGGCTCAGAGAGGGCAATGATTTGTGTAGGATCACACAGCTAATTAACAATAGGACCATGACTAGAAGTCTCCTGACATTCTAAAAAGGGATCTCTCCACTGTACTTCACAATGGCTCTACATATTAAACATTCTCCTGCAGCTCCATATTCCTTCTTTCACAATTTCCCTTCCCTTCTCAGATCCCTGGGTTCTCTTCATTTGCCTGAAAGCTCAGAGTTCTCTTTCCTCTATTTTCTGTGTTTTTCTTCTTTTCCTCATCTGAGGCTATCTCCTCCTCTGTAACATGTAAGTTTCTTGAAGACAAAGATCACGTTTTTGCTTTTCTTTGTGTTTCCAGAGCTTTGCATAATGCCTGACACAGAGGAAACACTTAAATGCTTGTCAACTACCTAGTTAACTACCATAAAGAGATAGGGAGCATGGTACAATGCAAGGCCACTGGCTCAGTCAGAGGTCCTGGGTTGCAGCTTAACCTCTCTGGGCCTCAGTTTCTTCATCTATAAATGAAGTGATAAGACAGATGGCATCTGGCATCCCTTCTATCTCTTAATCTATGACCTGATGACCCTATGATTTCTAAGGTGTTTTCTAGTTTGGACATATTTACTACGCTTTCCCAGACTCGGGGTCATTTCTTCCCTTATCAAAATATCTGGAGCCATTCCAAGGAAACTTGAAAAACAAAAAGGTATGATATATAATAATGTGAGATTATGTGATAATGAACCTTCCAGGGTTTTATGTGGGTGGTGAAGTCCTCCAGATGATCCTATGTGCATATGACGTTTTGCTGATTTCCTTAAGCCCTAGAACCTTGCAGATTTTCCTGGAAGAGGAATAGTCACTTAAATGAATATGGTCCGTCTAGCTGCACAAAAAAAACCAAGGGACTGAAGAATGTCTAATGGACAGCTTACAGAACCTGTCCATCAATATGTATATCTGGGATAGAAGGTACAGATGGACAATAAATTTGGCTCAAAATTGAACTGGAGGAGGAGAGTGGGTCAGAGTGCCTTCTAGAGATTGCAGATCTCATTTAAAAATCCCAAGCGTCCTATTACAACAGACTCATATTTTTAATAACAACATTCTACTGATGATCTGGATAGAAGGAAGATATGGATTACAATGATCTCCAAAGAATCAAACATTAACATTTTGCCTACAGCAATGGAGAAATCCATGGTGAGCATGCACAGACTGCAACACATAACACTAGTAAGGAATTCAAAAGAGCAGGAGTAAAACATGCCAGGAAGGAATTGTACACCTGGGGTGGGGGAGGGAGAAAGATGAATTGGTCCTGTGACAAGAGTGAGGGATGACAGACAAAGAGCCAAAAAGCTTCCCTAGTAGAACCATACCATCGGGGTCATCAAAGCAGACCTCCATCACATTGCGTGCTCCTGTATGGGGAACATAGGGGAGGGCATGGACATGAGTCAACCCAGGATGGGCAGACAGGAATGATTTTGCATCTTTAACACTGGGAGCACCTTCCCATCCAATGAGATCAAACATCCATTTGAGTATTTGTGTTACTAGAGAGAGAGGGAACAAACACTTAGTAAGCTTTTACGTGTCATGCATTGAGCAGCATGGGAAACACATGCTGAAATACGGGCAATAGACATGCTTCATCCCCTAGGTCATTCTTGTGCAGATGGATGAACCATACTCCTTTAAGTGGCCACAGATCTTTTCCAGGAAAATCTATAATGTCCTAGGGCTTAAGAAAATCAGCAAAATGTCATATGTACACAGGATCATCTGGAGGGCCTCACCACCTACATAAACTTTGGAAGGCTCATTATTACATAATTTTTTTAAGTTTCCTTGAAATGGCTCCAGATATTTTGATAGGGGAAGAAATGAGCTTGAACCTGGAAAAGCATAATGATTCAGTGGATACAGTGCTTGACTTGGAAGAAGGAAGATTTCTTTTCCTGAGTTCAAATCTAGATTCAGACACTTAGTAGCTGTGTGACTCTGGGTAAGTCACTTTAAATTGTTTGCCTTAGTTTCCTCATCTGTAAAATAAGCTGGGGAAGGAAATGGCAGACCACTCCAGTATCTCTACCAAGAAAATCCCAAATGGGGTCATGAAGGGTCAGATATGGCTAAACCAACTGAGCAGTAAAATGTGCCATGTATTATATTATAAGTTTTATGACTATTATCTAATTTGAGCCTCACAACAACCCTATGAGGTAGGTGCTATTATTATCCCCATTTTACAATTAAGGAAACTGAGGCAGACAGAGGTTAAATGACTTGCCCAGAGACACACAACCATTAAGTGTTTGAGGCAAGATTTGAACTCCAGGCCCAGTGCTCTCTCTATTGTACCACCTAGCTGCTATCAGGTATTTTACCTGAACCCTTCTGGGGATGTAATGTCTTAGCTTAGCCTAAAGGAACAGCTCTACTAATGGGGAATTCAAGCAGTATGGGAAGGATATTTTCTCTAGTCAGACATTTTGTTGTATCTCACACCCTCCATCCCTTGATCAACAGACTTTATTAAGTTCCTGTTGTGCTTGAGGCACAATGCTAAATGCTGGGATGCAGAGACAAAACAGTCCCCTTCTTTTCAAGGAGCTAACATTTTATTTGGAGCACACCGTATATACACTTAAGTAAATACTACAAATACAAAATAATTTGGGAGAAGGAAGGTTAGCCACTGGAAGATCAGGAAAGGCTTCTTTTAGAAAGTCACACTTTAGCAGGGCTTGGAGGAGAACCAGGGCTTCTAAAAAAAATGGAGGTGGGAAGGAAGCACATTCTAGGTTTGGGGAAAATAACCTGTGTAGACATGGGAGAAGGAATGTTTTGCATAGGATAGAGACACAGGTTGGAGCCTGACTTGGAAGGGTTTAAGGACCAAATGGAGATGTTTGTGTTTTGTCCTAGATGCAATTGGAAGCCACTGGGACCTTTTGAGCTGGGACAGCTATGTGAAGATAGGTTGGAGAGGGGAGACAGAGGACAGGAAGGCTAAGTAGGGGATGATGGCAGTAGTCCAACTAGTTAGTACCCCACAGAGAGGGCTATGCTATTTAGCAGTCCAGGTGGCAGGAGAGATTCTCAGCTTTTCCTTCTGTATGACTTTGGACTAGTCATTTGACATTTCTGGGCCTGGGTGTGCTCATCTGTAGAATGAAGAGGTTTAGATGACTCTGCAATCCTAAATCTATGAATCTGAGGTTTCTGAAAGAGAACGATTCAGTTGACTTTGGTTTAAACTCAGACTTTGCTACTGAATAGCCATGTACACTCTAGGCAAGTCACTCCTTCCTCCCACCTTTGGGTCTCGGTTTCCTTATCTGTAAAATTAGGGAGTTACATTAGGATCTCTTCCAGTACTAAAGGACTACACTAAAAATCATTCTCCATGACAAGTTTAATCTTCATCAAGACAATAAAAATCTCAAACTTGGCCTAGAGGGAAAAAAGACTATTCAAGAGGCAAAAGGGTGAAACTCCCAATTTTTACTTCTACTTCAGTAATGATGTAAAAAGTGGCACCTTTTCCGGGCTAGAAATAGACTGTCTGGTATAATTTAGCAGCCACAGGTGAAATCACCAGTCATTTCTCAAGCCACAAGCCTTGCTGTTAGATCCAGCAGTGAAATTCTACACACACAGCACTCAGGGTTTGATAGAGACATTTGTTCAGTTCTTTTTGTATTCCTCATTGACCGATCAACAAACAAATGCCCACAGAGAGGTTAACAGGATAGTTGGATCCTTTGTCATAGGAGGTTGGGAACAGGTGGACACCAAAGGTAGAAAGAGCCTGAAAAGGGCTTGGCAGCTATCACACCAAAGGTACTGGTCCTCCCTGAACACAAGAGCATTCCGAGTTCTTATCAGTCTGATCAGCCACAGTTGGAAACACTGAAATTTCACTTTACAATGGTGATGTCATTTTGGTTCTCTTCAAAGATGAAGGACAACAGCCAACCAACCAATCAACCAAGATATTACTTCAATATGTTGCTTTGCCAAGTGCTGAACACGTTATCTCATTTAAGCCTCACAGCAATTCTATGAGGTAGGGCCTATTACTAGCCCCATTTTATAGATGAGGAAACTGAGTCTGAGTGAAGTCAAGTTACTTGCACAAGGTTACTTAACCAGTAAACAACTGAGAATAGGATTTCAACTCAAGTCTTCCTAGCTCCAAGTCCAGCTTAATATTGACTGTGCCACCTGTCAAAGAGAAATCATTCCTTTGCTGCCTTTTTATTCAGGTATCTGAAATAATACATGGAAAAGTACTTTGCAAAAGTTAAATTTTTACAAGTTTCATAACTGTAGGTACAATTATGGCAAGTTAGCATTATTTCATCTTCTCATCTATCAGGAAGAACATTGTTGAAGGTTGAAAAGTTATTTTAATAATTCATGTCATTTATTTGTAGGCCACAGGGATATAAGATTCCCTTCTTTCATCCCCTATCCTCCCCTCTATTAAATCAACTATACCTCTCATTTATAACCCTCACTGATAAAAGAAACATAATTTCACATATATTCTCTTCGAACTCTACAAGAAATAACTGTTAGGTCATTCTGGAATTATTATGTCCATCTTTCAGATGAGGAGACTGAGGCCCCAGAAGATTACAACTTGTCCCAAATCACATAACTCAAGAGCCATGAGTTGCAGAGGATGAAACCTCGTGTAACAAAGCTCCAAACCATCCTGGGAACCTGTCCCTGGATCAGAGATTGGAATGCTGGCCATGTCCTCCTAGTCTAATTCAGTCTGTTGCCTCTGGTAGTCCAACATTCCGATGGAACGTGCCCTGGACCTCCTCCTCGGCTAAGCAAGCCTCAGTTTCATCTCAGACACTTTATAGGAGTACTTGTACCCTCTTCCAGTTTTCCAGTTTATTCCATTGCCAGAACTCTCATGGGGACCTCTGAGGTACAAGCCGTTCAGGTTAGACAGATGGCAAACCTTGTACCACCAGGCTCCGCTATATGTACGAGCACAATTTCCTTCACTCTGGTCATTGTCTCGATCTTTTGTTGTAAAGGAATAGTTTTTATGGTAAGTCAGTGAGTCACCTGCAAAGGAAATGATTTAGACCAGTATTTACTTATGGTAAAGGTTAATCTCCTTAGTCTGGCATTCAAGGTCCTGCACAAATGGGCCCTACTCTATTTCACCCCATCTTACATTGTTCCCTTAACTATGTTTTCTCAGTTTCCATATATGTAATTAATTAATAATTTAGGAATAAAGATATCTAATGTTTCTTTCATCTCTGACATTTTAAGTTTTAAATGTTCCTTTCAGCTCTGACATCCTGTGTTCTAAAGATAAGTTTCACATCTTATCAGATGACATCTCTGCTTCAGCCTATCTCCTGGTTCTCCTTCTTTGCTTTTGGTCCCACTGACCTTGCATGACCAAGACCTCATTGGGACTCACCTGCATCACCTTCCATAAAATCTCCTAGGATCAGCTTGTAATTTTCAGTCTCCCCTGCAATCTGGAATGAACTGTACTTGGCAAAGGTGTGGTGGCCGTCAAAGTCACTGAGATCTACCCGGAGCTCGAAGGTTTCTATGAGAAAAGGATTTGAAAAGATTTTGATCAGACGTTTCCCAAACCACAGGTCTGACTGGTAATTCCAGGATTGAAGTTCTGTATACAGTGGCTCTGGTAAAGACTTGGGGTCAGTGCCTCTGTATTTCTTGTCATTCAGTTGTGTCTGATTCTTCATGACCCCTTTTGGGATTTTCTTGGCAAAGATACTGGAATATTTTGCCATTTCCTTTTTTTAGCTCATTTTGCAGTTGAGGAAAGAGGGTGAAGTGATTTCCCCAGGGTCCCGCAGCTAAAGTGTCCGAGGCTAGATTGAACTCAAAAAAATGAGTCTTCCTGACTGCAGACCTAGCACCCTATCCACTGTGCCACCTAGCCCAACATTCCTTATTGATCAGTCAACAATGAATGCTCTGAGGGAGGTTAACAGCGAGGTTTGTCAATGGAAGCATCTGTAAGCAGTGGAAAGGAACAGATCTCGATGTCAGGTGGCCCTGGACATGAACTTGACAAGTTGCTTTTAAACCCTCTGGGGCTCAGTTTTCTCAAAATGACTAACTAACATTGATTTAATGCTTCTAGGTTTGCAAAGCAATCCTCGATCCAAACAACCCCCTGAAGCAGCAATTATTATCATGTGCTTGGGTGAGTTGTAGATCTGGGGTTGGGGGAAGAAGGAGGGTTGGATGGGACTGGGGAGGGGAGATCCGAACAGGAAGAAGATTCCAGTAATATCCTTACAGGTCTTTCTAGGTCTCCCACAGAGTCTGGGTTTTTCCCAACCATCATTTTTGAATTCAGGTAACTTGCAAAGATTGTTCTTACCCTCCATCACAGAGGAATGGCTGTATTTTGAGGAGAAAGATGCCAAGAAGGCCTTCACCACCAAGAAATTTTCACAGTGCTCTGAACTTAATGACTAAAATTTCAACACTCCAGCTTCATGCTTTGGGGTTAAGCAATATCCTTTCCCAGGCCCTCTTTAAAATATAATCATTTCCACAAAAGATCATGGTGTAAGGTCATTGACATCTCAGGGTGAGTGATTTTATCCAATCCCTGATTGGAGGATGTTGAACAGCTCAGGGCCCTGGGTGACTTTGGGGGCCTGAATCAGTCCTCCCTCAGATCCTTACCTTGAACTGTCAACAAATGAAGGTTATCATTGCCCATCCAGAAGTCCCCCAGCTGACTGCCAAAGCCTCTCTTGTATTCAACCCAATCCCGAAAGAAATCCACAGAGCCATCAACCCGTCTCTGGAAAACCTGTGGGGGAATGAGGGAGTCACAGTGGGAAATCATCTACTGTCAATTCTGTAAGGGGCCTTGGAGAACACCTGTACAACTTCTCAATTTTATAGATAATGAAGAAACTTAGACCCAGAAAGGAGAAGGGAATTTTCCAAGATCACATAATCAGTGGCTAAGCCAAGGCTTGTCTTGGTTCCTCAACCTTTCCACAGGGTTACTCAGCTAATCTTCAATGAGTTGATACTTACAATCCATCCCCCACCATCAGTGTCCATGTCACAGAACACAGTCAGAGGCTTACAGACTGAGAGGATGATGGTGTACCAGCCACTCAGGGTGTTCCCTTTTCTGAGCAGCTCTTGGCAGTTTCTACTTCCTGGGGAAGAGATAGGAGAAATTCCAAATCAGCAGAGGGTAGATGCTTATTTGTAAGAGCAAGTTAGACCTCACCTGTCCCTGGACAATAAAAAAACTGGCTTTCGAGTCCTCATGACTCAACCCAAACTCTCCCTCATCCATTGATCTTTCTATAAACTATTCAAGTTCATATTGTTTTATCACTTCCCAGAACTCTCTTAAAATTCATTACATTTAATTTTTAATGCCTGTGGATCAGACCCAAGGTTTTCTCAGTGAAGGGACGACCTGATAAGAAAACTCAAGCTACGCAGATCTGTAACTACTCCAAAACTCCCAGTCTTAGAGAATTCCCTGGACATTGAGAAATGATGTGACTTCCCCAGGGTCACACATCTAGTATGTACCAGAGGTAAGACTTAAATCCAGGACTTCCTGATTCCATTTAATATACCCCACTATTTCTCATTAATACTCAATATCTTTCCAGAAGTTGCTGTGTTCTATAAACAAGGCAGAATTAAAGTAGTTCAAAAGAAATGTGAGATGCAAAGATTTAGAGAATGCACCCCAAATGTTCACATGGACTGCTTGTACCCAACCTGTGGTAGAACGTTTCGAGCTTGTAAATCTGATTAGCCCCACTATAACTTGACTCTGTCACAATGGTGTTATTTTGGTCCTCCTCTAGAACAAAGGACAACAACCAACCAACCAATCCTGTCTTGTGTTTTCCTGCCTAATCATTTATTTTTGTTCCTTTTTTTCTGTTTTGTTTTTGTTTTTACATATGTCATCACTTTTCTCCAAAACAAGTACAGGGTATTTCAAAAGTCTTAATCTATGCCTAGCTCAGGTGGACTTAAAATTACACTAAAAGTTTTGGGACACCTTGAACAAGCTGTTGATGAGGGTATAGATGAAGGGAGGAAGCTCAGCATCAGAGAAACAGAAACCAACCTGGGCCTGAATTTAGTAAAGCCACTGATTTCAAGTGGACCTTTGATTGAACCCTCTCATCACCTCCCAACCCTATCTTTCAATACCCAAACCTGGTCCAAAGTCAGGTGGGGTACTAGGAATCAGGAAAAGTCACCTGTCTTGCATAGGTCAATTTCTGCATCAGCTCCTGCACATGGGAAGAAAACTAAATTAGCTTTTGGAAGTCAAGGCACATACACATCCACCCTCAGGTTCTGCCTACATATATACTAATAACTTAGGTATCAATACTTCTTTAAGGTACACACACACACACACACAAATGTGAGGTGGGTGGTGTAAGTGTGGCTCCTGCCGTCAACACTGCTTTGAGTCTAGGAAATGGAATTTAGGGGAGGTGTCCTGACTGACAGCAGAAATTGACTTTCTAGGAATAAGCAGCCCAGTGAATGGAGTCTTAGGGTACTGCTCTTGCTGCAGCAGGCATGCAGGTTTTATCCATGGGGTTCTTTGATTTCCTTTTAATTACTTACCTTTGGGACCCATTGGTCCTGCCTTCCCAGGAGTCCCAGGGGGGCCTCTCTCCCCTGTAGATACCAATGAGATGGGAATGGTGATAATAAATTGTAACATTTAACTTGAAATTCAGACTCCCCTTCCCACCCAACCCCCAATCAGTCTCACAAACTCCCTAGATTATAACTGTAGAGCTGAAAAGGGACCTCTACAACTCTATTCCTCTCCTTTTACAATAAAAGAAATGAGGTCCTGTGACAGATAAATTAAAATAATGGAGAAAGTGCAATCCAGGTTATGTGACTTATTAACAAAACAGGCATAATAAATGGTCAACAGACTCCCTAGTTTGTCCAAAGACCCTACATACAGAGTGAGACAGATTTTTTATGTATTAAAAATAATCAAATAAGACCAATTAATTAAACCGAAAACAATTGACAAGACAAAAGCCAGGGTACAAAATTAGGTAACCTGATTTCTATCTGGAGGAAAGGTTGAAGGCTTTCCAAGTTGAGAGGGGGGAAGAGTACATTTTGGCAGAGTTGGTAGGAAGTCAAGTAGGTTTTGAAATCTTTCTTTTCCCAGAATTTAGAGATGCTGATTAATTGCAACCACCTGCATTTATGAAACAACAGATAGCTCTTGCCACCTAGTTTCCCATGGATGACTTGCAACAAAGCAACAAGATGGAGGATGATACATGTGGCAGCACAAGATGGAGTCAGTGTTCATCAGATGGACTCTAGCAGGTTTTCTTGATTCCCATGCCAAAAGAACTGCATTTTGTAACTGATCTTTGGTCAGCCTGGAGGAGTTAAATCACTCATTCAGAGTCATCCAGGTCATAAGGGGATTTAACCTCAGACCCTCAGACTCCAAAACCAGCATTCCTTCCTCTGCACTATGGTTACCTCTTGTCGAACGTTAGTTCTTCCAGCCTACCCTGACTCCCCTTCCTGAAACTCTATCTCACATATAGTCTATATATGTATATACATATAGTCTAAGAGAGAGTCGAGCCCAACTTGGATTTTTTCAGCACGTGATTTTTGCCCTAGAAGACTTGGACTCAAATTCTTGGATTCCATTTACTGTCTATGTGGTTTTGGGACAAATCATTGCTATCTCTCTGAATTTCACTTCATTCACTTATTTTCTGGTCAGACATATGATTGCACTGGGGTAGCTAACATCACATGAGGAAACTCCTACCAAAATGTTTCTGCTGGCAGTCTGTGGTGTTAGAGAGTTCCTTGAAGACCCAACGAGGTTGTGACTTATTCAGTGTCACAGAGCATGTATCATGTCAGAGGCAGAGCGTTCTGACTTTCAGGTTGGTTTTCTTTGCATTAGGTCACATTGCCTCTCTTATACCATAAACACTTCCATGACCTATCTCACGAAGTTGTGAGAATTGAGGATGATCATGTTTGTAAGGGTTCCATAAATTATAAAATAGCTTGTGAAGGCCAGCTATAGCTAACACCACAATGTCCCCCCAACTCTACCCTTCTACTATGACTACTACTAGTAGTAGCATTACTGCTACATTATGAGTCTTAATACTACTACTGTGAGGATTACTACTGTTAAGATTATTACTAGTATAATTACTACTTCTATTACGGTTACTGTTGTTACCGCTACTCTTACTGTTGCTGCTGCCACCATGACTATTACCACTAATATTATTACTACTACTGCCATTACTACTACTGTTCCTATTATGATTCCTCCTGCCACTTTTGTACTGCTGCGACTATTGCTACTTTTACTATCACTACCAGTACTATTGCCACTAACATCACTACTGTTGCTATTATTACTACCACTATTACTACTGTTATAACTATTATATTTCTTACTACTAGTACTACTATTGCTGCTATTACTACCACTACTAGTAATAATATTAGTTCAAATTAGCTCCTAGATTCCTGAGTTAATAAGCTAAAATATGACCTCATAATCTAAGCCATCTATTCACTCATAGGTGTATTTCAAAGTACGTTTATTTTCTCTTAAAGCTAATGACATTTTTTTCATCCTTAGAATACAATTATTTGCTCTAAACATCATTCCAAGAGCCATGATGTGTGGTGTAAGAACCGTAGATTGTATATTAATTATGTTGGTGACTATGATTGTTAGGGAGGCTGTATAATATAGTGAGCGATCATAGAGTCAGGAAGACATGCCTTCAAGTCCAGTCACTTAAGTCTCAGAACCTTAAGCAAGTTAATAGTGGTAATCAGTTTTGTTTTTTGGATGGGGGTGGAGAAGAGGGGAAGTATTTTGGAAACGGAAACTAAATAAAAAGGCATAGAATCCCCTCCCCCCAAAACTACAGTGACAAAAACTACAGATCCTTGATGTGTCAACATGTTAAATTTATTAATGGTAATGAGTATATTGGTCATGATGGTGGTGAATTGTTTGCACTTGTAATCTATCAACAAACAGGATTTAATGCTCATCCAGATCTGAGGGTAGTGGTATGAGAGATGCAAAGATGACTAAGGTGACCCTTCCACTCCTGGATCTTTCCATGCATAAGAGAGATAATGGTAAAGATTACAGTTAAAATAGTAGGAGTGGTGAGAATTCTGAGTTCAGATGAGTGAGAGATACCACATCCAGCTGGACAGTTTTGATAAAGCTCAGTGTACAAAATGGGACAATGGCTATTTGGGGGAAGCAGGGCAGGCATTGTCACCATTTGACAAGAAAAGTGAAGTTGAAAGAAATTAAGTGAAGGGATTTGCTGAAAGTCCCATAGGAGGTCAGCAGTAGAGCCAAGACTAGAACCCAGATCTTCTGGCTATATATGCTAAAGTATGAACTTGTGAACTAAGCATAGTCCCTCCAAAACTTAATTATTTTCTGAAAGGACTTTTGAAAGATACTTATTTGCTCTAAATAACATGTGAAGAGCCACAGCTTATGGCCTGTGAACCTCAGCTTTTCCAGCTTTATATTGTATGACAAGAGAGTCAGTGTTCTGTGACCATTTCCAACCCATATCAACCAAAACCTATGGACCTACAGGGTATGGACACATACCTCTCTTTCCATCAGAGCCAGCTTCTCCTTTGGGACCAGGGGGTCCAGGAAGTCCTGGACAGCCTTGGAGTATGGCAAGTTTGTCAGACTCCCCAAGACCCACAATCTTTACATCTGCAGAATGTGCAAAACATACACACACATACACCACTGAGTATTGTATTTTCTACATATTATATCATATTACATTATATTATATTAATTATGTCATATTTAATTTGATCTTCACAACATCCCTGAGAAGTAAATATTATTATTATTTTTATCACCATTTTATATATGAGGAAATTGAGTGAGAAAAAGGTTAAGTGATCTGCCCAGTGTCACAAGGTAGTAAGTATCTAGGGCAGTATTTTAACTCACTAGAGACATGTAGAAGTTCTGGGAAGAGAGGAAAGGGGTAAGAGGTTAGTGGAGAGAAGAGATCCTCTTTCTCAGAGAACACAAGGTTATAGAAGAGAAATGAGAAAGAGCGGGATATTTTTGAGAAGAATGCGTCTCCATGTTCCTCAGGACTAGATTCAGGAAGAAATGTCAGTTCTAGAGCTTAGAGCTATCTCTGGGAATCACACTCACCTGGGCACTGACCAGGCTTCTGAGCAGTGGAGGTCATGAGGCACATACATGCCAAGAGCCAGGCAACTCTGTCCATAGCCTGAAATGGGCTCTTCAGCCTCAAGGCTCTAGTCACTTCTTGGTGCCTTTGTCACTGGCTGCCAAAGGGTGCCCAATCTTATAAAGGCATTGGAAAACCAGCTGTCATGAGCCTTTCTGTCTTCTTTCTTTTCCCTCTTGGGGTGAACTGTTTGCTTTGGCAAAGTATCAGATACTGGAAAAGAATGTTCTGCTCTAATTAGGTCCTTGGGAGTTTGCTGCTTCCTAGGGACTCCTTTTTTCTTTTTTTCTTTTCTTTTCTGTCCAAACCTGTGATTTCCTGATGAATGATCCCTATTGCAGGACAGCCCCAGGCATGCTTCATTCATTTTCTCTGACCATTTCCTCCACAGCTTCACCAATCACTTTGGTGCCTACTCCAGAGATCATGCTCATTGAGGAGCTTTTATTCCTTCTATCTGAATTACAGTACTGGGGCACTGATTGGTGACTCCCTGGCCATCTCCTCTACAGCCTCGTTAACTGCCTTGGTGCCCACAGCAGAGACTTCCCTTCCCAATCCTGACCTCCACCCACATTCACCTAACCAAGTTTGGAACCATGATTAAATCAACTCCTAGAAGAATGTATGAATCTCTCTCTGAAGCAATATGCCCTGTTCCTCTCTGCTCTCTGAAGTATATATTATCTCCCTTTCTTGGAATGCAAGCTTCTTCAGAATAGAGATTATCTTTACTTTTTAATTTGTATACTCAATGCTTAGCACCATGCTTGGCACATTTGTTGCTCAGTTGTCTTTTAGTCTTGTTGAACTCTCCCTGACCTCATTTTGAGGTCCTTGGGTTTTTTTTTTT
The DNA here is from genome assembly GCA_023548195.1 of Bettongia penicillata ogilbyi. Classification (NCBI taxonomy): domain Eukaryota; kingdom Metazoa; phylum Chordata; class Mammalia; order Diprotodontia; family Potoroidae; genus Bettongia; species Bettongia penicillata. The sequence continues at coordinate 3,686,621 of JAJHZJ010000080.1, read as the reverse complement.
TTACATTTCCTTCTCCAGCTCATTTATACAGCTGAGAAAACTGAAGCAAATAGTATTAAGTGATTTACCCAGGGTTACACAGCTAGTAAATGTCTGAGATCAGATTTGAACTCAGGAAAATGTATCTTCCTGACTCTAGGCCTGGTGTTTTATCCATTGGACCACCTAGCTGCTCATATATGCTTGGCACATAGTAAATGCTATTACCAGTGTGGAAACATCTTCAGTGTAGATTATCCACTCATCAATAATTTATATATTCAGAGGTTTCGCTGGAACTCTGAGAGATTACATGATTTGCATGAGTTTATATAGCTGGTTTGTGTCAGAGGATGAACTTGAACCCAGGTTTTGCAAGGCCACAATATTACTCCCCTAGGAATATAGTATGGAAGAACTAGAAATGACTTCAGAAATCCTTCATCTACCCCACTCCCACTCCCCATTTGACAAATGAGGAAACTGAGAATCAGTGAGAAAGGTGAAGACTTGCCTAAGTCAACTCAGGTAACTTATAGTCAGTTAAGATTCCATCAAGAGGTCTCTGATTTCAAATCAAATAGTCGTTTTTTTAGGTTCAATAAATTTATTTGGGGGTAGTTAGGTGATATAGTGGATAGAAAATCAGGTCTAAACCTAGGGAAAACTCATCCTTCTGAGTTTATATCTGTCTTCAGACACATACCAGCTGTGTGGAGGTAGCTAGGTGGTAGAGTGGATAAAGCAGGAGTCAGGAGGACCTGAGTTCAAATCTCACCTCAGACACTTGACACTCACTAGCTGTGTGACCTTGGGCAAGTTACTTAACCCCAATTGCCTCATCCTGGGTCATCTCCAGTCATCCTGATGAATATCTGGTCACTAGATTCAGATGACTGGAGGAAAAGTGAGGCTGGTGACCTGAACAGCCCTCCCTCCCTCAAGACAAAGTCAAGTGCAAGTCATGTCATCATTTTTCTGACAGCATGGTCTTTTTGGACAATGAAGGACAAACACACTAGTAGTGTGATCCTGCACAAATCACTTAACCCTCAGTTTTTGTTTCTGTAAAATGAGCTACAGAAGAAAATAGCAACTACCCCATCTTTGCCAAGAAAACTCCAAATGGGGTCACAGAGAGTCAGACATGACTAAAAGCAACATCAGCAATTTATTTTTTTTTAATCATAGAATGTTTCTTATAAAAGACCCTTACATTGTGTATAGTGCTCTAAATGGATACCAAGAACAATGGATAATGGGTATTCTTTATTCCTTATTCCCTCCGTCCTCCCCCAAAATTACAGTGACCACAAAGCAAGGCGTTCACAACAGGAACAGGAAGAGATTTTTTTTTTTTTTACCATCAGCAATGAACAAAAATAAGATTCATTCTCTCGACAGCTGTTCCAAAATTTCAATGGGAGTTTTACACATCCTCCCCCACCCATTTTGTTTGTAAAAATGAAAACATTACATCTGGTGAACAGCAAAGATTTCACTATACCTCAAATGCAGAACACCTATGAAACAAAGGAGTGTTGACCTTTTGAACAGGAGCAGATTAAACCCGAGAAGATGCAGGATACTTTCAGGTCTTCACTAGTCTGAAAAACTTTGCAGAATACTGCTTTTCCCTATAAAAAAAGAAAAAAGTTGCATTAGAATGTTTCAACATCTGCATGCTGCTTCATCCTCGGTTGCTTAAATATTGAGCATTCTGAAGAAAATCATTCCTACCAATTTTAGATCATTAAACATCATTATGAAACCATCAGAGTCGTAGGTTTCATCATAGAAATCGGGACATAGGGCTGTGCGTATCCTTTGATTGGAGATTCAGATATAAAGATCTATTGGGACTTCTATGCATTCCACAACCCCACTATGCTTTCCACCAATAAAAACAACTCTCTCAGTGGAATGAGGACAGCTTTCATCTTCCTGGAAATGCTTGATAGTTGTCTGAATGTTCTCTTGAAGTTCTTTGATTTCATCATTTTTGACCACAATAATTTCTCCTGCCAGTCTCCGATGAATCAACAGTTTTAATTTATACTCAAAGTCACTTCTTTATAGTGCTGGCAATTTAAGCACTCATTCCACAGCATCAGATTTGACCGGAAGTTGACTGGTTGCAGTGGGTGATGGCAGCTTCCAATGTAGGAATGATTTTCTTCAGAATTTTTCCAATTGTTTCATTATCCGCACTTACCCTCCATAAGCACTGCAAGGTCACTGCTGTCTGTCCGCTTAATAAAAGGATTTGTTCTGTGAAGTTTGGATTCGGTAAAAGGGCCACACTTGAGGACCTAAAGGGTCACATATGGCCTTGAGGCTGCAGGTTCCCCATCCCTAACAATAGCACAAAGCTACCTTCAACCACTACCCCAGGTGATTGAAGCTAGACAGAGACCAAGCACAGGTCTCCACTCCCCTTCCCCATTCCCAAATCTAATACTTTTTCCATTCACTGTATTCAGTCAGTTCTCATTTCCTTCTAGAAAGAGCAGATATTCAGACCCCATTTGCAAGGACATTTCCATTAAAAAGAGCTTACTTTGCACATCTAGCTTTAAGTAAAGGCCAGACATCCAAATTGCCCCATCTTCAATTGGCTTGAATTGAACAGGTCAACCTTAGGAGCTTGGTACAAGTGACCCCATGCTGTCTTTGCTGGGTAGGACATTCTGTCTTTCTGACTCACCGACAGCATTTATTGTCTATATTATTCAGGAGTACTTATCACATACTGCTGTGTACTGTCTGTTACATTTGCATGAATACATTTTGTTGCCTCAACTAGATTGTGAGCTCCTTAATTAAAATAATAATCCCTTATATGTGTGGGACCTCACTGCCTCACCCCTGGACTTTTGCAGTAGCTTGCTCTTCTGGACTCAAGTCTCTCCTTACTCCATCCCCTGCTCAATCACCACAGTGATCTTCTCAATGGAGAAGTCTAAACATGACTCCATCCCTTCCTACTTCACATATTCAGTAAGTCCCAGTGGCTTCCAATTGCCTCCAGAATCGAATAATAAATCCTTTACTTGGCTTTTAAACTTCTTTGTAACCTGTCCTCTTTCTCCCTTTCCAGTCTTCTTCTATTTTGTTTCCCTTCTGCATAATCTATGACCTGGGGGCAGCTAGGTGGTGCATGGATAGAGCACCAGTGCAGGAGTCAGGAGGACCTGGGTTCAAATCTCACCTCAGACCCTTGACACTCACTAGCTGTGTGACCTTGAGCAAGCCACTTAACCCCAATTGCCCCATCGTGGGTCATCTCCAGTCATCTTGATGAATATCTGGTCACTGGATTCAGATGGCTTTGGAGGAGAAGTGAGGCTGGTGACCCGCACAGCCCTCCTTCACTCAAAATGAAGTCAAGTGCAAGTCATGTCATTATTTCTCTGATGGCATGGTCTTCTTCAGCAATGAAGGACAAACACACACACACACACACTCTATGATCTAGTGACACTGACGTCCTTGGTTTTTTTTACACAACAACACCCCATCTCCAGACTCCTCTGGGCCTTTCTGGATGATTCTCATTTGGAACTCTCACCCTCATCCTCTCTATCTCCTGACTTCCCTGGCTTCCTTCAAGAATAAGCTCAAATCCCACTTTATGCAAGAAGTCCCTCCTTATCCCTGGTAGTATTTAATGCTAATGTCTTTCCTCCAAGTTAAATGGTACAGTTGATAGGTACCAGCCCTGGAATTAGGAATACCTGTGTTCAAATCTTCACCTCTACTTCTTTTCCTGGACATTGGCTCCAAACTATGCAGCTCCTGACCTATCCTACATCCTCTCCTTTCCAGTTTCTCTTTTTGTGTCATATTTGCCTTGCTAAACTATAAGATACTTGAGGACAGGCACTGCCTTGCTTATTTTTATTTGTAGACTTAGTACTTAATTTCTGGCACATAATAAATGCTCTATCTGTCATTCATCCATCCATCTATCTATCTATCTATCTGTCTGTCTGTCTGTCTGTCTATCTATCTATCTACCTGTCTGTCTATCTGTCTTCTATCTAGAGCTTTTTCTTCTCTGTCTTTTTCTCCATCTCTCTCTTTGTCTCACTCTCTCTCCCCTAATTTCCTAACCTATAAAAGATTAAAATACTCCTCCCACTTCCCCTATAGTGTCTTGACAAGGAAAATGTAATAAAACTGTGAATCATTATTACTATTCTTTGAGGGCAGACACTATTATACTTGAGTCTTTCATTGGACCTTTGAGTTTCCACAAGTAGGAGAGAAGGAAAAGGAGCCAGACAACTTGCACAAGGTCCCCTGCCCCTCCTGACAACAATATAAGATTGCAGGGTGGATATAACTTATTCCATCTAGACTCAAATTGTCAACTCTAGAACCCTATGGAACAATCTTATACAATGATAGTAGGTAAGTTGTAAGCTGTGGTTCATTACCAGTCTCTGGACCCAGTTGGATAGGATTTGACCTTGAAGGTTTTTCAATGATTATACTCTTCTGGACTCTTTTTGCCCTCACTCAAGTTCTGCTCTGAAAAGGTCAACATTTGACTGATGTCTTTCCCCTGAAGGGTTTTTAGTTTTCCTACAAGTGCACAGGTTAACAAAACATTGAAGATCTGTCCTAATAGATTTGATTTAACCTGACAGAAAATGCAAAGTAGCCATACCTCAGCTCAGAGACATCAGGAAAACACCATTCCCTTTATAGTGTGCTTTTACCTTTCCACAGGGACTCACAGTCTTCCAAACTTAAAGGACTATGTCTTGAATGGAGCTTCTTTACAAGGAAAAAACCTTGAGGTCTCTGGGGAACCAAACAACTCACTGACTCCAACAGACTTATACCTCTCCAGAGACCTACGCTGTGCTTACAACTTAGAGAGCTGCCGAAGCAGTTTTCCCTCCACAGGTGATGGCATTAAGCATTTATTAAGTGCCAGGTATTGTGCTAAGTGCTAGCGATGCAAATACAAGAAAAAAGATTGCCTCTGCCTTTGAAGAACTCATACTCAAATGGGAGAAGACAAGATACAAAGTGACATGAAAACTGGGAGTGGAGAAGAGGAAAGAGAGGTACTCATGATGGGCCAGGGTGTTGAAATCAGGAGAGACAGAAGCAAAGTTGGGAAAGGAATGAAGGTTGGGAGTCGTGGGTCCCTCCTCAAAATGGAAGACCCAGAAAGAACTTATCAGTTACTGAAAGGGGCCACAAGAAGAAAGAAGCTAGCATTTATTAGAGAGTCCAGAGATAGACCTTCTAATGGGCTAACTTTTTCTAAGAAGCTTCAGAATTCATGTGACTTACAGTATTGCTCTAGATGGGGCTGAAGAAAATGCCAAATTCAGGTTTCTCTTCCATGCAGGTGCCCTGTGCCTCATTGCTCTTTGACCAGCTCTCCTCTTGCTGCTTCCTTTTTCCTGGTCTCACCAGTCTTTCTCTCTTGACGACTTTCAATGTTCTTTCCATTTTTTCATCACTGAAAACTCCTTCTTTTCTTGGGGTAACAAGTATGTGTAAGTCAAAGGTGTCAAACATCTTCTTGGACCAGATTAAAATGCAATTAATAATATTTAATGGAACATTTAATATATAACAAATATTTTAAAAAATAAATAAAAATTCAAGAAAGCATAAATAACACTACATTTTAAAACTAAGTCAATATGTGGCCTTCAGGAATCCTTATGTATGGATCAGTATTCCCCATTTTTATTTGAGTTTGACACCATTGGTGTAGGTCTTGGCATAAGTGGCTCTGTCTCCTACTCCCTATCAGTTGGTTTATTGGGTTTCAGTTTCTTCAGGTACAAAACCCTAAGGATAGACTCTATAGATGTGCAGGCCTCTTTCCATATAATGAGGTCCATATAAGGGAGTCCAACTTTCTCTTTAAATCTAATCCAGGCCAGGTAGTACAGATGTGTGAGGTAAGCAGTTAACTTGAACCAGTGATGGAACAAAGCCCTCATCAATGGAACGAATAGGATTCAGGCATAATTGCTGGAAGCTAGGTACTATAAGAATTATTATCCCCATTTTAAAAAATTAATTTATTTGTTTTCAGTTTTCAACAATCACTTCCATAAGTCTTAAATTTCTCCCCCCACTTCTCCCCTCCCTTCCCAAGACAGCATACATTCACATTAAACACATTTTCACATTAGTTATGTTGCATAGATGAATTAAAATGAATAGAAAAAACCATGAGAAAAACCAAACCAAATCAAAACATAGCACAAGAGAAAATAGTCTGCCTCATTCTGCATTCCAGTTCCACAGTTCTTTCTTTGGATGTGGATGGCATTTTGCCTCAAGAGTCCTTTGGGAATGTTTTAGGTCCTTGCATTGCCACAAAGGCCTAAGTCTATCAGAAACAGTCCTTGAACACTGTGGCTGTTACTATGTATAGTGTTCTCTTGGTTCTGCTCTTTTCATTCAGCATCAGTTCATATAAGTCTTTCTGGGGTTTCCTAGAGTCTGACTGTTTGTCATTTCTTATAGCACAATAGCATTCTACCACATCCATGAACCACAACCTGTTCAGTCATTCCCCAGCCAATTAGATATTCCCTTGATTTCCAGTTCTTGGCCACCACAAAGAGAACTGCTACAAATATTTTTGTACATGTGGGACCCCTTCTTATTTTTATGATCTCTTTGGGATGCAATTGTAGAAAAGATATTGCTGCATCAAAGGCTATACATGTTTTTGTAGCCCCTTGGGCACAGTTCCAAATTGCTCTCCAGAATGGCTGAATCAGCCCACAACTCCACCAACAATGAACCAACATTACCACCCACCCACATCTTCTCCAACATTTATCTTCTTCTTGTTTTGTCATGTTAACCAATCTGATAGGTGTGATGTGGCACCTCAGAGTTGTTTTGATTTGCATATATCCCCATTTTTTCAGATGAGAAAACTAAAATTTAGAAAGAGTAGTAAATCTGTCCTGATTGTTGTGTGAATGAGTAATAGTTTACCCAACTCCATATTTAGTTGTGTCCAATTCTCCATGACCTCATTTGGGGCTTGATCTTCCAGGCAAAGTGGGTTACCATTTGCTTCTCCAGCTTATTTTACAGGTGAGGAACTGAGGCAAACTGACTTGTCCAGGGTCACACAACTAATAAATGTCTGAGGTTGGATTTGAAAACAGGTCCTCTTGACTCCATGGCTCCACCAAGCCACCTATCTGCCCAACCTCCTATATTTAGCTGGCTCTAAACCATCTTCACATCAGAACCTACCTAGCATAAGTATCTCCCTATATCCCCTGCTGCTGTCTCACTTCTCTCTATCAGAAACAACTCTCTAAACCAGTAATGTCAAACTCAAATAGAAAGGGATCCCTGGGGGTTGCTTACTAATTCAGAAAAACTACAGGTTAATATTATCTATGTTGCATTGTATTTTCATTTATTTTGTTACATATTAGTTTGGTACCTGCAAAATGTTTTGCAGGGTAAAAATTTGACACCTCTCCTATAGAGCCAGGCCTCCAGAGACCATATATGCTTCTCCACCCCATTCCTGGAGGAATTAATCTATACAGATCTATGACTCTGCCCAGATGCTGAGCTGTCTTGCTTGGTGAGTAACTCACCTTACTTATTGTATCTAGCTGTGCTCAGACCATGCTTTATGTGCCCTCAAACTACCTAACATGAAACCAGCGCCTGCCCAACATGGGCAGCTTGTTTTCTGTCCTAGTATCACCCTTCAACTCCATCCTCAGCTTCCATCTCTTGCTCAGGTAATGCTCAATATTATCATTGCTATTGGAAAAAAGTATAACAAAGGACTACCTTCTGGCCCTACTCATAATCCCAGTGACTTCCTGCAACCCAGTTCTCATCCTTGGCCATTACTCTCCTGTGTGTTTTATTGCCTTTTTAGAATATAACCCACCAAGCTGTACATCTGACTCTCTGGACTTTGCTGCCATTACTCGACTGCCTTCATATTCTGGAACTAGACTTCTACTCATCAGGAGATAGCTAAGTGGGGCAGCTCATAGAGCTTTGTTTCTGGAGTCAGGAAGACACAAGTTCAAATATAACCTTGGACACTAATTACAGTTGACCCTGGACAAGTCACTTAATTTCTGTCAGCTTCAGTTTCCTCAATTATAAAATGGAGATAATAACAGTACCTACTTCTCAGGGTTGTTGTGGGGATCAAACATTGTATTTTTAAAGTGCCTCGCACATTATAGGCACTTAAAACCACTTGTTTCCTTCCTTCATCATAAAAAAGATCTGGAATTTTGGTCCACTGTAGGTCACATATAAGTATGATATCACAATCAATGAGTCTTATGTGGCATTAAAAGAAGTCAAAACATAGAAAAAATAAGGTGACAGTTTTGTTGTAATGTGGTTAGAACACATATGGAGAATGATATTCAGTTCCAGGCACTTCATTTTAGGAAGGATATTGGTAAAAAGGTCTCTTCAAATGATCTCTGAAGTCCCTTCCAGCTTTGAGATTCCAGGATTGTATGGAAGCTTTTGTACTCAAGTTCTTACAAGGAGACCTCAGAAGACAACTTTTGTGGAAGAATGAATGCATGAATGATTCTAACATAGAGACAGTATGGTATGATGGACAGAGTACTGGACTTGGAGTTGGGAAAACTTGCATTCAAAAACATAAGATTCGTCTAGCACCAAGCAATTCAACTCCCATATGCCTCGGGCAACTCCCTTGGATTTATCTGCTAAGTCACAGACAGGTATAATCATTATTTGGAGAGATAGTTCCCACACCAGGGGCTCCCCATGCTGACAAAATTTCATATTCCTTCAGCATCCTCAGAATTATTTCCATCCTCACGTAGGTCCTAGGACTGACTTTAGCAAAAATGACAACTGCAGAGCCCACAACCTCCCAGGCAGATCTAGCTCTGAGGTATTAATGGACAGGAAGGAATGAATAATGGCAACGCTAATCAGGGGACTGGTGCAGTCTCTGAATCATTCCTGCCTTACAGGAGCACATGGTGAGATTTGCACATTTCCCACACAGAGAGTAACAGGGAAGTCAGCACTCCTGCTCAGAGCTGGAATTGGGGGTGGTGAGGAGGGGTAGGGTATGTGTTACCATCTGGCCACCCTGCACTTGTCACAGTAACTCCTTCAGTCCTAGGTAGTCTCAGAAGAAATATTTAGTCTAGACCAGGGAGAAGGACTTAAAAAAAACTTAAGCACTAATGTTTTCACAAAAATACATTATTAATTAAGCACCACATGACAAGTTATCATTTACTGAGATGTAATTTTTTAAGTTATTCAATGACGAAAGGAAGGAAAAAAAGAAAGAAAAAGGAAGGAAGGAAAGAAGGAAGGAGGGAGGAAGGGAGGAAGGAAAGTGGAAAGAAAGAAAATGAAAGGAAGGAAGAATGGAAGAAAAGTGGAAGGGAGGAGAGAGGGAGGGAGGGAAGGAAATAGGAAGGAAATAAGGGAAAGAGGCTTTTCTCATCTGCACTATTGACAATTTGACATATATCTTCATGGGATCCAAAAATAAACAGTCAAAGACAAAGGAAATCAAAGGTTTCCTTTCTTTCAAGACCCAGTTTAGATCTCTCTTCTTAGAAGCAAAATGGTAACTAGACCAGAATGTTGTCCCAGGTTGCTGTTATCCCAAGCATAATGCTCCCTTCCCAGAAAAATGCCCTTCTAATGCTTTCTCTTCATGGTCAATGCCATCCTGAAACCTCACCCGATTGTTCTCTAGAGTACAGTGTACAATTGCTACCAAGGACTTTTTTGAGGGGTGGGATGCAACTGTGTGACATGACTGAGCATGTTGCTCCTTTAAGAAGCTTTATCCCTACTTCTTTTCAAGTGTATTTGCCCCAGGTACAGTTTCAGTTAATTATAGCTGTGAAGTCTTTCCTAATCAATCCTTTCTCTGAGTTTTTATAATACTTATTGTCCATTGCAGTCATTGAGAACGCAATATAGTGTCTTGTGCTTTTTTTCATGTATGTGTCTCATCTCTCCAGCTAGGATATGAACTCTTTCAGGACAAGGGCCATGCCTTTCCCTTCCTTTTCATCCTCCTGGTGCCCAACTAGACTTACAGTAGGCTTTCAATAAATGCTTATGAAATGAGCAAATGAAATGGGGACCAGACTGGATCTACTTTGGATGGGTAATTTGGGTTTTATCTTGCTCTGATCCACTAATGAAGTTAGTTTCTTTTTTATTTTTATTAATATATTTTCTTTTATATTACATTCCCTTCCTGCTATTTCCTCCACATTGATAGCAAACCATAAAACAGAGAAAAACAAATTCAAGCAAACTAAGCAACACAACAGTGACGTTTGACATTGCATGCTTTCTTCCATGCTCATTATTTTCCTATCTCTGCAATAAAGGTGGAGGGAATCAGTCTCATATCTTCTCTTTGGGGCCATGTGTGGTTATTAGTTATTGTATTAGTTATTATAATTTCATAGAATTTAGTTTTTATTTTGGTGGAGTTGATCTTTCCATTTTCATTACTCTTGTTACTGTGTATTTTGTTTTCCTGGTTCTACTTACTTTATTTGGCATCATTCATGTGTCTTCCCATGTTTCTCTGAATTAAGAAAAAGTAGAATTTAGTTGGGGGTGAAGAAGCCAAGAATACAAATGACAGTCTGACCATGGATATGGTCACATTGGAAGAGGGAATGGCTATCATTTTTTACAGCAAATTAATATCCCATTCCATCTGTGTAACAAAATTTGCTTAGCCATTTCCCAATTGACAGGTATTTACTTTGTTTCCAGTTCTGGTCTACTACAAAACACTCTTTTATGAAAATTTTGGTGCACTTGGGACAAAGCAGTAAGTTTCTTGTTGAGCTGAACCTTTTAACTCTTAATTCCATCTTCCTGTTTCACTTTATCCCATCCTATATTATTTTGATCCCTTTGGGAAAGATATGATGGAGTCAGGACTCTTTATGTGCTTTGGGATGTAACAAAATAAATATTCCTATGGGATTCTTAGAGTGCTTTCTTTCAGTTATTGGAACACAAACATATCTTGATGCCAAGTGATACTGTGAGATTGTGAAAGTCCAAACAGAGTGCCAGGAAGTAACCACAGCTCATCCTGCCAAGAGTGATTGCAAGTGTCAAATTAGAAACTCAATTATTTTTTGAGGTGAGGGTAAGGATGAGGGCAGTACAGGGGAAAATGGGGATAGTTTCTACTAAACCCTGAGATTTTCTTTATGCTGAAGCAAGAAATGAAGATACCCATCTTGGAATTTGTCCATATGAAGACAGACCTTCATTGCATAGCTGATGAAGCCTACACATTCTCAGTCATCAGCGAAAGGGCAGGGAGTAGAGAGAAATGTTTGATGAAAGGTCAGTGAGAGCTAGTCTGGAAAACAAATTGAAACTATCTAAAAGTCATGGAAGTGTATATAACTCTTGGTCCAGAGACAGTACTCCTAGTCATCTGCCTAAAAGAGGTCAAAAACTGAGGGAAAGGCCCGAGATGTACCAAAAGACTTATAGTAACACTTTATGTTGTAGGAAAGGACGGGAAACAAAGTGGGTAGCTGTTAACTGAGGAAGGGCTGAACAGATTATGGTGTATGTGTGTCATGGAACATTACATTGTAAAAGTGATGACTATGAAGAATTCAGAAAAACTTGGACAGATTTGTGTGACTTGACCTAGAATGAAATGAGCAGAACTAGCACAGCAGTCAACAAGCATTTATTAAATGCCTACTAGATACCAGGAACTCTACTAAGCACTGGGGATAAAAACAAAAGGCAAAAGTGATGTCCCTTGTAACCCCTCAAAAAAAGTCCGTCATCTCAGTCCAAAAGGGGAAACAAGATGCAAACAGCTATGTACAAATAAGATACAGAATAAGTTGGAGACAATCAGCAGAGAGAAGGCACCAGCATTAAAGGGGATTTGGGAAAGGTTTCCTGTAGACAGTGTGATTTTATTTGGGGGGGCATGTACCCTAAATGGAAGGGGAAATAACTCTGAAATACTCTGGTCAACAATACTCACTTAAGAAAATGGGGATGAAGGATGCTTCCCACTTCCTGTGAAGTGATATGCTCAAGGAGCAGAATTAGACTTTTATTTTCAGATTAAGCCAATGTATTGATGTATATTTATTTCCCACAAGGAAAGACTTGAATTCAGGGAGAAGGGGGTGAGTTAGTAGGTTGTGATGTTACAAAAAAGAGAAAGAAATGAGCATCAATAAAACATCAACAATAGACTGAAGGAAGCAAAAAGAAATTTACAAGGAGACACAAAGGCAGAGGATGATTGTATTACTACCTTGTTAAATTTAATATACGTTTTTCAAAAACAAATTATCTAACAGCAGCTCGCAGATTCATATACAATTCTTCTTTATTCTGTCTGTTAAAATGTTTGTTTTTGTTGATGTTTCTTAAACTCATAAAATAAAAACATAACAATAAAAGGTGCAGTGAGGGTGGAGGCAAGCCCAGATCCCCTTGGGATTTGGAGGAGGTTGTGAGTGGTTCATATCTCCTAGATACAGCTCTAAATTCGTTCTTCAAGAGAAGCCTTGACTCAAAGGATTCCCCCTTAAGGAATACTTAATATGCAGTGATGAGAAGGTTATAGGGATGCTGTATGTGTGTAGGGATGTGGGAAAGCTGGGGAGTAAGGAGAGTCAATTCAACTCAACTTTTTAAAAATATCTACTGTGCACAAGATTATGAAATAGGCAAAGGTGATTAAAATATAGTTTCAAATAACTCTGATCTTGAGGAGGTTTACCAAAGGGCAAAAGACAGATATCCAAATGACTATGATGGAAGGAAAATTTAAATAACTGCAAAAGCAGAATGAGCGTGGGGTAAACAGGGGCTTGCCTAGGGTGCCAATATCCAGGGCGACACTGGGGAGGTGTGGGGTGGCGACTGAGCATTTCCTTCTCAGGAGGTTGTACTTTCTTCCAGGGTCTAGCACTATCCTTTGCCAGTCTGTCTTGCTCTTGTGAAAGTACCCCTGAGATTAATACGTCTATTTTTTCTACGAGTTAAATTACCAGGCAGGTGCATGGGGCACAGAGTAAGCCTATTTGTCAAAAGGAACCAATCAGGAGCCTGCAGTGAGATGAAGTCTTGATCATTCCCAGACACCTTTGCTGGTGGTTTGCTGGTTGACCCTGTTCAGCTGTGCATCCAAAACTGGCCTAAACTAGCTTTGCAGTCAACTGCAAAAACCTCCTGCAAACCCTCCTGTTTCTGTGTCCCACTTGTTCCTGGGAAAGACTATCCATTCCTTTCCCTAATTCTTCAGAAACACTCCCCTTTGTGGTTTTCAAGCATAAATTACTCTTGCCTCTTCTAGGTTGTGGGTTCCTTTGTACTTTGTACTGGAGTGCTTCAGCACTAGTGTCTGATTTTCCTCTAATAAAATTTTGCTGCCTTCAGCTCAGCTTGGACTCCACTGCATTTTGAGGCATGTTCCTCTCCTAGTTGACACTCTAGCATAAATGACTCTAAGTCAGCAGCATCAGAATCTGGTGACCCTATTCACAGGGCCTACTTTGCCCCTATTCTCTGTTTGGAATGAAGAATGGACTCTCTGGGGTCTGGGTCATCTCCTTTTCCAGTGTGGCTACATCCATGGACAGACTGTCATTTGCATTTCTGGCATCCTCAATCCCACCTAAATGTGTCCCTCATGCGAGGATTATTAGTTATGGCTTTGGACAGAGAACTGTCAATAAAAGGGCAGGAGAGTGCAATGCAGTATTTCAGAAAGAAAAGATCACTTTCACTGGGGAAGGGGATATCAGGGAGGGTGTCATAGACAAACTGTCACCTGAGTGAGCCTTGAAATAAGGAAGAGATTTAGACAAAGAAAGTTGTTCAGTCGTTTTTTAGCCATGTCTGACTTTTTTACTACATTTGGGGTTTCCTTGGCAGAGAAACTGGAGTGGATTGCCATTTCCTTCTCCAGCTCACTTTACAGATGAGAAAACTGACAGGGTTAAGTAACTTGCTTACAGATTTGAACTCAGGAAGATGAACTTCCTGACTCTGGACCTAGAACTTAGCTGCCCTTAGAAAAAAGAAAAAAGTAATGAATGATTCATTCATTTCTATATTCTAGAAGACTTAGGATACTTCCCCCAAATCCAGAAGAAGAAGACTGTTAAGAAACCTATGGGTACTCTGAAAGAAGACAAGTCAGGGTAGGCAGAGTGGCCAAATCTGAGTTCAGAATCACATAAGAACACCTTCTTATGCAAACGGAACAAAGCCTCAGTCTAAGTTGAATCACCAGGAGTCCAAGCCAGAACTCAAGCATTCTTATAGACGATTGGGCCTGGTCTTAGCCATCATGTCCAGGAACAAGTAAGATCTGCCTTCACCATCTGAGAATACAAAAGAAAGCAGAGTCTGATCCAAGCACAAAGCCCCTATCCAATAACTGAGGCTAGAGATATGAGTAAGCCAAAGTAATTGTTGAGCACAATGTAGAAATACTATGGATTGAAAAAATCCCAAGAGGTAAACAGAAGAAAATTTACAAGAAGTCCAAGTAGAGCCTCAAAGAAAAGAATAGTCTGGTTAAAAGGACTGTAAGACAGTCTTGAAGAAATAGACAATGTAATGTCAAATGCAATGAGAACCAGGGAAGAAAGAATGAGGAGAAAAATGAATCTCTCAGAACAGAAAGTAGTAAACCCTACCCGAGGCTCCATCAGTGTATCTGTTATGGATCTAGACTTTTCTACAATCAGACACCACCATTTTAGCTGGAAGATTTTCATGAACTCTCAAAACAGTCAGCAAACTACTCTCTGCACAAATACATATACATACATTGTGAATTTTTTCTTGTCTCATTCACTTTCTCCTGTTCCCATTACCGACTTTAAATTGCTGTATTTTGTATATAGCTACATAATAATCCTTTTCCATCTTATGTTTTAAAATGTTTATTAATAGATATTATACTAATATAATAAGGATTCCTCCCCTATCCCCACAGAGTATGAGCAAATATATTCATCCTACTACCAGTGGACCATTGGAGAAGAAGAAGGAAGGGAGTTTCTGCCCATGCATGACTCATTCATTGAGAGTCTCTAGCTGAATACTGAAATAATATAGTTTATATCACATGGTGTCATGCTGGTAGGAGAAAAGATGGCATACAGCCTGGAGGTAGCCCTTTAAAAGGGTAAGAAGATGTGACTTCCAGGAAGAATGCAGTCCAGTCCTTTTCATTGCCAACATAATGATGGGGGAAGCCACAGCTCCTTATATGAAGCATGAACTCAACGAATTGAGTTTAGACTGGCATCCCTGGTTGCCTTTGGCTCTCTCGTCTGTTCCCCTCCTTTAGCCCTGACCTTGTGAGAACCAAAATTATACAGTACTGGCAGCTGCTGTCCTCTCCTTCTTGAGTACCCCAGCAAGAGCACAGATAGTATCTCTGAGCAATGGCAAAAGTAGGCTGGCACCAAGGAGAGAGTTGGCATCAGAGAGAGGCCACTGGAAAGAGGTGGCTTGAATGTCTTATTGGACGATGCCAAGAGAAGTAAAATGTAACACTGTTAGTTGGGAGTCGTGCAAGCAAGTAGTAACCTCTCAGCTGACTGTCCTACTAATAATAACTTGAGACATTGAAGCCTGTTTAAATTATTCTGTTAATCCACATTATGACTTCCACTATGCTTAACCACTGATTTCTGTGTAGGAAAAAAAATCACATCATATAGAATTTTTTTAAAAAATTCTTTTATTTTCAATTCATGAAACAAAACAGGTATTTCCATAACATAGTACAATAAAAAAGATTATTGCACGTAAACTGTGAACCTGCCTTGTTCAACCTGATATTCCCTCTGAATATACAACATATTTGTCTTGTAAATTTCTTTTTTCTTTTTCATTTTTTCTTCCCTCCCCTACCCTAAATATAGCTATCATTGATAAAAATATATATATATATATATATGTAGCCATACACGTATGCATAGGTACATATGTGTATATATTTTTTGTGTGTGTATCCATGTGTATGTGTATACACACACAAACACATATATACATGCACACACACACACACACACACACACATGAGATGGAGAAAGAAATGGCAAACCATTCCAGTATCTTTGCCAAGAAAATCTCAGATGGGCTCACAAAGAGGTGGACATGTCTGAAAGAACGTTACAACAACAGCAATAAATCTACTAGGTCTTTCCTGTGTGGGTAGTTCATTCAGACTCTCTTGAGTGATTATGGATAACACCATAGAAGGTTCTTTGCTGCTCTATGGGCTTATGAAAATTAGCACAATTAAATTCATGACCAGAAGTGTTTAGAAGACATTTAAAAAGGGGCAGGGGAACAAAAAAACCCAATAAAGACCAAGGCTGAAACTTAGATGGTCTGAGGAATGGAGGACAAAGGAAATGCGCTTCTTGTTTGTTGTCTGTTCATTTGGCTTTTTTCTATTAAATGCTAAGTATTTTATGTGAGATGTCATTACTTACTTGATATATTTATGTGGTCATTTGTCTTCGTTTATTGTTAATAAATTTATAATTTTTGAAAAAAATTTACTCAAAAAAGTTGGTGTTCGTGAGTTATTTCCTGAACATAAATGTCAGATAAGCAGAGAAAAAGAGAAATGAAGTGGACGTATTAACTGCAGAGAAGACACAGCATGAGTATTGGCTTTGATTTATCTCTCGCAAATGAAATAAGCAAACCAGCATTGCTAATAAGAATAGCTAACGTTTATGTAGTACTTACTAAGTGCCAGGCACTTTGCTAAACACTTTACAAATATCTCATTTGATCCTCATAACAACCCTGGGAGGTAGATGCTATTTTTATCCTCCTTTTAGATATGAGGAAATGAGGCCAACAGAGGTTAAGTGATTTGCCCAGGACTACATACCAAGCAAATGTCTGAGGCTGGATTTGAACTCAAATTTTCATAAGTTCAGACCTAGCTCTCTATCCACTGTGCCACCTCAATGTGGAGCCAGTATCTAGGGTCCTATAGTTACTATTTATCATTTGACCAGCAATCCTGAGAGTCTTCTCCTCCAGATTTGATACACATGTTTTGTTTTGTTTTTTATTAAAGGGGTCATCCCTTGACTCACTTCTTAAAGAAGACTATTCACTGAATGGGTGTTGCCTTACTCAAAGCGAGAATCTGAAATGGCTTTAGCCTCAAAGGATCAAAGTCTCCCACTGCATCCTGGGCCATCTCTAGTCATCCTGGTCAATGTCTGGCCACTGGAGGAGGAGTCACTGGGTGACTTTGCACAGCTCTCCCTCACTCAAATCAAAGCCAGTTGCAAGTTATGTCATCATCTTCGTGACATCATGGTTGGTCCTCTTTGAGAACAAAGGATAAACCACAAGGTCTAAATTCTAGGTTATAATAGGATAAAAAGAATTAAAACTGAATGGAATCTTAATGACCATTAAGTTAAATCCCCTTATTTAACATATGAGGAATCTAAGAGCAAAGAAAGAAAATTTCTCACCTAAGATCCTACAGGTAGTAAATGCCAGATCCAGGATTCAAATCTGGGTACTCTGACTTCCAATCGAGTACACTTTTCTTTGTGCCAGCTAATGGTACCTAGTGTAGGGTGAGCAGGATGGTGTAGGAGTCCAAGAACCAGGGGGTGACCAAGCTTTTATGGAACAAATAGAAAAGTCTTTGTGAACATTTGTCTTAATATCCTTTCAGATCCAGGTGTTCAGAGTCATATAAAATCCTTGTTGTGCCCAAGGGTACATGTCCTTGTTGTCTATATTTGAGAATTACCAGAATAGGACCTAAGATAATACCCTTTGCACCTTAAACTTAACTGATTATGTTCAACCTGAAAAGAAATGGAGAAAAAGTAAAATCCCTGAATAAGTTTTATTATAGGAGTCACATGTAAATGCAAAATCAATATAAAATGATGTAGTATGAATGTAAAAATGTCATTTCTATTTATTTATGTTACACTTTTTCAATATTTCAATTTTCCCTGGCCATTTCCAAACCATGTGGCCCATACTCTGGTCATCATTTTCAGCTTCTCTGTGGATTTTCCACCAGCATTTGGGCTCTGCCCCCAGACCCTGGGTTCTGATAAGTGAACTTGCACCAAAATTTCCCCAGAACAAAGTCACAACACCACTTCCTGGGGATTTCCACCTCAGCAACAACAAATCTACTTGGTTTTCCCTGTGTGGATAGTGCATTTAAACTCTCATGAGTGAATATGGATGACATTTGGAAGGTTCTTAACTGCTCTAGGGCTTATGAAAATCAGCACAATTAAATTCATGACCAGGAATGTTTAGAAGACATTAAAAATAAAAAACAAGGTGAAGGCAATCAGAACTTAGATGGTCTTAGAAATGGGACAGAGAGGAAATGTACTTCTTGTTTGCAGTCTGTTAATTTGATTCTGTTCTGTTAAATGTCAAGGGTTTCATGTGAGATGTCATTTATTTGGCCATTTATCTTTGTTTATCGTGAATAAATTTATGATTTTTGAAAAACTTTCTCAAAAAATGTTGGTTTTCATTGGCTATTGGCTGGACATAAATGCCAATAACATAAAGAATAAAGAAAGGAAATTGGCATGTTAACCATAGAGAAGACTCACACTCCAAATATTGGCTATAAATACATGAAGGACTAGCACATGGAAAAGGTGATAGACATTTATTTGATGTGCCTGAAAGTTATAAAGAGTCATATTTCAGCTCAATGAAAGAAAAATCATTCCAATAATCAGCATTGTTTAAAAATAGAATGAGCCGTTTGTGTCTTTAGAAGCATTCGAGTTGAGTGAATGACTATTAGAGATATGGAGGAGATTGCTATACTCGTAGAATATTAGAAGTACTTTTTCATCTCTAAAATTCTACATGTCTCTATACTGATATTAAAGTATTTGTACAAACCTTTAAATGTGAATGTCACAGGATCCCTAGGAGGGCCCTCCTTGTAGCCCAGGGGACAGATGGACACCGTGGGATCCTGCCTGGCTCAGCTAGTTTCTTTCCTGGGACTGGTGCCACAGAATGTGGTGTGTGCAGGGAGGGCTCCAGGCCTCCTGGGGAGCTTCAAGGCACAACCAGATTGGGCCGCCCCCACCAGTCTGGTCTCTGGCTCATTAGGAAAGAAGTCAACACATTCTGAGCCCCTACTCCACAGGACATGGTTCTGATTACTATGGGGAGAAACCAAAAGAGTTAGAGAGACAGACCTTGACCCAGGGAAGTTTACAACCCATAACCTAGAGGAGCAAATGTAACACATGCAGAAAAGTTGGAAAGCATTGAAAAAACAAATGAAGGAAAGCAAGTTAATTAATTAGATGCTGTTCTTCTGACACGAAATACTGGTGACTGAAGAATTAAAAATGAGTATTACTCAGAGGGCAATGGAGAGGCACATGGTGGGTGTAGATAGGCTGCGACGCATGACAAATAAGGAGTTATGAAGGAGAACTTGAGTGAAGGATGTCTTTTAAGAATTTTATGGTAGAAAAAGGCAGTGGATTGGTCATGTGGCAAGAGTAGGTGAAAGCTGTAGAACAGTCTGTGTATTCCACTGCTGTCTTTGGAATGTCAGGAGAAAGCTTCCCCTTTCATATTGGCTAGACTACCAGACCGTAAAACTTATGAAAGACTGTGGACAAGAGTTACATTGGATAGGCAGAGGATGGATGAGTGGACTTCTTTGTTGGAGGGAATGTCCACATTGATGAGATCTCAGACTCATTTGCCTATTGAAGTAACCCATGTAAACATATAGTTTGGGCAGACCACTTCTCTCTTGGTCTCAGTTTCCCTGCCTGTAAAATGAATGAGCTATACTAAACCACTTGTAACTTTCCTTATGGCTCTGGAATTCCAGGATTCTGTCAGTCAGGTGAAAAGCTTCCATTAAGTTATGTGCCAGGCACTGTGCTCAACTCTGTGGATTCAAAGAAAGGTAAAGGGCAATGTTTGCCCTCAAGAATTTTACAATCTAATGGACTGTTCAGTTTTTAAAGAAAATATTTCCTGAGTTCTCATTGTATGCCCAATTCTGGGGTGAGCAGTGGGAGAGAAAAGAAGGGAAGACACAGCCTATCCTCCAAGAGCTTATCTTCTAGTTGATTTTTTCCTAACTGAAAGAACTGGAAGACAATATAAGGTAATTTGTGATAAAGGGCTAAATGTCAGGGATCTAAGTACAGAGTCTAAGTATGACCAGAGTTCAGAGTCTAAGTATGACCAGTAACCAGAGTTACTAATGATCTCTTATTTGCCACATCCAATGGGCTTTTTCTCCATTCTCATTCTCCTTGACCTTCCTGCACTTGACCTTCTCCACTGTTTCCTGCCCAACTCTTCCCACACCCCATCCTTGATGGGCATGGGGGGTCTTCCATGGCTCTAGGGTCAAAAGACCTGGACTGAAATCTCAGTTTTATGACCTTGGGAAAATTACTTTCATCTCTCCAAGATTCAGATTGGTCATCTTGCATCCGTAGGTAATGGGCCAGTGAGCTGATTAAACTCCTTTCTAGCTTTGTCTATGACCTTGTCATCTGTCCTCTAGCCCCAAATCCTGTCTCTGAAACAAACTGGCAGAGAGAAGACAAAAATAAATTTGATCCTTGTTTTTATTCATGTCACTTGCCTCAGTCTTCTCACAGAATCTATGTTGGTATGTCAGGTAATCTAAATGTCACAGACCTTTCTGCCCAGGAGGTCTCTTCCACACCCGGTAGACCACAGTATCATGCATACAGTTAGCAGGTCCCTTTAACACTCCCAAGAGCCACTGTAATCTGATTAAAATCTGGGCAATATTTAACAAGTAGATAACAACATCGGATAGATAAAATTCATGTGTGTTTTTCCAAGTATGGTGAAGTAGCCTCTGGTTCTATTTGAGTTTAACATTGCTGTTGTAGATAGTGCTTGTGGTTGTGGATGTAGGGCCTGCAGTCTGGAGATATCGCAGTTCATAACTCCACAGACCTAGAACATCTGAAAAAGAGACCCTAGAAGAGCTTGTCCTGTAGTCTGGTTTGGAGAGAGTGTTATCCACACTCTCCAAATAGTAAAGCCACCAGAGAGTCTCAGGAGATTAGGTTCCAGTTAGACAGTGTACACCAAAAGGAAAACATTTTCTTTCTTTCTGCCCATTTCTTGAAAATTCTATGATGCAATTATTTCCTTTCCCCTCTCTTCTGCTGTCTGTCCTATACTTTTCCAGGAATGGGACTGACATAGTGCTACTGTTCTTTGGGTATCTTCTCACTCCAAGCATTAGATCATGTCAGACATCACAGAGATATCCAAATTCCTTGGCTACATTGTCATAATCTGAGAATGGGAAATGGTGGCGGTTACCATGTTAGGCAGGAGACAAAGATAATGGACTGGGAGAGAAAGGGCGTGCACCTGTGTTTGCATGCATGGACACGCACTTTTGGAGTGTCTTCCAAAGTACTTTCTTAACACAAATCTCTGTTAGGCAATTAGTGCAAATATCTTCATCATCATCATCATCATCACCACCATCACTGTTATTTCATTTTCTCATCTTTTCTGAGGAGTTTCAAATAGAAATGGTTGAAATATAATGTTCTATGGAATATTACACAGATGAATAAAAGAACTACTTTGTATAGTTCAATAAAAGTATTACATAAGCTCATCCTTTGTAGGTTTGCAGAAAAACTCCTTGGTACAACTCACAGAGAAGACACAACAACTGGCATTATGTAATAATAATAATGATAATGGACAACCACCATTTATATAGTGCTTTAAGGTCTGCTGTTAGTGCTGCTCAATCATTTTCAGTTGTGTCTGACTCTTCACGACTCTATTTGGGTTTTCTTGGCAAAGATACTGAAGTGATTTGCCATTTCCTTCTCCAGTTCATTTTATAGATAAGGAAACTGAGGTAAACAAGGTTAAGTGATTTGCCCAGGTAACAGAGCTAGTAAGTGTCTGAGGTCAGATCTGAACTCGGGAAAAGGAGTCGTTCTGACTTCAGGCCAAGCACTCTATCCACAGTGCCAACTAGCTGCCCTTATGGTTTACAAAGTGCTTTAAAAATATTATAAAATAGAAAAATATTATCTCAGTTGAGACACAACAATATCGTGAGGTAGATGCTATTATCTCCATTTTAGAGATGAGGAAATTGAGATAGGCAGAAGTTAAGTGACTTACCCAGGGTCACACAGCTAAGTGTCTAAGACTAAATTTGAACTCAAGTCTTTCAGATTTCAGCTCCAGTGCGCAGACACTTACTAACCATGTGACCTTGGGTAAGTTACTCAACTTCTCTTTGACTCAGTCTACTCAACTGTAAAATAGGGATAATAACAGCACGTACCTTAGGGTTGCTGTGAGACTCAAATGAGATAATATAAAGCACTTAGCATAGTGCCTAGTATATATAGTCATTTAATTAAATATTTGTCCACCATTTCTCCTTCTATCCATTGTGCCACAGTAACACCAGTCTCCTCCCCTACCCATGATTTTCTTGTCTAGGTCTTTGTTTTTTAAAAGCTGTTTGTTCCACCTAACTTGAAGATTATGCCTATTTGGTATGGTATGGCCAAAGCTATTAAAAGTGTTATTCTCAAGTTTTAAGGATAAATGTTCTCTCTGCCTATTGAAGGCCTCTGATAATGGTCCAATTCCAGAAAAGTTTATCAGTTGAGCTGTCCTTCTCAGGTCTACATTTATAGCACAAGAACTTGAGTCCATGAAAGATAGGAGTTTTTGATGTATAACTCTAGCCACAAGGTCTCATTTTGCTTGATATTTGATAGATCCCATATTTCTAATTTTTTGATATTTCTTTACCTAATCTACATGGCACACTAAGCTTGGACATTTTAAATATAACCTACCTGTAACTTTTGAGGTCAATGATTAGGTTTTGAATTACCATCTTAAACCCCTCCATTTCTATATACAATCTCTATTTGTATTGATTTTTTTGACACTTTGTCATCTCTGTTTTGTTGGCTGCGGTCATGTAGACATAAAATGTCTTTTGATTGGATTCTTGGATCTTAGTCATTTCATGGTCTCCATTTGGAAGTAAGACAACTACAGTTTTGTTTGCCAAACTCAATGGTGGGTTTCTACTGTCAGCCTTTACTATGACTTATTGAAGTGACACCTGATTATTCCAAAAAAGATTTTTCTAGGTTTTTTATCTGAATATCTTATATTCTAAGAATAGCCATTGTCCTTTATCTCTCCTTCCTTTTGTGGTTCACCCACTTGAGAAAGCTGTCCAAAACTGATGACTCCATTTTCTCTCTTCTCTCCTCTTGACTCTTTTCCATCTAACTTCTGACCTCATCATGCAGCTGACACTGCTCTCTCCAAAGTTACTAATGATCTCTTATTTGCCACATCCAATGGGCTTTTTCTCCATTATCATTCTCCTTGACCTTCCTGCAGTCTTAGATACTGTTGATCACTCTTCTCCTTGATCCCATCTTCTTCTGTCTAGATTTTCATGACATTACTTCTCCTAGTTGTCCTCCTACATCTCTGACCACTGTTTCTTAGTATCCTTTCCTTTATCTTCATCTTAACTTGCCCCAAATGGGCAATATTGCTCCTCAATGGGGTGTTGGAATGATCCAGGTAGATGATAGTAGCCTTGGTTGCAATTGGGGGATGGTAAATAAAAATAAAGAGGCATAAGGAAAGAAAAGAAGAATATTTTGAAAAACCATTTGGATGTGTTTCATCTATTGTGTAACAAAATTAGTCATAGTGATTACATTATTTTCTAAATAAACACACAAACTGCAAGTTATAACCAATCACTGGCGAAGTCCCCTGACAGGTCTTAAGAAGCAAGTGTTGGCAGGCAAGGGTGTTGTGCATTGTTGGGAAGTCCAAAAAGCATCAGCAGGAATATGTGCATGGAATGACATATTTACAATAAGATACTATTTGGTTACATAATGCAACATTGTGTCACCAAAATTTCAATGCAGGACAAACTCCACAAATTTATAATAAAATATTAAATTTAAGATGTGTCATTTCTTTAAAAAACAATATTTTTGAAATGATGCAAATTTCAAAAAAATAAAGGGTTAAAGAAAACAGATTTCCAGGAGAGGACACTGAGTAAATTTTTTTTTGAAAAGGCGATGGTGGGCCAAATAAGTTTGGGAACCTCTAATGTAGGTCATGTTTTGCTATGTTTAAGTGTCCCTTAAGGTTTGGTTCTTTCCCCAATTGATAAATAGTCAAAGGATATGAACAGGCAATTTTCAGGGGAAGAAATTAAAGATATCTATAATCATATGAAAAAGTGCTCTAAATCACTACTGATTAGAGAGATGCAAATCAAAACAACTCTGAGGTACCACATCACACCTATAAGATTGGCAAATATGACAGAACAAGAAAATGATAAATGCTGGAGAGGATGTGGGAGAGTTGGAACACTAATTCATTGTTGGTGGAGCTGTGCGCTCATCCAACCATTCTGGAGAATGGTTTGGAACTATGCCCAAAGGGCTACAAAAATGTGCATACCTTTTGATCCAGTAATATCGCTACTAGGACTGTATCCCCAAGAGATCATAAAAATGAGAAAGAGTCCCACATGTACAAAAATATTTACAGCAGCTCTCTTTGTGGTTGCCAAGAACTGGAAATCAAGGGGATACCCATCAATTGGGGAATGGCTGAATAAATTATGGTATGTGAATGCAATGGAGTACTATTGCACCATAAGAAATGATGAACAAGAAGACTTCAGGGAGGCCTGGAAGGACTTATATGACCTGATGCTGAGCGAAAGGAGCAGAACCAGGAGAACTCTGGGCACAGCAATGACCACAGTGTGCGAGAGTTTTTCCTGGTAGACTTGGAACTTCGTAATAACACAAGAACTTACTAAAAAAAAAAAATCCCAATGGTGGTATTCTAAGGCAAAATGTCTTCCACACTCAGAGAAAGAAATATGGAAGTCATTTGCAGAAAGTAGCAGATCATGCTTGTATGTGTGTGGGTTTTAGTGTATTATGTTTTGATTTATTATATGATTTCTTGCATTTATTTTAGTTCGACTACATAGCATGACTATAGTGAAAATGTACTCAATAGGAAAGTATATGTAGAACCTATACAGAATTGTATGCTGTCGTGGGGAGGGAGGGGGGTAGTAGGGAAAATGTGGAGGGGGGATAAAATCTTAATTTTAAGGAAGTGATTGTAGAACACTAAAAAATAAAAAAAAATAAAAAAATAAACATTATTTTCTTTCAAAAAAAAAAAGGTTTGCTTCTGTGTCCTTGTCTCTCTCCCATTTTGCTTAATGTTCTAATAAGATACTAAGGAATAAATTAGCATTTCTATGCAGACGATTCTCAGATTTATTTTTCTAGTCCTAACTTCTCTCCTGACCTCCAGTCTGACATCTCCAACTGCATATTCTACATCTCAGACTGGATGTCCCATAGTCATCTAAAACTAAACATGTCCAAAACTGAATTCAAAAGTGAACTCCCCTCTTCCTCTTCCTAACTTCTCCATTACTGTCAAAGATAACCAGCATTCTCCCAGTTACATAGTCTTGAAATCTAGGTGTGTCATCCTTGACTCCTCCTTCACCTCTCATATCCAAACAACTGTCAAGTTCAGTCATTTCTACCTTCACAGAATCTCTTGTACTTCTCTTTCTCTTTTCTGACATTGCTCCTACCCTGGTACACACACTCTCACTCTCTTTATGCCTGGACTATTGTTATAGCCTGCTGGCTGATCTTCCATACTCAAGTTTTTCCCCTCTCTATTCTATCTTCCACTCACCTGTCATAGTGATCTTTCTAAAGCATAGGTCTGACCATGTCACATCCTACCCCCTTGTAAATAAACTCCAGTGGCTCCTCCTATTAGCCCTAGGATGAAATATAAAATCATTTAACTTTAAAAGTCCTCACCATTTTTCCAGTAAGATATCCTTTTCCATCTTCTACCTTGTTTCCTTCCATATACTCTGTGATTCCATGGCACTGGCTCCTTTACTGTTTCTCCCACCTAAAACTCCACATCCCAGTTTCTAGCATTTTTACTGACTGTCCCCCATGCAGGGAACACACTCACTCCTCACCTCTGCCTCTTGACTCCTCTGACTTCCTTCAAGTCTCAACTAGATTATTACAGCACCAGTGCAGGAGTCAGGAGGACCTGAATTCAAATCTCACCTCAGACACCTGACACTCACTAGCTGTGTGATCTTGGGCAAGTCACTTAACCCCAATTGCCTCATCCTGGATCATCTCTAGTCATCCTGATGAATATCTGGACACTGGATTCAGATGGCTCTGGAAGAGAAGTGAGGCTGGTGACCTGCACAGCCCTCCCTCATCAAAAAAGTCAAGTGCAAGTCATGCATTATTTCTCTGATGGCATGGTCCTCTTTGGCAACAAAGGACATACACACACACACACACACACACACACACAGAGATTATTACCTTCTACAAAAAGCATTCCTCAGTCCTTAAACTTAGTGCCTTCTTTCTGAGACTAGCCTCAATTTATCCTCTCCTTTGTTCATACATAGTCATTTGTATATTGTCTCTTCTATTAGATCCAGGAGCTCTCTTGAGAGCAGAGACTATTTTTGCCATTCTTTGTATCATCAATGCCTGGCATATACATAGTAGGAGCTTAATAAATCCTTGTTCACTTAATTCATCTTGATTTATTCAATGCCTATTTTGTACCAGGTTCTAGACTAGGCACTGAGGATAAGAATATAAAAGATGAAACCATGCCTGCCCTCAAGGAGCTTATACCATATAATAAAATAAGTCCCTCTTATAAGAGAGAAGCAGGTTCTTTTTCTTCCTGATCTCAATCTTTTTTTTTTCAAAATTCCTAGATTTAGTGATCTCTAAGATTATTTCTCATTTCCAAAAATCTGAGTCTAAAGATCAATAAAGAAATAATAGTTGCAGATAATATTGATCATTCAGTGGGGCTAAAAATCCCCCCAGCTTCCACCTCAACTGAAATTCTGGATTTCATCTTGCTTTTTGAACCAGCATTCTCCCAGTTCCATAGTCTTGAAGTCTAGGTGTGTCATTCTTGACTCCTTACTCTCCTTCACCTCTCATGTCCAAACTGTCAAGTTCAGTCATTTTTACCTTCACAGCATCTCTTATATTTTTCTTTTTCTTCTCTGACATTGCTACTACCCTGCTACACACTCTCACTCTCTTCATGCCTCAACAATACAGAAGAAAAACACTCCAGTGCTCTTTTTATAGCTTCAGTTACTGTATGGGTGATGCAAAGCATTAGGGCCCTTTCAATTAATGGACTTTTCCTCTGCTTTCAATACCTTCCAACACTTCCTTCAATAACAGAGTGAAATATAATAGGGAGTAGTTTCCCAAAAACTAGGATCTGAAATCAGACAACTTGGTAGGTGGTAGGACTCTACCACTTACTACCTATATGACCTTGGAAAAACCACCTTCTCTCTCTGAACCTTCTTCCTCTTCTATAAAATGGAGATGAGGAGAAAGTTTGGATTAGATATTCTCTAGGATTCCTTCTAATTGTCCTTCACTTTATTTTTATGTGGTTACATGGATTCTGTGCATCTTTATGTTATGATATCTATGTAGTGTCATAATGCCAAATCTTTCAATAGACATAATATTGCACTTAATCACACCAGCTATAGAACTCCTAAGACCAAATTTTCCACTCATCTCAAGGACTGTGTAAATGGCCGCATAAATTAACCTTTATAAAAATACAGCCAAGGAGTCAAGATTAGGGGCAGTCACCCAGCTGAACTCTCCCAACCTTTTTCTCCAATGACTTTAAAATAATATCTCAAATCAAATTTTGAAACACCAGAATCAACAAAATGTCAGGATGAGACATTTTTCTAGCCTAATAAAATAAGATGTTGGCATCTGTCAGGAGAAGTCTGTATCACTGAGGTGGAGGCTTTTCTGGAGCCCACACTGGCTGTGGCAATAGTGGCTTCTGCAGCAGCAGCAGCATCTTCAGGAGATGGGAGGGATGTCAGACAACTGGTCAGAAAGAGATTACAAGAGACCACTTGGCTGGCACTGGGTACACCTGGCACTGATTGGCAACTCTATCACAGTTCTAGGTCAGAGTTCCAGGGTAGAGAGAACTGATGATCAGTCGCAAGGAAGCAAAGTCTTAACCACAGTTCCAAAGCAAAGAGAAGCACTAGCACTTGTGGTTGCAAGGGGATCAGGGGGGTTTCCTGGATAAAGACCAGAATACAGAGCAAGAGGGCTGTGACCATACTTCTCCCAGGATCACACCACCTTAGAAACATCAAAAACTTGCTGACCCCCAGAACTAGTTATGAAATCAGTTTTTCCCACTATAATGAGAATGATAAAGTTTGAAGCTTGGGACAGGGCTTCCCTACCCCCAGGTAAGCAGAGCCCAACTTTAATATAAAGCTCAAAGTTAAGAAATTGGCTGGAAAAAATGAGCAAACTACAACAACAAAAAAGAATTTGACGATAAAAAGCTACTACGGTGGCAAGGAAGACAAAGACATAAACTCAGAAGATGATAACAATGAGAGAACAGCTGGCCCACAAAAAAAAAAATGTTAATTGGATCCAAACTCAATAAGAATTCCTGGAAGAGTTAAAGAGAGATAAGAGTAACAGAGGAAAAATGGAAAAGAAACAAGAATGATGCAAGAAAATTATGAAAAGAAAATTAACAGCTTAGTAAAAGAGGCACAAAAATATACTGAAGAAAATAACATCTTAAAAATAGAATTAACTTAATGGGAAAAGATGTACAAAAGCTCCTTGAAAAAAATTATTCATTAAAAATTAGAATTCAGCAACTAGAAGCTAATGACTCCAGGAGACTTCAAGAAACAATAAAGCACAATCAAAAGAATGAAAAAATAGAAGAAAATATGAAATATCTCATTGGAAAAACAACTGACCTAGAAAATAGATTAAGGAGAGATAATTTAAGAATTATTAGACTACCAAATGCCATGATCAAAGAAAGAGCCTAGATATCATAGATATCATTTTAAGAAATCATCAGGAGCCAAGATGGTGGACTAGAAAGACACACTTACTCAGGGTCCTCTGCACAGCCCATAAAATACCTGTAGAGAGGGACTCTCAACAAATTTTGGAGCAGCAGAAGTGGAGAACAACACAGTGGAGGAGATTTCCAGCCCACTGAGACCTGAAAGGCCCACAGAAATGTTGGTTGGGCCAGATATGGAGCTGAGTGAAGAGCCCAGCCCAGCCTTGGCCAACCTGTGTGGCTCAACGAGACAAGACTCTGGGAGGAGGACACTTCTGGGGCAGAATCTCCAGTCACAGTAGCAGGTCCTCAGATCCCTCAGCCCACAGGCACCAAAGGTCAGTGACAGAGTTTTATCAGGGGGCCAGGAAGGGAGAAGAGCCCTCCCATAGCTCCAGCAGCAGGCAGCAGCCACAGAACCAGCACAGCAACCCTTATCGGAAGCTCCATTGTTGCAACATAAAAACCCCAGGGGCACTGAAGAGCTGAGTCTTACCTCAGCCCTGGGTGGAGGCCCTGGCTGAACTGGTGTTTGTCTCAAACTGAATGGTGGTCCTGCCCATCCAGCTTATCTGAAAAGCAGCCCCAAGTGCTGACTTTGTGGAACTGGAGGCCAAGTGGCTGTGGAGAGGTATCTCCTAAGATTCTGGGCATGAAAATCCCTCTCTGAATCTAGACCAGTACACACTTGATTGTGCCACCTTGGAGGAACTGAGTTCTCACAGATTCCCAGAGTATACCCTACTCTTGACAAAGAACCCAAAAGTCAAGTAATTGGTTGGGAAAATGCCCAGAAAAGGGGGGAAAAAACATAAAAAAATAGAAATAGAAATAGAAAAAATAGAAAACATAGAAGGTTACTTTCTTGGTGAACAGATATCTCCTCCCATCCTTTCTGATGAGGAAGAACAATGCTTACCATCAGGGAAAGACATAGAAGTCAAGGTTTCTGTATCCCAAACATCCAAAATAAATATTCAATGGACTCAGGCCATGGAAGAGCTCAAAAAGGATTTTGAAAATTAAGTTAGAGAGGTGGAGGAAAAACTGGGAAGAGAAATGAGAGAGATGCAAGAAAAGCATGAAAAGCAGGTCAACACCTTGCTAAAGGAGGACCCAAAAAAATGCTGAAGAAAATAACACCTTGAAAAATAAGCTAACTCAATTGGCAAAAGAGGTTCAAAAAGCCAATGAGGAGAAGAATGCTTTCAAAAGCAGAATTAGTCTAATGGAAAAGGAGGCCCAAAAGCTCACTGAAGAAAATAGTTCTTTCAAAATTAGAATGGAACAGATGGAGACTAATGACTTTCTGGGAAACCAAGAAATCACAAAACAAAACCAAAAGAATGAAAAAATGGAAGAGAATGTGAAATATCTCATGGGAAAAACAACTGACCTGGAAAAGAGATCCAGGAAAGACAATTTAAAAATTATGGGACTACCTGAAAGCCATGATCAAAAAAAGAGCCTAGATATCATCTTTCATGAAATTATCAAGGAAAACTTCCCTGATATTTTAGAACCAGAGGTCAAAGTAAATATTGAAAGAATCTAGTGATCACCTCCTGAAAGAGATCCAAAAAGAGAAACTCCTAGGAACATTGTGGCCAAATTCCAGAGTTCCCTGGTCAAGGAGAAAATATTGCAAGCAGCTAGAAAGAAACAATTCCAGTATTGTGGAAATACAATCAGGTTAACACAAGATCTAGTGGCTTCTACAATGAGGGATCAAAGGGCATGGAATAGGATATTCCAGAAGTCAAGGGAACTAGGACTAAAACCAAGAATCACCTACCCAGCAAAACTGAGTATAGTACTTCAGGGGGAAAACTGGTCTTTCAATGAAATAGAGGACTTTCCAGCATTCTTGATTAAAAGACCAGAGATGAAAAGAAAATTTGCCCTTCAAACACAAGAATGAAGAGAAGCATGAAAAGGTAAACAGCAATGAGAAGTCATAAGGGACTTACTAAAGTTGAGCTGTTTACATTCCTATTTGGAAAGACAATATTTGTAACTCTTGAAACTTTTCAGTATCTGGGTAGTTGGTGGGATTACACACACACACACACACACACACACAGAGAGCACAGAGTGAATTGAATAGGATGGGATCATATCTTAAAAAAACGAGATTAAGTGGTGAGAGAGAAATATAATGGGAGGAGAAAGGGAGAAATGGAATGCGGCAAATTATCTCTCATAAAAGAGGCAAGCAAAAGACTTTTCAGTGGAGGGAAAAAGAGGGGAAGTGAGAGAAAAACATGAAGCTTACTCTCATCACATTCGACTAAAGGAAAGAACAAAATGCAAAAGAACAAAAAATTTTGGTATGAAAATCCATCTTATAATACAGGAAAGTTGGGGAGAAGGGGATTAGCAGGGTGGGGGGAATGATGGAAGGGAGGGCAGTGGAAGGAGGTAGCAATAGGAAGTAAACACTCTTGGGGAGGGACAGGATCCAAAGAGAGAATAGAAGCAATGGGGGGCAGGATAGGATGGAGGGAAATACAGTTAGTCTTACACAACACGACTATTATCGAAGTCATTTGCAAAACTACACAGATATGGTCTATATTGAATTGCTTGCTTCCCAAAGGGAATGGGTATTGAGGGAGGGATGAAGAGAAATTGGAAGTCAAACTTGTAGGAACAACTGTCCAATATTATTCTTACTACTAGGAAGTAAGAAATATAGATAATGGGGTATAGAAAGTTATCTGGCCCTACAGGACAAAAGAGAAGATGGGGACAAGGGAAGGGAGGGATGTTAGAAGAGAGGGCAGATCGGTGATAGGGGCAATTAGAATGCGTGGCGTTGGGGGAGGGGGAAGGGGAGAAATGGGGAGAAAATTTGGAACCCAAAATTTTGTGAAAATGAATGTTAAAAGTTAAATAAATAAATTTAGTAAAGAAAAGAAAGAAATCATCAAGGAGAACTGTCCTGATATTTTAAATCCAGAGGGTAAAATAGAAATGGAAAGAATCTATCTATCACCTCCTGAGTTATATCCCCACATGAAAACTTCCAGGAATATTATAGTTAAATTCCAGAGCTCCTAGGTCAAAAAGAAAATACTTTAGGCAGCCAGAAAGAAACAAGTCAAATATCATTGAGCACAGTTAGGACAACACGAAATTTAGTAGCTTCTGTATTAAAGGAATGGAGGGGTTGGAATATGATATTTCAGAAGGGCAAAAGAACTAGAATTACAACAAAGAATCACTTGCCCAGAAAAACTAAGTACAATCCTTCAGGGGAGAAATGGATATTTAATGAACTGAGAACTTTTAAACAATCCTGATGAAAAGATTAGAGCTGAATAGAAAATTTGACTTTAAAATAAAGATTCAAAAGAGGCATAAAAAAGTAAAAAGAAAAGAGAAATCATAAGGAATTCAATAAAGTTAACCTGTTTGCATTCCTAAATGGGAAAAATGATACTTATAACTCCTAAAACCTTTCTCATTATTAAGGCAGTTAGACTGAAAGCACAGGTATGAGTTGAATGTGATGAGATGATTATCTAAAATATAAAATTAAGGGATGAGAATGAAGAATGTGCTGGGAGAAAAGGAAAGGAAGAGGGAGAATGAGGTAAAATATCTGACATAAAAAAGGTGTAAAAGATTTTACAGTGCAGGGAAAGGACAGAGGGGAGCATGTGAACCTTAGTCTCACTGGAATTGGCTCAAAGAGAAAATAACATACACATTCAGGTGGGTATAGAAGTCTATTTTACCATACAGGAAATTAGGATGAGAAGGGCATAAGAGAAGGGTGGGATTGATAGAAGGGAGGGCAGATTGGGTGAGGTAACAGCCATAAGTAAAACAGTTTTGAGAATGAACAGGGTGAAAGGACATAGTGTAGGATAAACAAGGTGGAAATAGAATAGAGGGGAATACATAGTTAGCCATCATTACTGTGAAAAAAAAATTACAGCAATTTCTATGATAGAGACCTCCTTTCTCAAATATATAGAAAACTGGGTCAAATTTACAGAAATAAGAGCCATTCCTCAATTGATAACTGGTCAAGGGATATGAATAGACAGTTTTCAGACAAAGTCACTAATGCTATCTATAACCACATGAAAAAAATGCTCTAAATCGCTATTGATCAGAGAAATGCAAATTAAAATTACTCTGAGCTACAATCACACACCTAAAAGACTGGTTAATATGAAAGAAAAGGAAATGACAAATGTTGGAGAGGCTGTGGGAAAATTGAGACACTAATGTACTATTGGTGAAGTTGAATACTGATTCAACCATTCTGGAGAACAATTTGGAACTATGCCCAAAGGACTATAAAACCATGCATATACTTTGACCAAGCAATACCACTATTAGGTCTGTATTCTAAAGAGATTTTTTAAAAAAGAAAATCACCTACATGTACAAAAATATTTATAGCAGTTCTTTAAGTGGTAGTAAAAAAATTGGAAATTCAAGGAAAATCTATCAATTGTGGAATAGATGAAAAAGTTGGGTATGATTTTGATGAAATACTATTGTGCTATAAGAAATAACAAGGATGTGCTCAGAAAAAAACCTGGAAAGACTTCTATGAATTGATGCAAAGTGAAATGAGCAGAACCAGGAGAACATTACACATAGTAAACAGCAATATTGCATGATAATTTATTGTGAATACCTTAACTATTCTCAGTCACACAATGATCCAAGACAATTCTGAATCACTTATAATGAAAGGAGCTGTCCTTCTCCAAAGAAAGAACCAGTGGAGCTGATTGAAGTTACTTTTCTTTCCTTTGTTTTTCTTGTTATTTTTTCTATTGCTGTCTTTTCTTTCACAGCATGACTTATATGGAAATTTGTTTTCTATGACTACACAGTATAACCAATGTCAAATCACTTGCCTTTTCAATGTGGCGGGAGGAGGAGGGTGAGAATTTGGAATTCAAAATTTGAAAAAAGAATGTGAAAATTGTTTTTACATATTATAGGGAAAATACTATTAAAAATAAAAGAAATGATGACGAGAGTATTTCAGAAAAACATGGCAAGATCAATAACAACTGATACAAAGCGAAGTGAGCAGAACCAGGAGATCATTGTACATAGTAACAACAATGTTGCCGTGATGATTAACTGTGAAAGACAGTTAACTGATCAATACCATGATCCAGGATATCTCCAAAGGAGATGGTGAAAAACCTCTGAGTGCAAGTCGAAGTATGATTTTCTCACTTTATTTCTCTTGCTTTTTTGAAATATGGCTAATATGGTAATATGTTTTGCATGATTTCACATGTAGAATTGATATGTTGCTTGCCTTCTCAATGGACAGGGGATGGGAGGGAGGGAGAGAATATGGAATTCAAAATTTAAAAAGAAAAGAATGTCAAAAATCCATAATAAAAATTTTTAAATGCAGCCAAAATACTTGCCACTTTCTTAGTGCTCTCTGCATGATCTTGGGCATGTCAATTAACCTTCAAGTTTCCTCATCTATAAAATAATGGAAGTGGATGAGACAGCTGTTGAGGTCCCTTTCAGCTCAATTATCTTATGACACCCCCCACCCGTAGAGTGATTTTACTATTGCTTTACTTCCTAGAATGTCTTCTTTTATCCTTTCTCTCTAAACTAGTTCTAGACATTCTTTCAGATTTTTTTTAATACCATGACTCATGCTGATCTCTCCTCCTGACCTTCCATTGTACAGTCTGCACCCAAAAAATTTTTGGCTCAATTATAGCCTATTCTATCCGATTCTTTAATTTTTGCATATTTGCAATTAGACTCTAATTTCCTGGAGAGCACAAACTATGTGTTCTTTCAACACCCCCAACTTTTCCACATTCAGCACTGAACACAGAATTGGATGCATAGTATACATTTAAGAAACATTTTCTTAATTGATAGAAGCAAAGTCCATACTCACCAGATACTCTTCTCCTGGTCTAGATTCTTCCAAACTCAAAAAGAGAATAAGTTAAGAGATCATTTGACAAAATCATTCACAGTGTTAGAGCTGGAAGGGAATCTTAAAAATGTTCTGATCCCACTCTCCTTTTACAGATGCAGAAACAAGCTTACATTAATGAAATGATTTACCAAAGTAACACAGTAAATCAGTGACTCAGGACTAGAATCCAGTTCTCTTGGCTTCCATTCGGAGTTTTTCCCACTATAATCCTATGACTTGACTAATCCTTGTAATTTTCAAAGTTTCTCCCATGACTACCAGTGAAACTTCCCAATAGTAATGTGGCCTATGATATTTTCAACTGTTCCAACTACATTAGAGTGAAGAGTTCCATGATGTGTTTCAGTGTCTGAGGGAGACAAGTTTTTACCTTAAACTAGATGCTAAGTAAGCTGGAGATTTTCCCCTTTCCAACACCTCCCTGGAGTACAGTGCCTGGCACACAGTAAGTATCTAATAAATGCTTATGAACTGATTTATTATTTAAAAGAAACAAATTCATCATGTGTAGCTGTACATTTAAAGGGGAGGCTTCATTTCTGAAATTGAAAAAGAAAGTTGTCTCTCTAAAGAATTTGTTTTACTTGTCTCTCTTTAATAAAGTTCATTATTTTGGGGAACTCTCAACCTTCTCAGCTTCTGTTGGCACACCAGTGAATGCAGAGGAAGAGGGTGTAATCAGGTTCCAACATACTTAAGAAGACATCCACATCACTTTGGTTAAGGTGGAAACAGGAAACTTGATTTATTGAAAAAAAACTATTACATTTTATTCCTTTGTTACACAGGTTTAAAATATTTAAAAATACCCCTTCCCTGGGCATTACAGTTAAATTATATGACATGTTTACTGGGCTCTGAGGAAATGCACAATACGTCATTTGATAGTATATTTCAAAGGGCTTTATGTATTAGAATTTCTTCCATAGAGGCTTTTTTTTTCTTTTCTTCCTTTTAATCAACATCTATTCAAGTCATATATATTAGGGCAAAAAATAAAATTACACAAAAAGAATTTCTGCAAATATAAGAAGTAATTTTATTGCCATATACCGTAGCTAAAGTGGTCTTGGGAGGGGGGAGTAGAGGACATGGGAAAAGTTTGGACTTCATTACAAATTACAATAGTTTGAAGGCATCAACAGGGGGAGAAAAAATAAAAAAAATTACAAAGAAATTAAAAGGACAAAATTCCTTCGATGAGAAACCATCACAGAATCACATGACCTAGATGAAAGTCACACAGTGTGAACGCAACCATTCTCTATGGCTTTTTTCTCTTGAGAAGATGAATTTGTGAGCTTTTGATTGTCTGCTACCTCTTGGAATATGACTGCTGACTAATCCAGGAGCTAGACTTTTCTTTGGCATGAACAACATCTATTTTTGCTTTATTGGAGGGGATTTGTGTGACCCCCTCAAAGAATCTGCTGCAATTTCCTAAGCTAGTACCATTTCCCGAGTTAGGATGAGTAGGCACGATGGGAGGCACCAAGGCAAAGCACCATAACAGTCCATATCCCAGCCTTCTGTGGAAAACTCAGCTACCATCCCAGTGGAATACCTTGGGGACTCTTGGACTCTCTCCCTTAAAACCAACTCATTTCCCTTTTCACAGATGGAAAGGGCATCATGTGCAGGTAACTTTTCACAGTAAATGATCCCCTTTCCTTCCTGATTCCTGGAGTCCACCTTTACCTGCTTTTCCCAACTCAAACTCAGGCCCCTATCCCACAAGGAGGGGGCAAGCCACATCCATATATATATGGAGGGAGTGTTTCCACTGCAGAGATCCAAAGAGAGGAATCTGCAGAAGAATGCATCCGTGGCTTTTGCAGATGGAAATTCAAATTGCTTACATGGAAAGAAGGTTGTGTGAAAGCAGGGCTTCTGGCAACCATGCTAGGAATTATGAAGCTAATTGCACATTTCTCTGTCTAAGCTGTTTTTAAGGCAGCCCAGCTTAGACAGCTCACATGATAACTGGACAGTTCCATCTTCATTTCAGTACAATGAACAAACATAAATTAGCACCACAAACATTCAGGAACTGAGTACAATCTGGGATAATTACAACCAGAGAACATGTATGAATAGTCTTTTCCTTTTTTCCAAACCAAGTAAGTACACATAATACTTCCTACATGGACATGATATGCTACCAATAAGACAAGAAGACAAAGGCAGAGAGGGAGTATGGGCATGGGGAGAGGGCTTTCCACATACTGAATGGGTGTGAAAGTGACATGAATTTATATTATGGTCCAGGGCATGAGGCACAGGCTATACAGGCAACTGCCAATGCACAGAAAGTAGGGAGAATGCATCATGACTGGGCACCCCCAGTGTTGTATTAAGGAGTTCTTAAGATAGCACCACAAAAGAAATGTTTAAAAAAAGCACCAATTTTCACTTATCATTTATAGAAAACAAGATTTCCCTGCCATATACATTCTCCCATCAGGATCTACAGGAAGAAAAAGGAAATGTATTTTTTTTCGGAAATAATTGCAAATTAATTTAAACTTGTCTATGAAGGGAAACATGCATAGAAAAGGCAGAATTGGAAATTGGGTTCCTCTTTAGTTGCTGCTTTATTTTTTTCATTTCAAAAATAGAGTTGATGAAATGTCTCAGGGGACAGTGGCACCAACATGAATTTGTTTGTTTGGTTGGTTTGCTTTTTTCATGGGCAGCCCACTCCAGCATGAATTCTTGCTTACTTGTATACTTTTCCGTTCTGTGGCAATTTCTCAGCTGAGGACTCCCATTGCTAATTAGTGAAGGAGAGAAAGAACGGCATTTAGACGAGGTGTCCCTGTTTCTAGAGTTTCCCATTGGAATTGTGGTTTCATCTGCATGCATAACGAGAAGCCAGGAATACTTAACATTTATAATAATCTACAATACAAATATTTACTTACAAACTTACAAAAATATAAGCACCTTTAGTACATGGGAAAGGTATGCAGAGAACGACATTTAGCAATCATCTTTGGGGGGATTTTTTTTAATAAATGGAGGCACTAACAATTGTGGAAATGACCTTTACAAAATTTGCTTCGGAACGTTTTTTGAAGGTCAAGTGAATCACACATTTTCAAGTTTCTTTTGTTATTTCTAAAAACAAAACATGGCCCATAAATACTGATCGGTTGCAAGCTGTAATAAGAAAAGTCTTTGCCCCACTTTTTTTCTTCTTTTGCCTTGATATGTTGGAGTGGATGAATTGTGAAGTCCATAGAGAAACTGGAGAAACAAGCATTTGGTGGGATGTATAGTACTTGGCTTTTGATTGGCTGCCTGCCATGGATGATTCATCTAGATCATGTGATTTGGTTCCTGTTAGGGGGAGGGATTCTCTCTTTGCTTCATTCTCTTTCTTGGTTTTAGATTCAACACAGTGAGTGCAAAGGCACAGTTGAATTCAGGTGAACTGGAAGGGGCTGGGGTGGATTTAAAAAGGAGACCATTTGCTGTCCAGTATCAGAACGCGCGTGTAACACGCAAAAAACAAAAAAAAAAACAAAAATGGTGAAATGAGGTTACGAGGTTGCTCATTTGGAGACTAGTTTTGGGTGGCTCTTAACCCATGAAGCAAGCTGGTCCCACTTCGAATCCAAATTTCTGTGAGGCTTCACCGAAGTCATTAAACATAATATCCACGATAGGCACTTGTTCCACTTTGGGGGAATTGACTTCAAGAACAGTTTTCTGGTAGCCTTTCTTTGTCTAAAATTACATGGATAGGGAAAAGAGAGAGAGAGAGACAGAAAGATTGATTAAAAAGAAAAAGCCCAATCCCGGGAGGTTAGTGCAATCATCCCATACAGCTGACTTCCAGTGAAACGTATATGGGGTTACATGCTAACTATATCACCTTAATGTAGCAGTGTAATACAAATGGTTTGCTGTTGTGCAGTCATGTCTGACTCTGCATGACCCCATTTGGGGTTTTCTTGGCAAAGATACTGGAGTGGTTTGTCATTTCCTTCTGTACTTCCTTTTATGGATGAGGAAACTGAGGAAAAAACAGGATTAAGTGACTTGCCCAGGGTCATGCAACTATTAAATTTCTGAGACTGGATTTGGACTCATGAAGATGAGTCTTCCTGACTCCAGGCCCAGCACTCTATCCACTGCATCACCTAGATATAGTAAATAGTTTGCTAGGGAAAATCAAATTTGGACCCCGAGACAAATTCTCTTAAGGATTCATATCACTGTCCATTTATAACAGCAACTGGATAGAATCAGGTGTGGCTACCTAACTTCCCTGTGGTCTAGCAGGCTAGACTCCATTCATGTATGGGAACCACAAAATTTAGGACCATGAAACTGGAGGGGATCTTAGAGAGCACAAGTCTAGTATCCTTACAGTACAGATGGAGAAACAAGACTCACATAAAGGTGAGGTGACTTGTACCAAGGCCACACAGAATTAGTTGTAGGGCTGAGATCTAGGGCTTCTGAATTCTAGTCAATATAATAATATTTTTATTAAATGGCAATGATAAATTACTTAACATCTAATATTCATATAGTCTTTTGAAGGGTTTTTTTTACAAACATAACCTTATCTGAGTTTCACAATAGCCCTTTGAGGCAAGTACAATCATTAATATTACTCCCCATTTTACAGATTAGGAAACTGAGACTCTGAGAGGTGATTCTATGACTACATAGTGGGCATCACAAATGGGATGTGAACTCAGGTACCCTTGTTTTCGTGTCTAGCATGTTATCTGCCATGTCACATTGCTTCTTCAAGGTAATAGAAAGGTCAGTGAATTTGGCCTAATTTTAGGCAGACAGAGCAAGAGTATCTTCTACACCTCGAAACTTCAGGGAAGCTTGTGGGGAAGTATAGTAGACCTAGTGAGTATATCTGGAAGGTCATTTGGGAGGGTAGAGATTATACTAGATGACCTCTTAAGGTCCCTTCCAAGGGAAGGTTGTAGGTTTACTATAGGATTTGCTATGTAAAAATATAGACCTCTATCACTCCCCACCCCCCACCTTTTGAGTCTAAGACAGGGAATGAGAAATTCACAGTGATTCCAATGTAGTCCCTTCACCTCCCTAAGGAAGGGGCAGAAGTTGCCAAACAGATATTTGCAATTTCATCAGAATTTATGGGCTGCGTGCCTGTGATTACCAAAGTGTTTTGAGAGGACATATTTAAAGTTTGATCGAATCCTCAAGGGCTCCGACTGTTTTACTGGGCTGGCTGGTCACCCCATTATTTCAAAAACATAAATAACTATTATGGTAGCAACAATGTTCCCCCTGGGGCATGCAAAACTGCACAAACAAGTGAATTTATGCGATACAGCTTTTCAGCCCATCACACTCCATGATTTGTTTCTCTCCAAAGGAGTGGGCACATCCCAGCAACTGTGCCCATCAGGGCAATAAGATCAGTGATTAACACATCCAAATAATGGCCCAGGAATTAGAACCTCAATTCCTTTGGTATTTGCCATTATAATACAAATCAATTCAAGTCTCTTAGGTCCCAGTGGGTGTTCTAGCCTTATATGTGCCTCCTGCGTTTCTTTGGAAACTCCTAGTCTAAGGAACTAGAGGGGGCCAGCAGGGAGAGGTGGAATTCACCAACATAATAGCTAGCTGGTCAGTCAGGAATGATTTGGCCATCTGTAGTGGGCTAAGGGGCATAGTGGGGGGAGGGACTGGCAGTATCAGAAAATGAAACTAATGAGGGTAGGAAGCTAGATTGTGTATTGCCTAAGTAGAGGACTAAGACCTTAAAATGTCTTCCTCTTAGGTCTGGCCACTACTAGCTAACAGTGAATATTACATGTTGGAGCTGTTCACAGATGAAGCAGAGAAAACCAATGCCTGAGTTTACTGGATCTGAAAGGAGAGACAAGAAGGGAAAAGAATGGACTCATGATAGAGACAGAATGGGGAAGTCAGAGGATCTGCATTCAAATCTCTCCCTTACCTCTTACTACGTCAAATAATTTAACCCCCTTGGGTCTCAGTTTCTTAAAATGTAATACACTGAATTTCTGAATCCCCTTCCAGCTCTGACTCTATGAACCTATGATTGTTTAAATTACACACCAGACACAAGAGAAACTCTCACTGAATATTTTACAGGAGGAGTTTAGGACCAATGATAAATCATCCTACTTTATGCTGTGGGAAGAAAAATAAATGGAACTTATTCCCTGAGAGGAAGGATGGGTTGGGATTATAAACAGATTTGGGGGAAATTCCTGGAAAAGAAGTTCATGGTGAGTCATTATGTAAAGTAATGGTGCTTGGGGACATGTCCAGACTGTAATTAAACATCGAGAAGAGTGACCACGGTCTTCTTGATCTTCCCCAAATGGAGCCCTTTGAGGCCCTTCCCAGAGACAGGGTCCTCATAGTCTTGTGAGCCTATGGAAGAGCTGATGATAGGAGGGTTAGGTGTGGGGAGGACCAGAGACCAGTTCCCATTTTGGGGGGTCTTCCTCTCTCCCAATTGACCAATAATCTCTTATATTTCCTCAGAGTTCTTCCTGACACCACTGAACACCACTGACTACCTTCTCTCCCAAATACTCTCTTCTCTCTGGGCTTTTGGTCTCCTGGTTCTCTTCCCCTCCATCTGGCCACTACTTTACAGTCTCTCTTCCTGGATCTCCCACTAACTGGGTGTTTCTCAAGGTTCTATGCTATGCACTCTCCTCTTTTCTCTCTACAACTTTCCTTAGTGATCCCTTCAACCCCTAGAGATTCAGTGCTCATCACTCTGCTCATGATTCCCAAATCTATATGTCCAGCCCTAGTTTCCCTTCTGAGCTCCAGGCCCAAATCACCAACAACCTACATTTCAAATGAGATGCCTCACTGACATCTCAAACTCAGCACATCTCAGACAACTCCTAGTTGTGCGATCCTGGTCAAGTCATTAACCTTTCACAACCTGGGTTTCCCAACCTATAACATGGACACAATAGTAGCACCTACCTACCAGGGTTATTGTGAGAAGAAAATGAAATAATATAGGGATACTGCTTTGAAAACCTTAAGGTTCTATATATACGTATGAGCTACTATTGTTATAATTCCTTCATGCTTCATTTTCATTCACCTAACATATCTAATAAATTGTCAAGTTTGAGTGTTTCTCTCTCCACAGTACTTTGAGTTTATGTCCCCTTCTCCCCACCTCCATGACTACCATCTTAGCTTGACCCCTCCATACCTCTTGCCTGGGCTACTGCAGTGGCCTCTTAATGAGCCTTTCTCTCTCGAGTCTCTCTCCAATCTTTTCTCCGCACAGTTGCCAACATAATTTTTTTTTAAAATGCGCCCCCTCCCTCCTGACTCCAGGATACCTTGCAGATCAAACATGAAGTCATTTTGGCATTTAAAGTTCTTCACAGCCTGCCCTCTCTGTCTTTCCAGTTGGATTATTTATTACTCTGCTTCTCATTTCATGGTCCAACCACACCGGCTTACTTGCTGTTTCTCACCAATGATGCTTCACCATCTACCTCTGTGTCTTTGCGATGGCTGACCCATGTTCAGAGTGTTCTCCTTCCTTGCATCCATCTCGTAGAATCTCTGCTTCCTTTTAAGCATCACTTTCTTCAGGAGGTCTTTTCTGTTACTCTCACTTTCTACTTCATTCCTCTCAAGGTCACCTTCAATCTACTCTCTGTACCTTGTACACACCTACGCACATTGTCTCCCCACTTAAACGGTAAGATCCTTGAGGGCAGAAGCCATTGAAAATGTTTTCCTTTTCTTTCAGTACTACCATCGTTTAGCACAGTGCCTAGCTTACAGCAAGTGTTTGACGAGTGTTTATTGATTGGTTTCTTCTTTTGAAACTATCTTGCTAACCAGCTGCCACGCTCAGTTGTTTATAGGTTGCAGGAGGGTAAGGGCTGTAAGTGCCCTATAAATTCTGACACCCTCATACAGCCCTAGGTTGTAGCCTAGTCCTAGTTATAGTTCTAGAACTGACACAAACCTGGTTAGGGTGGCAATGGAATGTGTACAAAGTTGGAAATTCACCAAGGGTCTGTGGAGTGCGCTGAAAGGCTACTCAATGTTTTCACTGCTAAGCTACTGGTAGAGAGAAAAACTTGGCTAGGCGAGTAGTAGATAAAGTGCTAGACCTGGAGTTTGGAAGACTGGCCTCAGATACGTACTTAGTCATGTGACTTTGACAAATCACTTAATCTCTTTCAAACTCAGTTTACTTATCTGTAAAATAGGAATGGCAACAGCATGTATGTCCTAGATTTATTGTGAGATACAAATGAGTTAACATGTAAAGAGCTTTGCAAACCTTAGAGCATGATATAAATAATAATCATTATTTAT
This sequence comes from Bettongia penicillata ogilbyi, assembly GCA_023548195.1. NCBI lineage: Eukaryota > Metazoa > Chordata > Mammalia > Diprotodontia > Potoroidae > Bettongia > Bettongia penicillata. The sequence continues at coordinate 3,643,186 of JAJHZJ010000080.1, read as the reverse complement.
TATATTTAATATAATTATTAATTTAAATTAATATACTATGATATGATATAATTACTTATTGTAATAAATTATAAATAATAATAGCTAACATTTATATGGTGCTCTAAGGTTTGCAAAGTGTTGTGCATGTATAACCTCATTTGATTCTGATGTGCTATTATTATTCCAATTTTACTGAGGCTTAAGTGACAGGTTGAGTGACTTGCCCAGGGTCACACAACTAGTAAGTATGTGAGTCAGGATCTGAACTTGGGTGTCCCTGAATTCAAGTCCAATATTCTTACTCACTGGGCCACCTAGCTGCTTAAATATTAGCTATTAAACTATGAACAAATTAATATTAATTATTATCATAATAATAACTATTAAAGGTACCAAGTCTCCTCTTTGCTCTCCTAGGGAAGGTTGGGAGCCCCAAGTCCTGGTTCTAATCCTTGTTCTAACAAAGTGACCTTATTTATTTCCTCAGTTCCTTATTTTGAATGTCAGGGTAGATCTCCTTCAAACCAATTGTTTTATCACATTTTTCAGTGTAATTATTTCCTTCCTTGTAGACTGGCTCTGCCAGCTTGTCTGTACCCCAGGCTAGACTCAGGAGCCTCTGGAAGAGATGAAAGGTATTGAGCCTCCCTAGGCTCAGAGGCCTTGAAAATCAATGGTCTTCTACAGCTTTCAGAATTTAGGGAAGAGGGAAGAATGCTCTTATCTCTTTAAAACAGTGGTAAGAAAATTAAGGACGCCAATAGAATTGTCCCCTTCTGCCCAAACTGCATTCAGTCTCTTCACATTGAATGAAGGGCACAGCTTTATTGGGGTCTATCTGGAGCTCACAGCTCCAGATACTTCCTATCAGGAGTTGGAGTAGCTGTCATATCCTAAGAGTAAGATCCTTTAAACCCCTTTCTAACTCTGATATATCTACAGTTAGCTATTCCTTTTGGCTAACATAGTCTCCAGAATGCCTCCATTCCATATGTGCTTTCATAACAGAAGTCTTACCCTGCAGAAATGAATCAAAACCTAGAACCTATCCACATATGAGCTAATAAGACAAACAGTGGGTTACAGCAGGACCCAGAGGGATAGAGTTTAGGTACATCGTCATTCAGACATGCCTGAAGGAAAGGTCCATTCTTTATCCTTTAGTCAAAACTTTGCAACTTTTTGTACATAAACCTGGATTTCAATTCTGATCTCTCTCTCATGGGAATGCATGTACCACCCTACAGATATAAAGATATGGTCCTTAGTTAAGCCACTGTGAGAAGGACTTCAAGATGTTTCCCCAGCAGTTGGGTTGGAGTGAGTTCTCTAAACCCTGTCCCCTTTTTGATCAAAGGGATGCATTCATATATGTGCATGATGAGTATAAGTCTGTGTGTGTTTATGTACACATAAATATATGTCCAAACAAATATACTCATCATGCATATATGTAATACACATACCTTCATATACTAGTGTGTGTGTGTGTGTGTGTGTGTGTGTGTATGTGTGTGGCGGGGGGGTGTATGAAGCAGTGTTGCAGAGTGGGTAGAGAGCTGGTCTTGAAACCAGGAAGACCTGGGCCCAAATCCTGTCTCTGACACTGGCTGTGCAAATTTGGACAAATTACTGGATCTCTCAGTGCCCTAGGTCAGTGGTGTCAGACTCAAATAGAAACAGGGCTACTAAGTCATATATAAGGATCCCTTTGGGCTATATATTGACTTGGAAAGCCACATAATGACATTATCTATGTTTTATTGTATTTTTATTTATTTTGTTAAATATTTGCCAATTCAATTTTAATCTGGTTCAGGCTGTGTTTGACACCTCTGTTTTAGGCAATTTATATGATTATAATTTATAGAGATGATATGGACTTGGATTAGCAGAGGGAGAGTCCTCAGTCCAGTCCATAGCTAATCCCATAAATCTAAATGTTCATCAACTTGTCCAAATCCTTGATCTTGGCCCCAGTTGTAGGGTATGCTGACCATGGTGCTAATGAGATACTTACTGCACAGCCATCCATGAGAGCTCTGATGTAAGGATTGTTGTCATAGGACATCTCTTCATCATTAGAGCCCAAGAAGCGAATGGCTTTGTCGTAGCTGCCCGTGGTGGCATCCTGCCAGGCGACTGATTGGTAGCAGTTGTAAGTGATGTTCTGACGTGCTGAAGCACTGAGGAGCCTGAGGAACGTCATCTGTACCACTCCGACTGGATTCCCCTCTGAGTCCACGTAAGAGAGCTAAAAGGTATTGGAGACAAGGAGGGACAGGAGAAACTAGACAGTGATATAACAATAACAAATGACTCATAAATCCTGGCATTTCTATATAGCGCTTTGTGCTTTCCAAATTGCAGTACCATTTTTTTTATATCATTTGAAATACAATGTAAAACCAGAGTTGAACATCTTTGAAGCACATTAACATACCTGTAAACCTTTTTTTAATGAAAACAAAACCATCTGTTTTAGGAATGCACAGGTTCAAAAGGTACTGATTGTATTTCATCATGGACTGTATCATGCTCCATTCTGACCCCTCAGTGATCTCTGATTCACTTCTTTATTGGATGGTAGATGACCAAGTTTTATCCAAACTTTGTATCCCATTCAGTGCTGAACACAGATAGTGCATTATGCAGAGTAGGGGCTTTATAAATTTTACTGAACATTGTCCAATAAATGAATGAATTCTCATTGACCAAAGTCTGAATGGCCAAAGCTCAAGGATCATCTTAAGTCTCGCAATTGCTACAAAGCTTTCCTTGACCACCTCATCTCTGCATCCTCTCTCCTCTGTATGAATTTCTAAGTATTTGCTGTCTGTAGTTTGGCTATCTTGCCTTATTTTTAGGCTGCTTTGTGTATGTGATTCTCATTTCGCCAATGAGATAAGATTTCAAAGACACTCTTACATTTCCTTTATTCTTTCTAGTGGTCATACTTAAACTTCTGTACTTTTTATAGTCTCTAGATCAGGAATCATGTAGCAACAATGATAACAATTTACATTTTTCTTTAAATCAAGGGTTGCTCTAATTGTCTTTAGATCATACAAAGGGCAGGTAGTTCTGAAAATTTGGCTTAAAGCAACCAGGATGAGGACCTTGGAGAACAAGTCTGTAGTATTGACACGAGACCTACAGCTTCAATAAGGAGTCATCCACTCTTGAGGATAGGGTAAGAAATATCTGGGTCCAGGGGCAGAATTTGGAGAAAGAGTCTCCTATTCCATAGTAAATTCTGTCCCACACTAACTAAGATGGATATCAGGTAACTGAAAGGCTTAGTGACATCTTCCAAAGTGGGCATGCTGCCTCATAAGGGTGCCATATAACATTCAGAAGGCTGCATTTCCGTGTTAGAAGAAGGAGAGAGCAGGTGATAGGAACACTAGTAGCTTAGAGTTTTATTTACTGGACCATCAATACTGCCAAGTCTCCAACATTCACACCAAAGGGAAGGGATCAACTGAAAGAACATCTCTGAATAATGGTCAGTATCAAAGGTATGCCTATTAGGCTGCAGATTATACTGTGGATTTTCCTGTATTTTGGTGATAGATTCATCCTAATTGGGTCTTACTTAGGATCATAGAAAAGTGAATTTGCATACCTTAAGCCCACTCTAACAACAGGATTGGGAATATTCCCAGAAGGGTGAAGTGAGCCTGAGGCTTCATATTTTTAAACAACTTTTAAGATCATAAAATTGCTAATCAACAGCCCTTAGCTTAACAAGGCAAAAATTGCTTCATTTGTGCCACTGGAAATGAAGGGTAGAAACCAAAACTCAATCTAAAACATGAGAAGATGCTCTGTTTCAATATGTCCCTGCCAACAGAACTGGATTGAATATGTTGGAGCCCCATCTGAAGAGTGACACTTGGGCCTTGGTCCCTTTGGCACATTCTGGGGAAACTGCTTGGGGAATCAAAGAGTGCTGACATCTGGAGATCTCAGTATCCTTCTGATATACGTGGCTCCTCCGTACAGTCTTTATAACCCCATCTGTATCAAGGAAAATATCTCCGGTAGGCAGACTCTGGCCTATCATTCCATTCTTCACAGATGGATGCATATTTTCCCCATCTACAGTTACAGCTGGGTTGCTTGGCATTGAAAAGGGGCTGGTTTCCTAAATCTCCTAGGAAAAAATAATCCCAGAGCCTGGAGAGACAATAAAAACACTCTCTAAGCTTTCCCTAAAGAGTCACGGAACAATGGTCAGGGGAACAAAGGTCATCCTCCTTGACTCCATTAGCAATAGATGGCTGAAGAAGCAATTTTCTAACATAAGGTAGTCATCATTTAAACAGCTTATTAATCAAAGACTGTTTGTTGATGTCACCTATATTTGGGGCACCATTCTGGACAGTGGAGGAGAAGGGAATACAAGGAAATATGAGATGCTTAAGGAATTTGTAATCTAGACATGTAGTAAACATAAAAATACATGAAGAGATTTCATGAAACAGGGTAGTGCATAAGTGCCAAACGGCACTTGGTCAGCATGTCAAGGAGTTGTGATTTCATGGGTGAAGGAATTCCCTCCACCCATGTGGTTGACAACCTGTCGATACAATTTTGTATTTAAATCTCAGTTGTCTGGGAGGCAGAGATGTTCACAGGATCATAGATATAGAGCTTGTTGGGGACTCAGGGGTCATCTGGTCCAATCCCCTCATTTTACAAATGAGGAAACAGGTCCACAAAGGTTAAGTGACTTGCCCAAGGTCACACAGGTAGTAAATTTTAGGGGTAGAATTTGAACTCAATGTTCTTTGATTTTAGAACCAATGGCTTTTCCACTATACCACAATGTTCACAGAAGGAGAGATCAGTTCTGCCTAGAGTAATCAAGGAAATTTTTATGAAGGAGCTGGAAACTGAATGGGTTGGGAAGAGCTGGTCAAGTCAGATATCTAATTCATGTTAACACTTGTTTTCTATTTGGGTTGAAATCCTAAAATGGAATGAAAGGTAGCTGGTGATTGATTCTGTTGGTTAAATTAGGAGCTGCTTAATTCCTGTTTGGTGAGATGCTCAAATCCTGATGAGTTAGAAAAACAAGTTTCTAAGGAGGCATCTACAAGATGAGACCAAGTCTTTTCCCTCCCTAAACAAAAACTGGATATTAAATAAAGATGGGTCAAATCTATTGGGGAAAAAAAGATCAAACCAAACCATGATGTTTGGGGTTGAAAGACAAGTTCAAATTCTAGTTCTGGTTTGTGACCTTTAGTAATTCATTTCATTTATGTGGGCCTTGATTTATTCATTAGTAAAATAAGGGATAAATACGATGATCCCTAAGATCCCTTCAAATTCTAACGTGGGGTGATTTTGTTTCAGATCACAAAACACGCAAATATCTCATTATTAATTTTACTATTATACATCTGAAGATATGACTACCTCTTATTTAATTTCATGGCATTTCTCCACTCTACAATTAAAATTAATTTTTCTTTGACTGTGTTTTTTGGGGGGCGAGATTTAGGGGAGAATTTTGTGACCCTGTAGACATCCTTAGTCGGGGTTGTAGATTCATTACTAGGAATCATTTCCTTAGACAGCAAAGCTTCTGCTCCTTCCCTTTATTTGAAAACAAAGCAAGTGTTCAGTGGTCTCAGTGGTCCCTACCTGACTTTATGGCCCTAAATGGTTATGATAAACCAAGTTCCAGGAATATATAAGAAAAAGAATGATATACAAACCAGAGATCAGGATCCGGCTGGGTGGTCCTTCTGAGAGGGAAATATGACTGACTATGAGAAAGAATGCATGCCAGAGGGAAGAGAACAGAAGAAAATCACTAGGGCACAGAAGGATCTGAAACAGGAAGCTACTCCTTCAGGAGCAGCCTGTCAACAGAATAGAATTTTCACGAGACATCACCTTCCTTTTCAGGTTGCATCTCTGTGTGGGAGGGCCACCAGAGCTGAGTGGAATGAAGTCCTTTCCCCAGGTGGAGGAACAGAAGTCCCCAGGAAATTTTAGTTCCATGTGTTATGTCTGTGACAGCAAGGACAAACTATAATATCCCACAAGGAGTGGCCCTCATTGAAAATTCATTCAGACATCTGCAGATGCTGAGGAGGGGGTGAGGAATAATGATTTGAAAGCAACAGTAATAGAAGCAGGTATTTTCCTTTGAATTTTTGAGTTTGGTCAGCTGTCTGCTACCAAAACTAAAGGTCCAAGAAAGCTTTCTGGGACATTCTGAGTAATGACTGGGGAATGAATAGCGTACCACGGTCTCCTTTAATGGACTTCTAGAAGGAGATGATATTGGTGAACAGTAAAGACTGTTCTATGATCTGGGGGAACTTCCCCCCTCTAATTCTGTTTGCTCCCTCTCAGAGCTTTAATTCAGACCATAATGATTCCCAAAATTGCAATAAAGTACCCCTGGTTGTATGACCACCTTTGTAGAGAGCAGAAAGGGAGTTTGTCATCCCTGGGTCTGTAGGGATTTAACATCCCACAGAGCTCCACCCTCACTCTCCATCCACCTCACTGTCCCCTCATCCCCATCTCACCTGGGACAAATGTCACCTCCTCTCAAGTTACTACTCTTTATCAAGTGTTAATTCAGTTCCAGATCATTCTGTGTTTTGGTGACTGTTTTCAGAGAAGGGTGCAAAGGAGAGAAAGATCAGAAAGAAAGCAAGAGAGAATGAAGACAGGACAAGTCTGCAGTGCAAAGGCACAAAAATAAAATAACAAGAAGCCTCTTATATTGTGGCAAAGGAGAGCCCTGAAGGTGATGGGCAACTGGCTAACATGGTTGGGTCTTTGTTTATATGCTTTGTTTTGGGCAGGAGGAGAAAGAAACAGAGTATGAGATATTAATTATTAGCCAATGAGGTGCTTGCAGGTTAAGAAATGAGAGACACCCATAAAGAGGTGACAGATTAAAGGCTGGCTCATAGCCAAGGTCTTGGAAATACTCTCCTCCACTGAGGAGGATTCCCATGGAATTCTACAGAACTATGACATGAGGGTCAGCTGTGTGCACCCTCAAGAGGAGAGGAATGGGTGCCAGGGCCACAGGTACCTATGGTTTCTTTGGGGGTGGAATTGCTAATCTTCATAGCTTGGATTCCTGGGCAAGAAAGCAGTTCTTAAACTGGTTCTGAGGGTGAAGTGGCAAGGTCTGAGGAAGGGACCAAAAGGAGAAAGGTGTAGGCTGCAGACACTATTTCTTGACCTTTCTCTATTCTAGAAACTTTATCTATTTCCATATTGACAACGGGAGCCAAAGTAGGGGAAAAAAACCTATGTGAGAGGCAGTGACTTGGATAGCATGGCATTCTGCCATACATATGAAAGGAATGTGACCATCTGCACCTCAAAGGCAGAGCTAGACCAATGTGTATAAGGCAGAGAGAATCTCTACCAAGCCTACACTGTCTAGAGGATGGTCTACATTTGTCCAAATCAGGTTTTTTTCTTCCAACTGAGTAAAAACTCATTTTCTGGAGCCCATGTTTCTTACACATTTCTAAAGCCATATCTAAGGTCATAACATAGTCGGTATCCAAATAATTTAAACTATTTATATAGAGCAGAGAGATGAATCCAGTCCTATCCATTACTGTTGGAAGCTTCTGTGTCAATGAGAGTTCAAGGAAGAAGAATAGAGGTACTTGGGCACTTGGGCACAGAAATAGGCTGGGAAGATGAGAGGGGAGTTTTGTCAGGAAGGGTCCCACCATTGGAAGAGGTCTAAAATGAATTTCATTCTGTCCATAGGCTGGCACTGGACAGAATGAAATCCTCCCACGAAATGTTTGCATTTGGTGCACAGGCTGCTTGCTAGAGAGCCCCTGTACTTTGGCAGACGATGAGTCTCGTTCCTGAACAGTGCCCACTCCCAGCTGCCACTCTGGACTCCCTAAGCTCTGATGAAACTAAATTTAAAACCTGCCTCCCACTCCCAGTCCAGATTTAACTTTAGACTGGAGTGGCTTGAGTGGGGATGGGGTGGGGTGGAGAACTAGAAAAAGGTAGGGAGAAGTGTGGCATCTTTTCTCAGAATTCCACCCAAATGCGAAGAAGTTTGGCTAAACCTGTAATGGCAAGTGCCCACCATGGTTATTAGTCCAACATGCAGAATGCCGTGAGTTTGGCCATGTCCAAAGCAGGCATGGGCCAAGAGGGCCCTGCCAAGGTTAGCCACTTACCATAGAACCTCGCTTGTACTGACTATACCAGGTAGAAGGCTGCTCTTTGGGCCAACGGGCCATTTTACTCTGTAAAATACGAGACGGGGTGGGGTTTAAAGCCAAAACTGCAAAGAGGTGAGGGGCTTCCTTACCAGTTTACCACGCTTGAATTCACTGAACCAGGAGCCTGGGTTTTCCTTGGGCCAGGAAGTAATTCTGGCCTAAACACATAGCAGGGGAGATGGAAAGGGAGAGAAACAGAGAATACAACAGTTAATTCTCCTGCCTCAATGAAAAATTGTCCAACTTTCTTTCAATCAATATCCTCAAAGTTTCCACCAAATATGATCCTTCAAGACCGTATTACGTTTGATAACTCTCACTACCCTCAGTACTCCCTGCCCCTCTGATTGGAGAGCTGGAGAGTGGAATACAGATTTTCTCCCAAAGCCTCCATTTAAAGGGGGCTCACAGAACTGTCAACTCTTCATTTCTCACCTACTGTGTTTCTTGGACCGGACCCCAACATAACTCACTCCTCCATCCCACCCTATAATCTCTTCATCTTTCTTTTGTGTGTTGTCTTCTCAAATTAGGTTGTAAGCTCTTTGAGAGGAGGGATTTTCTTTTTTTCTTATTTGTATCTCAGCTGTTAGTACAGTGCCTAGCACATAATAAATATTTATTAACTATTTCCATACAGAGTCAGCCTCATATATTATCCTTTACTTCAAGAACTATTTATGAGATAGCAAAATGGCTCTGCCCTTGCATTCTGATGTCCAGCATCCTCACACCTCACAACTGGCCTATCTTAATTCTAGATAGAACTTAGATGAAGTTCTATCATGAGACAATTATTCTTTTGACTTAAGATAAATTAAAATTCCACTGAGAGGGCTATATATTAGCCCAATACCAATCGTTAATGAGTTATTTAGTGTCTTTTCAACCTGATCAAGACTTACTCAGAGTAGCCCCAAACTGGAAAGACTAGGACCCAGAAGGAGTAAATGAACATGGAGAGAACCATAGCACCAGGAAGGGTAGGTTTGCAATGGTTGCTTTGGACAATGAGAAGGCAAAGTAGGTACATTTCCCAGTACTACCAGGGTGCTGAATAACCAACCTAGCCAAGGTTTGTGGAGGATCTATTCCTGATTTAGGGGTTCTTGGATAAAATCCACTAAAACCTTAATGCTTCCCCTATCAGCACTCACTGCTAGTATTAATGCACCCATTTTTAAAGCTCCCTTTGCAATAGTCTCTTCATCACCTGTGCTTAATGACACCTCTGCCTGGGAAATGGTCAAAAGTATCTCTCTGCTTGGGTTATTAAAGCCCTGGTTGCACTACAATTAAGCTCTTTTCCATCCTAACGCTTCTCCACACCTGGTACAATAACCTCATGGATGTGTGAAGTTCTTCAACAGTGCTCTAGGGACTGGCCTGTCACCCTATTCCTGTTCTCTTGATTTTCCTCACTTCACTCCATCAGATTCCTAGAAGTCTTCCAAGATTTCTCTAAACCTTTTATCATTTCTAATGGCAAAATAACATTTCCTTAAATTTATATATCCTAATTTGTTAAGTTATTCCCTAATCCATGGGCACCACCATAAGATTCCAATTCTTTGCTACTATGAAAAGAACTACTATAAATATCTTGAACATATGGGTCATTTTTCATCTTTCTTTGATCTTTCTGGGCTACGTATAGGCCTACAGCTATCACTAAGACAAAAATTATGCAGAATTTAGTAACTTTTAGGGCATGGTTTCAAATTGCTTTCCAGAATGGCTGGATAAATTCACAGCTCCATCATATTATCATGCCTTTTTCTCCTACATCTCCTCCAACATTTGTTATTTTCCTTTTTTGTCATGAGGTGGAACCTCAGAGCTGCTTTAATTCACATTTCTTTTATGGTTAGTGACAAACTTTTGCTTCATATCTTCGTAACTTGCATTTTTCTTTGAGAACTCTCTGTTCATATCCTCTCACTATGTATTTATTAGGAAATCTGATTGTTGCTTCAGGAGGCAGTCATTGTTCCTGACAAAAGGATCCTTGGACCAAGAAAGTCAAGTTATCCCTTCCCTCCTAGGAAGCAGGACATGGGTCATCAGTGTGATCTGAGGGGGTCTATCCTATTCTGCCTTGGTATTCCCAGAGCTGAACACTGCACCAGACACATAGTAGGTATTTAATGAATTCTTATTGATTTATTGGTACTGACATTGGAGGCAGAAAGTCCACAATGCTAACAGAATGAAGCAGCTGGATTGGTGTCTGCAATGAGCAGTGGGAGGAAGGGAAGAGAAAGACATCCTCTCCTCAGACAGGCATCCAGTCATGATTCGTGAAGGGATTCATGCTTAGAAACAAGCTCCCTCCATGCCCTTCTTGAAGTGTCAATAATTCAAACTCTCACTCCTCTGACCTCGTAGAGCCTCTGAATCCAGACATACTAAGAAAACAGCAAAGGAAAGAGTTTCCTGAGAGGAGGGATAGCAGTCTCAATGAAATGAGTCACTTTTCTGCTTCCCTCAAGGTCTCTCACCTTTCTTATCTTTGTTTCGAAAACCATCCAGAATCAAAAGTTAAACTCAGATAATTTCCACTTAAGATTATTTGCCTTGTCTCAGAAAAAACTGTCTTTAAGACTTCTCTAGGAAAATGGTTTTTTATCCTGGAAAGGCCTGTAATCTCATACTCAATCATTTTCCTTACATTTTATTTTAGTGATATAAATGGATATTTCCTGTGCTCCCTTCACCCTCCCCAGATCTCACCTTGCACTTCCATTTTGGATCACAGGATCATAAATCTAGAGCTAGAAGAGACCTCAAAGGATCTCTCATTTAATACCTCTCATTTTACAGATCTGGAAACTGAGGCCTAGGGAGGTAAGCAAGTTGCCCAAGGTCACACAAGTAGCAAGGGTCAGAGGTGATATGTGATGACAGGGCCTCCAACTTCCATGACAGTATGTTTTTCATTTTACTATATTTCTAGACCATTACAGTCATGTTATCATTGGGCAGTAAAAGACTGTCCTCATAAATCCATTTCTATGAGACTGACACTAGACATTTACCTTTATGACTAAGAGACTCTTCAAAAATTTTGTCATTATGAATTCATTGCCTCCCCAATTTAACTACCCCCCCAAAAAAAAGGCAAGAAAATATTCTTGGCCTCTCAGGGAGAGCTGAACTATAAATGGAAGGCATTACTTTACTAGCATATCTTGGTGCTTATGAGAAATATTTCATTCTAATTTATCCACAAAGAGGCTGGTCAGGATGAATAACTGGCAACCAGAGGAAGCTGAAAATAGTGATATTTTCTAAGTTAATTTAATTCTTGGAATTGAGCCAAGCTGACAGAACCTGGAACCAGACAAGACAGGTTGTGAGACTTTGGGTTTTGTGTTTGCCATATGAATTTTCCCACAGGCTCTCAAAGGTTTGAAATTTCAAAGCAGGGGAAATTTGAACCCAAGGTCCACAAATCTTCTGAATAGACATTACAGTCTAAACAGAGTTCTCCTAATCCTTGCGACTAAAGTGCGTGCTATAATATAATCCATTCCCAAAATGATTTAGAGGGAGGATGGATTGTGGCCCAAGAGGAGAATTTGGGTTAAAACACTACTCCCTCATCTTAGGACTTATTTCTCAATAATGAAGCTATGAAAGATGTAGCTTTAAAAGTTAGTATTCATAGGGATATGTATATACATTATATATAAAAATATATACACATATATTTATATTTATACACACATATATACAGTATTTTTATATTCTGTACATATACATTTACATACATTATCTCTACACACATATGTATGTGCATGTGTGTTTATATATATATGTATGTATGTATATATGTGTATATGCATGTGTGCTTGTTTGTGTGTGTGTATGTGTATGGCCAAAATGAACCCTTCAAATTTTAGGACAGCTAACTATGAAGTACTGAATTTGATTTTCTTTTGAGGCCTATGAAAATCAATTTCACATAATGAAATATAATTTCATATAATCAATTTCATATTGGGTCTAATAGAGGCCTGGCCAAGAAATATGGAGGTTGGATTTTAGTCTGACTTTGCCATATGGCAAAGTATATAGTTACAAAGCCATCTTGAGCCAATCACTTTTCTGAATCTCAGCTCCCTTATCTGTAAAATGGGGGGTTGAAAGAGATATTCTCTAAGGTCTCTTCTGGCTTTGATGTGCTTTGCTCTATAAAGGCCCAGCATTGATCCACTGCCCAGTTTTCATTCCAGACCTGACAGAAATGAGTCCCTGCACAATTCTGATGTCTTTGTTCCTACTGAGGGCAACAATAAAGAATTCTGCAACATTTTTTGTGAAGTTTTTTTTTTCTTTTCTATATTGGTCACATTGACTGGACTACTATGATACTGTTACGTTCACATGGCTGAGCTTGCCATTGCTGAGAGCCTGAGATTTAGCTGTAGTACACTTTTTGTCCTTTTAGCGAAAAAATATTTCCAAAGCCACTTGAATAGTCTTGACTGACTGATTAAGAAATACTGACATTTTCCTTTCTGTATCCCAGTCTCTTGGTCTCACACTGCCTCTGATGCAGGATTTTCATGGAGGGCGAAAGGTTGGAAGAGTGTCAACAAACACATGTTTTCATTACCTTGCTGGGACACAAATTGAATCAGCCATGCAATTAGGAACAAAAATTACCCGCCTATAAAATTGTTACCCGTCTGCTCTCCCCCCACAGGAGGTATGTACACAGTCATAAAAAAAAAAATGAAATCCACATCTTTTGCCTAACATAAATCTTTATGGCCCTGAATAACTACCAAAAGGGCATATTTACAAAGATGGAATAAATCAAGAACAACTCTTGTTATTAAGTATGGTCAATATCCTATTATAACCCAAGGATAAATAACCATATTAAGAATAATCAACAATTCTCTGAAGTCAGTAGGCAGTTCACAAATCCTTTCCATTTCTGTGATAAAGCAATCAAAGTATTGCCAAAGATTAATTCTTTCTTTATTGGCCAAACCAAGATAAAATTCAGATTTAGGGATAAAAAGGAAGCATCACTTACTGGGCACACCCCAGAAAGCTTCTATCCTCCTCTATACCTGAGCCTAAATATCTGAGGGGCCATCACAGGTATTCAAGGTATTTGATCCTCTCTATGGCTCTTTGATGACAGAAAGAGCCATAGGTAGAAGATGACAAGATGCAGATTTAGGCTAAATATAAAGAAAAACCTCCTAAATAATTAGAGTTGTTCATCAATGGAATGTGCTGCCTAGAGGTCTTGGAGCTGAGTCTGCATGGCCAACTAGATGGCTTCTGAAATTCTTTGCAACTCTTGAGTTATTGTGCTCCTGATAATGACTTAATGGAATTAGCTAGGAAGGTTACATTTTACATTTCTATACTGACTTCAACAAACCATTCACAGGTAAGAATTTGGGTGCTTGTTTATGCCAAGATAGTCAAAAATGAGAACATGCTAAAAATAAAAGTGAGTTGTGAGGGACTGACTATAACACCAGCCTTTGCATTCCTTCTCAAAATCGTTGAACCTAAAAAGGATGAGCTATAAAAGAAATGTGCTCATATATTTTCACACACATGTTCTTCCCCAAAATTATCAAACCTAAAAAGGATAAACTATAAAAGAAATATGATGATAGATTTACACACACACACACACACACACACACATACACACCCAATAAAGAGGCTAAATCCCAGTCCAACAGATCAGGGAGACTTTGAAGAAAATAAGATCCCAGTGGTGATGGGAACGAAATTGATATAAAATGAATCAGAATCCAATTGATTCCAGCATCTAATTAAACAAGAAATTTCTTTCTCTGTCATTGAACTTTTAGGAGAAAGATACAATTCATGAAAAACCAAATGGATTATTAGAGTCCAAGCAGGACTTTCCCACAGATGTCCCTGTGGTTATTTACCACTCAGCTCAATCTCCCATGCCTTCTACTTCAAAATTTATATGCAACCTGCATGCAACCCTTAATGTTCAGAACAATGATGGCGAAAGTCCTGCAAATCCTTCAACAAGACCCCAAGGTTGTTCACTAGACTAAACTAGCTAAGGTGGTAGAGGGGACTCAGGAATTTTCAGGAACATTTTCAGAAATGGTTGAACATAAAAAGGCGATTCTACTTAAGCTTTAAGTAACCAGAAAACCCAATTCATCAGCATATTCCTTTCCCTAAAACTTCCAGGCAACTGAAGTTTCATTTTACTCATTTACTATGATTGTCTATTTTAAAATATCTTAAGTCACACTTCTGGAAGTCAGTCCTCTCTTGATCCTGAAATGATCAGGAAGAAATAGATCAATCACTGATTTTCATTTATAAACTGAGGTCATTCAATTGAACTTACCAGATGCATGATATGCACACTGAGAAAATTTTCAGAGGGAAATAAATTATACCAGCACTTACTCCTTCTGATTTCTTATCAGGGAAGATGCAAGTTTCTCCACCAGCTGTGAAATTGCAGTAAACTTTGAAAGAATCCCTGGAGCATCCTTGGTTTGGGTCAACCCAGTATTCACCTGGATTTCAGAGAGAGAAATCAGTCAGGCAGTGTTCAGGTAATTGATTTATAGGATATTTCCTCCACCTTAGATATTAATGTCCCATTTCATCTCAACACTTAGAATGTTTGGTTGGGATAATAATTCAGGCATCTTTTTTTCTCCTACTAAATTCACAAAGGAAATCTCTAGAATAGTTCTACGGAACCAGCTGGACCTCTGGCACATCTAGGACAAATTATAATGAACAAAACAAAGTGGATAGTTAATGCAGGGGATGAATTTGAAATAACTTACTTGTATGCTTTGGTTCAAATTCTATTAAAATAATTTATTTGAAATTTTTAATGTGTAGTTTTTAAAGGGTAGTCTAAATTTGAGAGCATTAAAAAAATTAAAAACCCAACACTCCCGTTGAGCTTCCTTAAACAGGAAATGAGATGCTGAAATGATTTATTTTTCTAATATAAGAATGGTACTTGACTTCCTCATGGACTTAAAAAAAACCTAATAGGTTCACAAATTATGTTGAGTTGGACATCTCTACTTCTATGTCCCCCATAATAATAATTACTAACATTTATGTAGTGCAGGTTTGCAAAGTACTTTACATATATTATCTCCTTTTACCCTCACAACAACCCTAGGAAGGAGGTCTATTATAATCCCCATTTCACATGTGAGCAAACTTAGGCAGACAAAGATTAAGTAATGTCCCTGAGGTAATGCAGCTAGTAAGTATTGGAGGCAAGATTTGAATTCAAGTTTCCCTGATTCCAAGCTAAGTGCCCTCTTCATTGTACCACGTACCATCAGGAAAGTCAGGGTGGCAGAGTTGCAAGTCCTTGCAAGTACGAGCAGGATTGTGCTGAGTGCCTAAGGGATGCTTCATCTGCTCAATTTCCAGTTTCAAAGAGTTGAGTGAGCCAAAGATCTCTTCCATACCATCAGCATAGTCCATGTAGTTCTCCCCATTCCCATCATCAAGCAACTGGCTGGCATCAATGTTCCTTCGGGTCCTAGAAGCCTGAATTGGCAATGGCTGAATGACTTCACCTGGAGGACCCTGTGATATGAAAGCGGCAAATACAAAGTGAGAAAACCCTACTGAGACAGAAACAGCTTAAGTACATGAGCACAGTGGGAAGGATGCCTGTGTGGAGTATAAGGGCAGTGGGTTCTTCCCTTGTAATGACTCATTCTTCCCTTTCTTTAGGTTCTCAGCACCTCACACCTGCTGTGTTAGACTGACAGATATCCTATCTCCAGGTCCTCCATCCCTATTTTAATTCATCCTGTACAATGAATCTTGTATTTAATTCAACAAACATCTACTAAGGGTAATGAATTATACTGGGCCGTAAGGGATAAAGAAAGCTTACAGTCCAGTAGGGTTCCCTATATGTACAATCTCCTATGAGAAGACTTTCCTGATCCTCCCAGTTGTTAGCTCTCCTTCCACCTCTTCCTCAGTTCATCATGCATTTATGTACCTGTATGCATGTTGTACTCTAAGAAGAATTTAGACTCCTTGAGGATATGGGTTGGGTTTTTTGTTCGTCTTTTTCCCCCCAAATCTTTGCATTCCCAGAAACTACAATGCTTTGTATACAGTAAGGGATTAATATAGAATTATCAGATTGGACAAACATACATAATACAAAATCTCCTTTAAGTGCCTCTTTTTATCATATCACTTCATTGCTGTTACTGTTTTAACGATGGCTCTCTAGAATAAATCTAAGCCTGCTATCCAAATCCTCCAAAACATGGTTCCATTCTCAGAGCAAAGACTTAGGGATGGAAGGGACTTCTTCTATATTCATTTTGATATCCTCGCATGACCCTTAACAGTCGATTTCCTACTCATCCCCCACAAGAATGCCCCTGTCTGATTTTGTTCCTTGTTCACATGTTCTCTCGATCTAGAATGTCCTCTCCAGTCCTTCCACAAATCCAATATCTTTATTCTATTCAAGGTTCTGCTCACGTCCCCCTCCTCTAATTCCTCCAGCCTGAAATACTCTTAAATTTATTTCCCTCCTCTGAATTTCTATAGTAATTTTACACTTGATTACATGCTGCCTTGTATGACTAATTGTTTTATGTATGTGTCTAGTCTCCCCAGCTGGGCTGTGAGCAACTGGAGAACAAGGACTATGTAATCTACATTTTTATATCACCCACAACGGCACATTGGTACACATCTGAAGAATGCCTGATCTATACCTCTCAATCCCAGAAGCAACTAATTTTCTAGGTGTTTACATACATATGTATAAAACCAAGATTGAGAATAAGATTCAAAGAATACCTTCTTTAACTCAGGAGGAAATTTTCCAACATTTTACTTGCTATGCTACTTCTTAGGCATAAAGGTCAACTCCTACCAAAAGATTCAATCTTATCCAGTTTCCTCCCTTGAGCTTTCCCTGTGATTTGGGATCTCCAAGGGGGTGAAATGCTGTGACTATGTTACTGTGAGTGACTGAGAGTTCCAACGAGGACCTTTAAATCTTTAAAGTCTACTTACGGGTGGACCAGGAGGACCAGGGTGGCCGGCTTCTCCTTTGGGACCTGTTGGACCCTGTAGGAAAAGAGAAAAGTAAATACATGTGTAACCACTGGAGAACATTAGCAATTATGAAATAAAATGCAGTTTTTCCATGATTATCTCTAGTCTTCCCAGTAACTGAAGATTTGAAAGAAAGATTTCAGAGAAGGCCTTCAAAGACAAAAGCTAAGAATGGACATGGGTAGGGCCTATAAAAATAAACAAATAAAAGAAAGAGGGATGGAAAAAGAGACTACAGACTTGTTCAACACATCCCTGATGCCAGAAAGAGCATCCTGCATGATCAAGCCCTTGGATTTTGAGAAAACAAAATTTAGGGAAAATTAGCAAGTATTTCTTCACACTGCTAAGAATAACATATGAAGCTCAGAGTTAACTAGGTTGGAAATATTTGTTCATAAAGGGTTTGGGTAAAATAATGAGAGATCCACAATGAGTTTTTAGGAAAATTCAGGGATAATGGGGATATATATGTCCCTACCAGCACGCAGGCTGAGTGTGGCAGCACACCCCACCCATGCTTTATGCCAACTTAAAGTGCCTGCCCAGAATCACAAACTTGAGGAACTGGAAAGGATCTCAGGAGCCATTTAGACCACCCATACACAAAAAGAGTCCTCATTATAACATGCCTGACAAATGTTTGTCGTGCCAGCCCTTGAAGGCTTCTAAGGAGGGAGAACCCACTACCTCTTGAGGCAAGCTCATTCCACTTTTGGACAGCCCTGATGGTTCGGAAACTTTTCTTGATATCCAGTCAAAATGACCATTTTGCCATTTAGACCCACTACTCCAGGTTCTGCCTTTTGGGGCCAGACAGCAGAAAAGTCCAGTCCCTCGCCTACACAAAAGCCTTTTGAATACTTGAAGACAGTTATCACATCCCAGCTGAATCTTCTCTTCTCTAAGCTAAACATACCCAAATCCTTTAACAAACACTTATATGACATATCCCCAAGGCATTTCTCCTACCCTGGTCAACTTTCTTTGGACACTCTCCTCTGAGGCTAAAGTCAAAGAGGGCAACCATACCCTTCCACCAAAGAGACAGAGCATTGGGTTAGAGATGAATCATTTTATCTGACCAAGTTGAAGCCAATTAATTGCATTATTGAATTTTCATTCCCTTTCTTTCTTCCTTCCTGCCTTTTTTCTTTGTGGGGAATGTCTAGTGAGGAGACTCCTTTTGCCAACATGAATCAGAATCTATTCTGCAACTTAAACAGTTGCCTGAAGTGTTGGGTGAGAGATGAAGCAATTTAACCAATATGTGTCAAGAGGCAAGACTCAGCACCAGCACTTCCTGACTCCAAGGCCAGACAGGATAGAAGATATGAGAGATTCAGGAATTCACTATAGGCATTCTCCTCCCTTTCCCCAGAACTTCCTCTATCTGAGAACTAAGCAATTAGAGATTAGAAGTAGCTAAATAGGAACTGCTCAATCTAAACACAGAGGCAGAATTTTTTTCCCCTAAACTGCTAAGGCAATGCAATTGATCCTCTGAGTGTTTAAAACCCAAAGCCTAGGCACCATGTAGGAAGGATATGGACAAGCTGGAGACAATTCAAAATGAGTGATCAGCATGGTGATGAACCTAGAGACTAAGCCAAAGAAAAAAAGGTGAGAGAATTAAGGATTTTTAGCCTGCAGAAGAGTATACTTCGGAGGGAGCATAGGGGATGTTCAGGGAGGTCTAGCACTTCAGGTATGAGGGCTTGCTGAGACCTTTTCGGGGCTTCTCATCTACCTTTGGTGTCTACCTTCACCTAACTCTTACCTGTGGCTCCAAAAAGCTGTAGCATGTGCATCAGCCACACCCCAGTAAACCATCTCAGCAGATAGGCTAAACCAGGTTGAGGATAATGGATAGGTCTCAAGCTCATTGGTGAATTAGGAGATTGTCTACCCCAAGCATGTGAATACTTTCCCCAGTGTAATGAATGGATGAGAACAAGTTGTTCCATCAGCCAAAGCAGATGCTACGGACCACTTAGGTCTTTATCAGGCATCAAAGATACCAGGGTCATTCACAGAATCTTGGGCCAATGCCAGTTACCTTGACTTCTGTCTTATCACTAGACTTCAATAACTCAGGAAGAGAAAGTAAGGCTGACAGCTGCACTACTCTGCCTCACTTACATCCAATTCACACATAAGTCAAGATATCTCCTCTGATGTCACTGGTCCCCTTCCAAAATAAAGGAGGCACAAGATAGTGATCTTTAAGTATTTGACAGGCTGTCACATGGAGATAGGATTAGACTTGTTTCTCTTTGGTCTCAGAAGAAAGTAGTAGAGAGGGGTCTTCATTAAGCAGAGACCACTTGTCAGACATATTATGGTGGGAATTCTTGGATAAATGATATCCTAAATGGAAGTTTCCTTTCAACTTTAAGATTCTGAGCAATCACACCCATAGATTTTGGTAAATAGAACACTTACTGAAGAACCTTTAGCACCTTTGGGACCAGGAGGGCCCTGGAGATAAAAAAAACAACAAATAGGAAGTTAGGGGTAGAGCAGTAACTTTTTAGTTTATAACTTTCACTTTTACATCACTTGCATTTCTCTGGAGGAGAAAGTGAGGCTGGTGACTTTGCACAGCCCTCCCTCACTCAAATCAAAGTCAATTGCAAGTCATGTCATCATCTCCCTGATGCCATGGTCCTCTTCAAGAATGAAAGACAAACCACACACACACACACACATGCGCACATCTGCATTTACAAAATATCCCTTCCTCCTATACCCACACCTTTCCTTGTGACAGAGAATGAAAGGGGTAGGGGAAAGTAGTTCAACAAAACTGACACAACAGCTGAGTCAAATAGTATATGTGATCCAATAAAAGTTTTTAAAGGTGATCAAATTCAATAACCTTATCTTTCCCTTATACTTTTTATCTTCACTTTGCGTTGGTTCCTGTCTTTTATTTGAGTCATTTAAAAATGATTATTGAATGAATGTGTTATTTGTGAAGGAAGAAGAGGGAGAGGACAAGGTCAAACCTACCCAAATGTAGGAGGGAGGGGTGAAACGAAGATGCTTGAAGTATATCCTCTATCCACTCTCCCATAGCAACTAAAATGCTCACCATTGGAACCAGTAATAAGTAATGGGGCAGGGGGAGGTTGTTTCCAGAAGGCCACTGAAAATGCACACAGGCTGCTTCCAGGTGTCCTCTGGTGCACTATCACATGAAGTCAGAACTTCTTGGTTGCCAGAAACAACATTAGGGTGCTGCTGGTCAGGCAAGGGGTAGGCACAGTACTAGCAAGGAAAGCATATAAGGAGGAGCTTCATCCTTTTTCCAGTTTTGCCAAGGATTGATCTGTGAAGTAGGCATCATAAGGGTTGCAAGAGTACAGGGGGTACTGACGTATGTAAATAGGAGTCCCCAATGCCCACTAGCCTTACTTCACTCAGCGAAACAAGATCCTGTCTGCCTCCTTATCTCTCCTACTTCAAACCTTGCTTTCAAAGAAATTCTAACCAACTCAGCGGCCACCCCAATCTCTCTCACCAGCTCACAGGTACCATTCCTGTTTACATCACTCAATCAGTCCATGGAAGGCAACATCCATTGATGTCTCCCATCTCCCCTCCTCATTCCATCCTTCACCCTCTCCCAGGCATCTCTGAAACTCTAGAAGCAAACTGAGCAGAATCTTAGCTAATTCATCCTTCCAGATACTCACTGGTAAACCGGGAGGTCCAGGGGGACCCAGGGGACCAGAAGGACCAGTTATGCCCTAAAAAGAAAAAGAAGATAAAGGGATATTAAAATGCAGTCTCTTCAGGCAGGCAACACACATGGCAATGGGGTTCTATTGTGCTCACCTCTCCATCATCATTTGAAGGGCTACTAACCATCATTTTCCCTAGTCTGCTGCTGCCTGACTTATTCTTTAGATTGTATCCCAACCTGACTGGGTTATTGTGAACTCCAACAAGATAAAGCGTGTGCAGCACTTGGCAAATGCTAAAGTGTCATATAAATGCCAATGATTAGCACTCCTCTTATTACGACTATTGAGTGGCCAGTTCTCAAATTAGTCTCTCAACAGACACTCTCATTTGCTGGAAGACGTGTGTGCCTCTATTTTACAGGGTGCCGTTTGTCATCCTCAGAACACTTTATACACATCTTGGCACTTGGGCGGTAAAATAGGGAAACGTAAAAATCACTTCTACACTGAAGGCTGCCTTTTAGTTGGAAGAGAGGCAGCAGCATGACATTCATATCACAGTGGATGTAGAGCCACCAGTGTTAAAGCCAGGAGGATCTGGGTTCAAGTCTTCTGTCCACTCTGCCTGTGTTACTCCAGGTGAGTTACTTAACCTCTCAATGATCTAGGAAACTTTCTAAGACTATAAATTGCAGAGAAGATGTCAATCTGCATTGGTAAAGGGAATTTCTTTGTCTAAAAGTTTCCTATACTAATGAAACTGCAGGTCTTGTCCCTATCTCTATCCCTTTCACTTGGAAAGAGGTATAGACTGACAGTCAAGACAGTTGAGTTCTATTCCCAGTCCTTTACTTTACAGGGATCTCAGTTTGTTTCTCTGTAAAATGAGGAGTTTGGGATAGATGATGGTGATGTTGTTGTTGATGATGATGATGGTACAGTGATAATAATCTCACCATCGTACACTGGCAGAGAATTTGATGGTTTAGGAAGAGCTCTCCCATGCATTTCCTATTCAGTGATGTCTCCCAGATCTAAATCTCCATAATTCGACAGCTCTAGTTTGTCTGGTTATCTTGAGAAGGCAAGGAAACCTATAATAAAAGGGGGCGCTCATCACCTACCTGTTCTCCTTTAGGACCTGATGAACCCTGAGGTCCAGGAAGACCTCGGTCGCCTTTTTCACCCTGTTCGCCAGGAGGTCCAATAAGACCAATCAAACCTGGATGACCCTGCAGTAAAAGAGAGATGAATTTTTCAGGTGACTAAAAAGTATGCCTTCAAGAGGCACAGGGGAGTTACATCTGGAAGAATAAGATGTGAAACATGTTTAGTCATAGAGGAAGGACGAACAGACTTGAGGACTGCCTAAGAGGTCTAAGAACTTGGGGGAGATCTACTTTAATCAGGAAAGTCTTGTGGTGGATTCTAGGTACACTTCTATTTCTTCTATTCCCTTGACCTAGAATGGAATACTTTCTGAGCTCCTTTCCACTTAACCAAATCCTGTCCATCCTTCAAGGTTTACCTTGAGTTCTACTTTGTCCATGAAGCCTTCCCTGACTACTCTAGCCCACAATTCTTTCTCCTGCTCTGAATTCATTCTACACCTATAGTGAGGAGCCAACAGTTCAGCATACACTGCTTCACAATCTGTTTAATGAATCCTATCCAGGATGTATCCTGCCTTGCATCCTATCCAGACTGTACCACCTTCGTGGGAACAGAGACTAATGCTATTTTACGGCTCAAAATTGTCAAAGATTTCATCACTGGTGACAGAAGAGCTAGGCTGGTGATCAAACAACAGGTCCATTATGTTGGAACCAGACTTGAGGTCTTTCCAGCTTGGCATTAAGATACACCACTGAAATAAAGTTAGTCTTTCACAACATGACTGTTACGGAAGTCTTTTGCAAAATTATACATATATATAGCCTATATTGAATTGCTTGCCTTCTCAGTGGGGATGGGTGGGGAGGGAAGAAGAGAGAGAAGTTGGAACTCAAAGTATTAGAAACAAATGCTGCAAATCATTTTTGCATACAACTGGGAAATAAGAAATACAGGTAATGGGGTATAGAAATCTATCTTGCCCTACAAGAAAAAAGAGAAGATGGGATAAGGGAAATGTGAGATGTGATAGAAGGGAGGGCATATTGAGGGAAGGGAATAATCAGAATGCAAGATATTATGGGGTGGGGGAGGGGAGAGATGGGGAGAAAATTTGGAACTTAAAATTTTGTGGAAATGAATGTCGAAAACTAAAAATAAATAAATAAATATTTTTTAAAAGACCCTCTGGTGCTTGAACTCTGCTTAGTATTACCTTTAAGAGCTCATGGCCCCACCTACCATAATAAGTCATCAGAATAGGATTTTGTGGAAATCATTCCCAGCACTCACAAAATTTTATAATAACTAGTACTCCTACCTTTTCTGATGTCTCATCATGACACAGAGGTGGCCCTGTGCTCTTAGAGGCTGTGTCTACTTCTAGCCCAGCCACTACAGCTATCATCCAGGAGTGTAACCCTGGAGGGGAAAGAATCCATCATCTCCAACTCCACCAAGTGCCACTGTAGTGGCATTCTTGGTAAGCTCAAGAGCCTTGGGGACAACCATGAACCTTGCTTCCAGTTGGCCCCACCTCCATTGACCAGGCAATTTGTATTGAGATGAAACTTGGCAACTATCTCTGCTGCTACAGCTACTGAAGATCCAGAAAAGAAAGCTCTCAAATCCAAAGTTCATCAAATGATCCAACATCAGAAATCAATTCAATTTTATTAATGGAAATGACACTCAAGAAAATGTGAAAGAAGCATAGGACCTCTCTACCTGACTTGTACCTGAGACCACCTATATGCATTGTCTCTCTTAATTAGATGTTGAGTTCCTTGAGAGAAGAAATTGCCTAACATTTTTTACCTCCAGTGCTTAGCAAAATGCTTTGAACATAGTAAACACTCAGTAATTTTTTTTTTCATCTTTTTATTCATGTCTGTGGAAAGACATTGAGCACAGCCCTACCAATAAATTCCATCTCTGTTGTCTGAGCACCAGCCTAAGTTCAGAGAGGTTCATCTCCAGGGTGGCCACAGGGTAAGGATTTAGCCACAGTAGCTCTTGTGGACCATCTGTTACTGAATCTCAGTGACACTTGTGGAGCCAGGTAGGTAGGACAGTGGATAGAGCAATGGACCCTGACTTAGGAAAACCTGAGTTCAAATCTGGCTTAAGACACTAACTAGATGTATGACCCTAGGCAAATCACTTAGCTTCTGTCTTCCCCAGTTTCCTCATTCGTAAAAAAGAGGATAATAATAGTTCTTAACTCCCAAGGTTGTAAGTATAAATGAGATAATATTTGTAAAGTGCTAGCTAGCATCATATATATCTGTGGAGTCAAGGTGGTCTTACATCTATGGTAATCTACACCAATGAAGAACTTTCAAGTTCTATAGTCTAATGATACCTGGCACTGGCCAAGTCCCTCACAACATACATAATAAAGATTCACTGCCAATTGATTCTGAAACCTGCTTCCTTCCCAGTCAGGAGCAGGCAATAGAAGAGAAAGATGGTGCCATTTAAAAGAGGAGCTCAGAAATGAGGTTTATTTGCCATACCTTTTCACCCTTGGGACCTGAATCTCCCTTCAGACCCGGAAGGCCTGGGGGTCCCTGAAAGAGAAAAGTAGAAGAATCATATTTTAACACTGATGAACATTGGTTTATCTGATTTAGAGTTTCCCATAGCAAATAAAGCCACAGGTGTTTCTCACCAAGTATGTATATTATGAAATGCTTAAGGTAATGGATGGTACTTACCATGGGACCAGGGGGACCATCTGGACCAGGAGATCCTGGTAGACCTTGTTCTCCCTGAAAAATATATGTCTTCTGTATAAGGATCAAGTACCACAGCCCCTCCAATCATGATCTATGCTTCTCCCCTCATTCTCCAAGACCCACCCACCCCTTTCACCTTTGTTTTGCTAAAAAGTATGATTTGACATCCCCACAGAAATCTTTCATTGCAGTTTGCTTGGACTGAGAATCGGCCACCAGTGCTTAAGCTAAGCTACTCTCTGATCCATAAGACATTTACCACAGGGCCTGGTATCCCTCGGAGGCCATCTGGACCAGGTTTGCCTGGTGCACCTTGGGGGCCAATCGGACCAGTCTTTCCAGGTGGACCCTCTAAGCCAGCTTCACCCTATGGGGAAAAGAGAAGAGAGAAAATGTTCTTTGAAAGGCAATTCAGATGCCCACACTACCCCCTAACGTGTGCAAAAGTCTTAAAGATGTTCCTGTTTGATAGGATCATAGATTTAAAGCTGAAAGGCACTGTCTAGTTTCCCCTCACCTCTCTTAACTTACAGAAGAAGAAACAGAGACCCAAGAAGTTAAGTGACTTGATCCAGGTCACACCCATCCAGACATCTCCAGGCTGCCCCCAAATATTTGTGTATTCAGATCTTTTCAAACTTATGGCTCTGACCCCTCAGAATTAGGTTCCTAGAGTTTTCTATAGAGCCCTTAGGGCAATGGCAATGGGAGACAAACATATGCAGCTTGGCAGACAGACACTTAAACATAAACACATGCTATAAGGAACCACCCCTAGGCAAGACAAAAAATCATTAACATTCTTCTGGCATGTGTTAACTATCTCTAAGGCTTGAATAAAATGCAACTTCCTTTGAAGTCAATGCCCAAAGCTTTGCTGTTTCTATTGAACAACTGAGTTGAGAAGTTAAATGTTGATTTTTTTTCCTTTTCATCACCTCTGCACCCCCAACCCCAACCCTCCAAACAACTCCCTCTTGGGTATTAGACAGAAAAGTCTGGGCAACATGCAGCTTACCTTGGCTCCCTTCTCTCCTTGTCTTCCTTCAGGGCCAGCTGGTCCGGGAGGACCCTAACAAAAACAGAGAATAGAAATGAGGCCATACACTCCCTTCTCTCTGGCCACCTCCTCCACTCAGGCTTTCTGCCCACACCACAGAAACTATCTTGGAGAAACTTGCACTCTGGGGTCCTCCAATTCTGAATTATGGAACAGTATCTCAGGAAAGTTCCCACAGTGCTTTGATTTAGCACTACCTCCTCTCCGATTGCCTCTCCACCAAAGCTTCTCTCCAGTTGTAGAGATGTGACCAAGTTAACTCTGTCATGGTTCCTTAATGGGTATGCCAATCTGCTACTCTAGGGTCCCCTTGCTACACCTGTGATCATTCTGACCAATAAGCACCTTCATGACCACTACTCCCTTATGTGTATTATTTCCCCCATTTAAACATAAGTTTTTTCTGAAGGCAGAGATTGGTTTCTTTTGCCTTTATTTGTATCTTTAGCACTTAACACAGTGTTGAGCAAATAGAGAGTGCTAAATAAAGGCTTTTTGCATTCATTCGTTCACCAGTTGAACACAGGACAAGATCAATGATGGGTAAGAGAGAATAATGGGTAGGGGATGGTAGGCAGGGCGGGTGCCCAATCATCCCAGATTTGCATAAGCTGTTACTCAGAATAGTTATTATTACTTCAATGGCCCCTCCCCCACCCACCAAAATCACAAAGAAAAATAGCAGGGAGACAGGAATTGTTGCCGTGTCTATGATCCGACCTCATTTTTCTAGTTCCCTTTTAAGGAGCCTGGTTTAGGGACGATGGGCACACGACTATATTATTCATTGTGAAAATGTCTTTAAATTTTTTTGTTTTGTTTTGTACAAAATTCTAAAAGGCGAAATGGCAATATAACCCCATTGGGGTATCTGATCTATTCTTCAATTACAGACAGAACTTGACCTATCACCCAGTCTGGCATCAGCTTAATGTGATGATGTCATTCTATCCATCCATAAACAAATTAATCAGTAAGCATTATGTGCCTATCCTATGCCTACCATTGTTCTATGATAACATGGAAGTTGAATGGAAAGTGCACTGTGGACAGGACCCCTCTCCCCACCAAAGTCCTGGCTACATTACTTGGATTCCCAGCAAAGGACACTGCAAGTAGGTGATTACTTCATATGGAAAACCAAAAACACAAGGTTTTCTTCAAAGCCATTTACCCTTTTGCCTGGAGGTCCAGATGGCCCTGGTTCACCAGTAGGGCCCGGGGATCCCTGGATTTAGAGAAAGAAAATGGGAAAAATTGGAATCAAGGCTTCCTGATTAACATGAACCAAAGGGGACAGATTCTAACCACCTTACAGGGGAGTAAGAATAATCCCTTGAGGCTCAGTTCTGAGCTCTCCCCAGTTAGCCTAAAACTGTATCTCTATTCTCCCCTAGCACATGATAGCACAGATGCCTGGAAATCTGGAATCATATTAACAGGAGCCTGCATTAATCTAGCCCAAGGAATTCTCTGTTACAGGTTACACAGTCTAATTAATGTCCTGGCTATGGCTGCATGATCACTACCTACTCCCATTCAGCAACACTGCTGCACTGTGAAATGGGAGTAATGAAATCCCAAGATTCTGGACATAAGCTCCCCACCCTCAGGGCATGTCCTTTCACAACAACCAATTGCTCCCTTTGTTGGAAGGAGGCGGGGTGGGTTGTGGTTAGGTGGAGCTAGCAGTCATCTCTGAGTGGAATACTAAGCAATGGTCTCTACTGGAAGCAGGGTCACATTTAATCATAAACTCAGCATCTAATTTAGTATGAGAAATCCTGTGGTTATAGATGCACAGATGGCAGGAGCTGGAGGGGTCCCAGAGGTGCCATCTGGTTCAGATCCTCTAGGCTCTAGACAGAAATGGACCAAAACCCTTCGAAGCAAATGATTTCTCCCCATGAGCAAAGCAAGGTGAGAATGCCAAGTAAGAATGATAGGATTATTTGCTGCCAGCAAACTTGGAATATGATTGCTAGTGGGTCTAGACTCCAGAGCACTGAAAATAACTTACAGTTTGACCAGGTTCACCATCATCTCCTTTATCACCTGGTGGACCATCTTGACCCTATGGAAGAAAGAAAAATGAGTTCATTCTAACCTCCCTAATTTCTTACAGAGACCCTAAAATCAGTTAGCCTTCCAAAGCATTCCACTCATCAGCTGGCTACATGAACCCCAAAAGTATCCTTATTTCCCTTTAAAAAAAATAAAATCTGTATTGA
The DNA here is from genome assembly GCA_023548195.1 of Bettongia penicillata ogilbyi. NCBI lineage: Eukaryota > Metazoa > Chordata > Mammalia > Diprotodontia > Potoroidae > Bettongia > Bettongia penicillata. The sequence continues at coordinate 3,615,010 of JAJHZJ010000080.1, read as the reverse complement.
CTCAAGGCAATTTGTTTTCTCTAAAGAGATGTTTAGAAACAGGAAATGTATTTTTCCTCTTTTTTTTACAGCCATCAAAATGTTGAAGCCGGTCAGGAGAGAACAGTGCAGCAAAGTGGACCTCTTTGTAGCTTAGGAAAAAAAAGTTCCTAGATGAAAGGGGATGAGGAAAAAGGTAGCTCAAAGCCTTTGCTCAGACCACAGTGACCGTGACCAGTTGATACTTACTGCAGGACCAGGTTCTCCAGGGGGACCAGGATCACCAGGGAAACCAACAGGGCCCTCAAAAGAGAAAAACATCTCCAGGTCATTATTTATTATCCATCTAGCTAAGAACATCACACCACCTAGCCCATCACATCAACTTTATCTTGTTCTCTTAGCTGAATGTTGCCACAGTGTGTCTTCATCATCACACTATATGAATCTGTCTCCTAATGTAACGTATAGGAATATATCTCCAGCAGAAACAAGGAAACCAAAGACATAAATTTATCAAGTACATTTTTATGCATAAATTAATCTTTCTTATAAAGTATCTTGAAAGGTATCATGGGCAGAGGTGGGGAACCTGCAGCCTTAAAGCCACATAATTTGTTCTTTACAGTTCAGATTCATTCAAAGGACTATGCTTGGGGCCACATATAGCTTCGAGGTCACAAGCTTCTCACTCTTGACGGTGAATGAAATCTAGTCTTGAAGCCAGGAAGATCTGGTTTGGAGACTTTGTGCTGACACATATTGGCTATATGATCCTGAGCAGGTCACCTAACTTCTCAGTAGTCTTGGCAATTTATACAAGAGGACAAGTTTCAAAGAAACTCCCAACCTGTATTTGTAGAGTTTCCTTACTGAGGAATTCTCTATAGTGATGAAATAATGGGACAGTCCCTATGCCTGTCTTCAACTTTGCAAATTAAAGCTTTTCTACCTAGTCTATACTAGGCCTATTTTTCTAATAGGACTTTTCAGAAAGCCCTCCAGCTTTTTATCAGCATTTTCCAGTTCTAACCACTTAACATGTTATTTCTTCAACTAGTGTTTCAACAATGGGGAATTACAGTTGTTGTTCCATCATTTCTCAGTTATGTCTGACTCTTCTTCATGACCCCATTTGGGGTTTTCTTGGCATAGATACTGGAGTGGTTTGCCATTTCCTTCTCTAGCTCCTTAATGAGGAAACTGAGGCAAAAAGAGTAAAGTGATTTGCCCAGGGTCACACACTAGTAAGTGTCTGAAGCTGGATTTGAACTCAGGATGACATCTTCCTGATTCCAGGCCTAGTACTCTATCTATTGTGCCACCTTGTTGCCCTTAACAATGGAGAATACTTGTGTTGATACAGCACCTGATTATTGTGAGAATAAGAAAACAGATATTCTTACCCCCTGACAGAAGAGGAAAGAAGATTCAGAGAAGTTAAGTGACTTGGCTAATGTCACACATCTAGTGGAGAGCAGAACTGGGACTGAAACTCAGATCTTTTGACTCAGAGTGCCTCTCAAGTCATAAGAAGGGACATTGGAGGGGTGATGTAAAGAGTGGGTCAATGAACTGTCTGCTGACTCTCAGGCACTGTACTTGTCACCAACAATACTGTCAAAAAGCTACTATGCTACAGTGTACAGGAGTTAGGGATTTGACACTCAGGGGATTACAATTACATTTAGAGAATGACACTTTTGACATTTGCTTGGATGTGGTTCTCAGAAGCCTCTGCCTTTTCATTTGGCATCCTGCAGATAGATACTCACAGGGCTTCCTTTTGGTCCATCATCACCAGGAGGGCCTTTGGGCCCAGGAGGTCCTGCAGCACCAGAAGGACCAGATTCACCCTTTTCTCCTCTTTCTCCTTTGGGTCCCTAGAGGCAATAAGGCAATTCTTTATGAACTGACAAAAACATCCTTGTGGTTTCTATGTAATCGCCATTGGTCACCATCTTTCTTTGGCCCTGGTTTTACTCAACATTTCAACTGACAAGGAGTCCATCCCAATTCTCTAGTTAACACACTCACCACTTATGAGGGAGTGCCTGACAATGTTGTTTTGAAAGCTTAAAACCACAGAGTTGGTTATAAATTAAAGAAAACTATCTGCTTTCTGGGGCTACACCAAGGGTATGGCTGTTGGCATTTTTAGATGAGCATGTGTTCTGCCGCTGCTAGTCATAGAGGATTATAATGGTGTTGAATCCAGTCAAATGGTATTACAAGTATTTAGAAGACAAGAAAAGGGAAAAGGAAGAAAAAGGAGGAGACGTAGGGAGAGAATAAGAGGAAGAAGAAGAAGAAAAAGGAGGAGGAGGAGGAGGAGAAGGAAGAGGAGAAGAAGAAGAATGACGAATGACGGCCAAGTCCACTCTCTCATTTTACAGATGAGATCACTGATGCCCCAAGAGGCACCCTAACCTGCTCTAGTTCATAAGTAGTAGAGCTGGGATGTGTTGATGTCTTTCATCATGATTTTCAGCTTTTTGCCTCTCGGAAGTAACAGTGTACCCACCATAGTTGTGGAAGGGATCGAAGCTTCCTTCTAATCCTCTTAGGATGTGGCAAAAGAGAGAAAAAGAAGGAGAGCTCGGAGGGAGGGGAGAGAGTGAGCAAGGATAAAAGAAACTTCTTCCAACACACCCAAGAATATCTGTAAGAGGATTTCTCTTTCTCTAGGCTTATAAGGGGTCATGGGCTAGAGACTACGTATAATTGTTACTGTTAATAAGAACATTCCACGCATATGTTAGTAAATAGCTACAAGACTGTTAATGACAACAGTCATAGCAATATTGTTTGTCATCTTTCTCCAAGTATTTTTGGAGATACACGATTTTTTTATGTGGGTATTCTTTCACACGGAGACTGTGACTCCTCTGTGTCGAAGTCAATGGCTTTGTAAATTTCAGTGCCTAGAAAGATTATTATTTGATCATCAGAATTCTGGTTGTGAGCATCTTAGGGCTTTGTTAGGTTGGTCTTTGGAAACCAAACACGAAAGTCTATCTCTGGAGCCATACTCCAAGCTCTTCTTTTGGGGTGGAATGCATCCAAGTCTAAACTCCACTGGCAAAGTCTGGAAGAGTCCTAGGTCACCTCCACACCAGTTGAAGGTGTAAGTGAAGGACTGTAAATCATCCCCTTTCAATTCACAGGATATCACCAGTCTCATTTTCTAATGAGAGAAAAGTTTAGGGATATGACCTGATTTTAGAACACTCTACTTATATTTCCATCCAGGTTCACCCTCATCCATCTGGATGAAAGCATATCTCTATCCATGCCTAAAGCTCTTTCACTTACCGGAAGACCACCTTCACCTGGAAGGCCAGGTTCACCCGATTCACCAGGCTCACCCTGTTGGAAGAAAAGGAAACACAATTATCCTACTGAGCATAAATAGAGTGCAGACGACTCAATACCAGGAGCATAGGCTCATAGATTTAGATCTGGAAGGGATCATAGAGGTATCATTACTCCCATTTTACAGATGTGGAAATTGAAAACAAAAGAGCTTAAGTGCCTTGTGTTAAGGTAGAATTTGAATCCAGGTGTTCTAAATCGCAAGTTCAATCTCCTCTCCATTACATCATGCTGCCTCTCCCTGAGTATTTCTTTTGCTGAAGAGGAGCAATCTGCTTATAGGATCATCTTTTGGTACCAGCACTATTGGCTGCTCCACGCTGCCTGACATTTCAGTGCACATCTGTTGGCAGAAGCAATCCTGACATTCTCTTTGCTCTTGGAATGCTAAATTCTCTTTAATTTCCTTTATCATTAAAAAAAATCAATGAGGGAAGATCTCATTTAAAGGCCTGAAGTCAGGAAGAAATCTACTGCAAACTGAGTATGGATTGTATGTAGATAGTTTCATATTCATTTCCTTCTTTTTATACAAAGGAAAAATGTCAATTGTTTACAAAGCGGTGAGAACTCATGGGTACCAACATGGAAAACGAAAAGAAGAAATCCTATCATGTCTGGAAGATATAGAGCTCTGGCCAAATAACAAGTTGACTAAAAATGGAAATTCTAAGAATAGGTTTTATGATGCTTCAAGATGGAGCTGTTTATTCCCTTCCAATATTTAGCTGCTGGAAGGTACAGGAATAATAACAGTAATAGCTGGTATTTATGGCTTGTCAAGTATTTACATTTATTATCCTGCTGGATTCTCACAACAGTCCTGTGAGGTACACACTATTATCACATCTCCTTATTATGAATGAGGAAACTGAGACTCACAGAATTTGAAGAAGAGCATATATTGCTTTGCATCTTCCTGCAAGGACGTTGTTGATGTGTATACAGGCATTTAATAGCTCCCAATTAAATTTTTCTGGATCCTCTACCATAACCCAAATTGTATTTTCCAGGTATGAAACAGCCACTGATTTATCTATCTGAAGGTACACACACACACACACACACACACACACTCAATCTGTATAATAATTTGTATATTTGTGCATGTGGCATGACATATATCTGTCTATACACACTAGTTTATAGTTTTGTGCACATAAGCATAGATGCCACATGTGTGCACACATGAATACACATACATACAACTAACTTTTATGTGTTTAATGTAGATACCCATTCATATATGTATATGCTCTGATTCTTTCTGACTAATAGTCATTAACTATAAGTCATGAATAAATAATTAAAAAATCACCTTCTCTCCCACTGCTCCAGGATTTCCTATTCCTCCTGGAGGACCTTGTGGACCATCAGCTCCTGGAGGGCCAGATGGTCCTCGGGGACCAGGGGGACCAGGAGGGCCCTAGAGAAACAGAACGAGCATTCAGCATTGGTGATGGATAAAAGTCATTGACCAAGAAAAAAGACTTGCAATTGAGGTCAGTCATGCTTACCATCTGACCGACATCTCCAGTTTCTCCTTTCTCACCTGGGGGTCCTGGTAAGCCCTATGGGAAGAGGAAATGGCTCAGGAACACTGAAGGGGACACTGTTATGTCATACATTATAAATACACTTTTTACTGATTTCAGATACAGAGTTGCAGTGGCAGGAATCATTCAAAGGGTTTAAAATAATAAGGGACATATTTTTGTTTATCGGAACAAATATGGATACCCTTGATATTGTGAGCACTGGAGGTACTTCAAAACATATAGTGCTGCTTTACCAATGGGACTCAGAAGGAGAGAGAAGGTTGTCTGGCCTCCTCATCCTTTCGTTCATTCATTCATTCATTCATTTAATCTATATAGTTTTCTTTTGTGCGGGGAGAGGGGAAGGGGCTCACCTTTACAAAGGTATTAAGAAGGGAGTTATAACACCACAAATAAGTTGTAAGCAAGAATTCAATGGGCATATGCTTGTGGTTAATTTGGGAGCACAAGTACAGAAATACCATTCTGAGTTTTTGCACCAAGCCTCCAGATCATCAAGCTGTGTATCACACTGAGCCCTATCCCCTGCTTTTGAAGTTACCTGTAATCCAACTGGTCCTGGGGGACCAGGAAAACCTCTTGGACCTTCATCACCTTTCTGACCAAAGAGACCTTGCTGGCCCCGTGGACCTGGCTCTCCATCACCTCCCTATGGGAACATAATTGAGCACACTGTGTAAACATATCCAGATGACAAGGTGATTTGTTCAGGAAGGGTAGTTATTCTTCAGCATTAGTAATGATAATGAATACTCACAGCTGGGCCAGGCTGTCCGATAGGGCCTTGAGGACCTGTAGGACCTGGTGGACCCTGCAAGAAGGCAAGACAGAGAGATGTTCAAAGTAGTTTCTGGTAACACAGATGCACTTGAACTAATAGGTTCAAATGTATCTTAATCACATAGTTCCCTCCCCCTTCTCTGCTCTCATTGCACTGAGTTTATAAATCTTCTAGGAATTTTCATGACCTGTTTCATATTATATGTACATGTCTTGATTGTAAACTATCTGAAGAGGGGAACTGAGGCATTTTCCTTGTAATCTCCATTAGTGCTTAATATAAGAGCTTGTACAAAGAAGGCATTCAATACCTACTGACTGAGTCAGTTGGTGAATTGTCAGTAAGGAAATGCAGGTGGGAGAAGATATCAGAGGAAATGCTCTGACCGGTAGACACATACTGATGACCTGCCTAATGAGAGTGAACCATCTTACGGACATACCTCATTGTTCACAAGGGGAGATGAGAGGTTGTTAGGCTCTTTCCCAAGTTTCCCAATTTTAATTTGCATTTGTTTAGTTTATTTTGTATTTATTTTTCTGTGTACCTATGTATTGGGTTTCCTTAACTGAATATAAGTTCCTTGAAGGCAGGGATTCTTTCATTTTTGTCTTTAAATCCTAAGCAATTAGTACTATGTTTGGCCCATGCAAGTGCTTAATGAATATTTACTGAACTACTGAACTGAGTAACTGAAAGTAACCTGTGCTCACTACTGGCAGCTGGAACATGTCTGCTGGCCTGAACCCATCCAAAAGAAATTCACTTAAAAATAAACTTTCAACTTACCTGTTCACCTTTGTCTCCTTTGCTTCCCTTCTGTCCTGGCTCACCAATCTCACCCTATTAGAAAAGAGTGTGAGATTCAGTCACATGACTCAGTAAAGCAAATCAAGATGTTTTGTTTTGGTTTTTTTTTTCTTTTTGAGAAAAGAAGAGAACTTCTCAGAATTGAAGGCTAATGGAGCCCAATCCACCGATGGTGCTTAATTACCCATGAGATTGCACAATGTATTATTATTACGACTCTTGTTGGGTTGCTACAATCATCTCCCTCCTGCACAGTGCCACAGTTTTCCAAAGAAATATTTAGACACATAAATTTTTATTTTATTTGAGTACAAGTTCTGAAAATGGAGAATTCCCTCTCTCCTTCTACAGAGAATAATAGTATGTTTGAAAATTTCATAGAATTTGGAGGGGGGAAGGGAAACAGATTGGAATTTTAAGCAGCAATGATTGAGCATATACTAGTGGGCAATTTGGGGGCAAAAGTACAGAAATATCCTCCTAGTTTTGTTGGTTCAGTGTTTAGTGATGTTTCCTTCAGGAAGTAAAGCACCCTCTGCATATTCTTAAATTTCATGATTGAGTGTAAAAGCATAAACAGAAAGCAAAAATAGAAGGTCTTCAGTCAGTGGAAAACTCAAGTCCAGCATCGGATCCATACATTTCAAAAGAGATAGACACTGAAACCTCATTAAGTTGGAACCTGTCAATTCCAAAACTGAAATGATTCAGCCCAAGACAAGACTGGGCTGAACTTTTCTACCATGTCTATACAAGAAAGGGTTAGTGCAGCCAATGATGCATGCCACCTGATAGCTGGGGTGTGGCTTGAATTACCTGAGGGGAAAAGGGGTTTTTATATGGATATATGTTTTACTGCAGCAATCTACTGACTGGTACCAGAAAATCTGGGGTCTCAAAGTGAGCGTTTAGTCATAGAATACAGAATTGGAAGCTAAAAATCTTAGAGATCTTCATTTCTAGTCCACCACCCCAGCCCTTTCCCTTTAAAAATGAGGAAAATGAAGATGTGAGATGATTTGTTTAAGGCACAGTGAGTTACAAAGTCAAAACCGCAACTAGAACTCAGGACTCCAAATTCTTTCCTCCAACTAATTAATGTTAGGTGCTTTTGTAAAAGGAGCAATTGTCTAGGAGAAATGGCAAATGTGATTTTCTAGTGAAGAGATTGGAAAATTAAGGGATAAAATGGTAATTGTATAGTATTCTCATCTGGTTATTAAAACTGATGCACTAAAGATTTCTTTATTTGGTTGGGGCAGTAAGGAGCTATGGAATGAAAATGGTTTAAATCTCATCCCTGATACTCACTAGTCATTTAACCTTGGGCAATAATCTGGCTCTCAGCTTCTTCATCTGCAAAATTAGGGTAATAATAGTAGTTAACACTATCTACCTTATAGGACTGCCATGAGGAAAGTCCTTTATAAGTCTTAAAGCACGATATACATGAATTATTATTATGTCCTGCAGTTTAGGTTCCATTATTACGTGGAGGAAGAAATTAAGGAATTTCTTAAGAAGTTTCTTATAATTCAGTCCAGGTACTTGTTCAGATTGGAGCTTCTCATAGGAAGGAATTAGGGTATTTTTACTAGGAAAGATATTGCTGTGTTTCACAGCTTTTTCTCACCTTATCTCCATCTTCTCCAGGGGGGCCCACAGGACCTGCTGGGCCAGGGAGCCCTACAGGACCCTGAATTCCATCTCTGCCAGCTGGTCCTTGAGGACCTTTCTCACCCTATGGATGATACAAAATCAGTGATTAGAAACCAGTGAATTCTTTCATTTTATGAGTAGGACCCAAAAAAAGAAAGCTTAGACATAATGGAACCAAAAAAAAAATAATATAAAGCAACTTCTCAGAGTCATAGAGTACTTACAAAGGGGGAAAAGATATGTAGAAAAGGTAATAACTGCCCACATCTACAAGTTATTCTTTGATTTTATTTAAGGTCAAGATGGACCTTTGTTGGAGGTTGGTGATACAGAGGCTTCTTTGAACTAAATCTAAGCATTTGGAAGGCCATTCAAGAGCTGAAATGTGTTGACAGGAAAAAAAGAATAAGTCAGTGGTTCTTCAAGTGGTGGAGTTTCCTTTTGGCATGATGCTGAAAGAAGTCTGGATTGAGGGCTTGTGGCCTATGTCTGAGAAGATGATGGGGTAGAGTCACTGAGAGGAGTGCGAGTGACTAAGTTAGATGGAGTTAGTGTCTGGTTGCTTAGGATTTTAGTATAGAGGATGAATCTTGATTGGAAGGTATGTAGCCAAAGCAGTAAGAATCAAAGGAAGCCTGAGGCAGTATCCTATCCCTGTGTGTTTGGATCTGAAACCGTATAAACTCTGAATCGTAGAGATCTCTTGTACAGTAATTCTAGTTTGGTGAAGCAGGAATAAGAGAATCCAATTAAATTCTGTATTATAAACAAAAGTTAAGTTTCTGTGTCCCTAACATAGAGAAGATAGTACCTGAGTTGGGAGTAGGGGAAAGTGGTTCCAGAACTTGGGTGTGTATGAGTGGATCTATGCCTTTACTCAGAGACTGATAGTATTTACAAAAGAATTCAAATATGAGATATAGCCATATTCAACACTGCTTTTCTTATTTTTTTCAGTTCTATATAGAATTTTCAGTTCTATCTAATAACAATGTCCAATCTAACATCTTCCCTTCAAGCATTTTTTTGGATCCATTTTTCTGATCATTATAATTTAAGCTTTGATTAATCCTAGGAACAGCAGGTTCTCAGGCTCCTAGGTACAGAACTGGAAGGGACTCAGAGGCCTTCTAAAACAACCTCTTCATTTTTAGATGAGAAAACCAAGGCTCAGGGAGGTGAAGGGACTTGCCCATGGGCACACAGGTTGGATTTGAACCTAACCCCTCTGAATCCAGAGCCAGTGATTTTCCCACTGTATCATAGTACTTCCCTTGCCTGACTTATTTTCATTCTGGGGTTTCTCTGCATGGCAGTGGAACTATTCTCTTTTGAAATGACAAATATATTGCATCGCAGGGGGAAAATAGATAGAAAGATTTAGCTGCAGCTTTTAGATCTAACTGTAGCATCGGTTCATGAAAATATCTTTGCTTTCTTCCTCTGCTGCATTGCAGGAGCTGATGCTTCTGGTTTCTCTTCTACAGTCCTCTCTCCCCTCTCCATGAATCACTTTCTCCTCTTCACATTTGGTTCTTATTGATATCAATTTCTCCTCTAATTAAGTCAGGAATAAATGCCAGTACTGAATATAGAATGTACATATAACTTCCTTTCCCCACTTGACTAATCAAGCCAGTAGTTCTCAGAGATACACTGACCTTTTCTTCTCTCTTGAGCTATTCTGGGGGAATTGAAAAGCTTTTAAATGGATAAAGCAATTCTTACTGGGCTCCTGCTTAAATATTTACTTTCTTGAAACAATGAACAAAATAGTTTTCAACTGAATTTGCTTTGGGTTTATATGTGCTGAATGCCTGATGTGTTTTAGCTTCCCAGTACATAACTCAGTTGTATCAAAATCCTAGGTGCCCCATTGTAAATGATTTGATGTCATCTAAATTGCCTTTTTATCTCCCCAATAAGGCATTGAACATATTCTCAATGGCACAGATGTTCCAAAAATGGTTTCAATGGGAAATTCTTGCCTGAGGAATGCAACTGGGCTGCTCTTTTTTCCATGAACCACCAAGAGCAAAATTTTCAGGGAAAATAACACTTTTAATAACACCAATCAATCAACAAAACGTTTTAACTCCATCTGAAATTGCTTATGTTGGCATTTGCCAATTTCCCCTGGAAGCTGGACTCAGTGTGGCATTCTAGATTCAGAATCAAAGGCTGTACCAATGTGTATTTCCATGACTATTTGCACACAGAAGCAGCCTGGGTGATTGTAAAACTGCAGAGCTGAAGTCAAACAGGAGTCACCATGAGAGACTTTGAGGCATTAACCTTTTCCCTTACATGTTACTCAAGGAAAAGGATGCAAGGAGGTTATGTAATATGCTTGCAGAAAGAATACTTCTGAATGAGAAGTGGGTTAGGATAGGATGGGATGGGACAAATATTATTCTTTACAATTACAGGGGCATGAGTAAATGAGGTCCCAATGTTGTTTCTACTCATAATAGCATATGAATCCAAAAAACTTGAGTTTTCTCAAAAGTCAAGCTGCAATTATTTCAAAGAAAGAAGAGACTTTTAAGGTATATGTTTTGACCATATTTTCTGAATCAATAGTTGGTTTCTCATGGAGAAAAGAAATAGAATTTGTCAGTTCAGAGTACTTGGTCATAAGCTCTAGACATAGACTGATAACCTCACTAGAGACCAAGCCTACAAAGGTCATCAGAGTGTATCTAGCATTCCCCTCTGTTCCTTCTCTAACTGAAGAATGATTATTGTTGTCTGGTTGTGATAGGTGTGTTTGTCAGGATTTTTTCTCCAAGACTGGAAGCTTCTCAAAGGTAGGGATGGATTTTCTCTATCATTTGTGCTGCAAACCCATCCACCAAGGCCCAGCACAAAGCTAGGCACGTAGCAAAGAGCTGCTGACTTGACATCTTGAAATACTAAATAGACGTACATTCAAGTTCCAAGATTTCAGGAAAACACTCTCCCAAGATAATGACCCTACACATAATAAGGAAATATCTAATAGCCAAGAACCATCTAAAAACCACTGCAAAGTCTAGGAACAGGGTAAATGGCTTTGTGACCAAGCCCTTCCACCTTCCCATCTGTGGCTTGAATTAAGAAAAGACAATATTGTCTTGAGGACAGTAGTCTAATTTGATATTATCCTTTTCCTAGGTCACTGGGGCAAGGAGATTTCTTAAATCAGACCAATTATTTTCCTTTCTAAGAGTTTACTCTCTGGCCAGGTGCAAATCATTGACCCTGTGTCTTGTTTTCACAGAAGTTATTTAAATTTCTAATTGCCAAGAAACCAGAGCCCTGAAATCTGCTTCTTAGGAATTTTCTAAGCAAAGAGGGTATATCCCTCAACCAGAGATGGGATAGATCTGGCACACTAGTTGCACATGGTAAACTTCATATTGGAGAACTATCAATGGGCAAAAAATCCCCATGACAATTTCCTGTGAGGTGAAAGGTTAAATATGGATATCTATCAGCTAAATACAATCTAAGGGGAATGTCACTAATCATAAGTCATGAAACTTTGAGACCTGCCCTAAGGGCCAAGTCTAAAGAGACTAAAGTCCTTCCTAGCCCTCTTTCCGTTCACATGTTCTCTGACACAGCTGTAGAAGGAATGTTTGGATGTCACATTCTTAACCCAGGTGCTAAACATACTGAGTTACAGATGGTTGCTAGTCCCTATACATCCCTTCTGGCACAAAGAATTCACTAAAAGAATTCCCCAAACAGAGGGAATCTTCCTTTTGGACTAGAATCAAGAAGCCTTGGAAGTTACCCATTCTTTTCCCAGGCAGTTCTCAACCTTTAGAAATAACCCTGCTTCCTTCCCCTGACTCCTCTAAGGGCTAATCAGGAAAGGCATCCATGCATAAAGTAACCTGCTGAAGAAGGAGAAGGAGAAGGACAATGAGACAAAAGCTGTCTTCATCATTTCAGGGGAAAAAAATGACTCCTGGCTTAGGCCATTCATCAAAGCAATACTTACAGGGGCACCTTTCTCCCCAGCAGGCCCAGGTGGTCCTTGGGGTCCCGGTCTCCCAGGAAGGCCAATTGGCCCAGCAGCACCAGCTGGGCCCCTTTCACCTGGAGATCCCTGTGATGAAGAATGAACAATGATGCATGAAGTAGGGTCACTGCAAAGTCTCTATCACAGAAGCATGACTTCATGGAATACTGTGTTCTTCAGCTCACTGTCTCTACTCTTGAATATGTAATGACCCCTTATTGTTTATTGTAGAAACCAACTACACAGTCTGGAATTCAAGATATCCTTTAATTGATCTCACCTTGAGTATTCACACCAGATTCCCACTACTACATACCTTATGAGTAATAACAGAATGTTAGCAATGGAAGTGGTGGATTGCATGATGATAAGTTACCCTTTTACAGTGGAAAGAGATCTCAGAGGCCACCTAGCCCAATCCCTTCATTTAATTTTTAATTTTTTAAATATTTTAAAATAATTTTTAATTAATTTTAACTTAATTTTTAATTTTTTAATTTTAATTATTTTAGACATAAGGAAGAATTTAATAATCTGGTAGAAAATATGTACGCATAGATACACATATGCATATGTGTGTACACACATCTCTGTTTCTGTCACCAAGAAATGTAAGATTTTTTGTTTTACATATGGAGACGTTGAGTTTTAGAAGCTGTCTTGCACAATCTCTCCACTTAAGAATCTGTAAGCCTTTCCCTGAATACCTCCAGTGAAGGGAGTCCATTTGTCATGAAGCAACTATATAATTGTAGGGCAACTATCATTATTATAATGCTTTCCTTCACATGGAGCCAAAATTTGCTGTCTTATAATCTCAATCCTTCGGTGCTAATTCTACCCTCTGGAGCCATACAGAATAAGTCTGTTTGTTTTCTCAAATGATTTTTCCCCCTACTCCATGCCTCAAATATGTGGAGGTAGCCATTATAGCTCTAGGCAGCTTTAGAGGCTGAAAGGACCTCATTTAATAGATGAGCAGACTGAGGCCTCCAAATGTTAAGTGACTTGCCCCCGGTCTCACAGGTAGCAAACAGCAGAGGTCCTCTGACACTCAGTTCACCCTCTGCCCACTGCTCTATTTGTAAAGTGGTTAGCACAGTGGCTGGTCCACAGTAGATGCTTACTTCATCATCCCCTTCATCATTCTCTCCCCTCCAAGAGACATATTCCCAGTTGACTCATTAATTCCTACGACATGGGTGCCAGATTTCTCACCACCAAGATCACCTTTGCGTGTGTCAATATGCCTCTCAAAATATGAACCTAACACACCCTTACGATGATATTGACTAAATGACAGCACCCAAGGGTGCTAGAAACCTCAGGCATGCATTAGCATGGGTTTGTTTTGTTTCGTAGGGGGAAGGATGGAGAAGCTAAAGTAGAATAAAAGGACAAAAGCACTACTCCATACCAACCAAACTACCAAAAAATTATTTTATAGACCTAGAAGAAAATAGTAACAAAATTCATATGGAAGAATAAAAGGTAAAGATTATCAAGGGAATCAATGAAAAAAACTGAAGGAAGATGACCTAGCAATACCAAATTTCAAACTATATTACAATGTGGTAATCATCAAAAATATCTGGTACTGGCTAAGAAATAGAATGATGGATCAGCGGAATAGATGATAGATATACATGAGACACCATAAATGACCACAGTAACTGATAAACCCAAACATGCAAGCTTTGGGGGAAGAACTCACTATTTGACAAAAAAATGCCTGGGAAAATTGGAAAGCAGATTGGCATAAACTCGATATAGACCAACATCTCACACCACGTACTAAGACATGGTCAAAATGGGCACGTGATTTACACATAAAATGTATTATCATAAGCAAATTAGGGAAGCAGGAAAATTTTACCTATCAAATCTATGGATGAGGGAAGAATTTATGACCAAACAAGAGATAGAGAGCATTACAGGATGGAAAATCGAAAATTTTGATAACATTCAATTAAAAAGGTTTTGCATAAACAAAACCAGTGGAGTCAATTTTTGAAGGAAAGCAGGAAGCTCAGGGAGTGGAGAGTTTATGGCAACTTTCTATGCTAAAGGTCTCATTTCTCAAATGTATAGGGAACTGAGTCAAATTTATAAGAATATGTCATTTCCCAATTGATAAGTGGTCAAAAATATGAGCAAGCAGTTTTTAGATGAAGAAACTAAAAGTATCTATAGTTATATGAAAAAAAATGCTTTACATCACTATTAATTGAAGAAATGCAAATTAAAACAATGCTGAGACATCATCTCAAACCTATTAGATTGACTAATATGACAGAAAAGGAAAGTGATAATGTTGGAGGGGATGTGGGAAAAGTGAGGAAATTAAGACATTATTGGTGGAGTTGTGAACTCATTCAACCATTTTGGAGAGCAATTTGGATCTATACCCACAGGTTTATAAAACTCTATATCCTTTGACCCAGAAATACTACTACTAGATTTGTATACTAAAGAGATCAAAGAAAAAACATAATTTGGAACTCAAAAAAAATCTTTTAAAAAATGTTTTAAAATATTTGCATGTAATTGAGAAATATTTAATGAGATTAAATAGCATATATCAGGGGAAAAAAGAAGAAAGAAAAAAGTACTACTCACCGCTGGACCTGGGGGACCAGGAGGACCTTCATTGCCTTTCAATCCAAGGGCTCCCTTCAAGGAAAGAGAATTTCAGTCAAAGGGAACCTTAAACAACCCCTTTGAGGCTCTCTGTCTGCATTATCTAAAATAAGTTCTTAACCTGGCTTCTATGAACCTTTTAAAAATGTATTTTGATGACTGTATTTCAATATAATTGATTTGTTTGCAATCAGTTATAATCAACATGCATTTTCTTTTATGCACTTAAAAAGTATTATTCAGAAAAGGGGATCTTAGACTTCACCAGACTACTAAAGGGGTCTAGGACACACAAAAAGGTTAAGAACCCCCTATTAAATACACCATTTTGTCATTCCAGTTCTTTAACTTACCACTGGTCCAGGGAGACCTCGATCACCAGGAAATCCTCTCAACCCTGGAGGACCATCTTTCCCAGGGATGCCAGCAGGGCCTGGATCACCCTGGAAGGGGGATATCACATCTTATTTCTTTTTAAGTAACAAATAATTTCTAATTATTCCTTGTTAGTTTCTGATGAGCATAATAAGCTTTGATTGTACATTTTCTAAAACCCAATGCCACAGTGAGTTTAGATATAGCTAAATGTGGTGGATCATCAAATTTCCACTTAAAGATTTTGATTAGGTTAGGAAATAGGACTTTCCACTTTTGTTCCTCTTTTATGTATGGGATCTCTGATTTTAGACAGGATTAGAAAGTAGGCATTAGAGGTATTACATATACCTATCTATAGAAATGATTGTGCGATGGACAAAATAACCTTTTGGACCCATGACTTTTATTTTACTCCTTACATTGAACTTAGTGAAATAAAAGCCACCAATCTCTTACAGTACTTTGACGAGACCTCATTCGAGTCCTGGTATTTTCCAGTCTTTTCTTTATGGGTATCTAAGATTAGATCCAAAAGACACTTTCTAGGTCAATATCCAAGTCCTCCTCAGTATCACGTAAAAGCTGTAGTATAGTTACATAAAATATTGTACATTGTAGTACAGACTATAAGCTACCTGAGGATATGGGCTATGTCTTCTCTAGACCTTCTATATCTCCTAGCACCCAAGCAAGTGCTCTGTACGTAGTAGTAGGTATTTAAAAAATGGTTACTAAATTTCTTGGGTAAGTCCAAGATCAGATTCAATTAATGCTTCTCCACATAAAAAAAATCCATCCTCTTCATCATTTTTATTGTCTGTTTATAAACAGATCCATTCAAAATTAATCAATCATTTCCTTAAAGGGAACAAAGCTAAGACCCATCAAAGTGATAAACTGTAGCAGCAGTTCTTTCAGGAAAGTATTCCTCAGTACAAAGAAAAGAACAACACACCTTAGTTCCTTCCTTTCCAGCAAGGCCTGGGAGACCCTGCTCACCTGGAGGGCCAGGTGGGCCAGGATGGCCACGTTCTCCCATTGGACCAGTTTCTCCAGTGGGACCCTGTGAAGATCAGATAATCATCATGTTTTCATGGAAAAAGGGACAGTGAACAGAACATTTACTTCCCACATCCAATGGCACTACCCCTAATCAGTAGGATTAAGGGTCTGTTCCCACTATTTCAATTTCTCTTCTCCCACCAGTAAAGATTCTGAAAGGAGCATCACCAAAAGAGATGATCACAAGAAACCAACATCCTTGACGTTACTGAATGGATACGTTAACTGCCATCATTGTTTTCTTATTCTTCCCCCAACAGACTGCCACCTTTCATTAAGCAAGGCAAGACTTCCATTACACAGGAACAGAGGAGGAAAATGAATTCAATGAAGTATCATCAAATCCACTATTGTTGAGGAAGAAAACTTGTCATGAATCACCTCCGGAGCTTTTTTCCCCCTCCTTCTCCTATTGTGTGACCAGTACAGATCAATGTCTTATTCAGCATCATGTCTTCAGCAGGTGTAAGATTCTAAGAAATGCATTGACCTGTAACTCAGTTTAGCTCTGGCTACCTCCTGGCTGAAAAATCACTGTTCCCATGGTTTATTGAAAATTTCATTGGTGAGCATCCAATAAGAAATCCACACATGTCGGAAGGATCAAGAGAAGAGAGAATTGGGAGAGCCATTGCTAAGTAAAATTTCGAGGGGCTCTCTAATAGGATAAAGTATATTCTTCTTAACTCGGCATTTAAGACCCTCTACAATCTGGCTCGAACATACTTTTCTAGGGTTATTTCCCATTACTGTCCAATATGCTCTCCCCATTTCAGCTTGACAAACTAGTCTCCTCATGGACCCCTGAAAACCATTTGCAGGTACATCTCTTGTTTTTATTTCCTCCACCTCAAACACTTCTCGATATATTTTCTCCTATATGAATCCTACTTATTTTCAAAGTCCATCTCAAGTTCATGAAGTCCCCTGGATCACCATAGTCTACGTTGATTTCATCCTATGCTGATCACATAGATTTACTGTCTATCCCACTCACTGATTGGGTAATTACCATAAACCACCATCTGGTCATGTGTTTGTATCTTGTCACCCTCATCAGACCATGAGCTTACTGAAGGGAGGGTCCATGTCTTTTATTTCTTTTGTATTCTTTCACAAAACTAAACAAAGTCTTCGCATATAACCAAGATACAAATAAATATTAGTTGACTGGTGGATTTAAATTTACCAATCCCTTTCTTCTCCAAGGTAAGTTTTCCTGTCTGTGAAATCATATTCTTTAAGGGATGTATGAGGAGTACTAGAGGATTCAAGAAATATTCCAATGTTAATATCTCACCTGGGGGCCAACAACACCTGGGGGACCTGGGGGACCAGTCTTGCCTTGGAAGCCCTGTTAGGAAAGAAGTTCATCACATATGAATATGCAGAACAACTAATGTATACATCTCCTAGTGACATTCCATTTCTCATCTGAACATTGATAAAC
Organism: Bettongia penicillata ogilbyi; assembly: GCA_023548195.1. Classification (NCBI taxonomy): domain Eukaryota; kingdom Metazoa; phylum Chordata; class Mammalia; order Diprotodontia; family Potoroidae; genus Bettongia; species Bettongia penicillata. Next base: position 3,597,305 of record JAJHZJ010000080.1, on the reverse strand, counting down.
TCCCTCAACATCTAGAGGTCCCAGATTTCACAAGGAGAGCCTCCATTCTTGTTTCATTTTTTTTGTACTTATTTTCTTGAAGGTAATGAACCTAGATGAATTAGTGGCACTCACTGCTCTCAGTGCACCATGTTTATGTGCTGAGAAACATAGTTGAAACCAAAAGTTAATCCTTTTGATCTCATGAAACATTCATTTTCAGAGTAGACGGTGTCATTTTCCCCCATGTCTAGCTGGTGCAGCCAATGTTCTTGGCTGTTTCTCATTAGTGGCTTCAGGGGTAGTTCTCTCTTTGGTGTTTCTTATGCTCAATAGGTAATTTAACTCACTTGCTATTCTGAGCTGTCTAAGCAAGCAATTGTGACTCCATGCTGCTTCTCAAATTCAGTGGTTTAAATGGCCTATATGACTCTAGATTGAAATGAAATATTCTCTTTCTGGTATGAATAATTTAAGTAGATGTAAAAAATGAAGATTTTTTACATTTAATAATTAGTTTGAAATCTCATAGTCTGTCATTTAGAGGGGAAATCAATCTTTAGGGACACATTTTACCACTGATGTCTAGAATATTCTTGTATGTCAAAGAATAAAGCACAATCCTTTAGCCTTCAAAAGATGCTATTTGTTTCATATAGGATACCATAGTACCATAATTGTATCATCAAATCCACTCAGGGAATAGCTATTGGTGAAAAAAGATCATCATGAAAAATGTCAGTAACATTTCTCTATTGTGTGACCACAATAGATTAAATCAAATAGGATGATCTTGGAACTGCTAAACCAGCAGTGTGGTACAGGGGGAAGAAAGCTAGATTTGGCGTCAGAAGGTCTGCATCCTGACGCTGCTACTTTATACCTGTGTGACCCTGGATGAATCACTTAACTTCTGAGACTCAGTTTTCTCATCTTTAAAAGGAGGAAAATTGGACAAGATGACTGTTTACCATCAGACCGTAAGCTCACTGAAGGGAAAGTCTATGACTTTTATTATTTTTGTATTCTCTGAATCTACAATTCTATGAATTATAGAGGGGCTTACATTTTCCAAGAAGTAGAGAAATGCTATTTCTTCAAGATATAGATACCTTACTCCTCCTTCCAAAAGGAAACTTTTCACTGTTCAGCATAGATCAACGAACGAGTCACAAAAATTGGGACTGGGAATATTCTTAAGGCATGAATGCATTTCCATCACCTAGGAGCCAAGTAAAGGCAGCATAGGATTTGAGGAAACTCCTGGACCTTACAATCTTTATCTATGTGATATTGGATACTCATGGTGTTTACACATACACACACATGCATACTCAAAATCATGCACTCTGGGTTCCATGATAGTTCACTGGGACTCTGTGTATAGCTGGACACGCTATGTTGCCAAAGTCTGCATGCAAAAGCACTGAGCTATCCTTATCACTTACATTTAAAACTGTAAGAAATCTATCCTCTGTTTCTAATGCTGAGCAGGCCACAGTAGCTTTTAGAAGACAGCTCCCTCTTTGGCTCCAAGCTGAAAAGTATCCTTTCCCTTCACACTGAGAACCATTTTCAGAGGAATCTTATAAGGCTAAAACCTTCAAGGGAATTTGGCCCAACTCCCTCATTTTCCAGTTGAAGAATCTGCAGCCCGGAGACGCAGTGAGTTAATCATAAAATTGAGGCTATTATCACCACAGAGCCTTTTTGCACATGCTACTGCTGGTGGGGTCAGCACGGAATGGACAGAAGTCAGAACAAGGCAAACATTGGGGATGGGACAGAAGTACATCTCATGGGTCTGTGTATCCATTTGGGCTTCAGTAACATAAACACCTCTTTGGCAGAAATGTCCTAAATGGGTCTCAAAGATGAGGATAAAGTCACGGCCCATGTGAATTACTGCAGCCCTCTCATTTCTTTATCAAGTTCAGCCTTTAGGAGTGTAAACAGGCACAAAAGGAACGCAGCTGGAAAGTGCTTACATTATTTTCTTAGCAAACGACAAGCGATCTAATTATTTTCCAACTTTCAGGTTAAGTCAGAGGGGGGAAAATGCACCAGATGCAAAGTCTTCTACCTTATTACTCCAGCAGGGTATTAGAGAAAAAATGCAAAGCTCAGAAGAACTGTTTTAATTTGTCCCTATAAACAAAATATCAAATTAATCTCGATCTCTTTGCTACCATGCATCATGCCACATTGTGGTTAAGGAGTAATTAAAAAAAGTTTCATCAAAATAAACTAAAGGGGGGGAAAGGAAGATGAAACATTTTTTTCAAAGCAGACACCAAGAAAATATTAAATATGGTATTCAAAAACACATTTTACAAGATGGCATATATTTGCTGTGGGTATTCTTAAAGTCCATTTGCCACCAGTCAGGAAAGAGATAAGCAAAGAAATGGAGCCAGTTCATCATACCTTCTACATGTTTCATCATTCTCCTTGGTGTCAAATAATGTTTGCATCTGCACAATAACATCTTTTAAAATTGACAAAGTAGTGTGTGAAGAGAGAGAGAGAGACAGAGAGACAGAGAGAGAGAAAGAGAGAGAGAGAGAGAGAGAGAGAGAGAGAGAGAGAGGGAGGGAGAATACAATGGCATAACAAAGCAGGTGGAAGACAATCCAAATTGAGGGCTAATTATTCAGTAGCCTGGGCCAAACCATCCTCAGTGTCTCTGTAGCCTTCCCAAGAGAACAGCTTCAGTGGTATACTGGGTTTCACTCTCAGCTTGACCAATCAGAGCCAACTATAGACTGCATGACTCTTGTGTGGTTGTCCACATTATTGATCTAATGGCTTTCTAAAAACTAAAAAGCTTAGGGATATTTTGAAGACTACATTAATAAACTCACCACTATGAAATTCTAAAGAATGGAAAAGTTCATTCTGAAGGTCAAAGATAAATATGTGATCCTGAGACACAATCAACATAAGTAGGTATTATTTACACTACAGAAATTACTCCCTATGAAGAGCCTAATTTGAAAGTTTTAATTATTGCCCAGGCTTCTTTACTAGAGAGAAGGCCAACATTATGTAACTAACTGAGAAGGTGAACATCATGTGTAACTATGATTTGATACCTCCAGGTCATTTGTAAAGGCAAGATCAAGTTCAAAGGGATCCTTCTTCCATGAACTCATGCCTTATAAAAATATCTTATTACTTAAGCTAAGAGAGTGGGACCTCTTTAGCTCTCTTCCAATTTAAACATAGTCGCATACATTCCAATGTAAACGCACAAGATATTCTTGACAGAATAGAAACATAGGTCACATGAGTCTGGATAAATGAAATTGTATTACATGTATTTGTGATTTTCCACTAATATCAAAATGGACTTCCACATGGCTAATAGTTAATCCCTAAGCCTGGTTTAGAAGCAAAGATCGAAAAAATTGTTCTTAGCACACCTTATCTGTCTTCTAGCTATTTTATCTTCTCCAGGCTAAGTAACTGTTTTCATCTACTTCAATGCTTAAAAAAAGATTGTTCACTTTATCAATGTAGGTACTTACTCCAGCAACAGATAGCACTAGTAGTACTCTGTGCTGTCGTAGACTGTGCCATTATACACCTCCTTCCAATCCCCACTCACAAAAAAAATGTCACCTGGGAGCCAACATTGTGATGATGTCTTGATGTTTTTTCAAATTTGGCTAGTCTGGCTCTGAATGGCATTCTCTTGCCAGGACTAGTCACAAAGCCTTTCTAGATTTCTTCCTGCCAGAGTCTCAGGTAATCTCCATTCCATAATGAGACATCAGAGCAGGCTCTTAGTAGAGAATCATAGTTTAACCCAGACTATATTTTTTTTTAAAGTTGACTATGTGGCCCTTAAAGGAAGTCATCATTAGCCTTCCAGCCACTGATGTGGATCGATTCTTATAGACTTCTTGACACAGCTGGAGACACAGAAGCCTAGAAATAAGCATCAGGGTAGGAGGATCTCTTCATGAACATAAGCAGCTGGCATGATATAGGTGAGGTTAATGATTCACCAACATTCCCAGATACTTACAGTTTCACCTCTCTGTCCAGGGTGCCCGGGAAGTCCATCCTTCCCTGGAGGGCCCTGAAGAAGAAAATAGAAGGAGAAGATTTCACTGAAGCTCTACTAAGCCAACACATTGTTAGAGAAATCAAGACCTGAAACATTTTTTATTTATTTTTATATTTTGCAATTCAATAGTTTCCCTGTGGACATTTCAAAGTAATGCATTATAGAAATATTCACTGTTAAGTATTATCTTGGGGATCACTAATGATTAAACCCAACAGAACATGTATTGTTGACAGGAGAAAGAGACTCATATTTCTGTAAAGGACTGTTATCTTAGGAATACTGGGCAAATCAACTAAAAAATCAACAGATGGCAAGACATTGATGTCAGCTTATTAAACTTTCTTTTGGGGGAGTTCACATGCCTTGTCCATGGAAAGTGCTAAATGAATGCTTGTAGGATTGGCTTGAGCCCCTCCCAACATTTGTCCACAGAAACCTACTCAGTGATAAACCAAAGTAAGTACAGGCATTATAAAAACAACATCCATTTCCATAGCACTTTAAGGTTGGCAACAATTCTGTGAGTAAATAATGCTGGTGTTATTCTCCCTATTTTACAAATGAAAGAAATGAATGCTAGCAGACATTGGGAAATTACTTACAGGAGGGCCTTTTGGTCCAGGAAATCCTGTGGGTCCTTGAGGTCCATTAGGTCCCTGTAGACAGAAGATGACTTAAAAGCTGAATTTTAAAGAAGCACTTTTTGCTCCATTTTCTCCTATACCAAGAGTTGCTAGAGGGACAAGGATGTATCTCATTCACCCTTGAGCCCACCTGGCATCTAGCAGTACTGAATTGTCACACCCTCCCCCTCCATGCCAAATGTCACTTAGCACCTTTCTAGTGAGTACTGGCTCTGTAGCCAGAGGATCTCTTCAAACCCTGCCTCTGACACTTAACTACCTGTATAACCTTGGATAAATCATTTAACTTTCCTGGACCTCAGTTCCCATATTTATAAAATCAAAGGGTTCTGCTAGATAGCTTCTGAGGTCCTTTCCAATCCTAAAACTATGATCATATGATACTAGCATGTCCTTAATAAGATTTGATGAATGAATTAAATATCCCTGGAACTAATGAAAAGAAGCATGCACTGGTACTTGGTGTGTGCATTTGTCAGAGAAAGCAGTAATTAGAGATTGTGTTCTCAGAAGACTGTTACTATCCTGAATTAGAGAAAGCTGCCAATCATCCTTGATAGGGGCTGCTTCCAGGAAGATTTCCCTATGTTCCTCCCAAACTGAAAGGGACTGTTTGCTCATCACAGAACCTTGCCTGACTCTCTCCTTCTCTGTCCCTTCCTCCCTCCCTCCCTCTCTCTCTCTCTCCCTCTCCCTCCCCCCCTCCCTCTCTCTTTCCCTCTCTTATTATCATTTGTATATTTCTTAATTGTTCAATTATTCTTTGTTCTATTTCATTATAGATTCCTTGAAGGGAGGGGTCTGTCTTTGTGTGTGTGTGTGTGTGTGTGTGTGTGTGTGTGTGTATGAAATCTCATTGATGTTATTACCCTCATTTTATAGATAGGAAAACTGAGGCTGAGAGAGGTGAAGGGGTCTGGCCAGGGCCATGAAGCTAATAAATATCTGAAAGAGGATTTAAATTAAGGTCTCCCTTATTCAGTGCTCTAAATTTAGTGCTTTATACACCTCTAGCTGAAAGGCTGAAGCATTTCAAAGTGTTTGCTAAATTCAATAGAGAGGCAGCGAGGTGGTACAGTGGATAGAGAATAGGGGCCTGGAGTAAGGAAGACTTGAGTTCAAATATGACCTCAGACACTTACTAGCTATGTGATCCTGGGCAAATAACTTAATCCTGTTTGCCTCAGTTTCCTCATCTACAAAATGAGCAGGAGGAGGAAATAATGAACCACTCCAGTATCTTTGCCAAGAAAACCCCAGAGTCTGAATAACAGCCACAAAATTGAACTGAAAGTAATCATTGAAAAGAGGACCTTAGGTCTTTCCGCCCTCCAGCTACAGAAATACAAGCCCAGCTTTGTGTTTATCTAAGAATGGATGTGATCTAAATCTCATTGCCTCAAGCACTTTGCAAATACTCTGTAGCTAAAGGTATGTTGCCTTATTTCCTACTGGCTGTAATTTTTCGTTTAGAGATTTTTTCTGAAGTTACCTATACCCACCCTTCACTTTCCTCCTCATAAATCTCAAGAAAAGATCATCTTTAGGAAATATTTTAGGAAATCTTAGGATATTTTCATCTTTCCTGGGTGGGGAATTAGGTCACTGTGAATGGACTTTCTTGGTACTGAGGAAGGAAGCACGTTTGGAGAGACGATGAATAGCACAGTCACAGTATATAAAACATCTTACCCGTTCTCCAGGAGGACCAGATGGGCCATCACCACCAGAGTTGCCCTTTAGAGATAAAGAAGGAAAAAGAGTAATATTTGTTAATTTTTAAGGTTTCCACCTATGACATTATAAAAGAATAAAAATGTCATAAAGATGTAGCTGCTCAACTTCCTTAGGATTTTCTCTGATTTTCTAATAAAAGACTCATCAATGGCTCAGAAGGCTGTCTACTATCTCCCACTACCACTAAAAACAAATATATTACTGAAATAACAACAGGACTAGGACATTTGAAGAGGATGACTGATGCCTGCTGGGAGATAAATGTTGAGCTCCAGTCAAAGTATTTCTCAAAATTCATGTCAAGACAAAGCACAGCTGTTTATTTGAATCCCTGCTTCAACATGGTGACAATGTTTTCTCCCATAAAGGCTTTATTATAATTATTCCAAAATGGTAGCTGTGAGTGGACTCAGTTTATAGGGTGGATAGTGATACAAGAGAATTGTTTATATGTCATTACTATCCTGCTCCATTATGGTTAGCTGAAAAAAATAAAAAGAAAGAAAGAAAAAGAAAATAAAAGAAAAAGGAAACTCCAAGCTAATCAGATTTTCTCCACAAAGGTAAATTTTAGAATATCAGTATCAAAAGAACAAGAATCATACTGTTGGCTAAAGCTTATTTTTTGAAAGAAAAAAATGGATTACTGATTTAATTAACTGGCTCTAAAACCATTTTCAGGAGGGAAGAGTTGTATGTTATTGGCAGATGCTTACTGATGACAAAAAGATCATTCTTTGTGTTTCTGACAAAATTTCCCTCCAAAGATCTGTAAGTCCTTTACAAATAAATAATGAACCTTCATCACGAAGAACGGGTGATCCCAGCTGTGTTTGGGGATTTATCAAATGCCTGGATCTAGCATTCCAGAGTTAAACAACTGGGGCGCTACCAAATCACTCAATGTGTTTGGGCCAACATTTTCCCTATTCACTATTTAAAAACACATGTGAATACATGCTATGCTTAGTTCTGTGATTACTTTGATTTAACTTGGTGAAAGGTCATTAAGGGAGGGAGAGAGAGACTCCTTCAGAACCTAAGATTCCTTCTTTTTAATTTTTTTCCTAGGAGGAGAAAAATGTTCACCCTCATCTGCTAGATGTTTTGGCAGCATCCCAACCTCAGTTCAGTGCAAAGCATTGCTTCATGGTGATCCAGGATGAAAATCTTGAAGACATACCTTAGGTCCAGGTTTACCAGTGATGCCTCTTGGACCTCTTTCACCACGTGGGCCCTGGAGGCACAGCAAAGTAAAGAAAATATTAAGTATCCCAGAGATAGAGAGAGATTCTTTCATTCCAACCTAATAGCCCTCCCTCAATTCCTACTCCTTCTGGTACATGCCATCTCTAATATTTTAAAGATCATCTGAAACAGAAGCCCCCAAAGACAAAACAACAGTTACCGTTGGACCTCGTTGCCCCCTCGGTCCTGGTTTTCCAGGTGTTCCCTAGGATCAGATGAGAAGAATGATGAGCCACTCATGATATACCACTTGTTACTGTCATCTGTAGTCATTACTGTGGTCTGATTACTTTCAGTACTTTTCAGCAAACACTTGTAAAATACCACAGCCTTTCAGCATTGAAGTTAGGAAAACTTGGCTTCAAACCACCACCACCCTTGGAAGATGACATCAATATTGTGCTACCAAGGTGACTAGGTGACGAATATTCCTGTGGTGCTATCTGGGAAAGAATCCCGACTCTGAGCATCTCTGAGAGCACCATTTCCTCTCATTTGTTTTCAAGAGAAATGCAAACAGGACAAGTCAGGTTACCATAGGCAAACCCACATAGCTCCATATAGCTGCACAGGTCCTTCTGAGATTCATTTTTCTTATTGCAATTTGAATGAGGTTTAAGCCTACATACACACACACACACACATACACACACACACATACACACACTCCCATGGCAAGGGAAAAATCATTATTGTAAGAAAAAATGAAAAGAAGCAACTCTTTTCATACATAATTTACTTGAGCTGCAGTTAAGCATATTAGTCATTAAAATTTCAACAGATTCTCTCAACAAGCAAACTTGCAATTTGGAATATAAATCATATATGAAAGTTATTTTTCTTCTTTTCTAATGGAATTTGGACTTCTTTTCACATTCTCCAAAGCGTGGAGCATAATGCACTGTATTTGTTTCCCAGCAAAGCCATAAGAACTGGAAAAATAGAGTTTACCTACTGCCTGCTGGCCTAATGGATCATGTTGTCATATAGCAAGAAATGACAGAGCTGGGAGTAAACTCTGACCCCTGGAAGCCCTCCCCTTCCCCCATTCCAGTCTGGCTCTCTTTCTACTGCACCATTAAGATTATTTCTTGTAAATGTAGGCTCTAGGGATTGAAAAGTAAAGCTGTTACATTACTTGACTGAGGATTTTTTTTTTCAGAAAAATCTCATGTACCTTTAGAGTTTCTCAGTCCATCTTATTACACTTCTGGTTTCTGATGATAAAACCGCAAAAGGACCAGACTTTGTTAAAGGTGACTCACAAAAAATACTCACTGTCATTTAACTATCAATCATTCATTTGCTTTGAAATAAAACCTGTGTTTTAGTGGTCTGTGTTTTGAAAGGAATTTAATAAAAGCATTTATAATGATGAGTTAATTATGTTACTTTTTAACAATGCACTCTGCCTTCATTGCTTTAATTACATGGCAATATCCAACAGAGAACTGTTTGTACAAGAAAATTAATGAAACATCTGCTTTTTTCAAATGACAAACTTTACACCTAAGCAAACATCCATGACTGAACTGAGTTTGTTCCTGGCATTTATAAATAGAGACACATCGGTCACGTTTGTGTTTCTGAGAGCAACTCCAGGGAAAAGAGCCAACTATCTTCAAAAAGGAGAATGGGAATTCAGAGGAGCATAGTCAGTCTCCTCAGTTTCTGTATCCCTAGCATTCAGCCCAGGGCTTTGCACATGGCAGGTACTTTATAAAGTTTACTGAAATGATTTGAAAATGACATGACTTGGGCTTTTAACATTGCAGTAAATGTCCAGTTATCACCTGAAGTCAATCAGACCCCAAACTCATGCACACGGACCTTGGACCAAGGCCAAGAATGAAAACTACAAAATATAACCACAGTTTTGATCTGAGGTTCTCAGGAGGCATTATGTTCAAGCACTTTGTTTTCCTTTCTTTAAAACAATCTGATCACAAGCAGTTCATTGTCCCAGATATTCAGATCATCGTATAGAATGATCCCTTCAGTCTGTAGCCCTTGACATAAACAAATTGCTTGCTAGACTCCTCCTTGAAGAAGGCATGACCTCTGGCTCAGGTTCTCTTCTCACTTCAGTTGGTCCTCTCTAGCATCCTTTGTTTTGTGAAGGCACCCTGGTCCCTTCTGGAAGGCAATGTGGGAAGAGAAGTGGGCTTGGATTCAGAATATTTCAGTTCAAGTTCAGAGGTTGCCAATGAGTAGCCATATGACTTTGAACCTGCCTCAAACTTGTTGTGCTTCAGTTTCTTTGTTTATAAAGTAGGGACTATCATCCTTGCACTAAGTACCTCATAGGGTCACTGTGGAGAGATTGTGAAGTAGGGGCACTGCAGTAAAAATATCCGTGGACTGGGAGTCATGAGACCTGAATTCAAATCCTCCCTTCGTCATCTACCACCTGTGTGATGTTTGCCAAGTCACTTAATTTTTCTGAACTTCTTTCCCTTTGTAAATTGAATGGGGTAAAGTAGATGGCCTTAAAAGACCTTTCAGCTCTAAACCTGTGATCTCATCTAAGCATTTTGTAAGTTGCAAAGCAGGAGAGAAAGTGGTTGATGCTGTTATTAGAATTCTACTTAGTTGACAATCAAACTGATCAGGAAAGGTCTCCTAATCTTGGACAGGTTTAGGAAGATTTGCTCTGCACAAGACAGGGCAGTGCTCTCCAAATCTCTTTCATTCCAGAGGGGCTTGCTCCCTGGCCCCAGGGAGGCCACTGAGGTGAGCTTATCATTTTGTTGATGCTTGTTCTTCTACTTATGGCCAGGGCCAATTTGGTTTGCAAGGTGGAAAAAATCTATTCATGTTCAACCAACATATTTACTTTTGCTAATAGCAGACAAACAGAAAAAAAATTCCTGGGTTAAAATTAATCACAAAACAGCACTGGCTCTGAGTATCACAGATGAAGAAGGATGCAATTATCAATGACCCTAGTCTCTCTTTCATCTACTAAAACCAGGTGGTAAAAAAAAAGAAATCCAAGAAGAGGTTTAAAGAAATCTGATTGTCAAAATCCATGGTCACTCATTAAATAAAGTTTTCCATTACTAAAATTCACCCCACCCCCAAATTCTAGGGGCCTGCTAAATAAAAGTCCTAGACAAGAGAAAAAGAAAGAATGAGGGGGGCCTGGGGCATTTGCAATGACAGTCACTGAACCAACACTGTATCTTTCAAAGTATGCTGTCCTCAAGAGTACAGTGGAATGCAACTCTAATTAAGGTGCCCTAAATATTTACATATTCTTCTTCCATTCCAGCAGCTTTGCAGGGAGAGAGGGGGAGTAGAGGAAGGCAATGGAAATGGGGGTGGGGGAACCTCAATTGAAACAGTATTTAAACCATCTTTCCATAGCAGTAACTAAACAGAAGGTTTATGAGTCTGACAGATGCACTCAGTTTTCTGAAACAGGAGGCTATGATTAATTCTGACAGGGGAAAGATAAAGATGGCTGGTCTCTCCATCTAACAACATATTAAACACCATTACCGTGTGTTCAGAAGAAAAGTAATGGCCTCGTTTTCCCATGCTGAAGTCCGTGTTTTGACTCATGCCAAAAACACAAAACGGCAGTGGATTTAATTTTCCTAATTTGTGCTCCTTTGTTAGGAAGCACATGAGGATAACGAAAACAGCAGAAATGTGGAGAGTAGAGTTAATTTGCAGTTTTCAGAACTTGGGGTGGGAGAGCACCTAACAAAATTGGACTTTTCTTTCCACCCCATATTTTTCAAAGAGCCAGAAGGCCATTGGAGAGGCCTTGATTTGTGCTCTATACTAACCCAGACCAAGAAGCAAAAACATGTGGCACAGATAGTCATTCTTTTCCAACTCTCTCACTCTGAAAATGGGGTTGTTCCATAGTCCTCTTGTGCTCAGCGTAGTATCCACTGTGAGCTCCCCAATCAATTCTCAGTTGAGCAGGATTAATGAGATGCAAGCTCTTTACTCGTTTTGAGGTCACCGATCTCCTGTTTCTCATCACCTTCTCCATTGTTTCCCATTGCTTCTGACCAGATTTTGATCATTTCCATTTGGGGCTATTGAAGGGTGTTTTATAAAGGTGGCCAAAGACTTCCAACAAGTGACAAATCTTTATTGGGTTCCATGAGTATATCTGCAGTGACATGACTTAAACTTAATGACCTGATAACTAGGTATAGAATTGAAACCACTGAAGAAGGCAAGAGCTAGCCAGAATCAGCAACACCATCCTTTAGCATGTGGCCCAGAGCCATGGCTGCAAATGCCAGGGGAACATTCTGGAGAAAGCTAATTTGTTCAATAGTCTCCGGATGCCTAAGTAACTCCCTATTTATCAAACCAAGAACTTTTACAATCTGTTAGCTCTTTTAGCTCACTGAGGTAATGCATTGATTAAATAAGTATTCAAAGAACCCATCTTAAAACAGAGAAGGTTCTGAAACATCAGAAAATCTGAATCAGGGAATCTGGTCAACACTCAATGCACTAATGCCAGAGTTTTCCAAAGAGGTTTTAAATGTTAAAGATCTTTGGAATCATTAACTAACCATCACACAAAGAAGCTGCTTTGCACTCGTTGCTGACATTTTTTTTTTAATGGCACTACTGGTGATAGGCTAGTTATACAGTCAAAGTAAGGGATGGGAGATGAAATAATCTGAGTATTCCATTGGCATCCATGAAATATCTTAATAGAGTTAGACTGTCTCCAGAAGTAGTGGGTTTTCTTTTTGTTTGAGGATCTCCACCTCCAAAAATCAGGTATGTAGGAATTCCTTTCATATATAGTTTAGATTGGATTTGGTGGCCTTTAAGGTCCCTTCCATCTCTACAATTCTGAGTAACACCTTCATCACTTTGGAGAGATCCTCTATGGAATATTTTGGGAAAGGGCATGGACATGAATCACACAGGATGAGAAAGTAAGAGTGCATTGCAGACTGTGCTGGTGAAAGGAATGCCCACTGAGTATAAAAAGATGTTTCTGGAAAACTTGTGTGCATTGAACAAACTTGGCTTTTCACTATACCTTCTTTCTAGTGATAAGTGTAGATGCTACTAACATACAAGACTGACAGATTTTAGACAAAGAGAGCCTTGGAGAAAGGTTGATCCAACCCCTGGCTTTTATAGCTAAGGATACTGCAAATCCAGAAAAACAGTGCAATTTGGCTAACTAGGCTCTTGTTCTTTTTACTTCACCAGTATGCTTACATTCTTTAGATGGACATTCCAACACTTCATTGAACTAAGCTACTAAAGGGGAGTCTTGGTTAGTAGAACATCATACTAAAAGAGGTCCCTCTCATAAAGAAAAAAGAAATTATTTAGTTTCAAAGTAGAGCTTTTGGAAAAGTCCAAATGGCTGTTACAGAATCAAAGAATCCAAGAGTTGGAAAACATCTCCTAAAAGCTACTTGAGGCCACATGTGGCCTTCTAGGTCCTTGGGTATGGTCATTTGACTGAGTCCAAATTTTGCAGGACAAATCCTTTTATTAACGGGACTTATTTTGTGAAGTTGGGATTCCCCACCCCTGATCTAGACAAATGTATAAGTAGAACTCCCTCTACCATAGCTTCAAAGAATGATCATGTAGATTCTGCTCAAAGACATCCAATGAGGGGGAAGTCATTTTTTCCTAGGTCAGTCCATTCTGCCCTGGAATAGCTCTCACTAAGCATGGCACACAAGTATTATATACTGCTCATTGCATATGAAAGACATGCAACTGACCAAGTGGCAGTAGGGGCATCTCTGAATAGAATCTCTGCTAGCGGGGAAAGAGCTATCCACGTTCTCTTACTCAGGTCCCCATCCAACCAAAGGTACATTTTCATGAGATAATTGATTTGGGTGAGATGCAGATGCTCATGAAATGGAGCAAAGGCAATTGTTCCATGTGAGGTTCACCCCTTAATTCCTGAGTTTGTTACGACTAAGCCCTAAACACCAGAGAGGAAATATGTGGAAAATGAAAAAAATAAAATGAGATGCTATCACTTTGAGGATTGCGTTGCCCCTAGCTTATTTTGTTGGCAGCGTGACATCACATTCAAACTGCTGTGACTGATATGGTCACAAATCATTACAAATCCCACTAAGCTGTAACAATGTCATGTAAGGGCTACAGAAATGGAGGGCAAATGATATTTAGTATTTGGCACTGTTTGCACCGTTTTGTGGTTCTGATGAGTCAGCTGGATTTGGGAGTTCTCTGGCTCACCCTCTATGTTTATACTGTCAAGTTTCAACCAGAACAGTCATCATTTTTCCATTTTGTGAAATCTGGCAGGACACGTTTGTTTACATGGAATTTGGCTAATGTCTAATCTATCTCCCTGTTCTCAAAAGAGCATATCGACTCTGCCTTTGAACATGATAACATTAACAAGAAGCAACATATTTCAAGAGAACTTAAAAAAAAAAAAAACACCTGTCTCTACCAGGGCAAGCATTGAGGGACTGGCAATAATAGGTTTGAGTTTATGATGGATGCTTGGTCTTGCAATGGCACATGGGACAAAAATCTTTCAGAGGGTCTGTATTCACAAAATGCCAGTGCTAGATAACCCCTGAATGAAATTAGCAACTTAAACCAGCTCTTTACCTCTTTTTCCATCCCTTTCAATGACCTGGGTTAACAGGTGCATTCTAAGAACCCTGAGAGGCCCTCTCTTTGTTCCTGATCGGCAATGTATGAATCACCACATGATTTCATTAATGAGTGCCCACGGTGACCCCATGCTGGGAAGACTTGCTCACTAGGCAGAAATATTTGGGAAGAGGAAGGAAGGACATTAATTTTACCCAGTAGGCTGCTCTCAGAATGCCTTTGGTCATGACAATAACAAAGATGCATCAGATTCTGCAACCACATTCCTCCACCTCAACTCACCCAGGTGGATTTTTGTCACAATGGGGTCTTTCAAGTAGCAAAGAAATAAGAGAAAGAATCTTGAGTTTGGACCAGAGGAGATGGTAGTGGAGGAGGAATAGCATGACAGAGTCATTTCTTTCTTTAGACTCCCTAGCTGAACACTTGCAGTGGCCTGGAGAAAGAGATCAATGTGCTGCTGAAATAGATCCATAAGGGTCTTACTGTCAGGAACAGCCTTCCTAAATACAGAAATTGATCAGGAATTCAGGTTTGTCTCTGCTTGTACTTGGGCGCACTTATAACATGCATTGTGCCATTTGTCAAAACTGTCATCAGCACTCATAGCTAAAAAAAGCTACTTCCTGAAGGTTAGCAGCTGCAAAAAGCATTTCTAAGTGGGAAGGCAGGTGAGAAATCAACAAACACTTTTTAAAAAACCACCAAATCCCCAAACATACACAATCTGGTAACAAAAGGGAGAAGAAAAAATTTGCATAGGTAAAGGACTAAATTATCCTTACTTACCCTTCCACCCTTCTCTCCATTTGCTCCAGGGAAGCCAGGAAATCCAATAGAACCCTGCAATAAATGGGGGAAAGTCCCATTAAAACAACTGGGACTGATTAAAACAAATTTTAGAGAGAGATCTGGTGGTGTTGTTAGCCTCCATTAACCCTAACTCACTTAAAAAGAACATATTGTAACTAGTTACACTCCAAACCCTCAACATGATTTCAAAATTACAGAATTTCAGAGTGCCTCAGATATCATTTGATCCAATGCTTACATAGCTGAGAATCTCCTCTCTTGACATCTCCAAGAGGTTTTCTGTCTTGTGCTTAGAGACCCCCAAAGAATGGGGTAACTACTACATCTCAAGGCACTCCATTTCACTTCTGGCAATCTCTAATTACTAGGAAGTTTCTCTTTCTATGAAACTGCAATTTGCTTCTCCGAAACATATCTCCATTGCAGGATAAAGCTAATCCTTCTTTCTCATGACAACTCTTTAAATACTTGGGAAAAAAAAGTTACGTTATGCTCCCTAATTCTTTTTTCAGGATAAAAATCCTTAGTTCCTGTAACTCATCCATATATGTATGGTATGATCTTGAGACTGTAAAGCATCAGAGTACCCTCTAATTTTAGACCCTCTCTTGCTTTCAGTGATACCCAGAACTAAACACAATATAATAGCTACAGTGTGCAAGGACAGAATATAATATCATCATCTGTCTTGTTATGGACACTGTGCCTCTCTTTTAATATAGTTTTTAGGCTTCAATTAGTGTTTTTGGCCATGGTATCTCACAATTGACTCATATTGATCTCTCAATCCCCAAAAACTTTCAGAATTTTTTTTAAGATGGTTTTCATCTAACAGTAGTGGGAGACAATGATCACTTATTTATTCACTCAACAAACATTTATTGAGCATCAATTGTTATATGTACATCCCTGCATTTGATTCTGTGAACAACACAGAGATAGGTAGGACAGTCCCTGACTTCAGGCAGCATATAGTTCTGTTGTCATAGCAAAGAATTAGCTGGATCTCAAATATTTCTGTGGGATTAAAAACCTAGTGAGGTAGGCAATACCCGCTTACCTGCTACTACTTCACCTGCCTACCACACCCATTCAGACAAGCATGTGGGATACACAGAGAAATTTGTACTATAAGTAATATCAATGCTATTATCTAGATATGAGAATTTTAAATCTGGATATAAATGAAAGTGTTCATTTCCTTAGTTCTTTTGGCTTTACCGAGATATTTAAAATAAATTTATTCTAGTAAGTGTAAAGTTACTAATGCACTTCTCACCCAGCCAAAACACTAATTTCAGTAAATCTGTTCAACAAATATTCCTCATGATCCTACAACCGGTGAGATATCACACTAGGTGCTAAATTCCCTGTGCCACTAAATATTATGTTCTGTATGTTGATACAAGTCCTAGATAATATCTTTAGTAGGCAAAGTATCCAATTCATGAAGTATCTTCCTGTTCTCTAAGAGAATTGCTTAGTTACATTAATGTTCTTGCCTAAATTATAGCCATCCAGGCATGGTAATGTGCTCAGTTTCTGGCACTTCTTTGAATTTGACAAAACTTGAATTTTAGACCAAGAAGCTAAACTCAGTTGAAAACTCCCATGAACTAAGGCAGCTACATCAAAGTGAAATTGTAAATCCTTATCTCCAAGAGGAATGGTATAACTGAAAAATGATTTTGATTTTCCTAATTCCTTCCAAAGAGAATTGTAGCATCGAGAGCTGGTGGGAACCTCATAGATAACATAATCCGATGCCTTCATTTTCAGAAGGAGAAGACTGAAGGTCAAAAGTTAAGTGTATTGTCCCAAGTCACAAAGCTGATAATTAGGATACCTGGAATTCAGATCTGTTTTTTTGACTCCAAAATTTTTTTTTCTATTATACACCTCTGCTTCATTCTACCCTGCTAGAGATTAGTTAATATTTGGGTTTGTGGTCCTAATATGTGTGTTCACCTATGTACATGTTTATGTGTGTTCACATGCAGATATATACACACACACATAAACATATACATAGGTTTAAAGTGTCTGTTATTGCATTTTCAAAAAGCTATCTGGAAGTCTGAAATAGGTTTTCCATATTAGGCCAAGGACAATGAAAAAAATGCTGACTTTGGAGTCAGAAGATTTGGATTTCAATCCTGACTTTACCATTTACCCTCCTTGACCTTGAGCATTTAACCTCTCTGGGACCTCTGTTTCCTCACCTGGGAAATAAGAGAGATGGATTAGATGACCTCCAAAGTCCTTTACAGTTCTATAACCTATGTATGATAGCTATAATCTGTATGTATACACACACACACATACACAGACGCAGACACTCACATCGTATTCTCCTTCTCTCTCCCATTCTCCTCTTGTCACTCCCTTCTCCCCCATTCCATCCCCAGCCAACAATTTGGTGCTGGTGGTTAAAGAGATAATTGCCTGGATGCCAACCTTTTTCTTATTTTCTATGTATACAGAGAGCCTCACAGTTTATAGCTGCAGTGGGAGTTGCAGGGCCTGCCACAGATAGATGTTTTCATAAATCACATAATGCTCCCTTCGCCCTAATGCCTCTACTGCATATAAATGATGTGCTTACATATTGTAGGTGTGACTATTAGTATTCCATAGAACTGTTTTGAATCGATCTTTCCTTAACCAGGGTGACATTACTGAGGACTCCTGTCACAGCCCACTCTCCTTCCTTTGTTAGTATGACTGAGTATAGTCAAACTCCGTTAAGCAGTCAGCTAAAGGTATCCTGGAATAGGCATCATATGTAAATGCACTACAGAGATGAAATGCTCTTTTGCTGTTAATTATGTCTCCAGTGTCAAGCAGCCAGTTATTTTTTAAGGAAAAACCATGAATAATAAAACATGGAGCTTGGATAA
Source organism: Bettongia penicillata ogilbyi (assembly GCA_023548195.1). NCBI lineage: Eukaryota > Metazoa > Chordata > Mammalia > Diprotodontia > Potoroidae > Bettongia > Bettongia penicillata. Next base: position 3,579,291 of record JAJHZJ010000080.1, on the reverse strand, counting down.
AATAATTTTTAAATGGTTTCCAAAGCCTCCAGGAGCTGTTAGAATTAGGCCAGAACATGATTTCGCATGAGAAAAGTTCTTGTCTTTAGTTTACACTTGGTTCCTGGCAAATGACCTTCAACTCTCCAAAGTGATTCTTCCCGATAGCAGATTAGGTTTCGCAAACTTTGAACATCTGCATCTCTATAGCTGATATCAACCAAATGATGCTGTGGAAAGCAAGCAAGACCAACAACCCAGTTTTGTATGTGCTGGGTGAACGTTGACTTTCCATTCTCACTTTGAAAACTTCAGCTACAGAACAAGCCCCTGTTTCCAATTTAGCTACAAATATGCAAGTCAAAAAGCAAATACATACTTTAAAAGCAAAATGAATCGCAAAACCAAAGGTCGTAACTAGTGATGGAGAAGAGGTGACCATGTAAAGGAGGCTAGAGACCAAAGGAGGAGATTGGCATGAGCAATACATTGAAGAGGAAGCATTTTACCCATCCCTAAGTTACCTTTGGACCTTGTCTTCCAGGGTACCCTGGCAAGCCTGGGACTCCAAGTTTTCCCTGGAATAGAAAAAGAAACATCGAGTAGTGAGTTTGGGGGGCAAGCTTTATATTTATATTGAGAAAGAGACAGAATATAAACATTTGTTTGGAAGGTAATATAGGAGAAAAATAGTTTCTGAGGGCTGAGGGATGCAGAAGAGACATTCAAGCCAGTTTTCTTCAAGGGTGATATTTCTAAGCTATGATAAGATGATGTTAGCCAGACAAAGGCAATGATTTATAAGGAGGAGAAACTAAAGCAATCTGATTTGCAGTGCTGTAGTGAAACTGTCTGAACTGATAGTCGAGATGAAGATACATTTATCATGTCCTATGGTCTATGAGAAATGGTTCCCAGCAATTATAACAACTCACATTTGTATAGCACTCTACATTCTCTCATTTGGTCCTACCAAGTCAAATTACAGATAGTTAGGAATACTGTGTACTCAGCCCAATACCTAGGCACTCTGGGGGAAATACAGAAAGAGAAGATATGGCTCCTCTCCTCAGTGGACATGCGAGCTGAGAGGACAAGAATTACACATATGGAATAATGACAGACCTTATAGGTCAAGGATGGGTTTGTGCTCTGGGAGATGAGAAAAATGTGCCTGCCCAGGGAAAAGCTGAGTTAATCAACAAATCAGTGATTCAACAAGCATTGTTAAGAATCTGCTATGGGCCAGGAAATGCAAACTGAAAGAAAGAAAAAACTCCCATTCTCAAGGAGATTACATTTGAATGGGGAAGAAGATGAAGTCCAATGTCGAGGGTCAATACAAATTAGTTAAATACTGATAGTATAGGAGAGAGGGCACTAGCAGCTGGGGGAATTCAAGGTTTCCTGGAGAAGGTAATGCTTCAGCTGAGTTCTGAAGGAAACCAAAATTTCAAAGAGGTAGAACCAAGGAAGGAGTGCATTCCAGGCATTGGGGCACAGCCAGGACAAAGGCACAGAGATGGGAAATGTGCTGTTCGGTGTATTTGGCTCCTGGTGCACAGGAGCAATTACAGGAGTAATGTGTAATGAGGTTGGAAAGACAGGTTGGGACAAGTTGTGAAACACTTTAAAAGCTAAATAGAGAAGTTGATATTTTTATCATAAAGGTAATAAGAAGCCTCTGAAGCTGATTAATTAGAAAAGTAACAAACTTGTGCTTAAGGTGAGTCACTTTGGCAGCAGTGAATGGCCTATAGTCATAAGAGACTGGAACCAGCAAGGTTAATTATAAGGTCTTTGCAATAATCCATGATGGGGGATGAGTGGTCTGAACTAAAGTGTTCAGAGACCTTAGCTTCAGAAATGAATTAATCAGTTCCCCAAAGTTCAGAACATAAGGGAGAGAAAGAATTAAGAATTGTGTGGAAAAGGAATTTGAATCAAGAAATTACAGTTTGGTCTAAATGCTGGTTTGATCCATAGCAAACAATTCTGAGAAGCAGATATAAATAGAGAGGTGAGGAGGGATGTGTTTGGTCCAGTGGTGTCTCCAAGTCTCCCTGAGCTCAAAGTGGGACAAAGGTAAAGACTCTTTCCCCCTCTCCTATTCTCACCAATCCCTCCCAACTAAGAATTACCTTTTCTCCAGCAGGTCCAAGGGGACCTGGGTCACCATTAGGACCACCACGACCTTTTGGACCTTCTGGGCCATCTTCTCCTCTAGGTCCGGGGGGCCCAATCTCCCCCTATGAATAAAACAAACCAAAAAGATAGAAGTTGAGGATAACACAGAAAAATATTTCTCCTTCCTCAGCCTCTTTTCTCCCCCATAAAACATCCCATCTCCCACGGGCCCTGTCTTGTTCAGTATCTGAAATAGGAGATGGGAAATATTGAGCACCTCATGGAAAGTAACACTTTGGCTTGCTTTCTGCCTCCTGCCTCGATGGAGCAGATGACAGGTTTTCTTTGTTCTAAGCAAAGTGGAGCTATTGTGTGGTAAATTATAGGCCTGTATTCAGTCAGCTATGTTGGACTCATTGCATGGAGGGTGGAGTTGCTATTTTCCTCAGGCTGTGGGATCTTACACCTCAATTATCTGCTCTAAATCTAGTGCCTCTTAGCTAAAATAACTTGTGTTCACAATGGTTGTGCTCAATTCAGTCTTCCAGAAATACTTCAGAATCTTTCAAGTAATCTCTGGCAAGGGAGTATGGGAAGGAACTACTTTCTTGCTTGGAAACTTCATAAGGTGTGAACAATCCAGGCTCATCCTTAGAAAATGGTTAGAAATGGTCTGCCTGTTAATGGGACCTCCCCTGAGATTTTTTTTTTTAATTAAGGCAGCTGTAAAACAGCTGCAAAATACACACACACACACACACACACACACACACACACACACACACACACCAACAACAACAACAAAGCATATGGTATGGGAAAAAAGCCAATGACTTACTTATTCACAATTTCTTGGGTCCTACAGGAGTCTCAATAACCCATTATCCCCAAGCAGACCTAGTTTATTTCCACATTCATGCTCAAAAAAAAAAAAAAAAATCCAAAGCTCAAATAAAGAACTTGGCTAATGGTAAATAATCTTTCTTTTGAGTATAAATTCTTTACAATCTCTTTCAGAGCTGGATCCTTTCAACCTGGGTTCCAAATTTAGATGCACTAAATCTTCAAAAGGGAAGAACATATTGGATTTTTTACGGACATAGGTAGCTGCAAGGGATTATAAGGATGAGAGTCAATGTAGATTTCAGGGACTCTGGTCTCTGGGGGAAGTTCCAGAATTGTTATGCTATTTCCAGATTATGAATCAAGTTTGTAATTATTTAATATGAGGTACAGATCCCTTTATCCACCTACCCCCATTTAAATACATATATACATACATATGCACACACATACATATACACATATATACACATATACATATATGTAAATGTGCATGTGTATACACATATAGCTATAGAGTATTGGTCTATTTCCTGTCATATTGAGGTGAAATAGATTAAAAAGCTACTTCCTCACTGATCTATCTCTTGAAAAAAACATCCTATACCATTGCTTTGCAAGGGAATAATTACAATGGCAAGAAGAAAAGATTGCCTCAGTGGATATATTTCTATACAAGTGTGCTCTACAGCTGCTGTGACTACCAGTAATCTTAGAGAAATTTTTTTTCTTTCTTTGTCCCTTTCTTTCTCTCCCCTCTCTCCCTCCCTTCCTTCCTTCCTTCCTTCCTTCCTTCCTTCCTTCCTTCCTTCCTTCCTTCCTTCCTTCCTCCCTCCCTCCCTTCTTTCCTTCCTTTCTGCCTGCCTGCCTGCCTTCCTCTTTTTTCCAGTGGTCTATTCATTCTGAGGTTGTTAGGGAGACTTCAAAGCTCTCATGCCACAGTGGTTTGCCATGTGCTGCTCCAGATAGGAATCTGACTTGAGACAGCTTTCTGGTTCGTTTGCATTACCCTCTCCTCATATATATTAGAGCACAGGCTGGTGGCTCTGTGTTGTGTGTGTGCGCGGGCCACTGAACCCTATCTTCCCTCAGTAAAGCTTGGCTTGATCTGTAGCAGAACTGAAATATTCATTACAAAAGCAAGGTGGGTTGTTACAACTTCTTTCCCTCATTTCCCAACAGAGAATGACAGAAAGCAAGGATATTTGCAAGTCCTGGAAAATAGTTGCTATGGATGCAGGGACTAGGGCATAGGAAGGAACTCTGGTCTGGAGTGGTGAAAAGGGCATTGGGAGCCAGGAGACCTGGTTCTAGTCCAAACTCTGCCACCATCATGGGCAAGGAACTTCCCTGTTTTGTGCATTTTTCCTCATCTATAAAATGGTGGGAGTTGGAGATACTGTATGACTCTATCAAAGGTTCTTTTCTGCTCTGGCACTCTATTTTTCTCCCTTATCCCAAAAATGGTATTATGATTTTTCAGTTACATACACAAAGACTGTACTTCTAAACTCTCCCAACTACAGAGGAGAAGACATTGCAGAATCTAAATACTCACTCGGTCTCCCTTAATGCCCATGTCACCTTTAAATCCAGGAAAGCCATCTTCACCCTGAATAATGGAAAAGGAAAAAAAATAGATATGCAAGGATGGATGCAGAGACATATGGTTGTTTTCCAGTTTGTTAGAATAGATGATTATGTGCTATTTATATAAATTCAAAGCCAATGCAATCCCTACCCAAATATGTTTTATTACGAACCCTGAGTCCATCAGCTCATATTTCATCATCATCCACCCCAGTTTTAAAACATTTCATAGGAGGACCAGGATGGTCATGCTTTTGTTTCATTTCTGTCAACATCTTTCTGATGCTACCAGCCTAAGAGTGAAATATATGTGTTGGGTGCATACATACACCCACACCCACAAGTATATATAAATGTTATATGTACACAAATATAAACAGACATGCATACATATATCTATATGTGTATCTCAATCTATTATATATAATACACAAATATAAATATATACACATATATCCATATGTATCTTTCTGTTTCTATATCTATTGTATATATGCAAATATAAATATATATAATCTATATCTGTGTACCTATTATGTATATACAAATGTAAATATATATATATCTATATGCATTTCTCTGTTAATTTATCTATTGTATATATACAAATATAAATATACATACACACATATATCTATATGTATCCTTCTGTTTCTATACCTGTTTATTGTATATATACTAATATAAATATATATACATCTATATCTATGTTTATGTCTCTATTGTATATATACAAAAATAAATATATAGATATATCTATATGTATTTCTGTTTCTATATCTATTGTATATATACAAATATAAATATATACATACACACATATATCTACATATATCTATCTCTATATCTATTTTTTTCCCTATGCTTTGGAGTCAGGAATTCCTTGAAGTAGTCTGGCACACTCCCAGAGAATATGGAATAGATGGTACTCCTACTCTAAAGTGATATCAAATGCCCTTAATTTTACTTATTGAGAAAAGGTGGCATTTTCTTAGATTTCCCTTTAGTCTGACCTGCACATTTCCTACCAAGGGAATATCGAGGAGGGAGGTTTCAAAAAGCTTGCTGTGAGGGTGGCTAAATTTCACAGACAGAGAGTTGGGCATAACATTTTTATTCCCACTGTAAGGAAGAGAATTTCAGGAATTCTTTAGTTCTCTATTCTATCGTACACTCACCATGGACTAAGAGGAAGAGGCCTATAGAAAAATACCCAGTCAGTGAAAGCAAGCCAAGTTGTAAAATGTTCAAGGTCCCCGACTTGGGGAGCTCATATGTCAAGGAATAACACAATTCTCGATGAAATGATGAGGGCACTGCTGTCACCAACTAGCAGCATGTCCCCTGCCAGGGCCCATGTCTCTGACATCCGTATAAATGCTGGCAACTTATCAGTAACAGCCACAAATTATTCTGGAGCATTGTAGAGTTTATTTTTTCCCCTCCAGAACTATTTCACACTCCACTTCAATAGAGCCCAGAGGATAGTGGCAATAATTCCTCCAGAAACGAACTTTCAGAGCTGAATCTGCTATATACCATTTCAAACAATAAGTACAAACGTGTCTTTTTGGCATATGTGCCAATGCTAATGTTCAATTTAGACCAGTTAATCAGATTGTGTACATACCCTGTGCTTATGGTGTAATGGTGTTCATAAAAGTCATTTGTCCTTATGCTTTGCCCCTTGGAATTGTTAATTCTATAGAGGCAGGGACTATGTCATCCAACCTTTGTATCTCTTCTAGCAGCGAGTAAAGTGTTCTCAACATAATTCAGGATAGGACGTCTTAAGTTTTTTGTGTGTTTCACGGACCCCTTTGGCAGTCTGGTAAAACCCTTCTTAGAATAATGTTTTTGAATATATGAAATAAAATTCATCATATTAAGAACTTCTGCTTTAGGAGTTAAAAATTATTTGTTGAATGAAGGACATAATGAAAGGCACTTATGTGCCTGGCCCTAGTCTGGATGCTAATGATACAAAAATATTCTTTTAGTGGCTGGGGATGAATTAGGGGGCAGTGACAAAGGGGCAAAAATGTTTTTTTATTAAGAAAATATAAACAAATATACAGAAAACCAAAGTAGTTCAGAAGGGCAAAAACAAATAGGACAGTTCTTTTAGTATATTGTTAAATTAAATAAATGTATACTTTAAAAACAAGCTGCATGAAGCAGAAATTCTGATGGTTATACAGTTTTCTTATTTGCTCCTTGCACATTGGAATATTCATTGATAATTGCTAAGTCTATAATAAAAAAAACTAAGATAAAACATTCTCTGTTGTTGATATGTACTTAAATCCATGAAAAGACTTATGGACTTGGTGAAGTTGTTCCTTAAAAGGCAGCTGGCCAGCTGGGTGGGACAGTGGATAGAGTGCCAGGCCTGAAATCAGGCAGACTCATCTTCATGAGTTCAAATCTGGTCCTAGACATTTACTAGCTGTGTGACCATGGGCAAATCACTCAACATTGATTGCCTCAGTTCCTCATATAAAATGAACTGAAGAAGGAATGGGCAAACCATGCCAGTATCTTGGTCAAGAAAACCCCAAATTGGACCACAAAGAGTAGGACAAGACTGAAATGACTGAACAAGAGGAAACTAGATAGCACAGTGGATAGAATGCTAGGTCTGGAGTCAGGAAGACCTGAATTCAAATCCAGCCTCCAAAATTTACTTGCTGTGTGACCCTTGGCAAGTTACTTAAGCTTGATTTGCCTCATTTTCCTCAAATCTAATATGGGGATATTAACAGCACCTACTTCCTAGGGTGACACTCTCAAGGTCTCTCTCAAGAACTTTGGATTTGACTGGGCAACATGGGAGACACTGGCACAGGACTGCTCAGCATGGCATGCCCACATAAGAAAAGATGCTCTTTGAGCAAAATAGAATTGAGACAGCACAAAGTAAACTCAGCATGCACAAATTTGGGATATCCACCCCAAATATTCACACAGACTATCTGTAGCTCATGTTGGTCTGATCAGCCGCAGTCGGACACACTGAAATTTCACTTCACAATGGTGATGTCATTTTGGTCCTCTTCAAAGACGAAGGACAACAACCAACCAATAACCTCCTAGGGTTGTTCTGAAGATCATAAGAGATAATATCTGTAAAGCACATAGTACAATGCGAGCGCATAATAAATAGGTGGTGGTGTTTGTCCTTCATTTTCAAAGAGGAGCAAGGATGTGATAATGTGCTAAGTGACCCCTTGACTCATGCTTGAATTGGATTTAAGTGAGGCAGAGTTGTACAAAGTCATGAGACTCACTGTCTCTTCCAGAGTGATCAAAGTCTAATGGCAAGATGAAAGTCAATATGACTGGTGATGGCCCAGGAGACAGTGGGCAACCTTGGTGTTTTTGATGTCTGACCAAACTCTAAGTGCTCCACAACGCCTGATTTGGCCCCCTTCCTGTCCACTGGAACAAACTGTTCTGATCTGGCCATTCTGCTGGGGGAGGTCTTCACATGCTTGGGGTAGATACTCCGCTAATTCACCAACGATTCTGAGCCCTGTCAGTTACCCTCAACCTAGTTTAGCTCATCTACTAAGACAGTTTTACTGGGGTGTGACCCCTATGCATAAGACAGCTGTTTCGGAGCCGCAGGTGAGAGTTGAGTGCCAGGTAAACACCAAAAGTGGATGAGCAGTCCTGGAAAGGGTTCAGCGAGCCAGAGGTGCTAGAACAAAAGATGCTTATTCTGTATGTGTAGAACCTATATAAAATTGTATGCCATCTCAGGCAGGGAGTGGGGAGGTAGTGGGAAAAGGCAGGGGGGAGAATCTAATATATATGGAAGTGATTGTAGAACACTGTAAACAAAATAATAAAAAAAATTTAAAAAATGCTTATTCCATTACTTGCCCCTCAAGAGAATCAGTGTTCTTTGTGGCAGATTCATCATTGGTGACTAAAGAAAATAGGAATATTTAGAGGAAGATGGAAGTGTAGTGTTGCCTTTTTGTTCCATTTTCTCTATAAATAATTGGTCTGCTATGAAATGTTTATTATCCAAGTGTACATTAATAGGTACCTTTATAAAGCATTTCCATTATTGCGGGTCTTCCTATTCATCCAGACCTATATTTTCATTGCTTTAAGGGATTCAGAATGAAGAAACCCCTGCAGCTTACAGTCTTAGAAGAGTTGCCTAGTGCCCCAAGACATTAAATAGTTTGCTATGGCTCATATATAGTCCACGTCCACAGAAGAGGGCATTTAATCTCATATGTTTCAGAAAAAGAAGATTAAAGGGTTAGAAATCAGACCAGTGAACTAATAGAACAGGTTCTAAGGGGCACTTTTTGAGAAGGGCTTCCAAAGCATCATTGCACCAACATGACAGGGACCTCTTCCAAGTCTTCGCATATATGGTGGGTACCTTAGATGCATGTAGCAAAAGTTACACAGGGAAGCTGGTTTATCCAGAGGTCTACCAATGGCACTTCAACAGATTACTAGTCCCATGACCCTAGGGTAGTGATGTCAAACTTAAAGGGAAATTGAGACAAATGGGCCCACTGACCCACATAAGGATCTCTGTGGGTAGCATCTTGACTTAGAAAATCACATATTAATATTATCTATCTACCACTGTATTTTTATCTATTTTGTGAAATGTTTCCCAATTACATTTTAATGTGTTAGGGCCTATGTGTTCCATAGCTTCCAAGAAAGCTGAAATTATCTTCAGGAAAGTTTTAATCTTCATTATACTACAGAGTCATAAGGGTAGAGTGGAACAGTCCCTAGATCTGAAATCACAAGGCCTAAGTTCAAATCTTAGTTCTGCTACTTACTGACTCTGTAATGCTAGGCAAATGGTTCTTTCTCTTTGTTCCATTTTCCTAATATCAAGTAAAAGAGTTGGACCAAATGATATCCAAGGTAATTTCTAGCTTTAAATCTAACA